>OZ024907.1:60971703-61616003 GCA_964017125.1 Flabesymbios commensalis | reverse complement strand
GGATTTTAGTCGCGCCAGGATTCCGTCAGGCGTCACGTTTTCTTGTTAGGCGCAAAAACTAAAATAACTACTTGTCAATTTATATTATATTATATTATATTATATTATATTATATTATATTATATTATATTATATTATATTATATTATATTATATTATATTATATTATATTATATTATATTATATTATATTATATTATATTATGTTATATTATATTATATTATATTATATTATATTATATTATATTATATTATATTATATTATATTATATTATATTATATTATATTATATTATATTATATTATATTATATTATATTATATTATATTATATTATATTATATTATATTATATCAGCATGTAGGTTTTACAAACATGTATAGTACATAATTTACCGTGTTATTAAGGTCGCTGGTTTGGCTCAACCTGTCAGTGGCCTAAAAACTCTTTGTCTTAAGATGTATCTTAATTGTTGTTGGAACCTTGGCCTGGGACCCTTGTTATCGCGTGAATACTACTACATGTAACATATCGCCCTCTAGCAACCAGAGTGTCGTAAGCGCCACTCATTTGAGTGGCGCTTACGACACTCTGGTTACTAGGGTCGATAACTGATCTCACAATGATGAACAATCGGGGTCTACTGACACGTTTAAAAAGCGAGACGGTATATATTTAGCAAACAAATTGTTCTGGATAACTCGACATGGAGTCCACATTGGGGCGTCGTTGAATTCTATCCTGAGCTAGTCTTCCGTGCAAGGGCAAGCAGCAGTAACTGCTTACTTGAAAAGTAAGCAGTTACTGCTGTTTGTCTCTGCAGGGCAGTGTCCTTATCCGCCTTGATAATCCTCTCTCCCCGTGTTTCTGGTTGAGATACACTTGTCCTGACGTGGCCGCTTGGCCCTGTTAGTTTGGGTTATTAGGCTTCAGACAGCGGCTTGGGAGAAGCCAAGTGGTGATGCCGCACCTGTATTAAGCTGCGAATCCTCGCGGGGCTGATCCGCCTGTCTGCGTGCCACTCTTGTCCCGCAGCTTATCTCACAGCCACACAGCCCCTGATGATCCATCCCACCATCATCACTGCCCCTCCCCCAAAGGCGAACAACAGTAACTGCTTATTTGAAAAGTGATAAGTTACTGCCGTTTGCCTTCGCATTGATAGTCTTCCCTGCAAAGACAAACAGCGGTAACTGCTTGCTTGAAAAGAAAGCAGTTGCTGCTGTTTGCCATTACATGGGTACTTTGTCCAGCAAAAACAAACAGCAGTATCTACTTTTTTAGCTCCCGCCGTCACCGTAGGTGAGCGAAGGGAGCTATGGATTCTACCTCCGTTTTTTTTTGGCCTCTTCTTTGCCTATAACTTTGTGAGAAATAAGCTAGGATAACAATTTTTGGTATGTGGGTTACTTCCAGGTGGCTAATGGACGGGTTAAAATATTTTTAATCTGAATTCAATACGCAAGGTTGCAGAGGAGAAAATGATGATGTGACGGCGTTGGCCGTTGGGCCGTTGGGCCGTTGGGCCGTTGGGCCGTTGGGCCGTCCGTAAACAATTCGTTTCCGGAGCATATCTCTGAAAGTACTTGTCCGATTGTCTTCAAATTTTACACACAACACCCCTAGGGGGTCTAGTTGTGCCTTTTTAAAGTAAGTAGTTACTGCTGTTTGCCTTTCCACTTGGATCCTGATGGTACTTAGGCCTCCTTGTCCGTCTAATCCGCCAACTGTCCACGTGACGACCCTCGGAATCCTTACATTATCAATGAGAATACAAACAGAATTATCCAGTATTAAGGGCCATCGCTGTGAAGTCAGCCTTTTTAATCTCGAATACAAGGCTTCCGGGTTCGAGCCAGATTATCTACGGTACTGGACCAAATGTAACTCAAATGTAAAATCTGGTTTCTAATTCTATATCACAACATGAGTCACAGTCTTTCCAATGCATATTCAGTATTGTGGGGATCCTCTGTGACCGAGATTGGGGTGCTCAGACCATCCATTCTCGAATTTCAAATACTGGATCAGCAGGACACTTCATAACGAGGTTATCCTGGCCACGTTCAATCTGTATGTGCGAAAAGTGACTTAAAGTCACATTCATTCATTCATTCATTCATTCATTCATTCATTCATTCATTCATTCATTCATTCATTCATTCATTCATTCATTCATTCATGTATTTTCTGCTAATAGTGTTTCTGGGTAATATAATTCCCCACGGTTTTGTATGTAATAGGATACAATTTATGATTTAAAAATGTATGTTTCTAGAAGGCTGGCACTATTAATGAAATGATTAGTTTTGTTATCTCTGATCTAGTATAGCTTAAATCCATTCCTGGAAATTTTCAAAAAACTCTTCGTAGTAATTTGTCAATGGAGCGGACAGAAGAAGTAATCCGCCGCCATCCTGTTGATGAACACTGTAGAGTGACACCTAATACGTCTTTAGCTCTTGAAGCGCTGATATCTTTTTAATAACCCTTAAAACGCTGAAATATTTTCAAATAAACCGAGATAAAAAAGTTATTTTCCATTTTAATATCTTCATGAATGTCTTAGTTGGCTCTTTCTGTTTCATTTATAATGGCCGTAGACCCATGACAAAGGTATTCAAATACCTATGTCCTGGGTCTACGGCCATTATAAATATTTTACTCTTTTTTTTCTCAGTGCGGAGATCGACTTTAGACGTCAGATTCTGACGTCTATAGACGTCAAATTTGACGTTAAGGGTCGGTTAATATTTATCAGAATAGCTCGTATAGTACATGTAGTAGATGATCTGCTAAATCCAAATAAATATTTTTCGGACAAGTTTAGTTTTCATGATTCGAGGCTGAAAACTACTAACTGATAGCTCAGAAGTACTAGGGTGATATCTGAAATATGTTAACCCTTTAGGCGCTAAGCACGACTACAGTCGTTTTGAATCCGTTTTATTAGCCGATTAAATTTGAGAACGAAATGAGTGTTCAAACATCAAGATTTGCAAAAAATTGTTGGTCCAAAATTAAACAAATATCAGTAATTCACTCACTTGAGGTTTTGGGTTGCGGTGATGAGATACAGCTTCAAGTGGGTGAATATTTAAATTTAAATGTAGCGCTTTGAGGGTTTTAAAGCATGCTTGTTCTCGATTTCATCATAAATCATCTATCACGTGTATTTAATCTGATATTACATATTTTTCGACTGTAGGCTGTGACCGTATGTTTACATGTTCTCTAAATGTGTCCTGTGAAAGTCATGTACCCCCAGCTTGTTCACCCCCTATCCAATTAACCCTTTAACCGCCAAATTATTCAATTGGAATTTTCACCCATTTGAAGTTGTGTCTCGCTGACGCGATTCACAACTTCAAGTGAGTGAAAATTATTCAAATTCGACAAAGTGGAGGTCAACTCTTTTCAAATCGTGCTGATTGATGTCACATTATGGCTTTAACATGCTTAAAAGGCGGTACTGAATGTGGTAATAATTTAGTGAAAAACCCAATATATGCGACACCGGCGGTTAAAGGGTTAACAATGTTATATTAAAACCACGTGATGAAATCTCATGGCGTCCTTATTTCGTTGATGTACATATTTTTGTAAACAACGTCTATAGTATTTAGCCTCCCTAATATTACCAGATTACATCACGAAGGCCACTATGTTGTGGAAGTGATACAAATATATTATATACTCCACATAAGCAGAGCATTTTTCGTCCCTTTTTCCGCTTCTGTCTCTTCGAGTCTGGCTATATTAATGGTAGTGTACCTTTGTCTCTAAGCTCAGCAGCGGTTCTAATGCAGATCTGACATCAATGATGTGGCCGCGGTATTGAACTAGATCTAGTTCGGCCATAGAGAATTTGCCATTACATGTAGGTCAGACCTTGCGATCAGCTACCCATCAATTATTGTTACTCTGACTATCCGATAGAGGAGCTCAGGCCATGGCGATTCATATTTATATTACAAAGCGAAACCCTAGTTTTTAGCTTTCTGGGCATGTCTGGGTGTTAAGCACTATACTACAGTTCAGGTTATTACATTATTATCAGTCCCTTTGCTCATTCTAAAAAATGGGCCAGAATGAAATCAAATAATCCAGTTTGTCCGCATGTGTCCGCACATCAGCGGAATTCTCCGTATTGAATAAATCATTCTGCGCCTGATTTTGATTGTGGATAATAGTCAATACTTTGTTAACAAAAGACGTGATGCCATGTCGGACACAACGTTAGGCCAACGTATGAAACGTTGGCCTAACGTTTTGGCAACATGGCTGCGATGTCACGCAGGTTTGTCTATGATGAATTTCCCTCATGTTTTGTCTGTTCATAGAATGTGATTATCAGAGATTGGTCGTCTGTAATGACACGCTCCGTGTAGTGAGGAGACGCATGATGAATTATGTGTAATAATGCTGCACCACGCACATACATCATACCACAGCTCACTCACACTTCTAATCAGTAGTATAGCGAGTAAAAGTGTAAACTCTGGTGTACGTCCTACTACTATACTAATGACAGCCAAATACTCATATCCCAGTGACGATGTATGCATAATTAGTCTAAGATAGTTATTGTTTAGAATCATCCCAGTACATGTTTTTCAAGAACGATACATTTCACATGAGATACACATCAGGACCGGTATTCTGGTACAAGTTACGATATATCGTAGGCTTCGGTTTGGACGAGATGGCCATTTTGACCAATCCGAAGCCTACGATATATCGTAACTTGTACGAAAATACCGGCCCAGCCTCACATCTTTAATACATGAGTAGCCTTGAAATTCACTATAACGATATTACATTATGTATCAAATATGCACACCCCCATGGGCCTGTTATTATTTACCAAACTATGGATTACACGGTTTACATGTCGGAGCGCAGTGAGGTGTGCGTTATGACTTATAATAATGCAGCATCGAGTAGGAGGAGTATTTATTGTGTTATTAATAATGTACTTGATAACACACCATGCAGATAATTCGATTTTCTGTCGTCCTTGGTTGAGCATACATTTGTATTTATAATTTAAGCTCGTGTCTGGAATACAAAAATAGAAATGAGATTTAATAAGGCTGGCTGCAGATAATGATTTATTTCTAACAATATCCAAATGTATTCATATTATTACAAAGTAAATGACCATTGATTACAACTGATTTTTTAATAATTGCGCCGCGGGGATATATTTATTAGCAGTTCACTGTACAAATCTCCGTTCGGGGATCATATATCTGGATTGCGTGGTATGTTGTTACGTCACTTTCATGTATACCTTATATCTGTATATGTGCTATATAGTTGTGTTATTAGTGAAATAGTTGGGTATCGGTAAAAGATGTTGGCCCACAATTACGGCTCTCCCGACAAACACGAGACATTGACACAATGCTGGCCCGTTGTTGGGCCAGCGTCTCAGACGCTGGCCCAACAACGGGCCAGCATTGTGTCGTCTTTTCTGAGCTACAGGAGTCAATATATATTTTGCCTGTGGAGTGATGTTGTCTCAGAGCCATAGCCTGATGTCTACATATTGGAAGATAAATTGCCGGATTACCAAGATCATAAAAATGAGCTCAGTCCCAACAAACACGAGACGTTGAACCAATGCTGATTTTGTGCTGGATCAGTGGTGAAGACGGTGGACCAGCATCGGACCAGTTTTAGTCCATTGGCTCGTGCTTGCTTGTGTGTCTAGTCTTTTCAAACTTGCCGTTGAAAAGAGTGACTGACGTGCCCCATCATGATACATTGATTGCTTCTCCTTCTATTAGGGTCTATATCCTCAGTATAATCTCTTGTCACTCTTCCTTGTGCAGATATTCATCGCGACCTCGAGAAGTCTAGCCTTGCTGTAGGGAAGATGCACAGGATCTACGTAAAATAATCAGGATCCAGGATGACCGGAACTCAGGTCCATACCTAAATTGTGCTGTGGTTTAGTAATAATTATAAGGAGCCTCACATCCCGAAATATACGCAGCATCGATATAGCCGGTCGTGTCTAAATAAACGATGCTGAGGTATTGAACTATACACAACCTCGTAAAACCAGTGCTCATGTTTACCTAAATAATATTGATATGAGGTTTGGGTCGCATACATAACAGCATATTACCGGAGTCCATTTCTACCCGAATGATACTAATGTTTAGGTGGCACTTTTAAAATGCTTATCCTATTCAAGTATCGGTATGGCTATCTATCATGATATCTTTACCTTTGTGTTGTTTATGCTTGAATACTTTTGGTCGTCCTATAACAACTTTTGTGTTATTGAAACAGTAAAATGGAAAGTTAACTCGATCCTGGGCAAACTATGAGGGATTTGACCGTAATTCGATCGGCTTGAAATCGCCCGGTTTTGCTAGTATATAACCTTTGTCTGCACTGTCAAATTCAAATTTCTAGTCACCAGAGCCTGTCTCGCTGCCGCGACAAATACATCAAAGTGACTCGAAATGACTTTGATTTGTTGAATTTAGTTCACATTGTATATTAGTGTTTCATATCATGGACGCATTTCACTTTTAAGCGTGCTTAAGAGCTTAAAAACCCTTTCAGCGCGGGGACCGTCTGTAGACGTCATATTCTGCCATTTTAATGACAATAGACTATGGTATTCAGCGGAAAGAGCTAGTTAAGACATTTATGATAATTTTAAATTGAAAAAACCCTCAGGTCTTCATGGTTCATACAGAAATATTTCAGCTACCATATTGCTCTTGAATGATGTAGGGGGTTAATCTACATCATTATAATGTCGTGATATGATATTTGGTATCTTGGACTTCAGATTTTCCCAGAAATTTGCCTATATCCTGTTTCACAACTTTTAAATGTGGTAAGCAATATGCTGGCATAAAACAGGGCGTGGCGCCTAAATATGTAGTGCAAATACTGCAGTATATGCTTACTTGAAAAGTAAACACTGTTGTTTGCCTTTGCAGAAATGTGACGATTTGCCGTGCAAAAACAAAAGGCAGTATCTGCTCACTTGTAAGTGAGCATATACTGTCTTTTGGCTCTGAGTGGTGGCATCGCAGCAAAGACAAATCATTTGTATAACATTTGTACAACGTCAGCCCAACGTCTTTGACGTTGGTCCAACATTGTACAAATGTTATACAATTTATGTTTTGTGTTTACTGGGATCTCCATATAGATTGTGTATGTATTATTATTGATTACACGTACATGACAGCGTCCTTCCTTGTGCTGATGAGTAGTTTTGTGCGGGTGATTGGAGAATGGAGTGTTGTTGGACACGTGCGTCCATTCTGTCCACTTTCTGCATCATTAATTTGCGTCGCACTGAATAAAGCCATTACTCCCGTCAGATTGACTGACGTAACGCTGATCTCTGTTATGGATAGGTGTGTGCTGCACACGGTTCGCTGAGACGACGTTGTCTTAATGCTGGGTCAGCGTCTGCGACGCTGGCCCAACATTAAAACAACGTCGTTTCAATGCTTTGTGTTTGCCATGTGGTGGATCCGATGCTATCTACATGATTCGCTGGACCATTAATCGTTTTGTTGTGTGATTGAATCCTGGCTCACACACGGGACGTCGATCTAATATTGGTTTAATGTTGTTGAGATGACTCATTGAAAACCCAGGAAACACGAGATGTTGATGCCATGTTGGTTTAATGATGGGCCAGCGTCACAGACGGTGGACCAATATTAAGCCAGCATGGGGTCAACGTCAATAATCGTTTTACAAAAAAGTAAATCACATCTCCGCACTCAATATCTTGTTGAAAAATCAAATTTCAATCACAATGTGTTTGTAGTAATAATCAATAATACCCATTAACACTGATTAATAATTGTATTAATAATTACCGGCTTTTTAAGGCTCAGCAAATCACTCAATTATTTTCAATCAATGGAAATATTTGCAGGTGGAAATTGCGTTAGCAATTCCATCTTCAAATGAATGACAATTTCTTGCTGACAACTCAAAAAGTGAAATATTTGGTTTTTAAGAAATGTTAACCCTTGTCCTGCTAAATTGTTTGAATTGTATTTTTCGTCATTTGAAGCTGGAATTGCTAACGCAATTTCCAGCGTCAAATGACGAAAAATATTTTTATTTTTTGAAAATATACATATTTTTAATTGAGTTATTAGACTAACTGAACTTCTACCACCAACTATATTATCCATTTCAGTGACATATTATTTGACTTAAAATATGCCTAAAAACGTATATATCCGGGTCTAGCAGGACAAGGGTTAAGGCGAAAAATGTAATAAATAATAATAATAATATATTGGTAATGAAATCACTCCACGAGACATGGACCCAGTAGTGTATTAATGTTGGGCCACCATCTGCCAAGCTGTCCCAGCATTAATCTAGCACTGGGTGAATATATCATATTGGCTGGCTCAGTCCCAGAAAACAGTTTCTGAGGGGATATTGCTGTCGTAAAATAGATACATGTCGTATATGTGTGTATGGAACTATCCACCCAGCTTACACGATATATTCTACCGATGTTAATTTATTGTTGGGCCAGCGTCGCAGACGGTGGACTGTCAGTCTCTTGTTTCTAAGAATGTATAGCCTACCCACGCATCACTCGAAGTAAACGAATTATCTGTCGATAGAACTATTATCGGAGTTTTTTGTGGAAACATCTGCAAGTCGCAATTATTCAGACGTCCGGGACTCCGTGGACCAAATACGTCTTCAGTCTTCGAATTTGCTGTTACAAAACGTCTGGCTCACATTTTGTTAGCCGACTTGCAAGGGACCTTGATTGCATTACTTCACTGCCTCCAGTGAATACCTACATTTTTCTGCATGGCTGAGAATGTGTAACGAGTGTTGCGTCCGTTACGATGGTGACATATATATGTAGGCAATACACAAACCGTTGTGGTGGTGGTGGTGGTGCCGTGGTCATGATCGATTGTGGTGGTGTTTTGATAAATATTTTGCATTTTTATCTAACGTATACACGCCTAACCAAACAAAAAAACTTCCAGACCAATCCAATTCATCATGTGAGACAAACTGAAATGAGAAATGTGCGTTTTCTATATCGCACGATGACAAAATGCATAGGAGGATGGGTAGTGTGGTAATATATTTTAGCACGTGTGTGCTTCTATGCGTAGGCCTATGTAATATGATAAGTAGTAGTTAACCCTTTAATCGCCGGTGTCGCATATATTCGGGTTTTCATTTTTTTATTAGCACATCAAGTACCACCTTTTAAACATGGTAAAGATAAAATGTGACATCAATCAGCAATATTTGAAAACAGTTGACTTCCATTTTGTCAAATCTGAATAATTTTCACTCACTTGAAGTTGTGGATCGCGTCAGCGAGACACAACTTCAAGTGGGTGAAAATTCAGATTGAATAATTTGGCGGTTAAAGGGTTAAAGCGCTAAGTTAGGTGATTTAAATTTCAACCACTTGAAGTTGTGTCTCCCTACTGCGACTTCAAGTGGGTAAAAACTATTAATTTTGTTGAATTTAAGACCAAACTTTTGCAAATCTTGGATGTTTAACCACTCATTTCATTGACAATAACAGTGATTTATTCGATCGGTTAATAAAATGTCCAGATTAAAAATGACTATGTACTACTTAACGCTAAGTTGAAGGGTTTAAAAATACGAAACGCAGAACCAATATTTTGCACATTTCTCCAAAGTAAACGCCTCTTTTAACCTTTTCATTAAAAAAATCCACAGACCAATCCAATTCATCCAATGAGAAATGAGCGTTTTTCAATCCCACGATGACAAAATGCCCAGGAGGATGGGTAATATGGTGATGTATTTTAGCATATGCGTGCATGCATGCGTATGTTTTTTAATACATGTACAGTTAATAATTATTTCCTGAGCAATAATACCGAAACTCCTTATTATTAGATTATTTATGTATAACATACACTGGGAATGGTGGGAGAGATGGTGCATTTGGGATCCAGAACATGTATTGTTTTAAGCAGTCAAAGAAATGTCTGCATTATTATTTTGTTGAAAATACTTGTTAATCATACTGTCATGCAGTTCTGATAATTGATCGTTTTCAAAGTAATTTAGTTATTAGGACAACAGCCTCAGGTTTTAGAGGTGTATTCCTATCTTCATGTGTGTAGATTTTCCGATAATTGTATTCATTATACGCTGTCATTCATAAGCATAAAGGATGAGTGCGAAATGTATACTTATTTTTGCAAAGTAAAATGGATTGCTGGACCACATGCCGGATAATGACACCTTCACCACCGTTATCCCGGCTTATTGGACGCAAGACGCTTATTATCTTAATATAACCCTTGAAGCGCTAAGAACGACTATAGTCGTTTTTAATCTGCTTTATTAGCCGATTATATTACTGTTCTTGGGAACGAAAGGTGTGTTTAACCATCAAGATTTGCAAATGTTGCCTGGTCTCAAATTAAACATATATCAGTAATTTTCACCCACTTGAAGTTTGTGGGTCGCGGTAGCGAGACACAAACTTCAAATGGGGGAAAATTTAAATATGATAACTTAGCAGGTAGAGGGTGGATAGTTTCAATAACTGACACCCGCCAGTCCAGCCCAGACCGCTCATTTTCCGCCATTTCTAGTCGGATAATTGTGAGAAAACGTCGATTCACGCCAACCCCTTGCCAGCCGGTGGGTTTTAATTAGATCAATATCCCGCGCGGGGCTGTCGTAATTGTATTTTACGGCGTTCTTATGTGCCATCGATATCACAATCAGATTGCTATAGGAACCGATATCATAGATAAAGCCCACTATACCCTGTTATGTAGCGCATTAGCGTTGATTTCCTGCTGATTTGCCAGCTAGTATTTTTTAGTCATTTGAAGCTGGAATTGCCCACGCAATTTCCAGCTCAAAATGAACGAAAAATAAAATAATTTTATTCATTTGAAGTTGGAATTGGTAACGCATTTTGCAGTTTCAGATGAACGCAAACTAGTATTTTTTATTTATTCCAAGCTGGAATTGCTGACGCAATTTCCAGCTTCAAATTTCAAGAAAAAATATTATTTTTTGAATTATTTGATTAACTGTGCATCTATACCACAAAGCCTTTTATCAATTTAGCCTGAGACTTACTCGGAAACGTATACATGCCTAGCATGCGAACATGGGGTAATATTTAGGAAGGCTTCGTATTGAATGGAAACTGTTGGGACTGCGTGTAGATTGACGGCGGCTTTAGCTTTCATGAAGACTGGTCAATAAAAGGGGAAACTGTTTCTTTGAGCTTGTACAGCCTGAAAGCTCGTCTGCCCCCTTTTCACGCGAAATGCCCTGGCCTGTCGCCTGTGTCCTCCGCGCTCAATACCAGTGATTATCAGCTACCAGAGAGAACACTGCAGTGCAAAGGCAAACAGCGGTAACTGCTTACTTTTCAAGTAAGCAGTTACCGCTGTTTGTCTTTGCACTGATAAAAAACAAACAGCGGTAACTGGTTACTTTATAAGTAAACAGTTACCGCCGTATGCCTTCGCGAGACATAGTTCCTGTGACTGGAGAGGATGAGGAGGGGGAGATTTGCCACGGATCCGTGCAGATGATTGAGCGGGCGGGCTACAAATTGGGCTGATTCCGCAGGTGGTAGGGCCCGCTTGGGCAACAACAACGCCGCTCTGCAAAGCTAAAAGGCAGCATCTGCTCACTTGTAAAGTAAGCAGATACTGCCTTTTGGCTTTGCACTGCTGTGATCGGGATCCCAGATATAGCCTTATAGGGCTGCATGCGCAAGGTCCTGTCACCGGTGGTTCATTTACAGGCAAGCCGTGTCCCATTCTACTCCAACCGCTTGTCTGTTGTGTGCGCACTTGAAGCATAACTAGGCTTATAATGAAGCACTTAGGGGTTGCTTGCAGTCTGAGAGCCTCGTAAAGAATGGAGTGTCTGTGGGTGGTGTATGTGTAGGGTGCCCGCGTGGGGTGCACAGTCTCAGGGGAGTGGTTGTGGCTGTACCAGAAGAGTGCACACACCCCTGTCATCTACACAGCAGCCGACAGACAGCACACGACCAAGGAATGTGTGCAGCATCATCACCCGCCAGTCAGTCAGCAGCTCGGGGATTCCTGCAGGCACCAGGAACTGTCAAAGACAAGAACCAGCACAAACTCCGCCACGGGGTCCAACAGCATCAGACCAGAAATCAGAAAGCGCGCAATAACATAGCAGCAAGAAAGAGCACACTTCGGAGAATAATAGCAAGAAGCAACACATTACGGCAGCATTGTGGAAATATAAAGAACACGGCATCGGAACAAGAGTTGCTGCTGCAGCAATCAACAGCATCTGAGAGATCGCTTCTTCCACCAGGCAGCCTTGGTCGACTGCAGGATCCTGTAGATGACAGCCAGCGTGAAATGCTGTCATCCTGAGTAAACCCGACACCGCGGCACAGGATACCCGAGTTCATGGGATAATTGTTAATCAGTTTCAGAGCTAATCATCCTAACAGGAGAGAGTATAATCGGGAGGAATATAGGCGTGTGTGTAGTGATATATTCGGTGCTGAATTATTCAGCACGGCGAAGCCGAGGAGAAGAAGACTTTGGTTACCACGCCGGGAGCACCACCGGGTCGTTTCCACCTTTACCCGCGTTAGTCATTAGCGTATTGTCTGCATCCCAGACTACTCATTGTCTGCTGGAAATCTCTGTGTGGATCTACATGGATTCTGCCATTACCATCTGCCCCTAGTCGTCCAGGCCGACTTACACGTCCCCCCAGGGATCCCGCCCGGTGCTTGCTGCCTCCTTCCGCCATGTTTTTCTTCTGGAGGTAGGTGAACACCGCGATGTTTACGACGAGTAAAGCGCCGGGAAATGGGAATATCAATAATATTGCCGGTGCCGTTTTACTGTCTATGACATTAATAATCAACCACTATATATTATATTTCCTGTCATATATAGGTCTATACCCCCTCATTGTTATTCATAGATCGCGTGGAATTCGGGCATTACGTGACACACGTATATTACTTTACCAAGCAAACAGCAGTAACTGTTTACTCGAAAAATAAGCAGTTATCACTGTTTGCATTTGCACTGCAAACTGAGCAAAGCAATGTTTAACAATACAATATCGATAGTATTTTGCAATACGTTTGAATCTTCGTTACTTTATTAGAAGTCCAAATAGATGTGAAGGTAATATGACGTAGCATCAACAGTTTATTGTAGTTTTAAATTGTGTAATATATTATAATATATTATAGATACCAATTTGATCTTATTTATTTTCTTATAAAATTCAACGAAAATGTTTGGGATACTTATGCATGTTTGCCAGGGGCGGATACAGGATCTGAAGCATCCCCCCCCCCCCCCGGATCCCCGCTTATGAAATCTGCTGCATGCGTTGCATATTTAGTGCGCATCACTCCTTCTCTTTTCACAATCATTTGAAGCTGGAAACCAGCTACAAATAATTGTGGAAAAAAAATACGCACACATGTAGGAACAAGACGTGGTACAACTGACAATCTGTGTTTTAATTCAGATCCGCGCCCACCCGTCTGATAAATCAAAGCCAATATTTGTGTTTGTTTTTTTCTTATTTTCTCCTAATCTGATCAGCGTCGCCGCTCGACATGCTGTAATATGCACTGCGTGATTTGATTAGAATCTTCAGCCGACGTCGCCTGTATTTAATCAATCACTTAACACAGTAAATAGAATACTGTTATTTTAATGCTGGGCCACCGTCCCCGACGGTGACTCAGCATTAGAATAACAGTGGGGTTTTGCCAGGCTGTGCCAGACTGTAAGGGATAGGCGGTCATTCACCGACTAATTAAAAAAAATATATTTACATTTTCAGTTTATTTATCGCACCTTTTTTGCTAACAGTATTTGTAAATTCGTCCAATATAAAATTGATCTGATTATTTACTAAGTTAGTCAGTTAAAGCGAGACACTTCCCCTGTTCTTCGAAGTTGGAAATTGTTGAATATTTTATGCTGTTAATATAATTTATTTGCATATCAGAGTATTACATATTTATGAAGGTCATTTTTCTGAATCACTATAATAGGATTATATTAATTCCATCAAGATGCTTCTGATCGGATTTTTAGCGACTAATTATTCATTATGTATTCAAACATATTTATTACAGGGTGGACATTTAGCATTCTCGCTATTTTTCACATACGCCCCTGTAATGAAGATAAACGGTCCCAGTTGACTCACTTAATTATTCGTCAACGTTATAATTCCTGTCAACATGTACTAGATGGCTCAATAGTCCGTATTTAAGCTCTGGATCTCGATCTGATTTTAATCATTGTCCTGCTTAATGAATTGTCAGGTAAACACTGGTAAAAGAGGTATTCAAGCGAAACCAGTTAACCATCTATGGTCAATGCAACGTTATGTACTCTCCACTCTCTAACTTTGTAATCGACATATTTATCCCCTTGTTTTACACATTTCCTATATAAATGACACTACTAAATTCTGCCGTGCAAAGTCAAAAGGCAGTATATCTTTACGTGCTAGCCTGTGGGCTTTGCAAAACAGTACCATCAAAGCGTCAACTCGTACACTAAAGGCACAGAACGATTTTAGTAAAGCTAGGTTAGCAGTGAGCCATTTCTGTCCCAATCACCTCTATGTATCTGTCATTTTTATCCCCCATGAAGGAGGGCGAAGGATATTGTCAGCGGCATGTTTGGCCGTCCAGCCGTATGTCTATTTTTCGTTTCCGGATGATATCTCGTAGACCGTAGATGTGCCTTTTGGGTTATTTAGTCTTCGACCTTATTATTGACATTCGATTGTGTTGCCATTATTGACTTTTATTAATATCGAGATAGGTTCCGTTTCCGGGTGATATCTCGGAAATTGTTCGCCGGATTGTTTTCATATTGCACACACAAATCCCTTAGGGGGTGTAGATAAACACTGTTGATGTGCCTTTTGGGGTTATGACCTTTGACCTAATTATTGGCCTTCGAGTTGGTGGCCACTATTGACCTAATCGCGGGGGATATCGGATATAGCGTCAGCGCCATTGTAAATCTTCATTTTTTTGCATATCAAATAACGGTTCTCGGGAGTGCAGTTTCTTTTTAATCTGGAAGAATTGTAAACGTTTGGTATCAAATTTAACAATATAAAGTTATTTTACCGACGTGCAAGCGTTTTGCTCGTTGCAAGCGAAAAACTGGGAAATTCCAGCTCAAATTAAGTGGATGAGAAATACCGGATAAAAGAGTTTAGTACTGAATCCTATGGACCTCGGGCAATGCTGAGATGCATGTACACCACTGTCTATCCATCTCAATGATGCAACCTAGCAAACACGAGACATTGACCAACTGTTGGTTTGATGTTGGGCCAGCGTCGTAGACGGTGGCCCAACCTCAAACCAACAGTCTGTCAACGTCTTTCCGCGGATTTTACCGTTCAATTATACCGCCACACTAAAGTCTGTAGTCTCAACATTTCGCGCATACTGAGATATATAGTGCCATTCAAAACAAAAAACATTAACTGTTCACTTTTAAGGTAAACAGTTGCCTGTTTATATACCTGTGAATGTAGCGGCAGACGTGATCACACAGAACAGTCGGCCGTTTGATTGTGCACCGTGGTCACTTTTTCAAATAATTGCAGTAACATCCATTCCTTTTATTTACGCACCATATCACAGTGAACACTTCGCACAGCGTTATGAGTAAAAAGAAATTATATGAATGTAAAATATAGCCGTTGGTTTTGATAATTGAAGGCATCTTTGTTGCCACCTGTGTGTGTGTACCCGGCAAACATGTGAGCCTATGTCGGTTTAAAGTTGGGCCAGCGTCGCAGACGCCGGCCCAACTTTAAACAATCATGGACACGTGTGTTTTTGTACACAGCATACATAGGGTTGTCTGGCACACCCACCTGGTGGTGTAATTGGGCAGCAGTAAGTATCCACCTCAGACTGACTGCCTTCTGTTCAGTCCATAAAGAACCGCACAATGCCCGGACAGATGCTTTCTTTAACGCTGTCTGCAAGGCTCAGCTAACGCATCCTAATTCAGCGCAATCGCTGGCCGCGCGTTGATCCAATGTTTGGCTAACGTCTTGTACTGAAGGCATTTTGTCTGGATTGCGTTTTTTTGCTTAGCTCTGCCAATTTGTAACCGAAGAGACGAGCTTTTTTGTCTTAGCTTTTAGATCGAACTTCTTCACACTCTGTACCTTTGGCACGACACATGTGGGGAATCTGCAAAATTGAAAAAAAACAGCGGTTTTGTCACAATGATAAGAAATTGCACGTGAATAGAGTTGAAATATAAAGCGCTGTTCACCAGGGGCCGGTATTCTCGTACAAGTTACGATAAATCGTAGGCTTCTGATTGGTCGAGATGGCCATCTCGACCAATCAGAAGCCTATGATTTATCGTAACTTGTACGAGAATACCGGCCCAGGGCCATATGTCTGCTCTGAACCTATAAAACGTCCCATTATCCATCAGTGTCTGTATGTGTCACGGGTTTGCGAGAAGTGAAATCTGGAAAGGACAAGCTTTATAAATGTCATGCTCCTTGTCCAAGCCATAGCCTTTCTCATTTCCGGTAAATTAAGTCGGGATGTTGCCACATCCTTGGGGAGGAGCATAAGATGGATGCAGAAGTGAAACAAGCGTCACGTGCACTTTGTACGGCTTGACGACAAACCTCGATCTGGGCGCCCATCCGTCATCAAGTGTCAAGAAGTAAAAATGTCATCCGGAAGGCAGAATACGCCATTTAGTCACAGTACTTGTATGATGGCATATAAACGACCCAAAATTCCACAGCTGGCAGAAGTCAAGCAAGGTAAAAAATCTTTTGAAAGCTTCAAAAGCTGGGAATTCTCCAGTTCAAAAATACACACTGCATTACAATCAAGACACACACGACAATGCAGTGGCTAGAATGAAACATTATTTATAATGTTTCATTCTAGCCACTGCATTGTCTTGTGTGTCTATTCATAAATAGGATAAGAATTATAGTCCAAATTGTGATTTTTAAAGACAATGAGAACAAACAAACTTTCCTTTGAATATTTCCAACTCCACGATATAGAGTGATATAGGACAATTTTGCAGTAAGATTTTTATAAGAAAACATTTCTTTCAATTCGTGGACCCATAGTGTGGTGAACGAAAGGTTCAATGGTGCTAGTTACGACATCAGTTATAGAGCGTGTTTACATAATCGTCCTCTTAGATATGAAAAGGTGCATCTGCCACTTTGTAAAGTGGCAGATGCACTCTTCTATCTCCAAGGGGACGAATTATAATTTGAAAGTGATATGGGATCACTCGGTAGCATGGAATATGGATGCGAATCCAATTTCCTTCTATTACTGTTGTGTGAACTGTGCGATTATTATCCATGCACAGCCAAAGTGTTGTATGTGCCACTCAAATGGGTGACACTTACATTATTTTGCCTGCACTGCAAAGGGCACTACAACAATGTGGCATAAATGTGGAGAAGAATCCAATTTCCTTGTGACTGTTGTGTGAGCTGCATGATATTATCAGGGTGCTGACGAGGCTTTTGTCATTAGTTAATTAGGGCGGCGTCACACATTCCCCTGATCAGCATGTATGAAAGACTTCCCCAGCATACACTACCCGATGCCCCGATGTTGGCTTAATGTGGCCCCACATTAGGCCAGTATCGGGCCAGAGACGCGGTGTTTTCTGGTTCTGTCAGTCAGACTCTGACAGAGATGGCTTCTTGTCACGCCTGCAGGGTCTGTAGACGCAGACAGAATGTGGTGGGCAAGAAAACACCCAAGTGTTGGTGCAATGAAGGCCCAGTGGATCCACACACCAGTGCTGATCCAAGGTTTTCAGCGCAGTATTACAGCTGAATTCCTAGAAAGAGCACAATGCATTGGTGCTAATAATGCATATATGTAAAATTATATGTGCACCTAGCAGATCATTTATTCACACGCTCAACCCTTTCAAGCCTGAGGTTACCATTGTCATATTCATCCACTACAAGCCGCGAATTGCTGTCGCAATTCTCGACTTGCAGTGGATGAAGATGATTTAAAGTGGGTGAAAATTAAAGAAAATTGCCATGTATTTGTTCAACCAGTTTCATGGAAATTTTCATTCTTAAACCCTTGGTTGTAGGGAAATTAGGTCTGTTTTCAAGGATGTAAAACGATGCTTTAATGCATCGTGAGGGCTGAAAGGGTTAATACACGTGATGTGTATGTCAGAAAACCCCTACATTTACAGACGATATGGTTACTCACTCCCACATATCACTAATAGTGATATAACATTAGTGTATATGTATGTCCAGAAATTGGATATTTTTAAACGTGGTTTTACAAATTAATGGCGCAGTCAACCCTTTCAACGCGACGTCAGATTCTGACGTGAAAAGTCGATCCCCGCACTGAAAGAGTGGCGGTGGACTATAGGTATGGAGCGGAAAGAGCCAACCAAGACATTTATGATGATTTCAAATTGAAAAAAACCCTCTGGTTTACATGTTTCATGCAAAAATACTTCAACGTTGTAAGGGCTAAGCTCTATTTATCTGTGAAATAAATGGTTATACATAAAAGCAACAGCATGCCAAGACGCATGGAGTATTACCAATAATTATTTAAAAAAAATAAACACTGCAAGACGACGTCTACAAAATCAATGCCGGGTGAAATTTAGTTCATACGTTTTTAGAGGATATATTTCCGTGTGGAAACAAGGCAAAAAAGGAGAGATCATTCACTTAACACATTTAACATATTACGTGATATACTGACGACTGACGCATTGTGTTCTTTGTTATGTTTTTGTAGCCGAGAGTGAACTGTTGTGTAAATTATGTTTTCATCTGGGTACAGGTGGGCGCCAGCTTCCGACCACTATAACTTAGCTGAGTCACGGCTCTGATCATGTCTACCGAGTAATTTCTACCTGAATACCGGCCTTCCTTGGCTTCCAGAATAGAAATACACCGGTGTTATCTGGTAAACACCCACAGTTATTAGCCTATACGCATATCAAAATTAATTAAATCTCTTTTAACATCACAGTTATTGTGAATGGAATGAGTGTTTAACCCTTTCATCCCTCACGATGCATTAAAGCATCATTTTACATCACTGGAAACAGACTTAATTTTCCTATAACTGAGGGTTTTAGAACGAAAATTTCCATGAAACTGGTTTACCAATACATGCCAATTTTCTGTAATTTTTAAACCTCATCGAATCATCTTCAACCACTACAAGTCGAGAATTGCGGCAGTAATTCGCGGCTTGTAGTGGATGAAGATGACTATGGTAAATTCAGGCTAGGTCGTTTTAGTGTAGTATTGCACTCGTTATCATTAGAGCTGATATTCAACATCAGATACCTACTCAGATCACTCGTCGCATGGGGTTCATATTAGAATCCCGTATAATTTGCTTAATGCATGTAATCCTTTTTATACTTGGAAATGACCTGCGAGAGATTAAGTAGTTGTGTCGGACACCACGATCTGTTTTCTCACTATACGATTATAAAGGCAGCTTTTTATCTTCTTAATTATGCGATGTCATTGTGTTTTTAAAGTTGAACTATTTCGACTGATCTCTTTAGCCGATCTACAAATAATATCTGACCACAACCACTTGACCCTTTCACCACCAAAGTCTACTTTTGTAAGGTGAATGCTGTGGCATTCACCTTACAAAAGTGAACTTTGGCGGCGAAAGGGTGAAGGATTCGTGCTGGATGTCCAGTCCAGTGGGCAATCCCTCGATGCCAAATATCAAACGCATTTTTGACGGCTGCTTGCTGCAAATTGGTTTATCAAGGCCAGACTGTATTCTTGAAGGGCTTCATCTACGACAAGAGAGAGGTGAATTGACGTGGCACACGCCGTGAATCCTTGTTCGGGGTCCAATCTGTCACGGTCAATGTCGTGTTTTTGTAGATGTCTGTACACGCGGGGCCTTCATCTTGTTAACTGCCGGCAATAATGGGATACCAGAATAATAGTTCGTCCTGTTGAAACGAAAAGGTCATTATCTGCTACTCTTCTGACAAGTAGCAGATCTATATGACCTTTTGGCTCCAGCTGAACGAATTGCGATGCTCAGCTGTGCTCAGCATTGCAACACATCGAGAAACAGTCATGAAGATAAGAAAGAGTTATAAATATAGTTTTCTTCTGATCATACCTGTCCCGAATACTGTCAGCAGAAGATTTCAAGAGGACAATATAGTCTAGTCTAATATCTGTATTCGCAGAGTAAAACGCTTTACTGTACTACAACGTCATTGGGCCACATTTTGTGTTTGCTGGTGATAGCAAGCACAGACTGCTATTTTTTCTGATGAATAGTTTCAGAATCTGGGCCCGTCGGGCCCTGATCGCGATCCACATCACCGATAATAATGTGTTATGAAAGTCAATAACTTCCCTCCCAGCGCAGTGCCGCTCGCCCGCTCACAGTAAGCCCCCCCCCCCTCCTCGCAACGCTCAGGTTCATGTATACCCATGTATGGTCAGCTCATAGATCTATTCATTGTCGCAACTATGTCAGCCTTATTTAAATAACAGCGGTCATTAGCTGATTTTGTCATTGTGACCATTGATCAAGGATAAAAGATCACAACACTGTTCTGTCAGTGCAAGAATGAAACGTCCATAATGTGTCACTCATTATTTGTAAACAACTGAAAGTGCTTAACACTTTGCCTGCTGTTTACGACTATATTTAGTCATTTTCAATCCGTTTTAATAGCCGATTAAATAATCACTGAAATTGGGAACGTAATGTGTGTTTAAAGATTAGGATTTGCAAATGTTTGGTCTCAAATTAATTGTTTGTTTAGTAAGGCTCAGTGTATCCACGCACCAGTGCTGATGCAAGGTTTTCAGCGCAGTATTACAGCTTAATTTCTAAGGGGGGGCGAAAAATTAAATAAATTAACTTAGCAGGATAGGGTTATTATGTTAACGGATTTTTTGTAAGTTATTCTATCTAGAAACTTCGTAGGAAACAAGAGACGTCGACCCCATGCTGGTTTAATGCTGGGTCAGCGTCCTGGGCTGTGGTCTGACGTTACACCAACATCGTTTCATCGTCTCGTGATAATCGGGGTTGCTTGTTTGTAGCCATACCGATCTGGTTCAGATTGTGGTGTGTGCCCCATGGGGATTCTTTTCTTGTTTCGTGTGTGTTAGCAGCCGCAGATAACGATGATCTACATTGCCCCATGTCACTCCCAGCAAACACGGGACATTGAACCAATGCTGGTTTACTGTTGGTCCACCGTCTGCGACGCTGGCCCAACAGTAAACCAGCATTGGTTGAATGTCTCGTGTGGGGATTTTTACTGATACAACCTAACCCCATACATTTGTGCTCTACAAAAATCTCACACAGTATATAAAATATTCTTTGTTGGTGTTTCGTATATTGCTGCAGTATTCAGTGAATAATTTGTTCAAGAAAAATAGTGTAGAAGTTGTGTGGCCGTGGATGTGTCGAGGTTCTATGTCAAAAAGTTAAATAAATGCTACACCAACATATTATTGTGTAGCATTTGCCACCCATTATTTAGCAAACTGCACCGCTATGCCAGAAAAATTACCCCCCTAATATTTCACATCGAATTAACCCTTATGAAGTAAAGACGATGAAAAATGTTGTATAAACCATGGAAACCAAAGGGTTTTTTTTTATTTGAAATCATTATAAATGTCTCATTTAGCTCTTTCCGCTTTATGTGAATACTTTTTTTATGGGTCTATACGGCCATTATAATTTTTTTAATTCTTCAGGCGTCAGAATCTGACGTCTGTATACGACAGATTCTGACGTATACATGCAGACGGTCCTTGCGCTGAAAGGGACGAACCAGACCACAATGTAGTGTCAGTTATTTTCTAACACAGTATAAATTTGACAGGTGCATCAACACAGTTAAGGAACTATCATTTATTTTCAAAATACTTCAGTCTAATGATAACTGTTTTAAATATAATGCACAAAAATATGTATCGCGGGTACACTTAGTTTTCTGTTATTTTTTTAATATGTATTTAAATGTATCCTGCTCTGCACAGCCAAAGGTAGTATCTGCTTACTTGTAATGTCAACAGATACTGCCTTTTTTTCTTTGCACGGCATAATTATGAAGTCTGCCATGAATGCCAGACAAACCCCGGGTAATGTTTTCAACGTAACATCAGACGATAAGCACCTAGATATATACGCCTGATAAACAGTGATCTGGATCCGGGGATACCCCGCGCCTCTGATGTCTGGATCAGAGACACTACATCCCAGCAGACGCAGGAGGCGGATCCAATGCTGTGTTAATGTTAGGCCACCGTCTACGACGGTGGCCCAACATTAAAACAACATTGGGAGAGCATCGCGTGTCTGGTGGCGCAGTAATTAGGAAACGACTCAGGTAAAATAGTGACGCAGAAGATTAAAGGTTTCCTCCCGGCGGACATGGGAAGCTGGGCGGGTGTTGGTTTCCCGTTGGGCCAGCCTCGCAGACGCTTCGTTTTCTCTCAGAAGCGGCGCGTAAAGCGATAGTCACCACTTGAATGATAATGATTAAAGAGACTTTAATTATCTTAAGTCAACACCCCGGGTTTTCCTGCTGCTTTTTCAACTCACATTGAAATGTGAAATGCCGCTGCAACTCCCACGTCAAGATCTCATAAAATAACTGAGTGTGAATATAAGTTAATTTTTCCCCAAATGTTTAGATTTCGTCAAATACAGGAGTGTTTTTATATTAAATTAAAGCTCAGATAAAACTTTTTTTAATATGCAAAGCGGTGAATAAATGAGAAATGAGTCACGGAAGCTTGAAAGATTAAAATTCTGTGTGTAGATATTATTATTTTAATCATCTCACTAGTCTTAAACGCTGCATTTAGACCCAGTGGTCCAGTTTAGCCTATATGTGCACAAAGGTGGCCTAAAACCCCATTTATTTCATTTTCATTTGGACGTTATTTATCCCGGTCGGGTTCAGTCACTCCATATTTGTGAAGAGTGATCTCTCAGGGGATTCTCACCGGACGTTCACCCTGTGTTGTTTTAACGTTGGGGCAGCGTCTGCGACGCTGACCCAACATTAAAACCACACAGGATCAACGTCTCGTTGTCACTGTTGTTGTACCTGGACAAACTAAGGCATTGCGGATATGCATGCTGGTCGATGCTGGTGCATTATAAAGGTTGTACTTGCCTTCGAGGAATATTTCGATTTTTTACCTTCCTTGCAAGCAGCAATAAGTAGTTAGAGACCGCGAGGTACATCCACCACCAACGACATTTGTATAATACTTTAAACCATTCAGCACCCTTGCCTGTCGCGTGTACATGCACTACATTGCAGGTTTTTCATAAAACTCGGTGAATTAAAAATGTTAAGAATAAGGAGGATCTCCGTTTGAATTTGATATATTACACTAGAATATTGATCAAAATGTGCATTCACTTTGAGTTGGTAATTGCGACAGGGTTACATCGTATACATGGTATACTAGTATATTGATAATGGGTGTAGTCGCTCTCTGCCCATTAAGACCGGCGCTGTAATCTTGTGTGAATCCTTTGATATTTATCATGCTGACCAGCCCGAGAATATAACTACATTTATGTGCTGTTTTATCTTTGATATTAACGTATATGAAACAATTTTACTTGTGGGCACGATAGCTTGGCAAGTTTTTGATGTGTCCTGCTCAAATTTGTTATGTATGTTACTGATAACCGGTTCTTGGACAAGTTCAATAATGGCGGCGGGCTATTGTCGAGTGTGCTCTTGTTTTAAGTTATATAACTGTGGGTAGATTTTTCCAGCATGTTTCGAGGCCGAAAACACAAGAAATGTTCTGAAATAAATATTCTTTCTAGATAGAATGTAGTTTCAAGGGGGTGGGGGTATATCTCAAAACTTGAAGAATTCAGTTTTTCATTCAACATCGATGTTTTGGTCTTCTCCCTAAAGTCTATCGATTCAATGCCGAAATTACTCGCCCTGCCGGCTTTACATTTAGGCTGTGACAGTAATGAGCTCAGACTGAAGGAGTATGCCAATCAGCCAGTGAGAGGTGACATCGTTTTGCTATTTAATCTTCCCAAGAGAATACCACGTGTACAGCCAGTCCTCCCCTCTCGTCTCCTTCTAGAACAGTGTGTGCCACCCGTGCCACAGAGAAATTGATTTTAGAGATGTCTGTCTTCCGCATTACAGACAGGTTTCGTTTTATCTCTTGCTAATTCCGCCTTGTTACTCTGTCCACATGGCCTCCTAGGGATCAGGGGATATAAACACAATGCTGATTTTAATGTCGGGCCAGCGTGGCCCAACATCAAAGTAGCATTTGGTCGATATCTCGTGTTGGCTGGCTTGTATCGCGTACCTAACAGAAGCCTTGTCATTCACTCACTCATGCACGCATACGATCTTGAATACGTGTGTATTACGATTTTCACAAATTTTTTGCTACATGGCTGCCCAGGAAACACTTAATACTGGTACTTGCCCAACATTTAAAAATCAACATTCATTCTCGTATTTGTTAGTTGAGAGCATATCGTTGGCGCGTCGTCCGGTCGGCCATCCGTCCGCCTGTCTCCTCACTTCATGCACTTGTTTCAGGCTAGTTTAATTCACATGTTGACCTTGATTCGACTTTGAATCAACCTTGATTTCGTTTATAGCTGACCTGATTCTGACCCGTATGTCTTTCCTGTTTGCCATCCCCAAATTTTCCTCGGTAGATCACCGTTTTAAAATTTAGACCATACGTGTATTTTACCGATAGCTCGCATAATTACGAAAATGTGCGAAAATATGGCGAAAGTGATGTCACACAGCTATTTTTATTCCGACGCCGTTAAAAGAGAAATCGTCTCATCAAACAAGTTAAATTATGTTTGATTAATATATATAAAGCTGATTGGTCTAACAAAGCCCGAAACTCCATAAAATTGCGAACGTACATAAAGTTTAAATTCGACCACTCGCTAGAAGAATATCTGTTTTACATCCCCGACACAAGGTGGATAAAGGCGCTATCAAGATTGAGAATGAGCTCACATATGCTAGAAATTGAACGAGGAAGGCAACACTAGAACAGCGCACATGTCAAAGATGTACAATAATCTCTGTTGATGACGAAATTCATTTTTAATTACTTGCTCTTACTTCGCTACGCAGCGAACTAGTTTACTTGCCGAAAGCAAACTACTCAACAGTGAATTTGACTCACTCTCAAACGACGACAAATTTATATATAATATGTCATCTACACATCGACCATTAGTAATATGCTTAGCAAAATACACCTATAGCTGTTTTCAAACCTTAAGCGTGCCGCGTACCTCTGCTTTATAATACGATTTGGGCGTAGGGTGACTGGTGCGGCTGGTGATTCCTCTAATCATCCACTCATAAAATCATGGGACCCATGCTGTCGAGGGATCACCACTGTGGTACCAGCGACTGCTGCGGCTGGTGATTACTCTAATCATCCACTCATGAAATCATCCATGCTGTCGGGGGATCACCACTGTGGTACCAGCGACTGGTGCGGCTTGTGATTCCTCTAATCATCCACTCATGAAATCATCCATGCTGTCGGGGGATCACCACTGTGGTATCAGCGACTGGTGCGGCTGGTGATTCCTCTAATCATCTTGGTGTTTCGAGCTGACGTCAGTCAATGCATTTTTTAGATTGTTTTTTAACATGTTAAATGTAATGTACATACTCTCACTCATTATGTAATTACTCGGTTTCTACGCTTTCCGGAGGGTTTTTTTGCTATATGCAGTAGCTATTTTATCTCTGGTTTTGGTGGTTTTGGAAACTTAAAAATATCATGCCATCTGCTTAACTGTAGGTTATTTTAAATAGTTCTGATGCATATTTTATTTAACCTGTGCTTGTTTTAGTATAAATAACGTTCTAAATAACGCGTCAATCGCACATTTTGGAAAGAAAAATTACTCTTAATTGACTTGAAATCAATATTCCTGGATGAGAGAAGAATCGTAGTCTCAACTTCAAAATAAAAATAAATGTTGTACCACGATCAGTTTGGTTATAATACATGTATCTTGGAATTGGCCAGTCTGGGTGATAATTAAGCCTTTGTGTCGATTTTAATTAAAATGGAAGTACTAGTTGTACTGATGTGAACATTGCAGTTGTTTTATAACTATTCGCTTTCAACCTCAAGCGATGATTAGAGACTGAGGCCTTTTTTCGCGGCCCACGGGTTTTTATGTTTCATTGGCATCAATTGGGCCATTGTATATAGATGTACATATCTCTCTTATTTCTATGACAAATAAGTCTGGATTGACTTTCTTTCTGTCTATAAAATATCTGTCTGTGTCTGTCTGGTATCGGTTTTATCACTCTTGTTATCCTCTCTACTCTAATTTCAGTAGCTACAATTGTATAAAATGTCATGTGAAAAATAAATCATCGCTTAAGATTAGCCTGCGTTTTGGAAATATCATGCATGCTGCATATCGTCCCCTAGTAGCTAAAGTGTCGTTAGTGCCACTCATATGAGTGGCACTAACGACGCTTTAGCTACTAGGGGACGACAAGTAACACCATTGTTGATCGGTATTTATTTGTGCGTTGTGTTTTTTAAATATTCTACGTTGGACGAGCTCTATTTGAAAAAAATCGAACGAAATCCGGACCTTATATTTGTATTGTATTTTGTAAGTGATTTTGCATCAAATAAAATGAATTTATTTTCTCGTCAACTTTAAGCAGTCATCACCGCTGGAACAGTTAGCTGAGCTTGTTTGGACTGGCCAGGACAGCGGTGGAAGTTTTTGGCAATCCATCATGTCTTGATTTGTTCTGGGTATAACGTGACATTCTAGACGAGAACGTTAATTATATGATGGGCCAATGTCGGCTACGTTGTCCCAGCACTGATCCAACTGACGACTGGACTATAGCTCTTACATCATCCCAGCTGATCCTCTCTCTGTTGATTCAATGCTGGGCCACCGTCTGCGACGGTGGCCCAGCATTGAACCAGCAGAGGGCTGACGTCTGCGGCTGACAGGGGTCCAGCTGCACGCGGTGCTTCTTGATCTCCTGATTTTTTGGCAGCCGGGCAGGACGCCGCTTGTTGATGGACAGCTTTCTGCCGTCTCCCGACAGGATCCCTGTACTTGTGGCGGCAATATCCTGGCACGCAATAGTTGGGGAGTGTCGCATGGGATGTGCAGCTGATCCAGTACATCCCGGGTCACCGAGTATTTGTGCCCTTCCATAACGATCCAATCATTTGGTTTCCTGTTCATCTTTACTCCTGCAAGTGATGCCCGGGCTGTACAGATTTTGTTGAAATTGGACTCCTCACAGCCGGGCGCGGTAATATGGATTTGTTTGTTTAATCATTCATGAAGCGTGCAGATTTTCAGCCCTCAGACGCGGGGTGTGTTCCCTCGAGGAGTCATTCTTCTGGCTGGCATCATATACGCGTGTATCAGGCTCAAAATAAAATCGATACACATTATTATTCAATCACATCAACAGCAGTGATTAGAGTTAAAGTCAATGTAATTTACAGTTTTCAGTCAACCATTTATGACCTGTTATCATGAAGAGTAGTGGGAATATGTCTTCATACTAAATGTACACCTTTAGCTTCGTTAACATAATGTGTATTTTATTCAATAATCTATCACTTTTTTCTTACGTAATTGATATATATAATATAGTTATCATATTTAAAAAACATCCTAAAACATTCTTTTAGAAGGGTTATCTCGTACCGTGAATCCTGGTTTAATGTTGGCCCACCGGCTTCGTCTTCCACCCAACATTGAATCGTCACGGGGTCGTACCTGCTAGATATATTATATTTGCACCTATTACTCCAGTTTTATACGAGCGTAAAACAAGGATATTTACATTATTGACTGGTCGCAATCTAACCCAGCCGACACGATACGCTGACCCAGTGCTGGTTGAATGTTGGGCCAGCGTCGCAGACGCTGTGCCAACATTTAACCAGCACTGGGTTCATTTCTCATGTCTGTCGGGCTCCTCTTGCGTGCTGGATGGAGTATGTAGAAATGGGTTATAGGTCGATCAATGTGTTTAACTCATCCATCTGAATCGTGCACATGCTTTTTATTTATCCTGAATGCACGACCTATCTGCAATTTCGACCTGTATCACTATATCACGGAACTATATCACGTATATATATTTTCATTTCACCCTAATGTTATGTGTCCTTCTTGCATGTACAACATCTTCGAAAAACTGTTTGAATATCGCATATCCACTACGTTTATAAGTATGGCAAGTTGACTTCCGTATGCAGATAAATATTTACTTGGAATAATATTATCAAATTTCATTCAATTGTCGAAGTTTAGACCCACAACTTAAAGCCTAAAATTACTTATACAAATATATATATATATGTCCAATTACAATCAAAGTATATGCCAATCTAGCGAACTTGATGCTCAATTCGACTTTTTCTTGCTTGAAGGACAAATAAAAGCGTGTGATTAGGACTTCAAACTTCCTACCAAACAGCCTTTTTTTCAAAATCTGTCGCAATTTACAAATTTCCTGATTTGATGAAATACCTAAGTATGTGATATCCCAGGTGAAAGATCAGAAGGGCGACATTGTTTTGATTATATCATGTTTTTAACAAACATACCATGTGACGCATTGTAAGCTTTAAAAGTTATTAGCACTTGAATTTTCAATTAGTATGAAGCTGGAATTTCATTTGCCAGCTTTAAATAATGAGACATATTTCTATAAAATTGTGAAAAATAGAAATCTCTCAAATTGACATTGCTGCTTGACGGATAACCTGCCACAATATATTTTTATCAATTTCAGATGAAAATTATATCGGTTGAAACTTTATAGAAGGCGTCTATATTTATTGTGTGTTTTGTTTTTTTGTTGTAGATTTGAGCGGCCCACGGACAAGCGGTTTGTGACTGAAAGCGTACAGCCGGATCAGTACAGTCAGTCCTCCCTCAACAGATCCCTGGGTGTCAAGAACAGGGATCAGCTACTCGGCAGTGCCTCGCCGCTGAGGGTAAGCCACACGTTTGATATATGGATAAAGGTCCAGAGCGAGTGCCGATGCGGTGATTATTGCACTGGTTCAGTGCAATAATCTCCGCACCGGTGCGGAGATTATTGCACTAAACCAGTGTAGTAATCTCCGCACCGGTACGACCACATTGACCTTTATGTGTTTTTCGCAATAATAAGCAAACATGATAAACAAACAGGACTTCTGCAATACACGTAGGTAACATCATGATGTTGCGTGAGCCGGGAGTGGGTGTGTGTGGACTTGTTATACTCTCCTGACTGGTTTATCACATATAGTATATGCTATTCTAAATGGTGTGAAATCGGATCATTTTTATTCATCTGAAGGTGTGAATTGCGGTAGCAATTGATCTTGAAGTGAATTAAAATGCAAAGATATAACTACGTGCTAAAGTGTTAGCGTCTGCGAGGTATCACTCGGAGCGATGCTTCTACCAAACCATACATCCTGAGGAATATCATGAATACTAAGGGAGGATCAAATGATATGTGGTGTGGGGAAGGGCCACACACGCACATACCCACGCGTACCCACTTTTTAATGGTCCGTAATAACAGTATATATTAGTAATAACAGTATATATAACTGTACGCCATACACAGTCTGTATAGTATTGCCACTCGGAAAGCTGTGCGTCGAATTCTAGACTTTTTTTAATCCAGATTTTGAAGAAGTTGATAATCTTAAGTTAGCCGAAGCGCATATAGGCCTATACACGATCATACAAAAACATACAAAACATACAAGAACACAACCTTTCCTGCTGCTCTCATTTTTTGACGGTAAACCATGTGGTTGATGCGTACTCAGACTACTATGCAATAATTTATCTTATGCATTATGTGCTCGTCTCATTTTCACAAGATTCCTGGCTAGTAGCACCTGTGACAATTATTGCAATCTGAATTATATCTTTATATACGGTAGGTGTTTTGAGGACAGTATACTCGTATAGAACAATCCCCACCCTCTTATGAGATACGGCAATTTGCAGCTGCATACATATTTCAATAATTTATCAAGCTGATGAACATTTCCATATAATAGTCGTGTATTGCATTCGGACGTGACCCAGCAAACACGATACGTTGATCCGGTGCTGGCTTGATGTTGGCCCGGGGTCTTCGACGCTGACCCAACATCAAGCCAGCATTGGATTACCGTTGGGTTTTGTCGGAAGCCACCCTGGATTCACATATCGTCATTATAATAAGTTCACTCATCTTATTTTAATATTCGCCCACTTAACCCTTAAAGCGCGGGGATCGACTTTAGTCGTCAAAATCTGACGTCTGTAGACGTCAGATTCTGACGACTAATGTCGATCCCTGCACTCTAAGAGTAAAAATATTTCTAATGGCCGTAGACCCGTAATAATAGGTATTCAAATAAACCGAAAAGAGCTAGCTAAGACATTTACGATGGTCTCAAATGGAAAAACACACCTTTGGTCTGCGAGGTTTTCATAAAAAAATTCAGCGCTTCAAGGGTTAAAGTTGTATCTGGCTGACGCAACCCACAATTAATAACATTAGTTTAGTTTCTGTCTAAATATTTGAAAATGTTGATCTTTAAGCACTTATTGCATTCCCAATAGCAGTGATGTGATGGGCTAATAAAACGGAATAATTTAGGAATGTTTATAGTCGTGGTTAGCGGGAAAAGGGGTAATATTCTCTTTTCACGAGAATAAATCACCTCTGTGTCTCAGTTCTCACCTCACGTGACTTCAGATATCCAAGTCTATGTTTTAAGATTATAAGCTATCTCTCTTTGTTTATTTGTAACGCTTATTTTATATATCAACCTTAGTTTATCTTTGTATACTTATATGAATATCTAATTTTAACTACATGAGTTGTGTGTGTGCGTGTATTTGTTTCTGTCCTTTTATAACCATATTTTTTATCAGCTTCCATCCACGTCTCTGTGTGTAGTACGTCCTCCGTAATATTATGAGTGGATGTGCCCGCATTCTATTTCACATCCATCTCTGCAACAGACAATTAGATATGCGCGGAGACTAAGCAGAAGTGGTCATGTGTCTCTATTATCACATCGTCTTGACATATCCATGCTTCTGTCCATCCAAGCCAACTAATCCAATATGTACGTTGGCTCGGGCCAGACATAGCCCATGGGGACAAGACCCCGACTCAATGATGGGCCAACGTCACCTGACGTCGGCCCATTATTGAGCCGGGGTCCTGTCCCGGACGTGAGCGACAGAGGATGACTGCTGATGGTTTTGCAGACCATTGCAGACTGTTGCTGATCGGCGTCCTAGGACATCTTGTGAGTGAATGGCATACTAGACTACCGCCACCTGGTGAACTGCTGGGTGACCCTTACTTTACTTTTTGTATAGGGGCCTACACACATACATACACACGTTAATATATTATATTTCTGTGACAGACTAGTGCTAAATAGTTATACAATAAATAAACACACTTTCATGGTAAATGTATTAAATACATGTATACATATATATAATTATATATAGTTGACTAAAGGATAGGAAACGATCATGGATACCCGTGATTTATTCACAGAATATCTATTTCGAATTATTATCATTTTTTGTATTTCAAACCTTTCATCATTAAGGTCACAGAAAATGCATACTAATCATGTTTACTGTTTACAATAATTTGATACTTATAATCCCGTGAACACGACCGATAACAATTCTTCCTTTTAGATATGAAGGGGTGTATCTGTCACTTTACAAAGTGGCAGATACACCCTTTCATATCCAACGGGACATTCCTGTCATCTTTGTGCTCCAGTAAAATAAGTCTATAAGAAATAGGACCGGTGTATAGGGCAGGGTATAACATAACCATGCAAATACGATACACTGATCCAATGACGTGTCAATGCTGACCCACCGTCTGCGACGCTGGTTCAATTTTAAACCAGCATTGGTTCTATATATCGTGCTGACTTGGAAGTTGGAATTTAACGAGTATGAAAAGTGAATGAAGTCAAGGTGAATATAGCCACACTGAGCTGCCGATTTCATCCACACCTTGATAGATCAACGTTCAAAATCAGGAGCGCGAAATAATCTAACAATTATGTAGCCCTGACATCATCAACAAACAACTTAATTGAGGGCACTATCCGCAGTGCATCTGTGTTAAGTACCCCTAGACTGTAAGTATCCCTGTGTATTCACAGTCATAGTTTTGGATAGTTTTTGCATAATTTGCACAACTTCAAATGGGTGAAAATTAATCATATTTGTTTAATTTGAGACGAAACATTTGCAAATCTTGATGTTTTAATTTTGTTTTGATTGGCTAATAAAACTGATTACAAACGACCATAGTCGTGCTCCGCGGTTTAGAAAAGGGTGCCATCATATATTTGTTAAATTGGTATATAAATATTCAGACATTCCAGGAAATTGAATGTTTAGATCGATAAAAATAGAGTAGGACCTACATTATGTATAGTTCATTTCAGTGCATATTTCAGTTAATTGTTGTTCGAAATATAATTGCGTGGCGCGGTGTCACTTGAAAAAAATCTGCGTTGACGTCATTGTTGGTTTAGTAATGTTTAACCTTTATGATGACCTTTGGTTTTAATCCCCGTGTCGCCGCTTATCCTGAATTATGTATCCACACGCTAATTAGCGGTGATCCTGTCGCCCACTGCAACCCTGTGAGTACAAGACGTACGCCTCGGCATTGTCAGCTGACACGAGACGTTGACCCAATGCTGGTTTATTGTTGGGCCAGCGTCTGCGACGGTGGCCCAACAATAAACCAACATTGTGTCAGCGTCTCGCGTCTACTGTGTCTATTGTATAACAGGGTTTTTTGCAATGCTTCCAACTTTCCTCACACTGTCAATGTCCCAACAAACACGAGACGTTGTACATGTACCAAATTCCAACATTTAAACAACGTCTCCTGTTTAGCCTACACAAAGTTGGCTTAAAACCCCATTCATCTCAGTTCATTTTCCCAGGCCATCACGGTTTCCACTCTTTGAAAAATCTCTCAGAAATGTCAATCTGTGAAACGGAGACGGTGAATTGAATTTGAGCACATGTATCGAGTTGACGGGATGACGCACTGGCGAGCTACAGTTGCATGGCTCAATTTAAATATGAAAATTACATTAAAGTAAAGATGGTCTAATTTTCACCATCACTAAGTAAGACTATGAACAACGTCATATAGCTTTCAAGTAAGCAGTAACCCTATCAGGTCTGAATTTACCATTGTCATCTTCATCCACTACAAGCCGCGAATTGCTGTCGCAATTCTTGACTTGTAGTGGATGAAGATGACTTGTAGTGGGTGGCAAATGAAAAATAAAATCGTTATTATTAAAACAGTTCCAAGAAAATTGTCGCTCTAAAACCCTTAGGTTTGGGAAAATCAAGTTCTTCTTCGGAGATCCAAAAGCATGCTTTAGAGCATCGTGAGGGTTTGAAGTGTTATATTGGCTTTGCCCGACATGCTTCCTCTGAAAATATAGAGTCCCTGTAAATGTAATATCACACAGATACAGGTATGATGCTCTATGCCCAATAATACTGCCGTGCAAAGCTAAAAGGCAGTAGCTGCATACTTTTAATGTAAACAGATATTGCCTTTTGGATTTGCTTTGTAGAATAGCGCACAGTCCGAGACTGTGTGCTACTCTATACAATATAGATTGATAGAGAGATTTAATATTGTGGGGAGCCTCCGTGACCGATAGATAGCCTGCTCAGCCTCACACCGCCAGTGCTCGAATTTCGCATCCTATGTCTGGAGGGGAGTGTCATCTCATTCATCTCACCATCCTCATGAGGTTCTCTTGCCTTGGCACAATTCAGCCTATATGTGCACAAAGGTGAACTAAAACTCCATTCATTCACAGCCCCAGGACGTTGGATTCTCTCAAATGACCATGTTAACGATAAGGCCGCAGCAAATTTATTTTATGGATGACGGATTCGTCGCTTCGATCTTACCGTGATAGAATTTTTTTATTAAAAAAAAAAAATCGCCGCTCCATTTTTTTGGGGCACCAATTTTTATTTTTTTTATTTTGCCGCTCAATTTTTGTGTGGAGACACCCATTTTTTTCCCACCTAAAATCACGTCAATGTTACAAATTCTTTCTTTGAAAAGAAAAATCTTCTCCGCTCGCCCCATTTTTGCGTGGGGAATCAATTTTTTGAAAAAAAAAATTGTCGCTTCTTCGCTCGCCTCATTTTTTGGGGGAATCTAAATTAAAAAAAAAAAAAAAAATTCGCTCGCTCCATTTTTTTCTGCTGAGAATCCGTCATCCATAAAATTAATTTGTTGTAGCCTAAGGACCATCCTGAGTTTTACCATGGTATAGAAATTCAAAATATGATGGAGTCCCCACGTTTTACTGCGAGTCGATACATTTGTGCTGCTTAAAATTGGTAACGGGATTTCGTTAAGGGGGGTTCTCGGGAGAGTCATGCGAATATTTGTGGATTCTTTGCATACACAACACTATGAAACGCAAACAATATAACACACTGACCGACTTCCCAGCATCGAAACGACTTGGAGTTTTCAATCGACGTATTGTGTATTTGGCAACGGCCATCATCTGACAACATTTTACATCGTTCGTTATCGCTATATTGAAAATTGGCCATTTTTGATGTTCTTAAGAAAGTGGTCAATGAGTGGTGTCTTCGCCTCGTAAGATGGCGGGAATCCGAACTAACAGATCCGTGCTTTTATTGGTCCTGTGGGCGTCACTGACAGTTTTCCGGTGGCGCTGACCATTTCGTTGGTCACTCTGGTGTTTTAGCCAGCACCCTTTGCGATTGATGTATTTAGTGTTGTGTTGTGTTGCCAGTCTATGCACGGCAGCAGGGTAGACCCCAAACACAGGTCGTTGATCCCATGTTGGTTTGATGTTGTGCCAGCGTCTGCGACGCTGGCACAACATTAAACCAACATGGGATACGGTGTTTGTCCGCATCAGCAACCACACACGGACCATAACCAGATGCCGTGCAGGGATCATCGGGGTGTTCGCCATAACGGTGTCCCAGCACACACGAGACACTGACCCTTTGTTGAGTCAATGTTGGTCCACAGTGTACGACGCTGGTCCATCATTAATCCAACAATGGCTCAGTGTCTCGTGTATTTGGGGTACAGTCTGACAACCGGGGATAGTAGGGGTCACCGTTAGCGTGTCGCTAATCCGCGAATGAAGCCGCTGCACTCGCGACCCGGACCAGTGCGACTCCCCGACAACAGAAGAGGCATGCAAACCAGGCCCAGCCGAATGCAACACTGGTCAGAGAGTCTGTGAGTGCTGTGGGGTCTGCAGCGCGCTGGTCGAGGTATCGATCGATGTGGAGGTGCAGCGGTGATTGATTAGATATCCAGACGCGGATCACCAGCGCCAGCCAGCCAGCCAGCAGACGGGATGCTGACTGCCATCCCCCGTGCCCCAAATGTGGATCAATGCTGGCCCAGCACCCGCAAGCGATGGCACAACCATGATTAAACACCCTGTATCGATACCACTGACGGTGACTGGGGTAACCTTTATGTCCCCACTTAGCTATTCTCTGGGTGATTTACAAGTCCGTGTTTTTTTCAATTTTCGTCTTTGTAAACTGATATTGCTGACGTAATTCTTCAAATGATGAGGAGAAATCTGTCCATTTGTGTTAATCTCAATTATTTGTTTAAACTAGCAATAACGGTTTTATCAATTTCAGTGGCATATAATTTTTTTTTTTTGAAAACTTATGTTTAAGGGCCTGGCGGGAAACACACAAAAGCTACAATGTTGTTTTAATGGTGGGCCAGCGTCTATGCCGCTGACCCATTATTGGAACAACATTGTACCCAAGAAACAAATAGTGCTCAGAATCTGCTTATTTTACTATACAGCGGTTACTGATGGTTGTCTTAGCACGACAGAGTCATGGTATGCACGGATGACATTTGAATAGAAATTAGAATAGAATATTTTGTGCCCCATACGTGATCCATTTGCCCTTTGTAACACAATTGTCGGCATAAGATTGCCTTGTCATCTGATTCTGCAATGTGTGCTCTATACAAGACAGCATTTATTGGTCGTCTGTGGTACTGGTATGTCGTCAACGATGGCCTTAGTTTGACGACTGCGATGCTGGCATCTGGTGGTCAGTACTGTACTGCAAAGACAAACAGCAGTAACTGATTACTTTTCAAGTAAGCAGTTAATGCTGTTTGCCTTTGCAGAGCACCAGCGGGATCAGAGATCTCTGGCACATGGTGTTTGATTGGAGACCGGGCGCCATCAGCCACCGGCATTGACCATGACTGGAGCGTCAGTTGTGTGACTGGTGCACACGTGGTGGTCGCTTGTAACAGACAGGGAGAGTCTTGTCCTGCAAGCAGCCGTCTGATGCTGCTGGTCGCCTGGTCGTCTGCCAGATTGGCAGAGCGCCTTCCCTGACTGCGTCCCGGACCATTCCAAGGCTTCTTCTTCTTCTGCGATCACAGGGATCTTCATCGCCGCCAGTCACAGGACTGTCATTGTTGCAGCAGCAGCAGCAGGGAGGAGTCCCAGTCGGTACTAGAGACACGTGCCTCAGGGCACGGACTGCTCGGCTCTCCTGTCCTATCTGGTGGCATTAGGATACCAAGTACCTCCTCGTCTCAGGCATGGATGTTCTCAACAACGTGTTCGGGACGCCGAGCAGACAGTCGACGTCTCCTGCCCGCTCGCCAGTCAGGTCTCCTGTCAGGTCCCCGTCCAGCATATGTGCTCCCGTAAACACCACATACAATCATCATAAGGTATGTCCACCTATGATACTGTACTTAATCTAGACAACCAGCGTACAGTTAACATTTTGAGGTAGGCCTATATATCGTCCCCTTTGATATGAAAGGATGCATCTGCCACAAAGTGGTAGATACACTTTTTTGAATTCAAAAGATCTATAGGATGCTGCATACTCCTTCATTTAATAAATCCAATTTTCGGAAGTACACTAATCACTTATATAACAAAAATCATTAAAGGTTTAATATAATGTTCAATTACAATAAAATACATCACATCAATGCAATTTTTTGCAAATATGTGTAAGGTAATGTACTCCAGCCTCTGAATATAACCTGTATATAACTTTAATGTGAGGGTTGACTTAGGTGGAGCCGAGAGATTAAATGATCCCAAGGCTGGTTCAATGTTGGTCCAGCGTCGAAGACGGTGGGCTAGCATTGAACCAACCTTGGTATGCCTTGGTATGACCCTTATAGGGCTCAAATTGTATAATGCGAGCCTCAAATTAACAACAACCACCCACTGTTACTATTATTATCAAGAGCTAGCTTTTAAAACACCGACATTCATCACACATATAGATTTGACTTAAATGGAATTTGAAATGTCAGGACGTAAATGCCCATTTTCGGCCTGCTACCCACCATTTACACCCCATGGATTAATAATACATTCTTGACATAACGTAGGAGCTCATATCTTTTATTTATATTGACGGGAAATCACATCTGTTATACAGCTTTCAGCCTTTGTTACACCAAGGACATTAGTAAAATCATTTATTCACAAAAACGCAAATCTGCACGTTTTATTATTTTTTATATTGTGTAGTCGATATCCAATTGCCTTACAATTTTGATTAAAACGTTGTAGAGCTCGATCTGTTGACGTGGAGATATGAAGTGATTTTCTAAGGGGGCCACCATTTAATCTCCGGGGGGGGGGGGGTTGGGGGGTTGGAGTTTTTGTCGCGGACAAATTATTTATTTCAACCCGGCTAGGCGGCGCGCTGAGAAAAATGAATTTTATTACAGTTTTTGAAGTCTGACCAAAATTATTTATTTCTAAAAACTTCAGCCCCCCCCCCTCCCTGGAGATTGAATGGTGGCCCTCTAATATTTAGTGTGTTGTACTCACTTGGTTTGTGTGAGGCCTCTGACTTCATGTGAAGCAGCACTCACAGTAACACGGTAAGGGCTGGTATATAGGGTGGAATTCATGTATTAAACCTTTGATGATTTTTGTTATTCGAATTAAATGATGCGAAAATCGGTGGTTCATGTAGCTGTATTTTTCACGATCGGCAAACTAGTGACATTTAAGTTCCAGTGTTACAAAGTGATTGCTTGTAAATTGAATGAGTATGAGGATATAGGCCTAATCTTAAGGCACCAATTCGTTTACCCACTTCGAGTTGTGTCTCGCTGACGCAAATCGGAAGCTAAGTGTAAAATTTTTAAATCGTTTTGATTGAAGATATCTTCACGCCTTCAAAATCTAGTTTAAAATGCCAATACACAAGATTAAGTTCAGATTGTACTGATATTAGAGCTTAAGGGATTATCAATTTGTACATTTCTACTTATTAATGTCATTTCATATGTATGCAAGTTTATACAATATGTTAATTGTGTGTAGGCCTAAAGAAAATGTTAGTTGATATTATACATACATTATATTTTTATTGATGGATTAACTGCTTAGTTTTCAACTAAGCAGTTATTGCTATTTATCTTTGCGTTGCACTACTTCTAGGCCTATATCAGGTCCTGGTGTATATAGTCGTGCTTAGCCAGGGTTGAAAAGTGTGGGTCATCACCCAAATAGAACTCACGTCACCACATAACTCCATCGTGTTCAGTGTGACCTTGATTCATTTTCTCACATTTTACCAACTATAAATAACTGTTGACATCCCCGCTGGTCACCGCGGCCCTACTCAGGAAAGCAGTAAAATCCCGGAAGTTTATCGACAAGTGTGGCCGGCGCATTGTCATGGGGGTCAGATAGTATCCCTGGACATCATCCCTGGGGACACATCAGACCATCCTTGTAAACATGTCTCGAAAATTGCCCGGGGAATTGCGTGTGGCACTGCCTCTTTCTATCTCATCTACAACCTCTCCTTCTGAACCCGGTGGTAGAGTCCATGAAAATGTGATCTGGTCCGCTCAGTGTTTCACAGAGCTGTCTTTGTCCAGTTTATTACACACGTGCACAAAATAGACGCAAACATAACCAGATAAACGTCATTCGTTATTAACCCTACCACCATTTATGGGTGTAATGATGTCCGTGGAAAGTTCCAGTTCAATAGAAGTTTATTTAATTTCTGCTTTATTTACACCACGCGAACTGGGAAGCTTTAGATTGCGCGAGAGTTTTTTAGAATAGTTTAAATTAACGCCGGGGGGTGGGGGCCCTAGGGTGGTGGTTAGCACCGCTGCCTTTCACGCCAGAGCTCAGGGTTCGGTTCCCGGTCTCGGCGGTTTGAAAGAAACAAAATGTTTCTTCCCCATCCACGTGTGAAAGTCAGTATTGTGGGGAGCCTCCGTGTCCGAGAGGTAGCGTGCTCGGCCTCAGACCGCCAGGGCTCGAATTTCGAGTCTTGTGTCTGGGGGACAGTGTCATCTCAATCATCTCACCATCCTCAGGAGGTTCTCCTGGCCCAGTTTAGCCTATACGTTTACAAAGGTGGCCTAAGGCCCGATTCATTTCATGTCAAATTACCGCCGCTGGTGAATTTCATCAGAGTTGGGAAATTTAGAAAAAAATGATTATCGCTAACGAAAATGCTTTGTGAATCTCGGAAAGAAAGTACAATTTGTCTCAGCAGGATCATCGCCAGCCCCGGTGGGAAGAGCTCTACATTGTATTTCGATCCCCTAACAACCAGAAGGTGTCATGTTCCACTCAAATGAGTGGCACACGCGACACTCAGGCTGCTGGGGGGGGGGGGGTTGAAAAGGGGGGTCGATTTGTGAAGAAAAATGGAGCTTTCATCGGTTGCACAAACACAGTACTCAGACGAGAGAGAGAGATTCAATGTGTTATTCTGTCTGACTTGTTTTGTGGCGTGCCTAGCCCTCAGCCATTCGGACTCCCCGCTACTGTTTTCCGCTCCCCTGTCTCAAACTATGTCCGTCACCCCGGGCAACGCTCAATAATTGGGAGGCCTTGACCTATACCAAGGTAACCCGGGTTATAGTAAAAAACCAGCGGGCGCGATAACATGCCATATGCTCCCGGTAAAGGGGTTGAAAGCTTCTGCCCGTTAAGGTTTGTGCCCACACCAGCAAACACGAGGCATTGTATTGATGTTGTTTTAATGTTGGGTCAGCGTCGTAGACGCTGGCCCAACATTAAAACAACATTGATACAGTACAATGGGATGGGAATCGACTGCTCCTGCAGGAAGCAGAGCACGGGAGAAGGTCAGAGAGTCAGGTATTGAGTTATTGTTTTTTGCCCGGAGTAATGCTCGTCATTAGCCCCGTTACAATGCCTTGCCGCCCTGCTCTGCAACGTGATGGCAAACAGCGGTAACTGCCTACTTTTCAAGTGAGCAATTACTGTTGTTTGCCTTTGCGCTGCGGTACTGGCTGATTCTATGCAGGGCTCACCCTCACAATTAGCTCCTATCTGCATTCATTACAGTACTTTATTTTCAGGGTCAGTGTTTCTGGATTCCCCAGAAACCCTACATCTGTGTTGTCGTTAAATCAGTCGGCCCAACGTATTCGACGTTGGTCCGACATTATACATGCTAAACAAATGTTTGTGTCTACTGGGGGTCATGGGCCATGTTTTGAACACGAGTCATCTGAGCAGTCACCACTTTGACATTCAACCCCTGGATAAACCTTTGTTAATAGCGCTGGATACAATAACCTGTCTGAAAGGTCGGTCTTCACACTCCATATTCACCTGCTGACCCAGAGACATTCCCCTCCATTTATAGGCAGAAATGGACTATGTGTCTGTAACTGTACTGCCGTGCAAAGACAAAAGGCAGTAACTGCTTACTTTTCAAGCAAGCAGCTACTGCCTTTTGGCTTTGCACGGCTGTGTACATCCCCGCTCTTTGAACTTCATCTTGGTCTCTTCAGACGTCTAGGTGAAAGGCTGGGCATACTTGTTTTAAAACACGATACCTGAAATGATTAAAAATAGAAGAAGACTATACATTATTACAACCAGAGATTCTAGCTAAGAACAACCCCCCTCCCCCCACCCCCAATCTGGCTGAAGGCTCTTGTCGTCCCCGTGACGCCTGTCTGTAAAAAATATGGCTGTCGTATGTCTGTCGTATGTCTGTCTGTCTGTGCTCCCTTCTGAGTGCGATTGACTTAATATAAGATGGCCACCGCTAAGACATTTTGAATGTATTCTTGTGAATGTGATTGCGTCTCTCTGGTTTATTTTACAATACTTTTTCAATAAATAAACCGAGTTATTTGGCGCCAAGGGCTTGTTGATCTTGGCCAACGGTTTTTGTAAAATGAACTAAATATCGTGTGATATTTTTTATCCCGCGATTTACAATTATCGCGAATTGTCTGAAATGGTCTTCAAGAATATCGGCGACAGCGGCATTCGAACCCTGAACCTCCTGGCTCATGCAGAGTCAACCATGCCGCCGATGAGCTATCCCGTTTTAGCTTTAACGCGCTTTACCAAACGCGAACAATGAGCAGAACAATATCGTTCGTTACACCACTCACTGTGGCATACTTCGTCCTGCACTAACCCCTGCTTTCTGATCTGAAGGTAGCGACAAGGACTCTTCATTCTTCTGTGAAAGACTGTGAAGATGCTGTCACGATCCCAACCTTAAAGCCCCAGCACTGAGACTGAGGCCGTGCAGCCTGGCCGCATCTCAGTCGTGGAGATGAGTTAATTGCGCTTCTGATGAATATGAGATTAGCCGTAGGTAGCACCATCACACCAGATAGCGTGTGTTCTTCTCGTGTTAACAACGCCACCGGTTTAGTTCGCAGCTAAATACCTTGATCAAAACCTGGCTCTGGGCGCTAACACCTCTCACCAGACATGCAGTCTGCGCTCCTCTGCCCCGCAAAGGCAAACAGCAGTAGCTGCCCACTTGAAAAGTGGGCAGATACTGCTGTGTGCCTTTGCAAAGCACCTGTATCTTGCTCAGCATCACAGAATTGACTTCTCTTTTATTTATCATGATCGTATACTAAATCTGCCAGGGATTAACTCTCAACCCTCGTCATGCATGGACCTGTAGAGAAATTAATCTCATATATTTGGTTTCAAGCACGTTTCCAATCAAATAATTAACGGTACTCAAGTATTCAAATAGTTATATTTGTGAGGTGTTAGGTTTTCAATATTTTGTCATAAATACATGTTTTTCTACATTTGAAGCTGGTAATTGAGCGAGAAATTCGCTCTTATGGGTGAATGAAAAATACTTCGTGACACTATGGCAGGAGAAGGGTTAATTGACAATTTTGTTTCGGTATTTCTCCCCATTTTGAGTTGTTCAAAATATTAAAAACCAAAAAAATTGCAATATGCGGCTTTTAAAAGTTAAAGCGTTAACTTATGTTGATAAAAGGAGAGATGAAAATGCTCAAGGCCTTATATCACAAATTTAAATTAAATTGTATGTTTGCCAGTATTGACATAAGCAAATTGATTTCTAAGAGAGGGGAATTGGCAAACACAATGTGTCTCTTAAGCTACATCAGTTAACGGCGATGTAGTTTACCTAAATGCATGCCATTGATTTTTTCCTGAGAAACCCATTAGCTCGGCAAATAAATACGTGAGACTCTCCCATAATTTTGACAAATTGCTGTGACAGTGTTGGAATTATTGGGACGCACGTCAATATCTGTGAAGTGCAGAACATTTGGCATGAACCTTTTCACCGCTAATCACGATTGTAATCATTTTAAATTCGTTTTATTAGCCGATGAAATCACTGTTACTGGGAATGAAATGAGTGTAAAACATCAAGATTTGCAAAAAATGTTTGGTCTCAATTTAGACAAATGTGAGTAATTTTCACCCGCTTGAAGTTGTGGGTCGCGGTAGCGAGACACAACTCCAAGCGGGTAAAATATTAAAATTCAATAATTTAGCTGGTAAAGGGTTAAGGTCAAGACAAGAATTCTGGCTCATGGCTGTAAACGCGAGACGTTGACGCAATGCTGGTTAAATGTTGGGCCAGTGTTGTAGACGATGGGCCAACATTAGGCCAGCATTACGTCGAAGTCTTCTATTTACTGGGGAGCCAATATCTTTTCTACCTGTTGGGCAAATATTTGTCCAGCACCAAGCATTATAGCTGAGTTTTTCTTCCAAATTGATATTTTTTTTATTGATTAGAAGCTGTAATTGACAAGAAAAATATTTCATTTAATGAAAAATCGATATTTGCCGAATTGAATAGGTCTAGGTCGAATAACTATTAAGGATCTACCACAAAATAATTCATAAATTCAAGTTAAGACAGATGTAAGTTTTCATCTGACGCCGGGACCTGGCCTTCTGCCCTAATCACTAGAGAATAATTCGTAACGTTGTCATTAAAGAGTCATTTATCTCACTTTGTCACGTGGTAGATACGACCTTTTAATCACAAAGGGACTATTGTGGCAGCGACTCCCATCACGACCACTCAGCCAATATGGCCGTCCACCGCCCGGTGACTAGCAAATCGTTCATAACTGAATCAGCTACAAGGTAGCCTAGATGAGTTTGATTGATATCAACTCCCTATTGATAGCCATAATACCTGCACCCGTACATGTATCTAACATATACAAGTCACGAACACTGTAGGTCGTCTAACATGTCTAACACACGAACATTCCTTCTCCTCTGATATGTCTAACACACAAACATTCCGGTTTGTCTGATAGGTTTGACACATGGACATTCCTGTTTTTCTAATATGTTTAGCACACGGACAGCCCCTCTCCTCTGATATGCTAGCCACACAGATTTTCTGTTTTGCCTGATATGTTTGCAATACGGACATTCCGGTTGTCTACTTTGTTCTACATACAGCCATTCCGGTTTGTCTAATATATTCGACATACGGCCAATGTTCCAATTTTTCTGATATGTTTCACATAAGGAAATTCTTGTTTGTCTAATTGTTTAACATACGGACATTCCGGTTTGTCTGATACGCTAGACATACGGCCTTTCCAGTTTGTCTGATATGTTTGACATAAGGACATTCCTGTTTGTCTAATATGTTTAACATACGGACATTCCGGTTTGTCTGATATGTTTCACACACATAATTTCCTGTTTGTCTAATGTGTGTCGACATACGCCCATTATGGTTTGTCTGATATGGTTGACACACGGCCATTCCGCATTGTCTGTTATTTTTGACACATGACCATGCGGTTTGTTTGCTGTCTCACATACAATCATTACCGCCTGGTTGATGTCTCACATAAAACATTTCTGCACGTTTCATATGTTGCTTGTCATTCAAATATTCCCGTCTATTTGATCTGTCTTTCTTGAAACATTTCAGGAACTGAGCTGCTCGGATAAGTCTGTCACATAGAATATTGCCGCTCGTCTGATATGTCAACCCAGTGAACATTTCCGCCGCTCGTCTGAAATGTTTCTCATATGATTTGGTTTCAAATTTCTGTCATGCTATTTTTTCAACTGTGCCAAGGTTTTATCGACGTTTTCAATATTTTTTAATTTACTGGGAATTCTGATAATTTTTTTGTGAAAAACAAAAGCTATTGTTTCTCAAAGAACAGCGTAAATCGACAATTAATATCGCTGTCGACTTTCGTACAGCATTGATGTAACCAGCAGCAAGCAGTAAATAAAAGAGCGACCATGGTGTGGACAAACAAGACAACAATGCCGCGCCATCTGAAACGCCAGATTGAACCTGAATAGAATTCATTGCTTATTTAGCCCGCTCTTCTCTTTACGACAATGGATACGCCCCGGGCGTAAGTGTTCCACTCCCACTGGTCGTATTCGGCTATGTTGTACTAGTATTAAGGGTCTCTCATCTGCTAGTATTTTAGCCATTTTCATACCATGGTGCATTAGAGCGACGAGCTTAAACTATGATGGGGAAGATATGTATATTTATTATACGTTATCCCGACTATTAAAAAAATCCCTGTCGCAGTATGTTTTCTTTTCTCCGTGTACATTCCGTCACCTCGAGATTCAAAGGTCGTATCTTCTACTTCCAAAGTGCTAGATACGACATTTCAATCCATTTCGTTATCTTTATATGTTCTGTGAAACTCAATGACCTTAGCCCCCATCGTTGTCACCGAGCTAGCTTATGCAATGGAGTATGGGGGAGAGGGTCTTATATAATTTTATTTTCACCGGGTTCCCATTCAAAACGGTTTTCGGTGACGTCACTGCGTTTAACAGAATATATACAATGGTCAGTTATACTGGTACAATCATGACAGGTACTAGAAGTAATCTACCATCTTCCTCCGCAAGGCTCGCTACTCCTGACGGCCTCGCTGTTTCTCGACTTGCTGCCAGGAAGATGTAATCTACTTTTATCATGATTTTATTTCGCGTGATTCATGTCGTATGAATATTACATCTCTGCAAACAAAACAGTTATATAACATTGATACAATGGCGGCCATACGTCTGCGATGTTGGTCCAGCATTGTATAAATGTTATACAAATGTTCTGTGTTTTCTGGGATATTGTATGTCGAGGCTTTCGTAATAAACGACTGTTATCCCAATATTTTGTTTTTGACGTTATATAGTAGCAAAATAATCATCGGGATTATTATATGAAGCTCCCTCCTGACGTCTCGTCAAATTATGCTCTACATGGCATATATACACTTAAAACGCTGAAATATTTTTGTATCAATCAAAGGTTTTTACATTTGAAATCATCATAAATGTCTTGGTTAGTTCTTTCTGATTCATTGGATTACCTATGTTATAAATCGGTCTACAGCCATTATGAATATTTCATTTCTTTCGGTGCGGAGATTGTCTTTATACGCCAGAATCTGACGTCTACAGACGTCAGGTTCTGACGTATATAGACGGTCCCCGCGCTGAAAGGGTTAAGAAAAAAGAGGTACACAATGGTATACGGCATCCCAACAAGGATATTCTGAGCTTTTATTTGAAATATCATATATTTTACTGAACCATTTTCATTCATCTTGAGGTAGGAAATGCGGCCGCAATTACCACCTCAAAGTGAATGAAAATGAGAAGACATGCGTCGACGGTGAGAGGGTTAACCCTTTCAAGCCTGAATTTACCAATGTCATCTTCATCCACTACAAGCCGCGAATTGCTGTCGCAATTCTCGACTTGTAGTGGATGAAGATGACTTGATTTGGTTTAAAAATTACAGAAAATTACCATGTATTGGTAAACCAGTTTCATGGAAATTTTCATTCTAAAACCCTTGGTTGTAGGAAAATTAGGTCTGTTTTCAGGGATGTAAAATGATACTTTAATGCATCGTGAGGGCTTAAAGGGTTAATTAAGAATACTATCTGGTTTAGGAATCCGTGTGAGGATAAACCAGATTATACTAATACTTCCTGTGCCGCCAGTTACGCGGCTTTACCCCGTTCTGGTGGCAAACAGCAGTAACTGCTCACTTGAAAAGTCAACAGTTACCGCTGTGTGGCTTGGCACGACATACTTCTCGGAAGAAGGATTTAGCGACATTACCCGTAGTGACGGATGTTTGGCAGGTCAACAAAGGTAAACATTGTGGCCCTTTCTGCACCATGGGGTATTAATTATTGAAGGATAATATAGCACATTACCGTGACTTGTAATTAAATTATTTAGATTACACGACATGTAGCCACCGAAAGTAGTTACAAGTGATCTATATACATTTAAACACACTACTATGATATGCTTTACAGATCCATGCATGTATATACGTTTTCTATTATGACTGATATTTTTCCAAATGTGTGCAAGGTTTTAAACAATTAAAGGTTTCCAATCAGTCAGTGCATTTTTAGAAAAGATCGCAACAAAAAAAACAGCGGACCAATTTTAATCACGACCCCTTTGTTGCTTATAAGAGCCTGACTACACTGTTGTCACTGATATTTATCGCGTCTTGTGTATAAATAATACATGAAGCGCAAAAAGTATATCCAGATATCTTGTCATTAGAATTGTAAGAACAAAACGTATAGCGTTTTGCCACGCATTGTCATCACAAATACGTATAGAAACCAGAGTAAGAAATTAAAAAAAACCCATATATACTAAATATCCACAAACACAAATAATGTTAAGATCCAGGGGCCCGTCCCACTAAGAATCTTAAAAGATTATCTAAACTTTCTCTTATTTCTACTAGAAGAGTTAGAATAATTTATTTATCCTAACTTTTATAATAGAAGTAAGGGGCTAGACCAATACAAACAATTTAGTCTGTATCATATTTTATGTAAGTAGCTGTATCACTGTGAAAATTGCTTTTACGGTACCGCCCTGCAAAGGTGAACAGCAGTAACTGCTCACTTGAAAAGTAACTGCTTACTTGAAAAGTAAGCAGTTCGCTGTTCGCCTTTGTATTGCGGAGTAGTACTGACGCTCATCACTCATTTGAACTGATTACCCACGTGGGCATGCATGTGAGTGGATGACTTTCATCAAAATAGGGAGAAATGACACCATGGTCATCAATCATTCTTTGGAAAGGCTGTGATATTGGACGCAATCAGAGATATCTAGTCCCTGTCTGACCTCATCAACTTGTGATTTAACTTGAAAATGCAGGGTTTGACCCAGAAAGCTACACCAACATATTACAGTGCAGTATTTGCCCTAAATAGACATAGCAAACTGCTATACCAGACTAGAGACAAGTTATTTACAAACATTGGAACAAAACAGTACACGTCAATCTCTTCGTTTTCCACTTTATAAATTGTGACTATGTAACATTGGAAAAACATCGGTGACAATTCCGTCATATATATATGCTGTGGCGGCTTTATCATTCCTTGGTGTTAGAGGGCGTTATAACGTGGCTGGAATACAAGCGTGTTTACATTCTGGCTGGATCGTGCCCGGCCGATACTCCAGATCAAATCCGACAAGGATCTGATCTCTGGACACGCGAGCAAACGTGTTCATCCTGCAGAAACGACAGTCCTGCTGTCTGTACTCTGAAATCACACGTTGTCCCGGCGCTGGTTCAATGCTGGCCCGTTAGTCCAACATTCGTCCATTGCTGGACCGGAATATCGTCTCCACAGAGGATATTAGCAGGATCAGAGAGGAGACGTTAAGCTTTATACGCTATCAAGGTCCACTTTTCTTCTACTGAATGCCATGCGGATTGCCATTCAACTTAGAAAAAAGGGGCATTGTGACCAAAGGGTTAAGCCACAGGAAGCATAGTACTTCACAGGAGGTGGATTACTTAGATAATTTGATTGGTATATCGTATCAACTCGTAATGTTACGTCTGGATCCAATTAGTTAACGTTTGATCTATCATACACGCTAATAATATAGTCATTTCATATGTAATCTATTGATCGTGTCGTACTAAATTCGTACATCAATGGAGTCGGATAGACTTCAAAGTGGAAGGATTGTACGCACAATGTTTTCAAATGCATTTAATTTGGAATTTCGTAGCAGACAATAGCAAAAAACTTAGACTTTCAATTCATACATGTTTAATTTTATCGAATGTAGAACAAGTAGACGTTATATTGAAATCAATGAGATGAATCGGTAGTTGTCCCCCTATATACTTGTACAAAAACCTAGTCTGGGCATGTCTGAGGGTAAATCCCTTAGACATGCCCATAACCCCTTATCGGTAGAGTGAAGGAAAACACTCAACAACCCACCATGCCCTACCCTGCTACCACCCCACCCTCACGTCAAAATCGGTGCATCTTTCATCTGATCAATGGACTGCTCTATTTTTTTTATCGTATTACAATATCATTCAAATGAGCATTAGTGACGGAAAGTGACGTTAAGCAATATTCTGCTATACTATACTAAATTACTATAGGGGCTATACATGTACAATGATGATGGATGACATAATAGCTGTCCCCAATGGATTCCTCACTACTGGGAGGAGTGGCTTTCACGGATTTTATGACTTGATGGACTGTACCTGACAAGCAGGAGATGCCGGCACGGTGCTGGCTTAATGCTGGGCCACCGTCGTACGACGGTGGCCCAGCATTAAGCCAGCACAGTGCCAGCCTCCCGTGTTTGATTGACCGCGCGGTCAGCGGTGTGTTGACCGTGGCCTGTTAAGTGTATAACGAGTGGTTTACTAGTCATGTCCACCAATAACTGCTGTCCAGAACAAATAGTTACACTGAAAACATCCCATCTCATTCTGACCCACAGCTCATCTGGACAAGCTGCTGAATACCACTAAGCTTGATCTATATACTAGTGTTGACAGGATTCCGATGGCGTGGTTGCAGAGTTTTTTTTGCAAAATATCATAAAATTGTTGGCATCGCGGCGGACTTCCATGCAAAACAAACATCAGTAACTGATTGTTTTTCAATTAAACAGATATAGTTCGAAGATATTCATACTGATGATTGGTCGACCATCCTGCTTAGAGTTGCCACGCATGCTGGCAATGCCCATACCTCGGTCAGCTTCGACAACGGTAATACAAAATAATATTAAAAAAACTGAAACTCGTTGAACATTAGACGGCATTAAATTGACTTCACGAACGCATTGACCTCTCCACCCAACTCCTAAAATTTATTTATTTGAGTATCACCTAAACAGAGCAATCACAAAACATTTGTATAACATTTATTCGACGTTGGTCCAACGTTGTATAAATGGTATACAAATGTTTTGTGTTTGCTGGGTATGACCCTCTTTACTGCCAGGGGTCGGTGCACCTGAGAGTATTTTAGTAGTACCATTAAGGATACTACAACCCATACCCTTGGTACCATCAAGTAGTAGACCACGGTAGTACTGAGGTATCAGCCCCTCAGGACCACTCAGGAGGGATCGCCCACCGGGGACGCACCCCGTACCCAACAAAATGCCACGCAGAATTACGAGGTGGTATTACAAGAAAGCAGGGCGTCTCTCGGGGGCAGTTTGCTGGTCTTATATGCCACACCCCCGTCTGGCTGGTGGAAAGGTTATTCCTGGGATGACCCCCATTATTTACCCTCTCCACGTGGCCATGTCCTACTGTGGCTGCGGGTCCTAAATGTGTTTTATCACTCCGGGGATGCTTATTGCGGTTAACATTTTTTACGCCGCCCCCGCCACCACCGCGAATTAATTTGACCAACCAAGGAGGTTTGATTTGACGCTCATTTAAAAGTTATCTCGTACAATTTCGTTTAGTTTTCACCTATATAATACTCATTGTGAACCGTTTGATTGCCTTCATGTTAGATATGACTAATATTCTAGATATTTTTCACGATCTGATCTATGTGTGCTGTTCATATGCATCTGTAACCCTCAGAACACTGATGTCGACTACAGTAGACATTCTGCGTTTTGGCTGGCACTTGTATGACCAGTTGTTAGAAGTAAAATATGCTTTCAGCCTTGAAACACTGATATATGTTGGGACTTAAATTTCACAAATAACACAAATTTTCAGTCACTTGAAGTTGTGGATCGCGGTAGCGAGACACAACTTCAAGTGACTGAAAATTTATATTTTATAGCTCAGTGGTCCAAGGGTTAAGATACATTTTTAGCTCCCGTCGTCACCGTAGGTGAGACGGAGGGAGCTATGGATTCTACCTCCGTTTTTTTTGGCCTCTTCTTTTGCCTATAACTTTGTAAGAAAATAAGCTAGGATAACAATTTTTGGTATGTGGGTTACTTCCAGGTGGCTAATGGACAGGTTTAAATATTTTTAATCTGAATTTAATACGCAAGGTTGCAGAGGAGAAAATGATGATGTTACGGCGTTGAGCCGTTGGGCCGTCCGTAAACAATTCGTTTCCGGAGCATATCTCTGAAAGTACTTGTCCGATTGTCTTCAAATTTTACACACAACACCCCTAGGGGGTCTAGTTGTGCCTTTTTGGGGGTATTTGAGCTTTGACCTACTTCTGGTTCAGAACTATTACCTATTTAGACGTTTTGACGCGCACTTCGTTTCCGGAGCAGATCTCGAAAAGTACTGGGCCGATGACAGTCATATTGCACATACATGTTCTCTAAGGTCCCTAGTTGTGCCTTTTCAGTTTTTGGACCTTGACCTTGAAGTTGACCCAGCACTTTGACCTAATTTATAACATCGGTAAATCCGACTGAAATATTTTGCGGAATATCATGAAAACCGCTCAAGATAGCTACACCATTACTATAAAACAAATTGTGAGGTTTCAGGAGAGGATGCATCTTGAAAAATTTCAAGTCGATAAAATTAAAAATGGCCGCCTATCGGCCATTATTCACCTCGACAGGCCTGATATTGCGGAATATCATGAAAACCGCTCAAGATAGCTACACCATTAATATCAAATAAATTGTAAGGTTTCAGGAGAGGATGCATCTTGAAAAATTTGAAGTTGATAAAATTCAAAATGGCCGCCTATCAGCCATTATTCACCTCGACAGGCCTGATATTGTGGAATATCATGAAAACCGCTCAAGATATCTACACCATTACTATAAAACAAATTGTAAGGCTCCAGGAGAGGATGCATTTTGAAAAAATTCAACTCGTCCAAGTTCAAAATGGCCGCCAATCGGCCATTATTCACTTTCACATGGCCGTTATTTGGTAAACCGTGCTAGATGGCTAGACCATTACTATAAAACAAAATGTGTGATTTCAGGAGAGGATGCATCTTGAAAAAAATTTGACTCGATAAAATTCAAAATGGCCGCTTATCGGCCATTATTCACTTTCACATGGCCGTTATTTGGTCAACCGTGCTAGATGGCTAGACCATTACTGTAAAGCGAAATGTGAGATTTCAGATGAGGATGCATCTTGAAAAAATTTGACTTGATCAAATTAAAAATGGCCGCCTTTTCGGCCATTATTCATTTTCACATGGCTGATATTTGGTAAACCGTGCTAGATGGCTAGACCATTACCTGATTACTATAAAACAAAGTGTGAGTTTTCGGGGGAGGATGCACCTTGAAATTTTTTTAATTACGAATTCAAAATGGCCGACAATCAGCATTATTTACCTCGATAGGCCTGATATCAGGTAAACCGTGCTAGATAGCTAGACCATTACTATAAAACAAAATGTGACGTTTCGAGAGAAGATGCCTTTTAAAAACTTTCGACTCAATCGAATTCAAAATGGCCGCCTATCGGCCACTATTTACTTTCACATTTCTGATATTTGGTAAACCGTGTTAGATAGCTGGTCCATTACTATAAAACAAAATGTAAGATTACAAGAGAGGATGCATCTTGAAAAAAATTGACTCGATCAAATTCAAAATGGCCGCCTATCGGCCATTATTCACTTTCACATAGCCGGTTTTTGGTAACCGTACTAGATGGCTAGACCATTACTATAAAACAAAATGTGAGATTTCAGGAGAGGATGCATCTTGAAAAAATTTGACTCGATCAAATTCAAAATGGCCTCCTATCGGCCATTATTCACTTTCACGTGGGCGATATTTGGTAAACCGTGCTAGATGGCTAGACCATTACTATAGAATGAAATGTGAGATTTCAGCTGAGGATGCATCTTGGAAAATTTTGACTTGATCAAATTCAAAATGGCCGCCTTTAGGCCCTTATTCACTTTCACATGGCCGATATTTGGTATACCGTGCTAGATAGCCAGACGATTACTATAGAATGAAATGTGAGATTTCAGCTGAGGATGCATCTTGAAAAATTCTGACTCGATCAAATTCAAAATGGCCCCCTATCGGCCATTATTTACTTTCACATGCCCAATATTTTGCAAACTGTGTTAGATGTTAGTCCATTACTATAAAACAAAATTTGAGGTTTCGGGGGAGGATGCATCCTAAGTTTTTAACTAATTTATATCGAATTCAAAATGACCGTAAATCAGCTATTAGTTAACTCGATTGGCCTGATATCGGGTAAACCGTGCCAGATAGGTAGACCATTACTGGGATACTGATTAGGATCAATAACTTTAATGGAGGTTTGCAATCTCTGACAGACTGTCTAGTTCTTATCTTACTCTTAGACTGGGCTTCTTAGACCTAGTTGTCTTGCGTCTTGATTTTTGACCTAGACTAGGACTACATTAATAACCCTATACAAAATTGCTTAAATCAAATTCTAATTCGGAGCGGGAGCTCCTGGACTTATGTAGTCTTGTTATCAATCTTTTTAAATTGACTAAATCACTTGATACATCCATTTGAAATTCAGCATATTATTAAAATATGTTCTGGCCATCCATGATCCATCTACTGAGATAAACATGATATGTAAATGTGTGCATATCTGAGACAATAACATGCTTTTGTATTTGGTGGCCGTGACTACTTGTAATATTATTTTTCTTCGACCAAAGGCTCACATGAGGGATGCTAACAGCTTCTAATGAGAACTATCCAAAGCAGTGTCACTGGGTGTAAAGGAAATATTAGACTAAGGTTTATTTTTGCACGGATTGATAAACCCTGAGGTGCTCCTGTTTAATACAGTAGAAGATGACTCTTGCAGATACGTTAACCCTCAAGATGTATGAAAGCATCATTTTACATCCCTGTAAACAGACTGACTTTTCCTACAACTAGGGGTTTTCGAATGAAAATCCGTATGAAACTGGTTTACAATTTTCTTTAAGTTTCCACCGACATCATATCATCTTCTTTCACTACATGTCGAGAATTGCGACAGCAATTTGCGGCTTGTAGTGGATGAAGATGACAATGGTAAATTCAGGCTTGAAAGGGTTAAACGATACCCACAAAAATGCCAGGGGATAGCCTGCGAAAATATTTCTCAACAGTATTAAGGTTGAAAATGGTCGAATATTGTTTATTCGTGTAAGGCAGACAGACTATTAAGTCAATAAAAAAATCGCAAGGTGGAAGCAGGCTGGAATGTGATACTGCAATGTATATGGACAAATGAACAGTAACTGCACACTCAAAATGTGAACTATTACTGCTTTTTGAATTCACACGGCAGTATACTGGGAATTGGGGGAAAGGCGCAGAGACGGTATTGTCGTGAAAAGTCAAAGGAAGGAAGTAAGCGAAGAAGCTATTGCGTTTTGGCTTGCAGTGCTGAATACTCTTCGTACCCTTTCATATTCAAAGGGACGTCTTATGTTATACTGCTAAGGCAACCAGCATTAACTGTTCACCTAAAAAGTAAGCAGTTACTGTTGTTTGCCTTAGCAATATATACGTCATGTATTTAGCTTTAATTATTGCACATAAAGTATGAAGAGAAAGGCGAGCTACGTGCCTCGAACAATGCAGCATGCTGAGTGTGGACTAATTAATGGGACATACGAATGAATGTTTGAATGCAAGCCACCTCATGGTAAGACACCCGCCAGTAATACTGATGTACCGCTTGATACGAGGAGACATTGTTCTGCAGAGAACTGTCGTGCAAAGCCACAAGGCAGTATCTGCTTACTTTACAAGTAAGCAGATACTGCCTTCTGGCTTTGCAAAGCAGTGACGGTCGTTTGATGGGAGTGTTATTGGGAAGCCTCACGACAGAGGATGTGTTCGGGAGAGCATCCTGATCAATAAGGGTGCTAGTGAGAGTGGCGAGGCAAGGAGGTGCTGGTCTACATCAAAACAATCTGCTGTCTCCAACCTAAACAAGGGGATCTGAGCGGCACTAACCAACCGTGTGATCTGCTTCCCTCTACGTCAACACTGATCTGCAAAACGATAAGGCAGTAAAGCAGATACTGCCTTTCGTTTTAGCATTGCAGATCACCACTTGTGGGCGGCTATCAAACTGGCTGTCGTGTCAACTGGTCGTGAATGGATCAACCCTTGGAATTGAAAGGGTGTAACTGCTTGGGGCTTGCAATTAAAAAGTCCATCGTTTGATAAAATGAGAGGGGGGGGGGTAATTTTCTTTGAATTCTAAGGGGATGTATCACAGTGAAAAACTCCACATTCTAATTTAAAACTGTTTGTGTGTGGTCAGATATTGAAAAGTACCTAGCCAACTATTCCCCTTAGCCTATCAGCATCTGAGTAATGTACCCTAGTTATTTTTTCTTTGCAATCCAATATCGTTTCGCTGTAAAGAGATTTATGACCGATATAATATTGAAGAAACACAGTACCCGTCGTGTGGCATCGGTGGATTAGGGGTTTTACATTTTTACACTTTGTTTATACCGTGTGTGGAGTGAGTGGCGGCCACTTGTTTGTATAACGTGTGTGGAGTGAGTGGCGGCCACTTGTTTATACCGTGTGTGGAGTGAGTGGCGGCAACTTGTTTATACCGTGTGTGGAGTGAGTGGCGGCCACTTGTTTATACCGTGTGTGGAGTGAGTGGCGGCCACTTGTTTGTATAACGTGTGTGGAGTGAGTGGCGGCCACTTGTTTATACCGTGTGTGGAGTGAGTGGCGGCCACTTGTTTATACCGTGTGTGGAGTGAGTGGCGGCAACTTGTTTATACCGTGTGTGGAGTGAGTGGCGGCCACTTGTTTATACCGTGTGTGGAGTGAGTGGCGGCCACTTGTTTATACCGTGTGAGGAGTGAGTGGCGGCCACTTGTTTATACCGTGTGTGGAGTGAGCGGCGGCCACTTGTTTATACCGTGTGTGGAGTGAGTGGCGGCCACTTGTTTGTATACCGTGTGTGGAGTGAGTGGCGGCCACTTGTTTATACCGTGTGTGGAGTGAGTGGCGGCCACTTGTTTATATCGTGTGTGGAGTGAGTGGCGGCCACTTGTTCGTATAACGTGTGTGGAGTGAGTGGCGGCCACTTGTTTATACCGTGTGTGGAGTGAGTGGCGGCCACTTGTTTATATCGTGTGTGGAGTGATTGGCGGCCACTTGTTTGTATACCGTGTGTGGAGTGAGTGGCGGCCACTTGTTTGTATAACGTGTGTGGAGTGAGTGGCGGCCACTTGTTTGTATACCGTGTGTGGAGTGAGTGGCGGCCACTTGTTTGTATACCGTGTGTGGAATAAGTGACGACCACTTGCTTATACCGTGTGAACGTGTGTGGAGTGAGTGGCGGCCACTTGTTTGTATAGCGTGTGTGGAGTGAGTGGCGGCCACTTGTTTGTATAACGTGTGTGGAGTGAGTGGCGGCCACTTGTTTATAACGTGTGTGGAGTGAGTGTTGGCCACTTGTTTGTATACCGTGTGTGGAATAAGTGGTGACCACTTGCTTATACCGTGTGAACGTGTGTGGAGTGGGTGGCGGCCACTTGTTTGTATAACGTGTGTGGAGTGAGTGGCGGCCACTTGTTTGTATAACGTGTGTGGAGTGAGTGGCGGCCACTTGTTTGTATAACGTGTGTGGAGTGAGTGGCGGCCACTTGTTTGTATAACGTGTGTGGAGTGAGTGTCGGCCACTTGTTTGTATACCGTGTGTGGAGTGAGTGTCGGCCACTTGTTTGTATACCGTGTGTGGAGTGAGTGGCGGCCACTTGTTTGTATAACGTGTGTGGAGTGAGTGGCGGCCACTTGTTTGTATAGCGTGTGTGGAGTGAGTGGCGGCCACTTGTTTGTATAACGTGTGTGGAGTGAGTGGCGGCCACTTGTTTATATCGTGTGTGGAGTGATTGGCGGCCACTTGTTTGTATACCGTGTGTGGAGTGAGTGGCGGCCACTTGTTTGTATACCGTGTGTGGAATAAGTGACGACCACTTGCTTATACCGTGTGAACGTGTGTGGAGTGAGTGGCGGCCACTTGTTTGTATAACGTGTGTGGAGTGAGTGGCGGCCACTTGTTTGTATACCGTGTGTGGAGTGATTGGCGGCCACTTGTTTGTATACCGTGTGTGGAGTGAGTGGCGGCCACTTGTTTGTATACCGTGTGTGGAATAAGTGACGACCACTTGCTTATACCGTGTGAACGTGTGTGGAGTGAGTGGCGGCCACTTGTTTGTATAACGTGTGTGGAGTGAGTGGCGGCCACTTGTTTGTATAACGTGTGTGGAGTGAGTGGCGGCCACTTGTTTGTATAACGTGTGTGGAGTGAGTGTCGGCCACTTGTTTGTATACCGTGTGTGGAGTGAGTGTCGGCCACTTGTTTGTATACCGTGTGTGGAGTGAGTGGCGGCCACTTGTTTGTATAACGTGTGTGGAGTGAGAGGCGCCACTTGTTTGTATAACGTGTGTGGAGTGAGTAGCGGCCACTTGTTTATATAACGTGTGTGGAATGAGTGGCGGCCACTTGTTTGTATAACGTGTGTGGAATGAGTGGCGGCCACTTGTTTGTATAACGTGTGTGGAGTGAGTGGCGGCCACTTGTTCCTATAACGTGTGTGGAGTGAGAGGCGGCCACTTGTTTGACTCTGTGAACAAGTGAAAAGTGGTGTCAGAAGCAGTACTTCACTTTTCTGTCACGTGGGGGTGTTCTTCTGGAATAAGCAGCTTGTAGCTGCAGGCGACAGGTGAATTGGCAGACGAAATTAACCCTCTAAACACCCAGGTGTCCCTTCTTAATTTTATTCACCTTGGGTGTGAATTGTGGTGAATATAAATGACCCGATCTTTAGAAAATCCAAAGTTTAATATATCAGAAAATCCTTATTTTGTTACATTTTTAATTTAATGATTTTATTTCATGATGCCGTGTGGTGCATAAATACGGCATTGGTGCTTAAAGTGTTAATCCCGTTTGTACCTGGGTAGTTGACCACTTGTCCGGTCGCAGGCTGATCCATGTGCGAGGGGTGGATGACTGTTAAGGATCATCAGGATCACTCTTGACGTGTGAACGTGATATTACGTCCATCTCGTCCCAGCAAACACAAAGCATTTGCACAACATTTGTACAACGTTGGTCCAACGTCTTCGACGTTGGTCCAACATTGTACAAATGTTATACAAATGTTTTGTGTTTGCTGGGTTCTCACTTCATTTTACATACATGTCAGAGCCTTATCGATTGTAATCTGGAAAAAACGTACTCTACTGTAAAGTATCAACAAAGTATATAGAAATTGTTGTATACAACATTTTATTTGAAAAAAAAAATATTTTCCCCATTTTTTCAAGTTTCATGTTTTTTCGAAATTACAGTAATGAATAGTGCATTTATCATTTCGGATTCGATAATACACTGATTAGTTCTAATCTCGCTTCTATGTGTAGGGAATGAGTAACAACTAGTATAGGGCCTACACATCATGACCAGCGTTTTAACATATTATTTATTTTCACCTTTAGATTACAATATGCATAACGGTGAGGTGTTTTGGGTTGTAATTGGTGGTAAATATCTGTCGAATGTGGTGCTTATAACTGCGCCTTTCTCGACGGTGTTTTATTTTGCTATACATGTGTCCACCCACGTTAAAATAATGCAAATATCCCTTGTCACTCTCTCCTTCTTCATCGGATGATCATTACCTAAATATAGACGAAGGACGCTTTTCTCCTTGTTTAAGCCGAACATTTATCAAGATTACAGATATTATGCTACATCCCAGAAAACACGACACTTTGTTCCAATGCTGGGCTAAAGTTGGTCCAGCGGCGTAGACGCTGCGCTAACATTAGCCCAGCACTGGGTCAACGTGTCGTGTTTGCTGGGACACCACGCTGAGATTCTCATCTTAATCGAGCTTTAAATTATTTGTTTTTGCTCGTATCATGTCTACTACCACCGATAGAGAAATGAATCACGTGTAACCAAGCGATCGACTCGAATGTCTGAATGGTTTCTCTTGCCAATTATTCTGTAGGTTGCAGTGGTCTGGTGTTTTTTAACATATTTATCCACATTTTCTTTTCCTGCGAGAAGTTATAAAAATGGGTAGTCATATTTTATTCATGACGTTCCACGCTTGTATGTTGCTAGGCGCAAACTTGCCATAAATGTACAGTACCGTATATCTCCGCCTATCTGTAGGATCTGATATTAATACATTGTAAATTTAAATAATCTGAAATTCGTGTTGAAATTCTGCTTGGGGTATTTTAATTGATTTTCTTGGTTCTTGGGCTATTTTAATAAGTACATTAAATCTTCACCTTGGTACTAAAGGGCGTATCTACCGCTTTGTAAAGTGGTAGATATGACCCTTTAATAAGAAGGTATTATAAGATAAAGGTATATTGATCTAAAAATAATCTGCTATCGCACATGTTCACTAAACATCTGATTATAAATCATCTCGGGAATGGAACAAATAATTGTTCTCCTCTTCTACCTCATTTGATTTATTGATGTAGAGCAAAGGCTAACAGCAGTAGCTGCTTAAGCAGTTACTCAAGATTGTTTGCATTTGCAGGACATTATAGCGGTCCACCTGTACATCTGCCATTCAGCGGCTGGAGAGGTATTTGAATTGCAATTGTACATTTCACATTTTTCAGAGAGTGCTGTCATGTGGAAAAAAATATCTGAGTAGAGATCTCTATTCGCCTATCATATAAAATGGGCTCTCAAGTGTGTGGCGAGTATCTCTCATCTTCCAAGCTGTACAAGCGGACAGGTACGCAGGGACCTCCAGGGCCGGTATTCTCGTACAGGTTACGATATATCGCAGGCTTCGGATTGGTCGAGATGGCCATCTCGACCAATCCGAAGCCTGCGATATATCGTAACTTGAACGAGAATACGGGACCTGGTGTCTCCTCCGCGTCTCGTGTCATGCCTTCCAGTCAGCTCCACACATTGTGGGGGCCATTGATTTGTCTTTGCTTTATCCGGAGGAATAGCTGACAAATGCGGGTTCCGGATGTCGGAGTTATATTCTGTTCTCGGGCTCGGCATTCGCATTTCCCCCGGGAAGGGTAAAGGTTACAAAAACAATGCAACAAGGGTTTTGTAGCTTACATCAACCAGTCTCTTTATCGATTGCGCGGTGTTTTTGCTGCCGGTCCTCCCACAATAAATGTGCGATGGTTTTATCCATGGCTTGTCAATACTTCTATTAAGCGGCACGGGTGCAATTTGCAGAAATATCATTTAGTACTGAGGATGCCGCTAATAGATAATTATTGTGTACGGACCCATTTCCATTCATTTTAAATGTATTATGTTCTTATTAGTTCAGAATCATTACTTTGAAGAAAAACCCTTCAGAATAATCCAGAAATCAATTATAATTATATATATCAATCAATACATTATTGTGATTGCGCAGATTCTGTGTTCTTTGTATGATCACATTTATTTTCCTTTTACTAGAAAATATAGCTTACGACCTCGCCTATTGACATGACAATCATGTCCTGATGACGTATTCTTATTACACCAATTTAACCACGGTTAATAACCACGGCATTATAAATATACTGAACGTTTAGTTGAGGAGTTCTTCAGTGACCAAAAGGGGTGACATTTCATACAAGACATTCTTGTTCAAACTGATTTTTTTCTTCATCGTCAAAACAAAATTTAGCTCATTGACAAGACTGTCTTATCAATAATCATTAAATGTGATAAATTACTTAATTTAGTTATATCTGATCCCCACGTTAAGTGTACTGAAATGCTTGAGTAATCTTCGTATTACGCCCTGCTCATGAGAGACGCTCAAGTTTGATTAGATGCTGGGCCAAGGTCTCGACCTTCTCTGAACCAGTACCGGGCCTGTGTGCGTGTTTGGCCAGGTCCATTATATAATGATTAGGATGATCCCGCATGGATTAGCCTGATTGTACAGGCGGATGATAAAGCACGATCCATGCGTCCGTGCATTAATCGTAATAACAGGCCGATCAACTCGCGATGGGCTTTGATATTGCTGTAATCAAGGAACAGTCACGATTTCAGAAAGTCAGGGACAGTAATATTTATTTCGTACTCCATAAAACGGGAGGTATTGGACCAATGTTAGCCTGACGTTGGTCCAGCGTCTGCGACGCTGGCCCAACGTCAGGCTAACAATGGGTCAACGTCTCGTGTTTACTCGTGGGTATACTCAGTGACTCTCAGGCGAGAGCCGATGTGTCGCACAAGATGAGAGTGAAATATGATGAACAGACTGATCTCTTTCTGGGCATACCCATGGGCATGCCCATAACGTATGACAACACAAGCTGCTTACTCAGTAGTAACTATAACTGTTGCATTTACAATTGCATGACAGTATTTCAACTATTTCTTGTATGGTAATTGGTGATATCATATAAACTAATATATCACAGATGTAGGCCTACTGCCATTATGTAGAGCTCGTTTGGAATAATCAATGAATACGATTAGTGAGCGGGTTTCAGGGTCTGGTTGGTCTCTGTAAATTACAGCCCTGATTAATAACCATACAAACACCTTCTTTACTAAATGTGACAGTGATGCTTTACTTTTCAAGTATTTGCATTTAATAAGAGAGGATGGGTGTGTTTTCTTATTATTCATAAATCTGTTAATCATGGCTGCAGTATCTCATGTGACAGCTGATACTGGGTCCACTCCCATTCCATTAAAAATCTTAAAAATTGAATTATTTTAACATATTCCTCATTTCCATTAGACAAAAAAAGATGCTCTTAGCATTTCTAATGAAAATGAGATATGTTTAGTGGGATGGGCCTCAAGACTTTTGCGATACACTTGATACACTTGACTTCTACGGCCGTAACATGACTACAAAATCATTTTCTGGCTACGTGAACACTATGAATATAGTTTACGGGCGCTCTCGGCCCACTATATTGTAATTATCACATCTTGACCAGAACATTAGTTCTGGGTGCAAGTTAACTGATTGGTTTTCTTCTCAGGTTTCTTACTTTGAATATGTACTTGGTCAGATGGCACATCTACCACTGGGTCCCCAGCAAACACGAGACATCCACCCAATGTTGGTACAATGTTGGCCCATCGTCTGCGACTCTGGCCCAACATTGTACCAACATTGGGTGGATGTCTCGTGTTTGCTGGGTCTGTGGCTTGCACTACAGCCAAATCACTGCTCAAGATGAACGTGATGCGATGTTCCTCGGTTGAAGTAGATAGTTAAATTCTGGTAACCCAGCAAACATGGGACATTCAGCCAATGCTGGTTTATTGTTGGTTTATTGTCTGGGCATATCTGGGGGTATATCCCCTAGACATGCCCAGAACCCCTTATCGAGCGAGCGAAGGAAAACGCTCTCAATAACCCACCATGCCCTATCACCCCCACCCTCACATCATCATCTCTACATCATTCATCTCATCAACTCACTACAACGTTTTTATCGTATTATAATGTCACTTAAAAGACCTTTTGTGCCGAAAAGTGACGTAAAACAATGATTTACTACTACTACATTGTTGGACCAGCGTCGTACATGTATATGTAGATGATGGTGTCAGCAAGTCTTATGATCCTGAGAATACGTGTATTTTACACTTAACTGGGATATAGCAGCAAATCTAAATCCCCAGTCACACCAGCATAGTGGATAGTAAGGAGGTTAAACTGTTCAGCGACTTGCTAAAATATTCTCCAATTTTGGGGACACGATTTAGTGGTAACTAGGCCTAATCAATATATCAAAGCATTAGAGGAACCCTAGACGCAGAAACATGTATTGTATCATTTTAGCGATCTCTCCCTGACACTGGCCACGAATTAACCCTTTAACCGCCGGTGTCGCATATATTCCGGTTTTCAGTTTTCATTAGCACATTAAGTACCACCTTTTAAACATGTGACAAAGATAATTGTGACATCAATCAGCAATATTTGAAAACAGTTGACCTCCATTTTGCCAAATCTGAATAATTTTCACTCACTTGAAGTTGGGAGACGTCAGCTAGACACAACTTCAAGTTGGTGAAAATTAAGATTGAATAATTTGGCGGTTAAAGGGTTAAAGGGGTGTGGGCTCTGATTGAGAATAATTAAACCAGATCGTATTACGCTCTTAAATCCTTTAGACGTCAGACTCTGACGTCTAAAATCGATCCACAAACTGAAAGAGTAGAACATTTAAAATGGCCGTATGGACCCATAACATAGGTATTCAAATTAAGTCAACTCTTTTTAAATGTTGCTGATTGATGTCATTATTTATCTTTAACATGTTTAAAAGGTGGTACTCAATGTACTAATACGAAATGAAAACCCGAATATATTCGGCACCGGCGGTTAAAGGGTTAACCTTTCAGTGCGGGGACCGAGTCTAGACGTCAGGCGATCCCCGTACTAAAATGGTAGAATATGTATAATCACATGCAGGTATGCTAATGAAACTGAAAAAGCTAACTAAGACATATAATTATGATGATTTCAAATTGATAAAACCATCTGGTCTCTTGGTTTATATAAAAATATTTCTGCACTTTAAGGGTTAAACCCGAAATAGTGCTCTTTTCTAATTGATGCGCTTGCTTATCCCTATCGATTATTTACTCCGAATTAAGCGTTGTGGACACGCTATGTTCCCATGGTGTGCAGTGTATGTCCAGACGACCTTCACAGGCAACACGATAGCTCGCAACGTTAGTTTAGTGACGGACAAGCGTCGTGGACTGTGGTCCAACATAGTATCAACATTGGGTTAATGTACATTGTTTTTATTGGGATGTTAATCATATTTGGTAACGCAACATTACAGTCAGACGTTGACCCAATGTCTTTTAATGCTGGAATATCACGTTACCTGAAATTCACTAATTATGACTCTTCCCCTTCGATATGAAAGGGTGTATCTGCCACTTTGTAAAGTAGCAGATACACCCTTCCATATCCAAGGGGACAAACTAACGATGTGAAGAGGGGTTTCTTTATATTTCCCCCTTTAAAGTTCTATGTTATATAATTTATATTTTCACTCGATTGAAGGGGTTCCTTGCGACCCACAGCACCAAGTGAGTGGAGATTACTTACATTGAATTTGAATCAAAACATATGGACGCTAGTCTAACAAATTTAAAGATCATTTTTTTCAAATTTTCTTGTTTTGTGGAATATAAAATAGACTGAAAACAGCTATGGCCGTGATTTTTACTTTAACGCTTTCAGCGCGGGGATCGTCTATAGACGTCAGAATCTGACGTCTAAAGACGATCCTCGCACTGCAAGAATTACAATTTGTTATAAGAGTAGTAGACCCATAACATATGTATGCACATGAAGCGCAAATGGCTAACTAAGACATTTATGATGATTTAAAATGGAATTTACAAAAAAAAACATAGTTTATTTATAATAGTTTTTAACATAGTTTACATGTATTATACTAAATATTTTAGCGTTGTAAAGTGAATTGTCAATGGAAATTCGTTATTGCATTCGAAGCAATCAGTATCATATCAACAGTCGCCTAAGAATTATTACACCGATATCGTTTGTCTGGGTTATTCATTATTGAAAACTTCTGTCCAGAGTTGTTTACTTTAGCTATGCACACTAATTTTCTTTTTTTCTACTATGAGTATTCATGATGATATTTATGGCCATCTTAGGTGGCGAGAGATGCAGCCATCGGCAAGGGAATTGTGATGTATCTCAGAATTACACAGAAGTCTCATTTCCATAATGTTCTAATAAACCAGTTGTGGACAATGGAACAACGTAAAATATTTATCATTCCGTGCTGCATAATATAGCTTTACAAAGCTCCACAGAATGCATAATTTCTGGTAATGTAGCATTTCGTCGATATATTTTTCACCTCTGCAGCAATATGGTTTGGGCTACTTTTTTACGAGTAATATCTCTGCATGATTTTCATTACACTTAATTTTCATTCACATTCGATTGGAATATTCTGATTGATGTTTAACGCACAGTTCTAATGGCACAGGATCACAGTCATTTCGCATTCAACTCCATGGCGTCAATCTGGGTTAGTCAATATCTAAAACCTTGTCCCCTGGAAATTGTTGTAAAGCGTCGCACATTGGCTGTTTTATCAAATTAGACATGCCCGTGGAATGAGAATCATCTTAAATGTTTCTCAGTGTAGTTTCTGGCGCCAATTCAAACATGGCTCTCAAGAGTAGGTAATCCGCTAAGCGCGACTAGAGTCGTTTTTAATCTTTTCTAGTATCCGATTAAATCACAGCTATTGGGAACGAAATATGTGGCTAAGCATCAAGATTTGTGAATTGTTGATCTCAAAATAACCAAATATGGGTAAAAATAATATACCGTAATTTTCACCAACTTGAGGTAGCGAGACACAACCTCAAGTGGGTGGAATTTTTTTTCAATATAGGGCTTTAAAGGTTAATGTACAGCACAAAGTTTGTCGTTACTGCCTTTTGACTTTGTGTGGTAGTATACGTGTGATCGCCCATTTTTCATTACGACCAGAATCAACCATAGCCTAATAGACATGGCAATTGACACATACATGTGTGAATATTGTGTGACATAGGCCTACTTATTATTATGCAAGATTATCAAGATGTGTATTCAAAGATTGCCTTACCAAATATTTGTTATTGATAATTATCTGCTGACGACAAACGTGGCTAACTACTTTGTTTTGTTCGTTGTGATGTCATGTTCTTAAATCAAACCATTTTCTTGTTGGATAACTGAATGAAAAGAATTTGAATCTGACTTCCTTCTTTATCTTCAAGAAGCAGATACGAACCGTATTCCGAAAGAGAAATGTATTACCAGAAAATACAGGCTGGAATTGTCAACCCGAAGCCCAGCTTTGAGTGATTGAAACGATTTCATTTATGACAAATAGGCATCTCCTCAATTAAATTATTTGATCACTTGGGCAACTGCCCAAAAACATTTAGTAGTTCATTGCTTCATTTATTCACTCATGTGTTCGTTCGTTCCTTCTTTTCGTTCGTTCGTTCATTCATTTGTCTATCCATTCAATGAATTGTGTCATATATGTGTGTTTAATCATTATACATTTTTGATTTCATACATTTACTAAATCGTTATTTTTTTCGATCGTTTGCTCTTTCATTTCTTCAATAACTTGACAAGTAGAAGTCACAGAACCATGTTGTTTTAGTATACAAACACGCGGGGCTAGTAGGGAGAGCTATGTAGATAAATTTGTTCAGTCCTTGTCCTAAAACTAGCTGTGTGGCGTGCTCATAATTACAACTGGACTCGTGCTCCTTCGCGGAATGAGATGATGGTCACCAGCTGGTACCCTTTAGTGGAGGATCCAGAGGGAGGATCAGGCTGTTCTGACCCCCCCCCCCCCCCTCTGCCATTCCCCTTTACAAAACTAAATAGCCTTAATATCTATCAAAATTGTCAAAATATCGGTTTTTGACACTCAAAATTTTGAGGCATTAGCCATTACCCTTGTAAATTTAAAGTGTCAAATACCCATATAAGGCTGTGGGATATAGTGATCAGTCAGTCAGAAATTCAGCTCTTACTAAAAAGTTAACTGATGAATTTTGTTTATTTTTTACAGACATGACCTATGTGCCTGAGCAATTCATTCTATCTATTTTTTTGGAACCAAGCCATAAGCGGCCATTTTTCAAGATGGCCGCCTAAAAAGCTTGTGGGCACGATAACTTATGAACCGTTGGTTGTATTGCATTCAAATTTGGTATGTTTTTTCTCTAGGTATTTCTGATGATCTGATTAACTTTAGAGATGAATCCATTAAAAACAAAATGGCTGACGCAGCCATTTAGAAAAAAATGACATGGTGGTAGTGAGGGTCATTTTTTTCTCATTATTTCTTGATATTGATGGACAGAGCCTAAAATTTACATGGTGGTGGAGGGGTCATTTTTTTCTCATTATTTCTTGATATTGGTGGACAAAGCCTACGGCTGAGGGGGTCCTATTTTTTCAACCGTACCCCCTTTTTTCAAAATTCTGGATCCGCCCCTGCGATCTCTAGTACAAAACCAGTAACGACCACCACTCGCAAGCATCGCCATAGTGCAGCGAAATTATCTCCGTTATTATCTACATCTATATCATTATGTAATTATCGATGTAGGTTTGAATTCAGCTTAATACCACATGGAGACTTTTTTTTTAAACATTGGTCTTGCAATTTCTGGTAATTGTCGCAGTAGCAGACAAGGCATGAAAAATGTGTGCTCGTAAGTGCTGATCAATAAAGTGGCAGATGTTGTATTGTGGCCAGGTTAACCGCTGCTGACCGTACGTCAGGGGATTACAACACCTTATCTTGAACGGCAACGCTTGCCCAACACCGGGCCAACGTCGGGGACGTTGGCCCAATGTTAGGCAATCGTTGAACCCTCCGACATCTCCCAAGAACACGTAGATACTTCAAATGAGTGTGACTCAAAGCATGCGTCAATGTACGGCGTTGGCCGACAATGGTTACCGCTTCCTGTTTTTTTCCGCGGCAGATGACCACTGGTCAGCCATGTCGGCCTGCTCATTACTCAGTTCATTATTGCGGACACGCAGTACTCGGCCCGCGGCACATGCCATGAACGGGTTCACCCGTGTTCGTATAGTGACGCTCAACCACGTTCTCCTGATTAGCAATCAAACCCGCAGGATTTATGACAAAGAAGATTAAAGCCGCAAAGTGGCCTTTTACTGAGCTTATGCCCCGGGTGACCTCATCCATACGCTACTCCCTCGTGCAGAGAAAAACAGCAGTAGCTGCTTACTTTTCAAAGTAAGCTGGTACTGCTGTTTGCCATTGCGCGGCGGTGCAAAAAGTCATGGCGTGGCTAAATCAAACGTGAAGCTCAAGTCATACACACTCCGGTGTTGGAGTTTGCGGAATTTGTTGGCAGGATCAGGAAATATCCTCTTAATTATTCTTTTTTTAACATTCATCAGCATGTCTGATCTATTCAATGCTCGCTGTTTTCGACGTCGGGAGCAGCGAGCATTGCGTGGGAAGATGAATCTGTTGGGCGTCCGCTGTGCTCGTGGATGGAGCTAAAGGCTTTGACAAGAACCTTTTCACCGCTGATCACGACAGTCGTTTTCAATATGTTTTTAGCTCCCGCCGTCACCGTAGGTGAGCGAAGGGAGCTATGGATTCTACCTCCGTTTTTTTTTGGCCTCTTCTTTTGCCTATAACTTTGTGAGAAAATAAGCTAGGATAACAATTTTTGGTATGTGGGTTACTTCCAGGTGGCTAATGGACGGGTTAAAATATTTTTAATCTGAATTCAATACGCAAGGTTGCAGAGGAGAAAATGATGATGTGACGGCGTTGGGCCGTTGGGCCGTTGGGCCGTTGGGCCGTCCGTAAACAATTCGTTTCCGGAGCATATCTCTGAAAGTACTTGTCCGATTGTCTTCAAATTTTACACACAACACCCCTAGGGGGTCTAGTTGTGCCTTTTGGGGTATTTGAACTTTGACCTACTTCTGGTTCAGAACTATGACCTATTTAGACGTTTTGACGCGCACTTCGTTTCCGGAGCAGATCTCGAAAAGTACTGGACTGATGACAGTCATATTGCACATACATGTTCTCTAAGGTCCCTAGTTGTGCCTTTTCAGGTTTTTGGACCTTGACCTTGAAGTTGACCCAGCACTTTGACCTAATTTATAACATCGGTAAATCCGACTGAAAGATTTTGCGGAATATCATGAAAACCGCTCAAGATAGCTACACCATTACTATAAAACAAATTGTGAGGTTTCAGGAGAGGATGCATCTTGAAAAATTTGAAGTTGACAAAATTCAAAATGGCCGCCTATCAGCCATTATTCACCTCGGCAGGCCTGATATTGTGGAATATCATGAAAACCGCTCAAGATATCTACACCATTACTATAAAACAAATTGTAAGGCTTCAGGAGAGGATGCATTTTGAAAAAATTCAACTCGTCCAAGTTCAAAATGGCCGCCAATCGGCCATTATTCACTTTCACATGGCCGTTATTTGGTGAACCGTGCTAGATGGCTAGACCATTACTATAAAACAAAATGTGCGATTTCAGTAGAGGATGCATCTTGAAAAATTTCGACTCGATAAAATTCAAAATGGCCGCTTATCGGCCATTATTCACTTTCACATGGCCGTTATTTGGTCAACCGTGCTAGATGGCTAGACCATTACTGTAAAACAAAATGTGAGATTTCAGATGAGGATGCATCTTGAAAAAATTTGGCTTGATCAAATTTAAAATGGCCGCCTGTTCGGCCATTATTCATTTTCACATGGCTGATATTTGGTAAACTGTGCTAGATGGCTAGACCATTACCTGATTACTATAAAACAAAGTGTGAGTTTTCGGGGGAGGATGCACCCTGAAAATTTTATACTTACGAATACAAAATGGCCGACAATCAGCATTATTTACCTCGATAGGCCTGATATCGGGTAAACCGTGCTAGATAGCTAGACCATTGCTATAAAACAAAATGTGACGTTTCAAGAGAGGATGCCTTTTAAAAACTTTCGACTCAATCGAATTTAAAATGGCCGCCTATCGGCCACTATTTACTTTCACATTGCTGATATTTGGTAAACCGTGTTAGATAGCTGGACCATTACTATAAAACAAAATGTGAGATTACAAGAGAGGATGCATCTTGAAAAAAAAATTGACTCGATCAAATTCAAAATGGCCGCCTATCGGCCATTATTCACTTTCACATAGCCGGTTTTTGGTAACCGTACTAGATGGCTAGACCATTACTATAAAACAAAATGTGAGATTTCAGCTGAGGATGCATCTTGGAAAATTTTGACTTGATCAAATTCAAAATGGCCGCTTTTAGGCCATTATTCACTTTCACATGGCCGATATCCGGTGAACCGTGCTAGATGGCTAGACCATTACTATAAAACAAAATGTGCGATTTCAGTAGAGGATGCATCTTGAAAAATTTCGACTCGATAAAATTCAAAATGGCCGCTTATCGGCCATTATTCACTTTCACATGGCCGTTATTTGGTCAACCGTACTAGATGGCTAGACCATTACTATAAAACAAAATGTGAGATTTCAGGAGAGGATGCATCTTGAAAAATTTTGACTTGATCAAATTCAAAATGGCCTCCTATCGGCCATTATTCACTTTCACATGGTCGATATTTGGTAAACCGTGCTAGATGGCTAGTTCACTTTCACATGGCCGTTATTTGGTAAACCGTGCTAGATGGCTAGACCATTACTATAAAACAAAATGTGTGATTTCAGGAGATGATGCATCTTGAAAAAATTCGACTCGATAAAATTCAAAATGGCCGTTTATCAGCCATTATTCACTTTCACATGGCCGATATTTGGTCAACCGTGCTAGATGGCTAGACCATTACTATAAAACGAAATGTGAGATTTCAGATAAGGATGCATCCTGGGAAAATTTGACTTGATCAAATTAAAAATGGCTGCCTTTTCGGCCATTATTCATTTTCACATGGCTGATATTTGGTAAACCGTTCTAGATGGCTAGACCATTACCTGATTACTATAAAACAAAGTGTGAGTTTTCCGGGGAGGATGCACCCTGAAAATTTTTAACTGACGAATTGAAAATGGCCGACAATGAGCATTATTTACCTCGATAGGCCTGATATCAGGTAAACCGTGCTAGATAGCTAGACCATTACTATAAAACAAAATGTGACGTTTCGGGAGAGGATGCCTTTTAAAAACTTTCGACTCAATCAAATTCAAAATGGGCGCCTATCGGCCATTATTCACTTTCACATAGCTGTTATTTGGTAACCGTACTAGATGGCTAGACCATTACTATAAAACAAATTGTGAGATTTCAGGAGAGGATGCATTTTGAAAAAATTTAACTTGATCAAATTCAAAATGGCCTCCTATCGGCCATTATTCACTTTCACATGGGCGATATTTGGTAAACCGTGCTAGATGGCTAGACCATTACTATAGAATGAAATGTGAGATTTCAGCTGAGGATGCATCTTGGAAAATTTTGACTTGATCAAATTCAAAATGGCCGCTTTTAGGCCATTATTCACTTTCACATGGCCGATATTCGGTAAACCGTGCTAGATAGCTAGACGATTACTATAGAATGAAATATGAGATTTCAGCTGAGGATGCATCTTGAAAAATTCTGACTTGATCAAATTCAAAATGGCCCCCTATCGGCCATTATTTACTTATTGGCCCAATATTTTGCAAACTGTGTTAGATGTTAGTCCATTACTATAAAACAAAATTTGAGGTTTCGGGGGAGGATGCACCCTAAGTTTTTAACTAGTTTATATCGAATTCAAAATGACCGTAAATCAGCTATTAGTTACCTCGATTGGCCTGATATCGGGTAAACCGTGCCAGATAGGTAGACCATTACTGGGATACTGATTAGGATCATTATTTTCAATGGAGGTTTGCAATCTCTGACAGACTGTCTAGTTCTTATCTTACTCTTAGGCTGGACTTCTTAGACCTAGTTGTCTTGCGTCTTGATTTTTGACCTAGCCTAGGACTACATTAAAAACCCTACACAAAATTGCTTAAATCAAATTCTAATTCGTCGCGGGAGCTCCTGGACTTATGTAGTCTTGTATTATTCGATCAAATCACTGGTATTGGAAACGAAATGTGTGTTTAAACATAAATATTTGCAAATGCTTGCTCTCAAATCAAATAAACATCAGTAATTTTCAGCCATCTGAAGTTGTGGGTCGCGCCAGCGACACACAACTTCAGGTGGATGAAAATTTAAATTTGATAACGTAGCGCTCCAAGGGTTAAGCTAATGATGAGAACCCATGTAGCGCCGTGACAAGCCTCTGGAGATGACAGGGTGAAAATATTGCTCAGCCCACCAATCGATTTCCAACAATAGCACTCTCCCCACTTCTCGTTCTGCGCTGTCTTCGGTTCGATAGCACACCTGTGTGCGCGCTCTCTTTTCAAAGGGAGAACAAACTAACAGTCGAAACAGACGCCCCCGCTCTCCCCCCATGGAAAATCTGTTACGGGGCGCAGTTTAAATTTAATTTTCCGCTAGATGCTTCCATCCTTTTTAGTCATTTGAAGCTATGCATTGCATCCATGCCAGTTTCAATAAAGGAAGACTTTAGCTGGACAAGGATAAAACGTTCACATAACGTCCTTACAACGTTTTGTCAGTTTATAGTAGTGCACGTTTTTCAATTTAATTTGATGAAAACCCTCAAGCGCTACATAATATAAAATTTAAATTTTCACCCACTTGAAGTTTACTTATTTCATTGCCCGCGACAGTCATTTAACCTGCTAATAAAAGAGATTAAGAACTATTATAGTCCGGCTTTGCACTTTAACCCTTACAGCGCGGGGATCGACTTTAGTCGATCCCCGCGCTGTAAGAATACAAATATTTATAACATATTTATACATAGGTATTCAAATGAAGCAGAAAGGATTAACTCAGACATTCATGGTGATTTCAAATTGATAAAACCCTTTGATCTCCATGGTTTATATAAACATATTTCAGCGTTGTAAGGGTATATATAGGGTTAATACAAACATTACAGCTCATACATAAAACACATGTAGATAAGATCAAAGGCGTGAAATGGCGTCTATCTTATGTTGTATGGATCAATACCATACAAGGACATCCACTCCGTCGTTCTGACTTTTTTTACATGCATCAGCCATGACAATATCTTCATTGCAGATGGCTTCCTTAAATATATAAAATCTGAATCTTCATATTACTTCGTGGGAATTATCCTGTTTTATTCAGAAGTTTTCAAACATAATTTTAAATCATGTTAGTGAAAGAAATCATGTTGGTCGAAGAAAAAAGCGAAGAAGTTTATGAAGATTAAAAATAGATAATGATATATTTTTAGATGATCATGATAATACATTGGTATCTAAAGATTCAGAGGTGATATCTCCAACTTGTTAATGTTGTCACAGTTGACCATTGTACTGCTGAATTGTTTGTGAGTATTTTTTATTTATTTGAAGCTGGAAATTGCTAACGCAATTTCCAGCTTTAAATAATTGAAAAATAATATTACTTTTGGAAAATAGACATCTCCCTAATTGCATTATTTGATTAACTGAGCATTTACCACCAGATATGTTACAAATTTCGGTGGTATTTTATTTAGTTCGAAATGTTCTCGAAAACGTATACATGTATACGATCTTAGCAGCAGAAGGGTTAATAACAGTGTTTCATAACAATCACGAGAAGTTGAGCCAATGCTGGTGTGTTGTTGGGAGAGCAAATTTCGAACAATTCCGCGAATGCATAATCCTGATACATGTTATATGTCATACAACGCGGTGTTTTTTGCTGTCAGCTGGGGATAATTAATACGTAACATAATTACTTTCGTCGATTATTTACGGTAATTTTCCCGTGTGCCTTCGTATCATGCTGCAATAATGAACTGATAATAAGCTTATTCTAGGCAATTATCAACCAGCACAACAAAATACTAATCTGATTGGCGCATACTGCCACATGCGTTCAGAACTGATTTAAACCTATACGTTCATATACGTACGACTACGAATTCTGTGAAACGCAGTGACGTCACTCGGTGATTAGAAGGTTATATAAAAGCCCCTCTCCCATACTTCATTCTGTGAAACGCAGTGACGTCACTTGGTGAAAACAAGGTTATATAAGACCCCTCCCCCATACTTAATTGTATTAACCAGCTCGTTGAAAACAAAGGAGGTCGAGGTCATTGAGTTTCACAGAATACAATTACAAACACGACATTGGAGTACGCAACGATGCCGCACACGTTAAATCGGACACAGTGTTCACATACACACGATTGTGTACACGACGTGTACAGATATAGTTATGTTTAAAATATCTAAATAATTTTTGACACAATTTTTTTTTCAAATTTTTTTAGGAAAAAAATAAAATAAATGCCAAATTGATAGAAAAAACTTATTCATAAAATTATGTTAACATTTTTTTTAATTTCAGAAATTACACTTGTTTCAAAAATATTTTTAAATTAATTAAACAAATATTTGTTTCAAAAATTTCACGATTCATTTAAAAAAAACAATTTAAAAACATATTCCCAGCTCTTCTGGTCAACACGTGGTAGAGGTTTTCCCCATTTGTGCTACAGTTATGTCGTCAGCCATGAATTCTTATTGCGGCATCGCACACGAAGACGACATCAATCCCTACATGGTGCGTAGCTTTCAGCACAAAGGTAATACACACACTACCCCATTCCTGCAAACACGAGTCATTGGGCCTAGGTTGGTTCAATGTTGGTCCACCATCCGAGAGGCTAACCCAACATCAAACCAGCATGGGCTCAATGTATTTGCATGGATATCGTAAAAAGTAATATTCCAGTCACGAGGTATCCACATTTTATAATGTGTGGACAGAAATACTCCTCGCAAAAAAACATTTACTTGGAGAAGGACGAGCGTTCAATCTTCAACCAATATTGCCGTGCAAAGCCAAAAATGGATCAATGGATCAAAAGTATCTGCTTACTTTCAAGTAAGCAGATGCTGCCTTTTGGCTTTGTAGAGCAGCATAGGCGGATTGACTGAGCTTGTTGATCCCTAAATTGGATCGCATATTATAACATCACTTGGAAATGTTGCGTGGTCGCTAACACCTTGACCGCCGGTACCGTATATATTCGGTTTTTCAGTTTTTTATTAGCACATTAAGTAACGCATTTTAAACATGTTAAAGATAAAATGTGACATCAATCAGCAATATTACAAAATAGTTGACCTCCATTTTGTCAAATCTGAATAATTTTGACTCACTTGAAGTTGTGGATCGCGTCAGCGAGACACAACTTCAAGTGAGTGCAAATTCCAATTGAATAATTTGGCGGTTAAAAGGTTAATACCTTGAACTGCTAATCACGTCTATATAGCCACTTGTGGTTTTTTAGCCCGCCTTATAATTAAAAAAAAGGTGGGATATTGCAATTGTGCGGCGTCGTCGGCGTCACCGTCGGCGTTAACATTTCCTTGTGGGCACGATAACTTGCAAAATTGTTTATGTATCCTGCTGAAATTTGTTCTGCGTGTTGCTAATGACCAGTTCTCAGAGAAGTTCAATACAAGCTATTGAATCTAAATGGCATATGGTTAGATTCCAATTGTACATATATATGATATGTAAATGATTGTTATCCACTAACTTGAATCTGGTGGAAATTGACATTCCACATTTATGTAGCGCTTTATGTATTAAACGGCTTACATAATCCAGTGACATATTGTCGATGCGACACATTAACATTAATTAGCATATATCTGCTCCATTCATTGCGTAACCCACGCTGTAAGCAAAAGACAATATAACACCAGCATTGTGGAATTGTACATTAAACTAGGAGACATGCTTACAAGTCTGAAGTAGCACAACGTTTGATGGGAAATGATTATTGGTGATATTGAGCAGAATACTCAGGCTCAATACTGGACTACCGTCTGCGCCCTGGCCCACTTTATACATACCCAAATGATATCTGATCAATCTCAAGGATTTGTATGATTTTAACAAAAGATATATAATTATTTCCTCAATTATGTTCTGTTAAATTTCAATCAAAATGACTGCTCTTTACTGACTGACATCATGCCATGTCCATTGCATGCCACTCGACCACATACATATATCTTGTTTACGGCGTGTTGTCTGAAGGGTCTACATACAAAGACAAACAGCAGTAACTGCTCACTTTCCAAGTGAGCAGACTTTACTGCTGTTTGTCTTTGCAGGCCAGTATTCATGGATTTTGAGGTGTGCAGACTGTATTTCCAGTTTGTGGACCCACCCGGTAAACACGTAACATTGACTCAATGCTGGTTTAACACTGGCTTGCTGTCTACGATTAAACCAGCTGTGGGGCAACGTCTGTTGTTTCTTTGGCTCTCAATGGCACTTGCCCACATGTGACTGCTGTGCGCGCTGGGACCATCAGGTGGTTAACATTGACCATTAGTCAGCCGACACTGACCATGCAGCATCTCACCTGTGGAGGAGGCGGACAGCGGTTCTCTGATCTCTACTAATCCAGCCAGTAATACGAAAAGTGTAAAAGCGTTTTCAATTGTTTGCTTATTGATCCATGATCTGGTCACCTTACTATGCTTTCCTAGCCCTTTGGATGGCTTTGTCACGCCATACCTAATGTCTGCAACTGTCTGCCTGCTAGGGGACAGACAACTCTGCAAATCTAATATGCAGTAACTGCTTACTTGAAAAGTAATCAGCTACTTTGGTTTTGCACGACAGAACTGTGTAAGGTGCATGCTCACTCCGAAGACTATTGTGAACACGGAATGGTCAGCAGTATAAGTTGAGGTGTCACTAGGCTGGCCAATGAAATGCCTCGAATCCATAGATGATATAATCCAGAACGCTTAATGCACACACGCCTTCGGGCTAAGCCTAGCAGTAACAGTGCACGACAAGTAGATTTGACTTGGAATCCGAGGCCGTGACAGCAGACACTGCCTGCTCTTAGCAGTGGAAGTATAGCCGTAACGGGTGTTTACTATATCTCCCATTGCAATACTTCTTTCCCTTTGCTAATGGATGCTGGATTTCTACGGAGACCATGTGACAAACCCCGCGTGTGAGCTGTAACTACTTCAGCATTTAACTCGTGGACAGCTGGCCTTTCACATGGGCAACGAGTGTTTGGCTTTCGCTTGTGAAGATTCCTACAAGCCTAACATGTCTGGACCTACCATAGAGCGGGAACGCTCACCCATTGCTGAACTGTTCAGCATGGACTGGCTGCCGTCCCCGTTCAAACAAGACGAAAAGGAAGATAAGGATCACACGGACTCTGTAATACACAGACAAACTAAGGATCATACGGACTCTGTAATAAAGAGAAAAACTTTACAAGTGAGATAAATTTCCATTTGCAGTGTTCTACTGCATGTTTAAATAGTCATTGTCGGTAATCCAAAGTGGTACAGTAAAATATAAACCAGGCTCTAATCACGACAACAGTCGTTTTTAATCCATTTTGTTAGCAGATTGAACCCCTGTTATTTGGAATGGAAAGACTGTTTAAACATCAATATTTGTGAAATGCTTGGTCTCAAATTAAACAAATATCATTAATTTTCAACCACTTAAGGTTGTGGATCGCGGTAGCAAGACACAACCTCAAGTGGTTGAAAATGTATTCTTATTTGTAATTTTATGCTTATTTGTAAAGTAAGAAGATACTACCTTGTGGATTTGCACAGCAGAATAGCAAAATTGAGTTTCGTTCTTGACAAAACGATTTAAAGGTCAAACCGTCATCCCAGACAGTTGTGGCCTAGCATTGCTTTCTTTAATGGTGGGCCCACGTTTAGAGTGAACTACTATTAAACCACGGCTACCACAGAGTGGTCTACCATCCCAGTGAACGGTTTACAACAGGCCAACGCTGGTCCAAGGGTGGCCGCTGTGCTGGATGTTATCCCGGCGTTGCTGCAATGTCCGTCCATTATGTGCTATTGGCCATGATTGCGTTACTGGCTGCCTACATAGATCAGCATGTGACCATTACCTTGTCTGCCGTATCACCGATTAGCAGCTTATTCTCTGCAGAATTATTTAGCTAATAAAAAACCGTGCTTTGCCTGGGGCCTGCAGCCTGCCCTGCGAAGGCAAACAGCAGTAACCGCTTACTTAAAAAGTAAGCAGTTACTGCTGTTTGCTTTTTGGGTAATGCCGTGTGGAGAAATGCTGTCTACTGAATACTACTGGTCAGATTATCTTGACCACAGCGTCCAAGGCTGGGATCTATTGTGCAATATCCAGTCAGTGTGCACCACTGCCAATAAATAAAAGATGTTGAGTTTGTGCTAGTTTAATGTTGGCTCTGCGTCGCAGACGATGGTTCAGCATTAAGCCAGGGTAGACTTTTATTCGCTGGGTTGCCTTTGGCAATGCACTATCAGATATACTTCACTCGCACCCAACGATTCACGAGTGCGAGTGCAGTCTCCAGGTGAGAGGGAAAAATATACACCATCATAGCAAAACGTGATGTATTCTAATCCAGATTAATGTCCTCTAATTATGTAGTCTGTGATGATAAATACCCGCTTGGTAGCATTCTCTCCTTAATTAATTAATCTTTAGCCGTGACATATTACTGCATTATTTACTTTGTGCCCGATACATATCAAATTGGTAGTCTGTCCTGCTTACTGACTTTACAAAAATCATTGCTTTCTGTATCCCAGTAAACGATCATATTGGACCTGCGAATATCAAAATTGGTAAACAGCATTTCGCATGATATTGTGACATTTCCGCCAGGTCATTCATTAATCATTATAAAGTCATCTCGCCCACAGGTGTGACATAAAGACTCAATTAACGTTATTCCTGACATTATGCTGTGGGCGGAGCGCAGGGTGCTTTGCAAATTTCATGAAGCCCCCCCCCCCCCCCCCCGTATGTGCAGGGCATTCATATTGATTCCCTAGATTCTCGCCTGACAACCTCCCGTCGTGAATGTCATTTGTGATGATTTCAAATTGAAAAACCCTTTCAAGTTTGGTCTCCATGGTTTTTACAAACATATTTCAGCGTGATAAGGGTTAGGCTTTCACTTTAAGTATTACACTTGCGTATTTTAACCCTTTCAGGCCTGAATTTACCATTGTCATCTTTATCCACTACAAGCCGTGAATTGCTGTCGCAATTCACGACTTGTAGTGGATGAAGATGATTTGATGTGGGTGAAAAAGTAAAGAAAATTACCATGTATTGTTAAACTAGTTTCATGGATATTTTTATTCTAAACCCCTTTGTTGTAGGGAAATTAATTGTGTTTTCATGGATGTAAAATGATGCTTTAATGCATCGTGGGGACTTAAAGGGTTAAAGAAAATCTGGACATGTCCATTCACCTTGAGGTGACATTATTGCTGCCGCAAATGGGAGGAAATACATACATGTAGCCATCATTGGTAGCGTGGTGCCTGGGGGCTCGAATCCCGCTGCTGCCGATATTTTACCCTGGTGCTTACAGATACAGTGACCCAAAGTTCATTTTTGTGGGATAACGACTACACCAAGAAATATGAGCCGGTTAGCCCCGCATTAAAAAACATAGAACAAAATAAATAAACCAATATGTAAAAAGAAGATGGTAGATAGGGGTTTATGTCAGAACTGCTGGATTGATATATATTGGTCTTCAAATCCCGAATCACGCCGATGACAGGTATTTTTTCGCAAGCTAATATAATTTGGCGTTGAGATATATGTTCCCTGGCCATGGATGCATAGTTTCCGAGAAACGGTACATGTATAATTGGATAACAGCAGTGTCCATCCTCAGTTTCCGGCGAACAATATGTTAGAGATCAAATGTTGTACCAATGCATTTTCAATTATAGCGGCTTGATTGATGTATATGCAAAGTTCGTTGTTGGGACTGTGTCCTGGGACTGTGTCCTGTGTCCTGTGTTTGATACCACCCGTATATATTCCAATGTCAGTTCAGTGTTGGTCCACCATCTAGAATTCTGGACCAATACCACACCAACACTGTCCAGCACCATGTTTCCCCTGAGAACTGATTGACCAGACAGGTGGACACACGACCCTTTCCACAAAGAAGCAACCATCATCATGATCATTGAAAATTCATTGGGATAACATTTGATCTCTAACATTCGCCACCTATTGGAATTATGCGTCCACGCATATACGTGTATGGAATTTAAGTAATTTTGAATTCATTAAAAGGCACACAGCAGTCACTGCTTACTTTTCAAGTAAGCAGTTGATGCTGTGTGCCTTTGCGCGAGGGTGGCCCAGCAGTTTCTTTTGAGACAACAACTTGTTTTGTAGAATGCGATTCAAATGTAGCTTTGTTGCAGCTATGTGCAATATCCAACCAAATTGGTCTTTTCTAAAAAGCAAGTCATCGGATTCGGCCAATAAAATGGTACAAAGAGGATGATTAGTGTGCTGTGCTCAGCCACCGACCTCATATCTCATATTAAGTGGCCTTATTTACAGAGAGTAGTGACATCGCATGCCAATCTCGAATAATGCTCGTTCTGTGTACTTGGCGGTGCAAATCTGCCGGCAATAGTCATCAAATAACGATATTTTCGTTTCACAGGCTGCACTTTTCTGGTGCTTAGTTTGTATTCAATGCTCTTATTTCACCATCAGCATGTGCGGTTCGAGAGACTCGCACTAAGTTCGTGTTTTAAGTGCTTGCTATATAATTACCGACGAAATATTCTGTGATGTCCGTCATATCACTCGGTACGGTACGTCTGTACCTCTTGTTGTATAAGCAAGCCACTGTCTGTCTGCATGTGCGTCTTACGATCTGTACATTCGTTTGTATGTGCGTCCACCTGACTGTAGAATTTACTTCACGAAAATGTTTGTTACACCCAGCACCAAGATAAACAAAACATACAGAACTATAGACAGTCATTCAAAGACTGCAAACATCCGCCGAAATTAATGGATTGGTCCTTGGTCCGAGCATGTCCCTGGTCCGAGACACACCTCTTGTAAAAGTTTCATGCAAATCAGTTCTATTAATTTTTAAGTAATCCTGCTTACGGACAGACATACAAACAAACACATAGACAAACAAACAAACCAACTCGACCAAAAAAATTACCTCTATTGTCGGAGGTATTTTTAGGTAATAAAACAAAACGACTTTTAATGTACACAATAAAACACACTGTTATTTACAGAACAATTTATGTAAAATAAAACAACATTGCAGATTGCTTTGATTGATATGATATATATTTTACTACATGTTGTGCCATAGCTACACCATCTTCCTAGAAAGTACAAGACTTTGATAAAAAACTAGCTGAATGTTGGTCCATCGTCTGCTACACTTGCCCAACATTAGGCCAACACTGGGTCGACGTCGCTTTGACTCTCGACATTGAACTGGTTTCGATTTGGATTCTGCGCCTCTGAGCTCGCATATCCGAGGATTTAGGCGCTATAGAAGTTACCGAATTGAATTGAATTGAATTGAATAGATGAGGTTTTCTCCAAAATGTCGTCGCGTGGTCCTATGATTTGACCTAAAATTTGATACTGTATCCCAGCAAATACGAGACATTGAACCAATGTTAGTTTAACGTTGGTCCACCGTCTTCGACGCCGGCCCAACATTAAACCAACATTGGATCAACTTCTCGTGTTTTCTGGGATACGATATTAACTTTGTTTTGGCACTAGCGGTGAATATTGCTATGGTGACGCGATGGCACACACTGGTGATGAACGATCATAGAAAAACGACAGTGCGGAGGTTTTGTAGACAATGATAATGTACGTTTCCGATTGGTCAATTAAGTTATGTTCCTCTCTGGTTTCAACCCTTTGAGCTCGCCTTTTCAGGGTGAAAGTGAAAGAAAGAAAATAATTTTCACTCACTTGAAGTTGTGTGTCGCGTCAGCGAGATACAACTTCCAAGTTCAAGCGAGTGAAATACATAGTCGCATTTCAACAAGTTGTCAGTAGATGTCACTGATGTTGGCCGTGGTAGCCTTGATACAACTGGCAATAGCGTGTTAGACAGACATGTGTCTCACATGGGATAAATGGAGTTACCCTTAGCTATTGTTACTCTGGGGACTATCCGCCCGGAGGATAGCAGAGCCGTGTTTTGTAGGAAGAAACCACGAGGCTCTGGACGTCTGAGCATGCCTGGGGGTAAATCTGACGTCTAAAGACTGTCCCCGCACTGAAAAAAAATAAAAAATGTATAATGAAGCGGTAAGAGCTGACTAAGACATTGATGATTTCATTTAAAAAAAAACCTTTGTTCTCCATGGGTAATACACACATATTTGCGCGCTGTAATGAGTGTACGTGTGTTTTTTGTTGCAGGCAGCAGGAGAGGCGGGTAACTCGGCGAGCACGTCACCATTCCACCGTACACTGTCGTCGGACACTGAGAGCCAGGGGGCGGCGGCCGAGTACACGGACTTCCCCATCATAGAGCCGGAGTACGTGCCCCTCAGCGACAAGCTGGGAAAGATCCAGTTCAGCATCAGCTACGACTTCCAACAGACCACGCTGACACTCAAGGTGATCAGGGCGGTGGAACTGCCCGCCAAAGATTTCTCAGGCACCAGCGATCCTTACGTCAAAATCATGCTCCTTCCAGACAAAAAACACAAACTACAGACCAACATCAAGCGAAAAAACCTGAACCCCAGGTGGAATGAGATCTTCGCGTTCGAAGGTGAGCCTCTTTTTGGATTTTGAATAGAGTTGGATGTGCTGCGATGTGGGATGTTGGCTTCCCTGGAGATATGATGTGATGACCCAATGTTGGTTTCATGTTGGATCAGCGTCGCAGACGCTGGCCCAACATGAAATGAACATTGGGTCTCCGGATTATGATGATGCTGTAAATAGCAGTTTGGTTTTGTGCATTGCGCATGATTCATACACTTTTCGTCAAAATATTTTTAATTGTGCCTACTAATGAATTAGCAGACCTTCACCACGCACCGGCACACTAATTAAACTGCGTCATTCTAGTGCAGGTGACCTTGCCCCGTATCAGGTTAAATGTGAGAGATGATTCATAGAGTTATACGGTATGCGTCATGCGAAACCTGTGAGATATTCTGATTATTGAAACGTATTTATATATCTATTATCGAAGTTGAAATTATCTCTTTTCGTCCTTTATGACGACCTATTCAGCATTTTGCTAATTATGTGGCGAAAGTCAAGCATGAAGACTTTGAAATCACATACAGTAATAGCCAATGTTGTCATTTTACCTACCATGAAACGCTACCATATTTGCAGTGATGTGAACTCGATGGATATACAAATAAGTGAAATGGGGTGTCAATGTGGTGTGAATTGCTGGCGCATTATAATAAAATTTCCCAGTTTTCTGAAATACCCATCCTAAGGTGCTGATTTTAATGTGTGGTACCATTCTCCGATCAACATTGCATATTATAATATATGCGTCATGATACATATTTTGAATACTGTTATTCAAGATATGTGTTTTGCGTCATAATATTTTTTATACCATCAATGTTATTCAAAATATAACTTTTGACGTATAGATACGTCCCTAGAATGTAAAGGATAAACCCTTTCGGTGTGGGGGTGTCTTTAGACGTCACATTCTGGCATCTAAAGACGGTCCCCGCACCGAAAGAATTAATTATAATGGCCGTATACACATCCAAATTGAAATGAAAGCCTTTTGTCTCCATGATTTATACAGAAATATGACAGCGCTGTAAGGATTAACGAGCCGGATTATACTCCTCGGAAGCGACGCTGATATTTTTTCGCTGTGTGGGGGGGGGGGGGTAGTTATTTTTAGAAAAAAATACTGGGAATTATGGTGAAATGTAAACGTGCAATGGCAATGCTCTTGTATACCTCCCTCAAAGACAGACAGCAGTAAGTGCTTACATTTCAAGTAAGCAGTTACTGCTGCTTGCCTTTTACTACAGGATATTGACTCCATAGCTCATGGTATTGTTGGGGATCGAGGGTACTCTTTGATTCGCAGAAATAGAACGGAGCTCCAGGGTCGGTGACATAATCTGCGTCAGCTGCGGATTATCCGAGACGCCGGACCAATGCTGTGTTAATGTCGGTCCAGCGTCGTAGACGCTGGACCAACATTAATCCAGCATTGTGTGAACGAGTTGTGTCAGCTGTGGACGTGTCTAATTCCTGCTCAGTGTACCGGCTGACGTACAGGAGACAAATGTCAACTACCGATCCGCCCTGCAGAGGCTGCCAGCGGTAATGTTCACTTGAAGAGTGTCACCAAAGATCGTGCAGACTACAATGACTTTTGGAAAAGTGCGCTACATAACGCAGCATATTAAATAACTGATGTTTTAAAGTTCAACACAATATAGCACATTCTTTCGTGATTAGATCCTGTAAATTATGCAAAAGACTTTACTTTCGAGAGGGACATTCCCAGCAAACACGAGTCATCCACCCAATGCTGCTTCAATGTTAGCACATCGTCTACGATTCTGGCCCAGCATTGAGCCAGCAACTGAGCATTGGTTTGATGACTCGTGTTCGCTGGGTTGCCCAGTGCCCACCCTCTATATCCGGAGTTTGGCTATGCGGTCCTGACCTCTAGTCCTGACTATACTAGTGACTGAGAACCGCATAGTAACGGGTACTATATTATGTGGGGCTCATACTCATGGTATTATTGAGAGATTAGGACCCCATAGTCAAACTCCGGATACAGCCTGATCCTAGAGAATTACTGTAGAAAATTGCTGTCGACTATAGTCAACTATATAATATTGTTTTTTTCTTTTGTTTTAATGGCCTTATAAAACAAGCTTTTCAAAGTTAATTATGTATCAAATCTGCGATAATCATGAACATTTTGACTTAAATTTATCAAATCCGACCAATTTTTAGCCACTTGAAGTTGTGGATCGCGTTAGCGAGTAACACAACGTCAAGTGGCTGACAATTTTAATTGATTAGTCCCGAGCTCTAAGGGTTAACAGGGTGTGTTGCCAATACCTGAAGAGGATGTCTCATTTGATGCCTTGCCAATCAGTGGTTGAATTCCTATTATTCCTTGCGCCCCGCTCTCTTGTGGATCAGACGGATCCGTGCGCCAAACAGGGATCGCGCTATGGTTTCTGGGGCTTCTTCAATTAATGAATATAATTCCTGTAAATTCAATTATTTTGCCACTTGGAAATTCCGATATTCCTAATTATGTGTATGTTTAATTATTTGTTCAGATAATATTATACGGTATGTAATATATAGGCCTACATGACATGTGAACGACCTTGAAGTTATTTGACAATGGGCACAAGACATTGTTTTGACGTTAAATCAACGTCACTGACGTTGATTCAACGTCAAACCAACGCCAAGACAACGATGTTTTGACGCTGAATCAACGTCCCAGACGTTGATTGAGCGTCAAATAACGTCGTGTATGTGCCAAGTGAGTGCTGTCTCTTACTTTTGGATCCCATTGTACATGTCTTGAAAACCCCCTATTTCGCAAAAGAAACATTGCCCGCATACTTTAGCAGTTACCTGGTTACCAGTCCAGTTGGTTTTCGTGCACGGCAGTGTCTTCGTGCAGCACAATTATTATTGATGGATTAGTCTGGCTTCCCATGCAGATTTGAATGTCGCTTCGATATTGATCTATTACGCTACAACACCCTGCCCTGATGTGATTAGTTCAGTAGGCACAGTATTCAGTAAACGTGAGACATTGAGCCGGTGCTGGACTAATGTTGGTCCGCCGTCTACGACGTCGTCCCAACATTAGTCCAGCACCGGCTAAATGTCTCGTGTTTACTGGGTGTGCGTGGTTGGGTATTCAGCTGTCTTTGCTACCTATAAATTATATAACTTGTATAGTAAGTGATGCGTGATGTATACTAACCCTTAAACCTCCAAGCGCGACTATAGTCGTTTTAATCAGTTTAATTAGTCCTTTAACACTGTTTAAATCGCAGTTATTGGGAATGAAATGTGTGTTTAAACGTCAAGATTTGTAAATGCCAGGTCTCAAATTAATCAAATACGAGTAATTTTCACCCACTTGAAGTTGTGGGTCGCGGCAGCGAGACACAACTTCAAGTGGGTGAAAATTTTAATAAGATAACTTTGCACTTAAAGGGTTGTTCTACAATTCAATCGATCCGACGCTTTTTCAGAGAACGTGATCAATACAGTGATTTTTGTCCAGGGATCTTTGTCAGTATGGGATCCACTCCAGATGCCGGTCACGACTCCACCTTTAACACAACCCATCACAGCTGTGATCCTGCTTGACCCTTTAAGCGTTAATGTTGCCTGAAGGCATAATTTTGCTTCCTTGTAACTGATTTAATTTTCTAAGCCGAGGGATTTTGCAACGAAAGTTTTCGTTGACTGTTTTAACAATATATGGCCATTGTTTTCTTTAATTTGTCACTCGCTTTAAGTCATCTTCATCATTCAACTAGAAGTTGAGAATTACGACAGCAATTCGCTGCTTAAACTAGATGTAGCTGATTTCGATGTAAAGTTCGAGCTCCGAAGGATTATTCATTGTATATAAACCCTTTGAATAGCACCTTCTCAAGGTGGAATGAGTCTACAATCAGAAACATTGCAAAATAATGGATTTTCGATTTGACAGATCGACATTTTATATCTGTTTCTTACTACCGCTGTCAGTCACCGTTTTGTTACCTTGTGACCTGGTAGATACGGCCTTTTAAATCGAAGATGTATCATTGTAATAAATTGGAATAAAAGACCGTTGTTGCGTAATATCGGCCATATTTCGCCGCGCTGTGTTCGCTTTTTCCCGCGGCATCCGGCGCCGTCATTACTTGAGCTGACTCTCTTTTTAGGTGCCACCTCTCCATTATTGATGCCGTGGACGGCGCTAAATGTGCGTGCGTTATCTGTGATTGATATCTGATGCTCACCTCGCATGGTGAGATGCCATTTTGCGCGATCCCGGTGATGTAATGACTGTCAGAAGGGGAAGGGTGTCGCAACTGCTGTGTCCACATGCGTGCGTCGAGAACGCACCGCGCAGTTGAACATGCTAAACGCTAGTTTCTTATCTGGTCTGTGTCCTGCAAGGTCTAGCCTATATATATATATATATACATTTATATACATGTATTATACTTATATCGCACTCTTATTGCCGAAAGGGTGTAACTGCCACTTTGTAAAGTGGCAGAGACACCCTTTCAACAATAAGGGTGCGATATGTTTTAGACAAGTTTTAAATCCACATAAAATGTCGCTGGAATTGGTGCAATTGTGGTGGAAGATACTCAGAGTTTTTGAACGCCTTACCCTATTAACTAACAGTTAACATTATAATATGTTTTGATCATTTCTACTCATACAGCCTTTGAAATGGTGATTGATATATATATTTGCATTCTATCGGTATTATCATATTGGATCGCAGTTCTTGGGATTATGTGTGTTTATTCAGCAACAAATTGAGTTAATCAAAATTAACCAATACAGACAGAATGTAAATATATGCCAATCACCATTTCAAAGGCTGTATGAGCTCAGGTAGGTCATGAATTATTGGTAGTAATAATCGATTCCGATAACATGTTATATACATATCATTTCAAAGGTTGTATGGAGTTCAAAGAAGAATCAAATAAAAATGTCAAGTATCTCCAAAGCGTCCCTGAAACTTATTATTGCATTCCAGTCGTTACTGAATAAACAGTGATAGAAAAAAGATAATGATGTATTGTATGTGGTCAATATAGCGTTATGGTGGATGGCATACACGAGCCAGTGGGATTATAGGTCAATCCAAATCATCAGAAAAATTCGGCATTTATATCACTTGAATATTCTACCGTGCAAAGGCAAACAGCAGAACTGCTAACTTCTTCGAGTAAGCGGCTACCGCTGCTTGTTTTTGCACGAAAGTGTTATGGCTATTGTAAGGCTTAGCATTACCTATTCTGTTACCAGCGCTACGCCCACGAGCCCGTCGTGCCGATAGCATGTATAGGGAGAGAATGAGTATTACCATACAAGTGACGCGATAGTACATATCAATCTTATTGTAAAGTGTTCACGTTTTACATGTATGTGGACCTAACACGTTGTGGTATTCCTTACTGAATTTTGTTTCCGATTTGCCCCATGTCTGACTCCCTTAAAAAAGAGCTTCTTTCCCGTCCACTCATAATTTATTATTGTTTCATGTGAATTCGGCTTTCTTGCAAAAATGTTGATCTCCGCTGTCAATCTGAACGGATGAGATCCAATGACTGAGGATGTCATACGTGTCCTGATATTTTTAATAACGTATTTTGCACGTAGATAGCCAGCCAGCCACCATAAAAAAGTCAAATGGACAATTTCAGTGTTATCTCCGAAGCTGTTGTCAGCTTACTTGTTCAAATTGGAGATATTATCTGGCGTCCTGTAAGCGACCAATTACCCAATACTTTAGCCCAGAACTCCCCTAATTCGGGCTCACCGACGGACTCATCAGCCACATTTTATCTGGAATAATTTTAAAATAGAAATGCTTCAAGGATAATAAATGCAACAAGTGTACTTAAAAAGTTAGATGTAAAGTGTCAATAATATCCAAGGTTGGTTTTAAGGTATAGCGGTATCATTTGATATTCCAATGTGAATAAAATATGTGGTTTGGACGTGGTTAATATGGGTATATGGCTTAAATGCAAACATGTTTGTATCAGTTTGTCTGAAAAGTTATCAGCAATATAAATTGCCTGTCATGAATTGTATGGAAACCACGCTGTTTCATTAAAACACCCATCGTCTAGACTCTTGTTTTTTACACGTATTACTATTCTCACCAAGAAAATGTGGGCAGAGAAAAAGCTAGGGGGTGTGCCTATGAAAAAACACACAGATTTGCCGAGACGTGTCAGCTCCCGAAAGAAAGCCTATTAATTTAGGAGACAAGGGGCGCTGTCTTACTTGTAACAATGCTTCCAGGCATATCAAAGCCATTACCTCTGCCGAGCAAATCTCCCCGGCTCAGATATAGATAAGCAGCATCCGCTCGCCAGCCATTGGAGACAAATCAATATTAAGGACGGGATCGACCGTCTCCATGCAGCAAGGGCGAGACGCTGACCCAATGCTGGTTTGATGTTGGGCTAGCGTCTGCGACGCTGGCCCAACATCAAACCAACATTGGGTGAGCATCTCATCTTTGCTGGGCTTCCACGATTTGACCAGCCGACGTTGGCCCGGTGTTGGTGTAATGCTGGGTACTGGGCTGCACTCACACGGTTATCAACAGTCCGATACTGTCAGTATCCTGATGTTGACCTCACCCGTGTCAGCCGGAGGAGGGAGCTGAACTTCAGCTCCCCTAGGGGCTAAAGTGTCACTCAAATGAGTGGCAGGTATGACGCGTCGGTTCCAAGGGGACGCTGTGATGTGAATTTTGTTTTCGTCCAGATAGGTTGACCCGATACTTTATAGGCCTCAGCTGCCTGTTGTCGTCATACGGTGCGTCCGTTCGTCCGTCTGTCCGTCACTTTAAGCGCTATAACTTGTTTCGCATTACCATGATTACTGGATGCACATTAAACTTAACATGTACATGTATACAGGTTTATCATGACTAAAACCTTGATTGAGTTCACATTTGCCCCTTCTTTGACGTCTGCGAGCTTGATTTTTTTCCAGATAGTTGATTTTTTTAACGCGATTCAGTCTAACATTTTCTATATATCGCTCCATTTATACCATATAACGCGGACAAGTTCGAAAATGGGCACACATCGGGCAATAACTAGGTCGACAGTGATTGTTTATTATCTGGAATATATCTGAAAAACCGTGCAAGATAGCTAGACCATTACTATAGAACAAAATGTGCGGTTTCACGGATGGATATGTCCTGAAAAATGTCAAATTCAAAATCCGACTTGTGTCCATCCTTGACTTTGATATCTGTAATATATACATGAGCAAATGAACTAGATAGGCATATCTATATAAATCATTACTGTAAAACAAAATGGGCTGGGCAAGTAAATATGCTGTCATTATTTTAGCGTTATATGAATAGTCCAATTTTAGAGCTGATCGTAATTTATTTTTTCAATAGTACTCGGTCAGCACAATTTAATTACTCCATACCATCACCTGTACCGATGTTTGTTTCCACGTCGGCCCAACATTAGCCCAACATGGGTTGAACGTAGACGAGTACTTCACCCTGTCTCAGTTGAGAATAAAGACACGAAATATAGATTGATTGATGGTATCATAATTGATCTATTCATCAGATCGCCTTGCATCACTACGCAATGCACAAGGGCATGTTTTTTACCCTTTCACTCAGAAATAATTCAATCAATTATATCCATACACCCACAAAGAAGCCTTATCTGCTTAAAATTCCGGTTTTGCAGGCAAATAATGCGCCCTCGATCGGCGTCTGATGACTGCAGGAAAAAACATTGTCGTCGTTTGGACCTCGCTTAGCTGTGGGATTGCCGAATGTTATTATCGGATTTCAACCAAGTATGCCAATCATGTCGGCGTGGATGCGTCTCCATACAGGCCAAGGAAACCGCGGAATCAATAACTACACTGGCGGGCCGCTGAGGAATGGAGTCCATAGATCCTTATGCATTTAACCCTTATGGTGCCGGGATCATATAACCACGTGTGTTTCTGTTGGCATCTGTGGGAATTAAATGTCAGTATGTTAAAAATGACGAAAAGCTACCATTCTATACATGGCCAGTACATGTGGACCGACCAGTTTGCATTCGTAGATTTCACTTGGAAATGTGAGACGTTTTTCGTCATTTGAGGCTGAAAATTGTGTGGGCAATTCCAGATTCAAATGACCCAAGTGTTCTTTATGGAAATTAAATTTAAGTATGTTCAAAAAGACAAAATATACCATTCCCAATGTTCAATACATGTACGTCGACCGGTTTAGATTCTTAGCTTTTGTCCTCATTTTAAGCTGGAAATAGCTGCAAATGGCGCGGAAATAAAGACGAATTGATCCCTACGAGAGTGAAGAGTCACCTTGTTTACAACCCGCAGATCATATATTGTCCATTTTCGGGGACGTAACTCCCATAAAGGTCTCGATGGAGGTATCATGCGAGGTATCATGCCTGACCGACGCCCCCTGGGTCACTGGAGCAAATCATGCCCGCGTCCTCAGGGCACATCCCTCACATTGCTTCATTACCTCAAGATGCTGCTTTGACCTCAAATGACCCGCCATTCGACAAAATAAGCAGCCCGAAGCGCCTCTCAGGCATTCATTTGCAAGTATATTGGCTCGCGAATAATTTCTAAAAAAATGTCATTCTTTTTTTTCTTGTTGTAGTCGCTCACAGTCGATTGTCAACATTATGGAATAAATAGAAGCTGTGTTCTCATTCTACATATCCGCAGCAGACGCTGGCCCAACAATAAAACAGCAGTGGTGCTGGCCGGCCATTATCTGAATGATCGACAAAAACCTTTCCAGGTCTGAACGCAGAGCTATGTTTCATCACTTTGTCCTCATTATGCCTTGAAACTACACGATTTTCTCGCTTTGTTTTGCAATCGGTTGATTACCTCACTGCTGTAACATGTTATTTATCTATTGAGTGGGACGTGGATTTTCCAGTTGATGAAGAAGGATTTTCCAGTTGATGAAGCACTTATGATCTTGAGACACCCCTCCCCCCTCGGTGTATTCTTCGGCAGAAAAGCACACATATACAAGGACGTGTCGTGGCTCCAGTTCATTCCACTATATAATCCCGGACGTCACGGCTTTATGCTATTTTTGGCGTGTTTATTCATACGTTATTAATTTAATCATCGTCACTTTATCGGCCACATATCACTCAAAACTGGCTATTTTTATTCCCCAGGTAACCATTTTGTACATTTTTACTGCCGAATTATTTCACTTTTAAGTGGTTTAAAAATGATGATTCAGATCTAATCGGAATATTTCTTTGTATATCCACATTCTATGCATAACAAGCAGATTTCGTGCATATAATTTTACCACAACTCCCAAGAACGAGTTTTTTGTTATCGCTCAAATAATAACAAAAAAATAATAAATGAGTTGAAAAAATAAAATAATATATTTGGTAATTTGCATTCAAGTGCCGCACTACTGAATGAAAAAAAATAACAGTGTAATTTATAATTTAAATAATTGAGTGACTAATATGGATAGCCCGGTGTCAGACACGTTGATGTAAATTATTAGGCATCCCGATACTATAATGTCATGCTTTTAGTTTATCATTAGATCAATTTAGGGCTAGCTCTCAATATTTAAAACGTTAGCTGATGAATTTTGTTTACTTTTCACATATGACCTATGTGCTGGGAAAATGTGTCACACATATTTTTTGACACCGAGCCATAACAGGTCATTATATCCGTCTTTTCTCACGCTCTTGATTTTTTTGGTTACAAATGGCTCAAAACAAAATGACTGACGATAAAACGTTGGTGGAGCATTTTTCAACTTTTCAATAAAAAATGATTGAAGTAACCAAGTAGCATCTCGGAATATCCAGATTTTAAAATTATTTTCTTGGCAACTTCTTGACGGACCGGAAAATATCTAGCAGGGATATTTTCGTGCCGAAATCAGTCGCATCTAGTTGTAACTTTTTTTCAAGATGGAGATGCCCTCACAGTGCAGTGCGCCACCTACGTGAAATCCATACACAGGCCTGTGTCGGGGGCCATATTGAATGCTGTGTCCGTGAGGTGACTAGAACGTCACCCAGCAGTCAACCCTTGAAGCGCTGAATTATTTTTCAAATAAACCATAGACACCAAAGGGTTTTTCAATTTGAAATCATCATAAATGTCTTAGTTAGCTCTTTCTGATTCATTTGAATACCTATGTTATGGGTCTACGAACATTACAAATAGTTTTACTCTTTACAGTGCGGGGATAGACTTTAGTCGTCAGAATCTGACGTCTACAGACATCAGATTGTGATGACTAAAGTCTATCCCCGCACTGTAAGGGTTAAAGTCATCCAGCTCCCAGCAAACACAAGACGTTGATCCAACGTCGGGTTGATGTTGGGCCAGTGTCGCAGACGTGTGTGCTATCACCATGAAGGCAGTGTCAACCCCCGTGACAAAGCAGTTCCGACTTTATGAGGTTTTATAATAATTAACCATCTTACCCAGTCAGCAAGTTTCAAAAGAAAAAATGGAAGCAATGGTGACATGTTTGCGAGGGCAACGAAAACAGCTTTGCATTATCCAATCAATTTTCCTCTGGCGTTTGACAGAGGATTCTAGTTGCAGCTGTGTCGGCGTCTGGAAGCTTCTGCAGCCATCGCGCTCGTGTTGAGCCAATGTGTTGCTTGCAGCTTCAGAAGTAGTAAGCCCTCAACGAGCAAAATAAGTTGATCCTAGGCTGGACTAATATTGGCCCACTATCCCAACATTGTTCCAGCATATGATCAACGTCTTGTTTTATGTTGGGAGTCGTTTGTTCGGATTGTTAACGCACACTGCCATGCGAAGCCAAATAGAAAGTTACTGCCTTGGTTTTGCAGCGCAGTACATTTTCATGACAGAGTCACGTGCATCTTGTTTGCCTCACACATTACTATACAGGGCCCGTATTCGATATATCGTAGGCTTCGAATTGATCGAGACGGCCATCTCGACCAATCCGAAGCCTACGATATATCGTAATTTATACGAAAATATGGGCCATGTACTATACATACTCTTCACTCAATGGTAATTTATGCATTCTGGTACAATTCACTTTGGTTCACCATGCATTCCAAAGATAATTTAGGCATAATGTTTGAATTATTACAGATACCTTACTAAATGTATCAGGATAATTTAACAAAGGGGTATAAAATAATGAATGTATTGTAATGGGTCATTGCTATACATGTACTTCTTAGAATCTTATATCAAAAAGGCACTTCTGTGCACCAATTCCTTGTATATGATATATATTCGAAGTTTGTATCCTTATGTATAAAATATACTGTATAATAGTCGTTGCGTACATATTTTTCAAAATATATATTTGCAAATGACATTGTATAAAGGTATACAAGATGTAGCTATACTGATGATCATACAAAAGGTACCCATCACTGGGACAATCCACATCGCCCCATGTTATGTGTCGGGTAGTTGACTGTAGATAGCGGTGAACCTTTGGATGGCACAGCACCAAGAATTAAAGCATGCGAATGGATACCAATGTTGGTCCACCGTCTGCGACGCTGGTCCAACATTAAATCTCCACCATGTCATCAACGTGCCAATGTTCATATATGTTGGGTAGTTAGTTCAACGGTGCTGCAGATGGCGGTGAACCTTTGGCTGGGACACGCACCGAAAAGGAAGCATGCGGAAATATGAATCGATGATGTAACTAAATCAATATGGGACGCTTCCTCTTCCACCAATTCCAATGCCACCACGAGGTCCTGTATTACAGAGGAGATTCAAGGTTACGATGTACTGAAAAGCCAAAAGGCAGTATCTGCTTATTTGTAAAGTAAGCAGATACTGCCTTTTAGCTTTGCAGAGCAGTGCAGGAGGGACCGGCGTTATTGTGTTACCTGGGACTGAATAAGAACCAGCCAAATTTATGGCCTATTGACTTGGTAAGCTGCTTATGTAGAAGGCACACATGGAGTTTTTCGGGTCCTTTCAGACTGGGCACACAAACAGATGGGAGAGGATTCCACTGTCAATGGCTGCCACAAGCAATGGAGGTGTTCTTACACTGACTTGGCCGATGCCCTATACTCTGTACCAACATTAAGCCAGCGTTTCTGTTTTTCTAGCTTCTTGCTTATTGACTAAGAAAAAACCCATCTGGCATCAGGACTTGTTGGTGACACATTCAAGTGTCCATTGGTAAAGGTTAGCTAACAGCACTGCCTTGCAAAGCAAACAATATAACTTACTTTTCAAGTTAGTAGTTACTGCTCTTTGCCTTTGACAGCTGAGAATATTTATCAGTTGTTTACGTTTGATTTTGGCTTAGTGATCAATAAATCCATTGATAAGATGCTGCAAATAGTATGTAAAATAGCACAACATATGACGTATGAATGCGGTCGACCACATTGTTGCTAGTCTGCTCAGGACATGTTGTATTTTGGATGTTCCCACTAAACATGAGAGTGAGACCTCGGCCCAGCGATGGTTTACTGTTGGGTCAGCGTCGTAGACGGTGGGACAAGAGTAAGCCAACGTTGGGCCGACGTCTCATGTTTTCTGAGATGGAAGGGTAATACTTTAATCTACATATACTTCACCGGCCATCTGTTAAAAAATTATGTTCCATTTCACAAAAAGAAGAATGAATGAAGCTTGTATGCACATAGAGTCTAAAACCAGATGACACTGATCTCCAGGCAGGAGTGTCTGAGCAGGTTTATTTGTCAGGTTTTAAGGAGCATTATCAGTCGGTGTCGTAAATCTACATAAATCTATTCCACTTGTATGACGGCCACCGTCTGCCACGCTGCCCCAACATTAAAATAACATTGAGTCAATGCCTCGTGTTAGTTTACATCCGAGCAATAAGGCCCTGCAATAATGTTTCTTGGCAAACTCGGTGATGTATTACACTTCATTGCGCATATTATAATTATATCATAACTGACTTATTCAGTAGAATCACATGTATTTCTGTGGGAATCAAGCAATATGATCCATTATATTAGCGCGTACGAAACTCGGTCCAATATGATGGGGTTTTTTGTATCTTTTAAGAGTTGTACATATTGTCGTCTTTTTAAATGACCCCGGGAATGAGATGGTTGACGGTATCTATGTGACCTCGTGAGGACACCGTGAGTTTCCCAAAGACGCATGGGGATGCCCCGTCTGCAACAAAGACTTCATTATTTTATATCTTAATATAGTATTCGTAATCTGTGTTTGTGTTAACATTCTAAGGTTAAAATGTGAGTTTGAGCTGATGAGTTACTGTCTCCTTTTAATACCGAAAAATCTGTCTTGTTATTTTATTTTGATAGCTGATTTTGTTTTATGATTTATATTTGTGATAATATTATAATCTTTAATTACCTGACTTATGTCATGCGAGCAAAATGTGCTTATATTATAACTTCTTGATTAAGTCATTTTACTCTTCTAAATTCTGAGTGTTATATTATAAGTAAGTAGACTTTCTGTCTGTTTTAAGTGTCATATTTATTTATTGGTTTAGATTTTACTAGATTGTTTGAGAATCACTGGATTTCCCCCAACCAACAGGATGCGTTTTAAAGGGAAAAACAAGGATTAGCTCCTGACGGCTCGTGCCTAACGCGAACCGCTCAGCATAAAAGAGAACTGTGTGTTTGGCGCGAGATGGTGAGTCAGAAGCAGGAGGATAGTCAGTACCTGAGAGGTATAGACAGAGTGTACCAGATAGATTGGGATAGATTGAGATAGTCAGAGAGTTTTAGAGACATGAATTATGAATGTGAATGTATGAGCACTATAAGACAACAGGTTTTGAGTTGTGGACTCCGAACTTTAATATACTGCCATGCAAAGCCAAAAGGCAGTCACAGCTTAATTTTCAAGTAAACAGTTACTGCTTGTTGCCTTTACAACGCAGTAAAGTCTGTAACCAACTGTCGTACTTGAATATCATATGTAGATGTAGCAGCAAATGCGTTGTTATATTTGTTGTGTTATTCTTTCAGTACTTATTACAATCACCTGTGGATTTTTATATGACGAAAAACACGAAAGCTTTTAGAAGAGGTATTGATATAGACATAGGAATTAAATCGTCCTGTAATGTTAAGAGGGAAGCTGTCAGCAAATAAATATTACTGAGTTTTCTAGAAACTGTCTTTTCATCACCAGATGGATAGTAATATGATGGCGCCCTTTACTTTTACATTTGTCTAGTTTTATTTCCCATCACGTTAAATATGTTTTGTCCCCGAGTAAATTTATATAACACTGCTATGCCAGGCTGATACCTGCAGTAAGATGTCACCAGTCGTGACTGGAAACTCAGGTACCCAGCACGCACAAAACGTTGGCCCTATGTTGATCCAACATTGGGCCACCGTCTACGACGCTGGCCCAACGTTGGCTCAACATTGGGCCAATGTTTTGTGCTTGCTTGGCAGTTCTTTATTCCCATTCTGCATGGCATCCATTTTCTTTTTCCGCCCTGAATCCTGCAAACAGTTTTGGCTGTGACAGGTGTTCCTGATGTATTTGGGCTCACTTTTCATCCTGCTGTCACCATGAGAAATGTCTCCGGAACTCCAGGCTTGACCCTTACAACGCTGAGATATTTGTGTACAAACTATGGAGGTCAAAGGGGTTTTTCAATTTGAAATCATCACTAATGTCTTAGTAAGCCCCTTCCACTTCATTTGAATCCCCATGTTATTTGTCCACGGCGATTATAAATTATTTCATCAGAATCTGACGTCTGTCTGTAGACGTCAGATTCTGACGTGGAAAGACGCTCCCCGTGCTGAAAAGGTTAATCAAGAGTTTCTGCAAAAGCTGTCTTTAATGAAAAGGTTAACCCTCGCTGCACCGATGCCCACTATAGTGGTATTTTTGTGTTTTATTAGGACACATAATACATTTGATATAGCCGTCACTAGCATGTAAAGGGTTAACTCGGGAAAGAAACTAAAATAAACGGTAAAGGAGCTATGTTTCCCTCACATTGGTTGATAGATTGCTGGCTCTCCATTCAACCACCACCCAATCTTGAACGTTCTGAAAACCTCTTCTTCTTCCTTAATCTTACGTCCTGACAAAATGATTAACACTTTTGTTTACATTGCCTATATTAACCCTTTCAGCGCGGGGATCGTTTTTAGCCGCCAGAATCTTACGTCCGTCTCACTAAATGAATTAAAAATGTATAATGGCCTTAGACCCATAACATAAGTACATGTATACAAATGAAGCGGAAAGAGCTAACTAAGACATGTATGATGATTTCAAATTGAAAAAACAACTTTGCTTTCTTGGTTTATATAAAAATATTTCTCTGCTTTAAGAATTAAATGTTCGAGCAATATCTCTAGTCCCAATCGTTCCAATTATGAAATCATAAATCAATCATCACAATGCCATAAACCATGAGCTATAAAGAACCATCACCTATAAATAACCAGAAAAAATTATAAATCAGGAGTCGTGAATACTTGATAAATATTCTTTATCCTTGAATACTTGATAAATATTACTTAAAAAAATATTCCTCACTCAATGTCGCTCGTCCGAAACATCGATCATAAATCACTAGTACACACGCGCATACGTTATTATGACGCCCCAGTTGCTAATTAGGATGATGGAGTGTAATAGTTTGTGTAGTCGCCTCATTTAGCTGGCCACTATGTAAGTTGCCGCCTGTCCGATTTAATTGTCACCGCTGGCGTGCGAAGGTCATAGAACCCTGCTGGGGTTTCAGCTCCCGACGGTGACAGTGTAAAGTCAAACAGCAGTAACTGCTTAAGTTTCAAGTGAGCAGCTACTACTATTTGTCTTTGCGGTGCAGAATGGGGCAGAGCTTCCACACCTTCCCCTGCTGAAGTCATTTTCCTGGTAACAAACTGTCAGAAAATAGATGTTGTTTCTGGGATGTAACTCCTTTTTATCTGTTCACAGGAGCCGTTTATTGTGTACCCTTATTTGGTGGGAAGTATTTTAATCCATGTGGAGGGGGTGGAGACACATGAGGCTCAGGGTGGCTACAGGGATCAATTACCAGTGGTGCAAAGGCAAACCGCAGTAACTGCTGCTTAGCTACTACTGCACGGCAGTATATTCACAGCAATGCCCAATATCGGCTCAATGCTGTTCCACCGTCTACGACGGTGGCCCAACATTGAGCCAACATTGGTTTGTTGTCTGGTGTTTGCCGGGATATAGTACTACAGTTCACAGTGGGTTAGGCTGTGTGTACGGCCAAACTGCGTGATGAATAATTGACAGACCGGCCACCGCTCTGGTCACCATACATCAGGTCCAGATCCTCACCTTTGTTACCATGCCAACGCGCCTATTCTCTCTGTATGTTAAGCCATCAGGCGAACACAATAGTACCCGCTTGATAGGACAGCCAGGAAATTAAGGGACAGGTATGGAGTCAACGTTCGGGAGGCTTGATTGAATCCATCAAGTATTCAAGATTCTTGATTTGAATTTGTTCGTTTTCCGTGTTTTACCGGTAAAGCGATAATTTACAATGACATTGTCTAGAATAGTTACCCCTTTATTATTAACCCTTTGAACTCTGAGCTGATAAATTTAAATTTTTAGTCACCCGAAGTTCTGACTCGCTACCGCGATCCACAACTTTAAGTGACTAAAAATTAGTTGAATTTTCTAAATTGAAGTCGAAGCCGGTTACATAAGGTCATTGTTATAGAAGAAAACAAGACGGCAATAATATAAAGACAACGGAATATTGCAATCATGGAATTACATTTGTGAGAGTATTATAAGCCAAGGCGACCATGTGCCTGTTTAGGCTATTTTCTCACGAGACATCCTAATTGACCGATTTCCACCTGCTCACCATTGACACAGCATCACCTGCTCCTTAATGGAGAGCGCCCGTGGCTCATAGATGGAGCTTCACAATGCCTACCAGAAAGAAGACTTCTCACTGTAAACGAATCGATATGACAACCAGGCAGTGGATGGTTCTAATCAAAAGTGGAACCCTCCCGTGTAAGGTTGACTCAGATGACTTGGGCTACAATTTGAATCCAGAAACACTGCTTGTCAATGAGAGCCCTTTCTCAGCAAACACAACACCCTGAACCAATGCTGGTTTAATGTTGGTCCACCGTCTACGACGTTGGACCAACATTAAACCAGCATTGGTTCAGAGTGCTGTGTTAGCTGGGAATTTCTTGTTCAGCAATGCGGTGGTCATCATTGTACTTGGTCATTGAGAGGCTTCCCGGCTTAATTAACTTACCCCGAGGCATGATTCGGTCTTTATCGCAACACCTCAGAAGCCTATATACATGTATGTAACAATATATTTACCAATGATATGTTATGTCATGATGAGATCCTTTGTCTCGGCCGATATTTTCCAAGCGATAGATCAGTTGATCTACATCTTAGGCAACTGATTGGTCATGATGGTCATCTCGACCAATCAGGTGGCTAAGCTATATCAGCCAAGCACTTGGAGAATACCAGGCCTGCAAGCAATAAGCCACCACTTAATTGCTTTGCAATGAGATCGTGCTGTGTATATCTTCTTAATGAAAGACTTGCCTGATTAGTAATGTTGCTTGGATAGCTCTGTAATCAGGTGTTTGGCATCGAATGTGGTGCGATCAAAGACCAAACATTTCCCAATCTTGATGTTTAAACACTAATTTCGTCTCCAATAACTGCGATGTAACATCTTGATAAAACATATTAGACACGCTTATAGCCGTACCAGGGCCCGTATTCTCGTACAAGTTACGATATATCGTAGGCTTCTGATTGGTCGAGATGGCCTCTGGCGCTTAAAGGTTTAAGTGAAGTGCATTTACATAAGTATGACATCCTACTTACAGAATAGACGCCATGCAGTCAATGACGCCGTCGCCAATCAATCAATAAGGATTTGCTAATTCATACAAGTCACGTCATTTTGGCATTAAGCTGATTTTCAATAAAACATTTGAATAAAATGTGACGATATCATCCAATGCACAGTGCACGCTATGTCTTCTAAATGAATTCACCAAGATTATATATTTTTTTAATTTTGCTACGTGAGAATCAGTGGCCATGTAATCATGAGAACATTTGGTATTTGAGATATTATTATACCTATCTAAAATTATGACACATTGAGATGTGAATTGCTGTCGCCATTCCCACCTCAATGTGAAGACAAATTAGACAAAATAAATGCGTGTTTTAACCCTTCACCCGCTGAGTTAGCTAATTCAATTTTCACCCACCTGAAGTTGTGTCTCGCTACCGCGATCCACAACTTCAAGTGGGTGAAAATTCAAAATAACTCTGATTTAACCTAGCAATAAACATACTGAAAAACGATTTTAGTCGTGCTCAGCTCTTAAGGGGTCCAAGAGGTTTGAACAAAGTGTTAAGAAAAGTCCGCATTTTAACCTTCACTTTAAAGTTTTAAATTACTATGTCATGACTCCAATCTAGCGACCTCGTTAACCCGCGGTAATAAATCATTTCGTCTTTAATTTGGGAGAGCCGGTCGAGCCAGTTCAACCATGAACTTGTCAACCCAAGTCGGAACACGGCTCGTCGCGAGACAGCTTTCAGAGATAGATTATAGGCGTGTCTTTCTCCTTGACGGACTTGACTATTTGTCGGGGGCGGCGCAGCAGGCGGGTTCTCATGCTTAGCCTTCGGGTCCTTCCTTTCGCCACACACGGCATGATCGGTGATGATAGATGGGGTCTAAATTTAAACTGCGCCGCACGAGTCAAAAGTGCGCGCTCCTAATTAACATTGTTTTAAGCCTCCGCGAGCCTGGGGCAAGACGCATTTGGTAGTCGGGTTACCCGTCTGTCCGTCCATCTGCTTGTCCGTCTGTCTGTCCTGTCCGTCTGTGCATACATACATATACATCTACTGTTTTAAAGGCTTCTGTGGCGGAGACATAATCGAAAGCACCTTCCTATTCTTCGCATTTGGTATTTAGCAGGTCTACTCTCTAATAACCTGACTATTTATTCACTAACATAGAGAATCGCCAGACCCTAATCGGTGACATTAGTATACATTAGCCATTCGGGCTCTGGCGATTGGGTTATCCCTTTGGTGCCATCAATACAAATTCAAATTCCCACCCACTACCTCAATTAAATAAAAAATACTCATATTTGCTTAATTTGCGAGCAAGCATTTGCTTTTCTTTCTAATCAAACTTCCAAGAACCGTTATTTCATACGCCAATTGATAAGGTAAATTGGAAGAAATTATAGCCGTGATCGGCGCCCAAAGGGTTAATACATTGATAATTTATTGACGTGTCCTCCACGGAGTAATTCGTCATCAATCTGAGCCGTTTCCCATCGCCTGCTCGGATGCCTGGCTCCCTAAAATCCGGTCACTCCGTCAGCAGGTTATCCCTGTTGGCTACTAGACTCCCGTGGTGTGGACAGTGGGTACGCCGACACGCAAATTGGTGATAGGGACTCTTGCATTGTATATAATATACAATGTCCTGTCACCTCAATTACCTCGGTGTCAGCGTACCCAGTGCCACACTACGGGTGCCCAGTGGTATTAAAAACTCAGCTATTTACTCTCATTTTCATTCACCCACAGGTGGGAATTGCTGCCGCAATCCCCACCTCTAGGTGAAAACGTGCTGGAAAATGTGCTGATTTCATAAAATACCCAGGTATAATATCTCAAATTGAAGCCCCAAACGACCTTATCGTGTATGTATTATAATTTATCTTTCCAAATACTCTATGAATTGTATTTAAAATGTGCAAAACAGTGGAACTAGGAGCTTTATGCTGAGCGTCCTGATGATTGTGTCAAGGGTGGCTCAATACCGTACAAAAGTCTGAAGGACGAAAACGGTTCCTGTGCTCTTCAGTATTTTTTCACATTTTGGGCGCCATAGTATTTATTTTAAATTTTACCACTGAAACTGTGGGTCCCAGTGTAACGAGACACAACTTTAGGTGTGTGAAAATTATCCGTTTTTGTTCAATTTAGCACAAAAGACTCGCCATTTCTGCTTACGTAATAAATATTTCACTTATATTTTTGTGCCATTAAAATAGAATTAAACGAGTTTCACTCGGGAATGACGCTTCAACGTAGTAAATATTTCACCTATAAAATATGTTGTTTAATGTGGAATTAACAAAAAAGAATTAAAACGTCTTTCACTTGGGATTGGGACGCAAACGGTTACTAATCTTACACGGTGAACTGACATAAGACGATCAGCTTTACTACTGGACAGACTGGAGTTTTTTCTCCCGTAAATGGCCTTGTCTGGCTTGGACATTAATGAGAGTGATGGGTTTACAGTTGACTGGATACAGATCCAATTGGACAAAATGTAACTGAGTGAGTCCAACTGCGGAGTTTATCATTTACGTGCGGCATATATTTTCTTTTCACATTTTTCGGATGTTGATTCTCTTCTCATTTTCATTCATATCGAGGTGTGAATTGCTGCCGCAATTCCCACCTCGTTATGAATGAAAATGCCTTGGGTTTAATAATATGAGATGAAAGATAATAACGTCCTTGTTGTGATGGAATATATTTATACTATTAACTGAATTTGATTCACTATGCTGTGTTGTATAAGCCATGGAGACCAAAAGGTGTTTTTCAATTCAAATCATCATGAATGTCTCAGTTATCTCTTTCCGCTTCATTTCAATACTTGTAAACATTTATGTTATGGGTCTATGACCATTATAAATGGTTAATTCTTTCAGCGCGGGGACCGTCTTTATACGTCAGAATCTGACGTATAAAGACGTTCCCCGCGCTGGGAGGGTTAAATGGTTAATGCTATGCCTCTCCCCAACAATCACGAGATGTTGCTCCTGTTTCGGTTTGGTGTTGGGCCAGCGTCGTAGACGGTGAACCAACATTAAAACAATATTGGGTCAACGTCTCGTGTTCGCTGTGGATCCAGATAACAAATGTAAGAAACCCTTCTCTTTTTTCTCGTGGCATTAATTATTTCTGCACCAGTATGAGCTGCATGCTGGACAAGTGCGATAGAAATAATTCCATAATAACTCTGCCACAAGACGAATCCACCTTTTTATCATTTCCCACCCACCATTTCCAATTAAACTCATTATTTTCCACCCACCATATCCAATTAAACTGACGGTGCTCTAAAGCAGGGCTGCGGCGAGTCCTGCATCGCAGAGGGAAAAGACAGTAACTGCCTACTTGAAAAGTAAGCAGCTACTGTGTGTAGGCATAAGCACTTGCTGTTTGCTTTGCACTGCAATGCTGTCAGTATTTCATCCCATCGAGACAGCACTGCAATTGTACTTAGCAAATAGATTGAGACCTTTGCACCCTATCGTTAGTCAACGGGTGAAAAAACGTGGCGTTGACTTGACCGGCTGATTGGCTTGTGGCCGAGGCTGTTACGACAGTCCCTGGGGATATTGTAAACGTCCCAGTGGCTCTCACACAATAACCACTGCCAAAAAATTATAACTGCGCTGGCCGCTGGTCCGGCGTTGCAAGCGGTGGACCAACGTCGTACCAGGCTGGGGACTCCCGACTGCAGCTCTCACAAAATGTGAACCATGGATCCATTCAGTTCCATGTCTGAGCCGACCTGAACGATCTGCCATCACCCTAACCAGTTGGTAACCGTCAGGACAACTTTCTACAACTACAGAAAGCGACTCGAATCTGAATACAGCTCCCAACAGACACAAGTCATGCGCCAAAGGTTGGACCAACATTGAACCAACATAGGGCGAACGTATCGTACATGGTATAGCTAGAAGCGGGTCCATAGACTTGATGCGCATTCAATCCCGATTTCAATGCTTGCCTTTATCCATGCACCAGTTACTGATATTGGACCGTTTATCCACCGCACCCAGCAATCATCAGTTTTCTCATTATTTTCATGCTCGCAATACCTCATATTCTCTGTTACTTTAGATTAATTTTAAATAAGTTCAGTTAATACCAGCTTACCTATAGATTATTAATTTTTAACCGGATATTCTGTTTCTAAGCTGTTTGTCATGTTATTATGTGGGATGTACAGTATTTGTACATAAAGTATGACACTGTAATGGATGTATTTATTTTTGGCTTTCTCTTGGATAGTGTCCAATGCCCGATCTGAATCATGGATAATCCATAATAATGACCTATAGCACGCACTGAAATGGAGACATTCTGTGCTCACTAATGAATAATACTGCTTACACTAAACTCTACACCTTTATAGCAAAATCTTCCCCATGGTTCTTTTCCATCTAGTTATAGAGAAGGGTTCCACATGCATACCAGGTAGGCCTATAGTCCCCTTAGATATGAGAGGGTGTATCGTCACTTTGCCAACTGACATATACATTACACCCTTTCATATCCAAAGGTACGATATGTAGAGCCTTTCTCTATAGAGAACACGTCTTGGGAACACGTCTTCAAGACTGTAAATATGTCCACCTTTTACTTGCTTATTATATGAAATGCACAGCTTTGTCGTTGTTGTGATTTAGTGCAAAAGCAAACACAATATCACGCATGTCATTATTCACCCGTTTGTTTAGCAGTTGGTGATATCCTCGTTTTTCTTCTTCACACCTCTCATTGTCTCTGCATTCTCATTATATATTTATGAATGTTATTTATCATGCCTCTCAACCATTGTTTGCGCTTCTTCTATCATTTGATTCCCTAATAGTTTTTTCAGCAGTGCTATTATTTTACCGCCATTGTTCCGTATACAGTTTATTTTTAGTCCACTTTATAAAAAAAATCAAAGTGAATTAGCTATGGCAATTCAATAACTTTTTGCCAGCGTATGCGTTTTACCTCGTGAGTTTACTACTACTAGTACTAGGTGAAACATCGACGGAAAAAGTTCAACCCAGCAATCACAAGACCATGAATCAGTGGTGGCTAGATGTTAGCCCACCGTCTACGACGTTGGCCCAACAACAAGCCACCACTGATTCATGGTCTCGTGTTGATGGCCTCGTGGGAAGTATGGTAGCTACATGCCTTTTATAATCAGACATCAGTAATAAATCACTGGTTCACACAAAGTTAGCTTTTCTCGTGCATGTTGAACATGATGGAACATTGAAATAAATGTCGAGAAACTATGTGAGATTCACTCTGCCAGTATTATATAGATCTGCTTCACTATGCCGTTTCTGCAAAGGCAAACAGCGGTAACTACTTACTTTTCAAGCAAGCAGTTACTGTTACTTGCCTTTTCCAGTATATCAGTGCCGTTTTGGTGATTGAGAACTTTTCATATCGTTCGTTTTTCTCTTTGCCTGTCGACGTGATTGATCGGGAGTGGTTTTGTCCACATATGGGACTCTGCTCCTGTTTTTGTTTGTAGTTGAGATGAGGGATCATCACAACTGACACTCTGGAAGACATAAATCACTCGTTATTGTTCACTCTCACCCACTGCGGCGAGAGAGGTTGTAGCCTTTGTTGTTGCGTCAACCGCTTGTGGATTAAATACATGTACAACAGACATTTAGCCAATATTGGTCGGGCCAATATTGCTTGGACAAGACTGGAGTCAGCGCTGTGTCAGCTGACATTAGATCGTCATCCCCTAGCAAGCAGGGCGGGAACCCTAGGGTAGTGGTTAGCACCGCTGCCTTTCACGCCAGAGTTCGGGGCGCGGTTCCCGGTCTCGGCGGTTTGAAAGAAACAAAAAATGTTTCTTCCCGATCCACGTGTGAGAGTCAGTATTGTGGGGAGCCTCTGTGACCGAGAGGTAGTGTGCTCGGCCTCAGACCGCCAGGGCTCGAATTTCGAATCCTGTGTCTGGAGGACAGTGTCATCTCAATCATCTCACGATCCTCAGGAGGTTCTCCTGGCCCAGTTTAGCCTGTATGTGCACAAAGGTGGCCTAAAGCCCGATTCATTTCATTTCCGTAGCAAGCAAAGTTTCATGTGTGCCACTTACCCAGCAAACAAGAAACATTTGTTTAACATTTGTACAATGTTGGACCAACGTCGAAGATGTTGGCCCGACGTTGTTCAAATGTTATACAAATGTTTTCACTTACCCAGCAAACACGAAACTTTGTATAACATTTGTACAATGTTGGCTGGTCCAACGTTGTACAAATGTTATGCAAATGGTTTGTGTATGCTGGGTACTTAGTGGCGCATACCATACTCTGCGACATCAGAACATGGCCTCAACTTATGGGTGAAAAAGTGAATATATGTATGTGAAAAATGGTTTAATTTGTCTACTTATCCTGATATCGTGTCGACATCATCAGTACGTCTTGAATCGTTTCAACACTGCTTTATAAACATTGACTGAAGATTTGAATTCACATTGACTAAAGATTGGAATTAGGCCTATGAATCGCTCGATCAACGACGTTGTTATTTTTGTATTAATGTCTCACACATAAAATTTCAGAGGAGGATAGGTACCGTGCATGATGTCTGACTGTGTAAACCCTTACAGCGCGGGGATCGACATTAGTCGTCAGAATCTGACGTCTGTAGACGTCTAATGTCGATCCCCGCACTGTAAGAGTAAAAATATTTCTAATGGCTGTAGACACATAACATAGGTATTCAAATGAATCAGAAAGAGCCTACTAAGAAATTTATGATGATTTCAAATTGAAAAAAAACACCTTTGGTCGCCAAGGTTTTCATAAAAAAAAGTCAGCGCTTTAAGGGGTAATATTTATAAATCAACCAGTTAAACCTCCAGCAGCCAGAGGGTGGATGGGGAACTCAGAAAGTGCATCATACATCTTCCTTTCATATATGGCAGGAAAGTGCGCCATACTTTTATGCGATATGAAAGCACGATGTATATGAATGCCACTGACTACCCGTTTTATTGCGATCTCTGTCTCTTCTTCGTTGTGTTCCCGGCATATTTAAGTGCCGCGTTGTGTCGTTCCGCCCCATACCTGCACTAATAACCTGCCTTGATGTCCGCACGCCGAGAGCTGCTGATTATATTTGCTTTGTAGGGTTAGATTTATCTGCTTTTAACGTGGATCACTCATCCCCTGTGGATACTTTACCTGGGAACAGGGTCCTGCTAAAGGGATTCACCACTCCAGCTCTCCGATAATGAGAAAATATTAGGAATGATGGGCAAGCATCGTGCAATGTTCTCCCAGTGAACTGACTCGTTTACTGGTCTGGGTTGGAATTGCATGATGCTCTCTGTTGATTTGCTTTTGTGTCGTCAATATTCGTTTCACTGGGCTGGCAATGTACAAGGCTGTCTGTTGGTTTGCTTATGGATCCTCAATATTTGGTTCACTTGGCTGGCATTGCACGATGTTACCTGTTGTTTTGCTTTTGAGTCGTGTATGTTGAGCGGCATGGCATTGCGAGATATTGTCTGGTGGATTTTTTTTTATCGCGAATGTTCGGTTCATTGGGTTTAGCATTGCACAATGTTGCCGGCTGGATTGTTTTTTAAGGTTGTCTTTGCTTTACTGTATACTTGCTTGTCGATTTTCTTTTAAGTCATTAATTTTATTGTCTATCATGTCGTTGGACTGACATTTCTCCAGACTCGTCTTTTCTCGGACACTGCATCATCACTGGCCATACTTTTCATGGAACCGATGTAATCGGTAGAGGTGTACTCAGACCTGCTTACTTTTCAAGCTAGCAATTTCAGTGCCGCGCAAAGCCAAAAGGCAGCATCTGCTTACTTTACCAGTAAGCAGATGCTGCCTTTTTGCTTTGCAGATGCAGTTAAGCCTTTGCAGCTCCATATTGAAATGCCTCATCAGTAACACCAGACATGGCCAGACGTGGGTTCAGCGTGGATGCCGTTAGCCCAGCACTGCACCTTCTCCTGGTTTTGTCGGATCTTCTGTATGATTGGCTATTCTTTGCGTCATTACGGCGGATTTACCGGGATTTTCGATCCCTGGGGTGCTCTTCTTCTGGAGCCGTTTGCCCTGCAGAATAGCTGTGACACCCGCACGTGGTGGGATGCTGATATAGGATGGCCGTGGGGATTGCCAATGGCGATTCTTATTCTTCTCGCGACAGAGCAGACGTATGGCGACTGTGCTCTAGGGGTGGTACAATGTTGGGTGTTTTCATGGGAGCCAACGTGTCACACGTTGACTCCCATAAAAACACTCAACATAGGACCACCGCTGGCACGACAGACCTTAGCCCATATAACACTGAACATAACCCAATGTTGTTTTCGTGTTGGGCCGCCATCTGCGACGTTGTCCAACATGAAAGCAGCATCTTGTCAACGCCTGGTGTTTACTGCGAGGAGTTTGTTGGACCAGGACATAGACAGCGTATTGATTCTAGACCTTCTAGTACTTTTTAACACATGCATTGAGTTCACAGTTTTCATCCCTATCGCAAATTTTAACTTGTGGAACCGATGATAATGCCTCTAATATTTTCGTAGCGGCTATTCTTCTGTGCAAACATAGCCGGCGATTTTACAAATATGCATTTGCGTATACATTCAGTGTCAACTGGTCAATGTTCTATGTCAAGGCAGACACAATACATCTATCGAGAAAAGTGAGGCTGTAATTATGTCCACTGAAGGAGATTGTAGAGTGGTATCTGCCACTTTGTAAAGTGTTAGATGTGGCTCGTTAATACTAAGTTGGCGATATGTTATGATTATCGCTCACCGCGACATTCAGAAAAAATACCGCGGTCAAAAGCGTTTTACCTAATGTATCGTGTCATACTGCAGTAACGCTAGACGATGTACTTTGCGAGAGGCAAAATCCAATTGCGGCGGACACCCCTGCCGTCTGGCTGAATCCATCCTCTCTGCAAGTAGATGACGGTAACCCGCTGGGCCAACATCAATCCGACATCGATTAAAATGTATGGTGTTTACTGAGCTACTGTGATATGTGGGAAATCGTCTTGAGTCAATAAGTGAACGAGCAGTACCCTGGTAAAGGCGGAGACAGGCCCAGAGCTCTGGTTCTCAAGATGGCTGTCTTTATGGTCATCCTGGAGTGCGCACTCTGGCTACCTCTCGGACCAAACTTAAGAGGTCTCTGGAACTTGTTCTGACAGATCGGACGAAAAAAAGTAAATCTCGCTTCTAAGCTGTTTGCGTTGTTACCCGCTCCCCTGTTTTATGTGTGTGCATGTGGTTTTTTTGTAAATCCCCCCATCTGTACTAGTATTATGAATACAGTCGAACCTCGTTATAACGATATTATGAGTATGTTTGCTTGATTTCACTTGAATCAGTGGTGTATGGAAAAGAAAAATCTTTAAAATGTTATTTTATTTTATTATCCCTATAGACTAAGACATTGCGATATGATTACTTTTTAAAACTGAAGCATGGGAATTTACACCATTATGCCTACATATCGCTGCAGTGTTGTAAACATCATGACGTTGTAAACATCACAATTTATTTCCGCTATACGCTTTTAGTTGTTGCACATTTTGTGCCGTCATGGGCCAGCTGAATGGGTCGTTTAGCCATATATAATGGTCGCCCTTTGGCACTGCCAAGATTGAAAGTCATTCTGGCCGTTCCTTCGTCTCTCTCATCTCCTTTGCAGAACTTCTATTTCTGTTGGGCATGTCATGTACGTTACTCACGACTTTCGTGAAATTATCTCGCCCTCACTAGGTGTACTTTTCGCCTAAAATATATGATGCAATTATTTTGCATTTGGCGCGCGGTCGACCCAAAAACCATATATATACATCCGACAGCGATTGAATTTCCCATGTTTGCTGGGTATTGCATACCCGGCATGACCTGGCTCCATGACTCGCTTCGACATCCCCGGCCACAGTGACCTCAATTTGATTCACACAGCAAGCTGTGTAAAAGCGACCCTGCTCCGCCTGCCATGAAACTGAGACACTCTATTTCGAGTGCCAGCTAGACCATTTTCAGCTGGCGAAATTTAGTGATCGCATTTCAAATGGAGGTATCTATGTAAGAGCCTTGCAATGTCATCAAGGTAGGTATTGCACACCACGTACCACATACAATGTTGGTTTGATGTCAGTCCACCGTCTGTGTCGCTGGCCTATAAAAACCGACATTAGTTTGCTGGGAAATGTACGCTACATTGTCCTCTAAGAATTACAAATATTTTTCTGAACATTTTTATTCATCTGCTATTTTGCCAACAATCCTAACTTTATAACTGCAGTGATTTTTTTGCAAATTATGATTTACGCCTGGCGGGAGATGCCAAAGTCATATATGTATCAGGTGACTCTACTTCACAGCTCATGTCTATTCTGGGAACTATATCTATGACGTGAACCTCTTATCCCATTATGCGGCGGAAACAAGAACCAGTCACACAGTGCGTGATGGCGTCCACTTGATCACATAAGTCACCCTGACGCGGCGCTGCGACATTTATTAGAAGGAAGGAACACGCTGTTCATCATCTTCTCTGGCATTATCACGACGCCCACTGCTTTGCCCGGGTCGACGGGAGCCTCCGTTACCGAGAGGTAGCGTGCTCGGCCTCACACCGCCAGGGCTCAAATTTCGAATCCCGTGTCTGGAGAGCAGTCATCTCATTTATCTCATCATCCTCGGGAGGTTCTCCTGGCCCAGATTAGCTTATAATGATGTGCACAAAGGTGGCCTAAGACCCTATTCATTTCATTTCCTAGGCTTTAGGTAGTGCGTTCAGGTTCACCTTCACCACAGCATTAAGGGAAGTTACGCCAACACAGTCCTGTTCTGCAACCAAGTAGGTCGAGTCGACCTTGTATAGCACCTTCTGTGTGATATTTCATGATTAAAGCATGGGTCGGGAGATTTTGTGCGCTAGGCCTTTTCACAACCTCCGGGTATTTTTATTGTCTGTGGAATATTTCACGGATCTCTTTATTCCCCACAACAACATTACACCAGCGTGTCTGCATGGTTTCAATTTCCCAATATATTGCTCACCTGTAAGCACGATCTTGATGTTCAGTTCCTCTCGGGTTTTATTAATAGCCGTGAATAATTGATGTGAAATGTTGCGCTGTTCCCTGTAACCCCATCCACACACACCAGCTCAGACAGGCGATGTGAAGCCATGCCCCTCAACAGAGCAAAATAATGGGATCCAACATTGTAAGTACTTAATGGGATCCAACATCGTTTCAAGGATGGACAACGTCCTTGACGTTGTCCATCATTGGAACAATGCTGGACAACGTGTTGTATCACCTCTTGCTGTCCTTTGGTTGCTTGTTTTTCTGCTGTATCTTGGACTATGTAGATTTGCATTCAATCTCCCTGTATTTGGTTGGTCGTGATTCCTCCTGCATCATCCACTATGTGCATTATTTGTTTACAATCTATCTGATTTTGGTTGGTCGTGTTTACTGTTGCCTCGTGCACCAGGGTATAGATTCGTCTTTAATCTCATTGTGGTTGATTGTGATTCTTCTTGCATCATGCACGATGTGGTGTCATCTTCTATCTATCTGACGTTGATTGGTTGTGGTTTTTTCGCCTCTTCCACCATGTAGATTCGCCTTGAATCTATCTGTACATCATTCATTTCATCAATGGACTGCACTGTTTTTATCGTATCAAAGTGTCACTTAAATAACCATTCGTGCCGAAAAGTGACGTTGAGCAATATTCTACAATTTCTTGAATGTATCGGAATTTTGTTTTATTTTTTTGCCTCTTGCCCCATGTAGATTTGTAGTGAATCTAGCGGATTTTGGTTGGTTTAATATTTTTCCCGTCTCTTGCATCTTGTAGATGTGTCTTCAATCTATTCCATGGTACGTGGCGGCAATCAATCCAGGGATATAAGGCCACAGTGGGCAAAGCGGGCCAGGTGCACGGAGTAATTGCTTCTTCGTGTCCCTTAGGCCTACAAAACATTACACTCTCAAAATAAAGGCACACCGTAGTAGATGAAGTAGCAGTTCATCCTGCTTGTCATTGTATGTGTCGTCTCTTTGGTTTGAAAGGGTGTGTCGGCCAAAGACACTTTTTCAACTCCAAGGGGACTTTATATTCTACAGTATATGAATCTGAAGCGTCAGCAATAAGACTAGGCAGATGAAAACTGTGGTACAGCATTATGACTACCCTATGTACTTTAATTTCCTAATTATGATAGACACATTTAATGATTAATTGTGAATGTACGTGATCCAATAAATATGATATATGCCGCAAAATGCACGCATTTAAAATGTGTATAATTCGTCCCTTTGGAGTTAAAAGGTGCTGAACTGCCATTTTACAAAGTGGCAGTTTAGCACCTTCTAACTCCAAGGGGACGTTATACAGATTCAGGCGCGTCCTCAGTATTGTCCGGTCACTGCATTGTAAATAAATTTCCGGTTTTGTCTGCACTGTCACAGACAAAACCCACTTAGGGTCTAATGCCCCACTATTTAAAGCCTGATTTCCAGAGTTTTTTTGCTGCACTGGGTCTAAACACCACCGGGGACACAGCAGGCTCGAGAGCAGCTGCACGCACCTTGGTCCGGATAACCGGACTGGTCGGAAGGGATGACGACGATCGAGGGGCTGAGCGCTGCGGAGACAGCGGCGACTTGCCACCCATAGAGGAAGCCCGGGAGACAAGCTGAAGGTCCACGTCACGGGACGCCGAGGAATCACACAAATCAAGACGCTGGTCCAATGCCGGCTCAACGTCGTACGACGTTGAGCCGGCATTGGACCAGTCTTGTATGCGCTGTGGTGATAAGCCCGAGACGTTGTGTGTGTTTTCCGATGTGGTGTTTTGTAAAATTTCTGTCTTTCTCCTGCAGCTGTTCACAAGAAGATAATTTTCCCCATGTAAATCACTCTTGAAGATATGAATTTCAATTATTTATGCAAGATTTCAAAGAGCCACATGGCTGCCAGTTGCTCTCCTTTGGGAAAAACTGCGCTATTAGCACGGATCAGAAAGAACCTATTGTAGTATGCAATCCTAAAAGGGACCGAGCCTTAGACATTGTTTCCCCTGCTTTGCCAGCGACTGGACAATGAGATTACTCAACTCCTAGGTACAGATTCCAGAAAATAAAGATAGATGTGGTGAAAATAAATTCCATCGTGCTGCCGAAAATTATCAGCTTAGCAGAGAATAGGGGGAGTTTCAGGGAACTCATCATCTGACCATAATAACTCTGTCCATCGCGGCCTGGTCCGCGTCTTGTGTAGCACGTCATGATTAAAGTCTTACGTATTGTCGACTACACTGGCAATTGCTCTTAAGCTGAAAAAGAGAGATTGCCTGTGCCATGCCGGCAACATAAATTCATCTGCAAAAGCTAATAAACCTGGAGCTCAGACGATTTGTCAGCGGGATGCCCGGTAAAATGCTCCTTATACAGATAGTGCCTTGTACATGTATACTTTAATGTGTAATTTCATGGTTGTCTGTCTGACTGTCTAATGATACTCGCTTAATGAAGTTATGTCCATCTAATAAAATCTGGATTCATTTAACCCTTTCAATCCTGAATTTACCATAGTCATCTTCATCCACTACAAGCCGCGAATTGCTGCCGCAATTCTCGACTTGTAGTGAATGAAGATGACTTGATGTGGTTTAAAAATTAAAGAAAATTACCACGTATTGGTAAGCCAGTTTCATGCAAATTGTCGTTCTAAAACCCTTAGTTGTCGGAAAATTAAGTCTGTTTTCAGGGATGTAAAATGATGCTTTAATGCATCGTGGGGGCTTAAAGGGTTAAAGCAGCGCCAGTTTATATATCCATGGCTACATGCATGAAATTAGTCATTAGTCACTGTAGTCAGCCAATTTAAAAGAACAAATTCTGCGTTGCGTTTCAAGTTAGCAGTAACTGCTGTTTGCCTTTGCAGGAAATAATTATCTCCTTGTCTAAATTATACTTCTAGGCGACAGTATTATTATGGCGGCAACGCCGTCAATGTGATTAGCCAACCACGCGCAGGAGATGAGTTACCGCCGAAAATGCAGCAAAATGATTTATCCTAACACAATATACTACTGCTCCGCCCTGCAAGGACAAATCACAATACCAGCAAAGACGAGTCGTCGACCCAATGACCCATCGTCTGCGACGCTGGCCCAACATTAAAACAACATTTGATGAAGTTTTCGTTTTTGCTGAGGTAACTGCTTATTTGGGGGGTCTATTATAACATGTAGCATGTTTGTTTTTGCTGATCCTCTGTAGAACAATACAAGATGGCCGTGTGGTTTTGACTGGCATTCTAATATTGGCTTCAATATAATTCATTCATAATTATGCATACATGTAATGTACATATTTAAAAACAATTGGTGTTTTTAGTGTGTTTCTAAATAGAAGTTCGATGTACAAACAAACAAATCATTATTTATAAACCTTTTTTTTCTGATAACATTTGGTAATTTTATTGGCTGCGGATCCCAGCATGAGCCGGCCAGAGCTCAAATCCACCGCTGTCTGGATCTTCAGATTCCACTGAAGAACAATTGACTCAGACTGCAGTAATACAAGACGTTGATGCTATAGTACGTGGGCTGTACTGCCGTAACAAGAAGCCTGGCTTTGTCCTGGCCATTATTGGGTATCCCGACAGCCATTCTATCCTGCTCCTGTGTTCAGAGGCCAGACGGTAACCCGGTGTTGGTTTAATGGTGGCCAACATCGGTTCAACATCACCAGAAATCGGAACTAGTGCTCCGTCGTGCAAAGACAAACTGCTCACTTGAAAATATGAAGGAAATGAATCGGGCTTTAGGCCACTTTTGTGCACATATAGGCTAAACTGGGCCAGGAGAACCTCCTGAGGATGGTGAGATGATTGATATGACACTGTCCTCCAGACACAGGATTCAAAATTAGAGCCCTGGCGGTCTGAGGCCGAGCACGCTACCTCTCGGTCACGGAGGCTCCCCTCAATACTAACTTTCACACGTGGATGGGGAAGAAACATTTTTGTTTCTTTCAAACCGCCGAGACCGAGAACCGAACCCCGAACTCTGGCGTGAAAAGCAGCGATGCTAACCACTACCCTAGGGCCCCCGCCCAACTGCTCACTTGAAAGTGAGTAGTTACTCCTGTTTGCCTTTGCACGAAAATGATGTTTACCCAGCAGACGCGAAACATTGACCCGACGGTGTTTCAATGTTGGGCCACCGTCTGCGACGCTGGCCCGACATTGAAACACCATCGGGTCAACGTGTTAACGTCTCTTGTTTGTTGGGCATCACCTTTTCCCTTAACTATTACTGGGCAGAATTTAAGCGTGTAGTCTACTAGTTTTTATAAGCACGTGTGTAACAATAATTTTTGTCTCTAGTGTCTGAAAAATAAAATTCCAAGTGATTTTCAAGTGACTGAAAATGTAATCTTACCGGTTCTGCGTCCGTATTCTCGTACAATGGGTCAAGATGGCTATGTCATTAGCTTGTACGAAAATACGGGCTCTGAGATAACAGACGTGAGATTTAACCACGAATTGGGTGAACATGGGGCGTGTTTGACATGCGCCTTAAAGTTGTAACCTGGGATCAAAATTGAATCTGGGCGTGAGCATTGCGTAGTGGATGTTAACCCTTTAACCGCCGGTGCCGTTTATATTCGTTTTTAACATTTTTTATTAGCCTATTACATATCAGCTTTTAAACCTGTTAAAGATAAAACGTTACATTAATCAGCAAGATTAGAAATTTGTTGACCTCCATTTTGTCAAATCTGAATAATTTTCACTCACTTGAAGTTGTGGATCGCGTCAGCGAGACACAACTTCAAGTGGGTGAAAATTGAAATTGAATAATTTGGCGGCTAACAAACGTCAGATTCTGACGACTAAAGTCGATCCCCGCGCTGTAAGGGTTACGTGAACATCCACATTTGGTAATAACGCGGCGCCCCGGACCAGTATTGCTCTACAAAGCTGAGAGGCGGTAACCGCTTACTTGAAAAGTAAGCTGTTACTGCCTTTCGGCTTTGCGAGGCAGATTGGAAGTCATTCCAGAAGGAGGAGAATCCTGTTTACGGCTGATCCAGAACTGTTGTGGAAGGTCTGCCCAAGTGTGTAGGATTCACCACTTCAGAGGATTCTCCCCCCCCCCCCTTCTCGTGCAGGAAGTTGTTAATTTACCGGGTCCCGGGGTGCTACTACACTGATAGGGTTCTTCATCTACGCGCTTATCGATCTGTAGATTTCTGTTCTCCATACAATGAAGCCACCCTGCAGTTAATGGAGCTTCCCTGCTGCCAGTCAACCCTGTACTATACCCGCCTGCTTCATCCCAGCAATCACGGGGCATTGACCATGTGTTGGTTCAATGTTGGCCCAGCGTCGCAGACGGTGGGCCAACATTGAACCAACACATGGTCAATGCCCCGTGTTTGCTGGAATAGAACATAATAACGTCGTGCAAAGAAAAAAGGCTGTATCTGCTTACTTTACAAGTACGCAACATTTTTGTATTTGCAGATTAGAATACACGTAGATGTGTATCAGGTGGTGATTGAGTAAACCAGTGAGCTTTATTTTTTTCTAGGGCGTACCCTCTCCCATTGGTATATGATGTGGAAAGAAGGACATAATATGTGGTACAGACCCCCCCCCTCCCCCCCCCCCACCTGAGAATTACCGAGATTTTATTTATCATGTCATCTATCACTGTGAAAACATATTCTGTTTAACCCTTTGATCGCTGAGCACGACCATATTCGTTTTTAATCAACTCTATTAGAATATATCACTGTTATTGCAAGTGAAATATGGGCAATTTTTTGGTCTCACACCCAACCTGATGTCGTGGGTCGCGGTGGCGAGACACAATTTCAAGTGGATGGAAATTTAAATAAGATATTTAGCGGGTATAGAAACATTTTCTCATGTTTTTGTGATCATGATGTATCGTATTAAACTTTGCTCTAAATTACATCCTGTCGTCTCATTTTTATTCACCTTGTGATGTGAGATTATTTTTGCCGCAGTTCGCCCAGATTAAATTACACCATAATCTAAATGTTTTATCCTATTTTATCGCCATTGTTCTTTCAACTCTTAAAGCTCTAAGCTATTGAATTTAAATTTTTACCCACTTGAAGTTGTGGGTCGCGGTAGCGAGACACAACTTCAAGTGAGTGAAAATTACTGAGATATCTACAATTTTAACTAAAATATATCTTAATCCAACAAAGTTAAAGCTGATTTCTCCTTTAAATTATGCTGTGTGACGGAATTTTAGAAATGCCTAAAAACGGCGATAGATGTGATTAGCATTTTTTGTCATTATAAATGCCACTAGGTTTTGTTTAGCACTTACATCACGGACAATGACCGTTCAATGTTTTCAGTGCCCACCTGGCAGATACAAGACGTTGTATCAATGTTGGTTTAACGTTGGTCCAACGTCGAACACGTTACGATATATCGTAGGCTTCGGATTGGTTACAATATACCGAGGACTACGATATATCGTAACTAGTATGATAATACAGACCCTGGATCAGGATATATTGATGATCGAGACACTATCATATGGCGGCGAGAAACACCTTCAAGTGGGTAAAAAATCCAATTAACAAAGGGTTAACCCCTCACTGACTTGCCCTTGGAGAGGGTTAACCCCTCCTTGACTTGACCTTCGAGCTATACATATATGATTTTCACTTTGTCTCGCTGCCGCTATTCACAGATAAAAGTGATCGAAAATTGCTTGGAATTACGACAAATATCTGTCCTGCAGATTTGTGAGATATTTCACTTTAAAAACTGCCCAGCAGACATAATACGTTGACTCAATGTTGGTTCAACGTTGGTCAAGCGTCGTAGACGGTGGACCAGCGTTAAACCATCACCGATTAGTAGTTAGCCTCACAGAGAAAGTTTGATCCAATAATGAAAACATATTCATCGATGTGAGAATACTTTCGGTTCGATCGGCTGGTAGCTCCGAAATTAAGAATGGTTTCGTACAAGGGGCAGCTAACATCGTATTTGTTTCTCCCCAAAAAAACAAACGAATGGTATCAACTAATTCTTCTTCTAGAGTCAGTTAAGTATTTCGTAATTACCATATTTGTGATAGCAGACTAATAGAGTTTATTTGAGATTTTATGTGAAATTATCTTTTTCTCAAGAGTTATGTGAAATCACCAAAAAACATGTGTTGCTTTGAAAACACGGGACATCTTGGCGTTGGATTACTGCATCTGTGCCAGGAGGGAGATCCATACTGCAGAGCAAAGGCGAACAGCAGTAACTGCTTACTTGAAAAGTGAGCAGTTACTGCTGTTTGCCTTTGCACGGCATCATAGTCCGCATGTTCTCTAACGTTAGACCTGGCCCAGCTAACACATCATAGATAGTCCATTTAAATCCGCGAAAGCAAGACATGATGACAATATATTATACATGTATTTATTGATTGTAGGTACGATGTATGAGCAAGCATAGGTAATTATTATATTATGTCTTGTGTATTCTGGCTATATAATCCATGGGTTTTATATAAGACACATGTGACCAATGATCGATTGTAGTCAATGACTGGTGGTTTGATAATTATTATGATCGATTATAAATCTCAGTGATCGATCATCACTAAAATATAAAATTATCAGCTGATTTACACTTACAGATTGTTTAGTAGCCATATGCTTCGCCATATTAAGTATATAATTATGCTTATAAATCTATCTCAACTCCTGTTAGATGCATGATTTCCGTCACTGTTCATTGAGGAATCCGCGCCTCTGAGCTCGGGACACCAGGATTTATCCGCGTTAGACGTCTGTTCGTTCATTCATTCATTAGTTCGTTCGGTTGTCCGTTCATTCGTCGTAGAACTCTGATAGACATGGCTCTTTTAGCTTGCGTAAGAGCGTTTGCTTTTGTTTATTTGTCGAGGTTGTATATTTATGATTGATGAATGTATTATTCCTGAGCCTTACATACAGGCAATCTGATAACAATACAAACGTAGAAGTGTCCAGTCCGTTAGGACCTCCCGTTCTCTATGCATAATTCTGAAATTCCTACGCAAGGGGATTCCCCCAAATTGGCAGTTGTCTGAATTGCCAATTGAATCTGTGCCTTAGGGATATTGTCAAATCACCTAGACGTGTTAGAAACTGAAGACTTTTCCCTCTCCAAAAGAGAATAAAACTACAGATTTAGTTTTTGGGGTCCGATAACTATTTTACTTCACAAAAGTAAATTCACTCAATACCTACAAATTACAATAACATAATTAGAGAGCCTAATTCTTAGATAGGTTAAACCTTTACTCTATATTCTCAATCTTTTTTACTAACATTGTCAATAACGTTTCTTGGATGGGGGATGAGTTTAGTCAGCACTTTTTGGTTACAAATTTGGGTATTCTTATACACTTCAAGTTATGCGGTGCGGCGCTCGTATAGTATTATATAGGTGGAGGGTGTGGCTATGTGCGGTTCAAAGGGTAAGGCATTCTGCGAAAAAAATCTGGAATTGAGTGGAGATAAAAGCCCTGCGCGGATTGCGTTGCGCTCAGTTCCTAGTCCCTATTGACTCAGCTGCTAATTGTGTTCTCTTCAGGGGATATACCAATGTGATAGAGCGTTGTTATCCCTTAGAACACTGATGTCGACTACAGTGGACATTCTGTGTTTTTATTGGCACCTGTATTTTATAACCAGTTGTTAAAAATAAAAAATGCCTTCAATCTTGAAACACTGATATATGTTGGGACTTAAATTTCACTAATGACACAAATTTTCGGTCACGCGAAGTTGTGGATCGCGGTAGCGAGACACGACTTCAAGTTAATGAAAATTTAAATTTAATAGGTCAGTGCTGTGCAAATGCCGAACTTGACTAAGATTCAAATTCCGAAAAGCATTACGTCAAAAGTTGTATTTACTTTTATAGGCTTTGTAGAAAGAGTTATCGACTGTTGAATGTTTATAACATGGCTTAGTTAGCTCTTTCGTTTCGCCTTAGTATGTTATGTGTCTACGATAATTTTAGTTTAAATATTTCAATTATTCCAGTAAGCTAGGGACCGACTTTTCAGTCCTTCCCTGAACTGAAAGGGTTAAAATAAATTGGTTTCCTGCAGACACGAGAAGTGAATCCAATCTGTTTTAATGTTGGTTCAGCGTCTGCGACGGTACGCCAACATTGACCCAGCACTGCGTCAACGTCTCTTGTTTTGGTGGGTTATTTCGACATTTTGTAGTTTTTCGGTTTGCTCATATTCTGATCATGTTGAAGTTTGTAGCTTTGCCCTTTAAATCTTGCAATGCGACACCGAATGTCAATGTCCGTCACCGTGGCTGTATATTTAACTCGAAGTCAACTCAGCAAACACGAGACAATGCTGCTTCAATGTTATGCCAGCGCCTCAGGCTGTGGCCCAACAATAATACAACATTGACCCGGTGCCTCGTGGCTCCTGGTCCTTTACGGACACATTTTATCCTACTTGCTACTGGGCGATATCAGACCGAATTCCCTGCAAAATATCATAGTTTAAAATGAAATTAATCTCTTTGATTTGTAATGTTTTTGTGTCTCCCTGGACTATTAATATTTCTTTGTAAAGGGACACACGCGACCCATCCAAAACGATGCTTCGCAAATGAAATGTTACACTATCACACCTTTGTGTGATAGTGATTTGTTTATATTACTGATTTTATAACCAGTAGGGTTTGATTTATTATGATTGCTACTTGTGTCTCTTTAAGGGGGGAATATTGTATCAATTATGCAGATTCCGTTGCCAATAATATTAATATGCGGGACTGAGACTCTAACGACCTTTGGCTTATGTGAGCTACAAAATGTGGTTCTTAACCCTTGTCCTGATAAGTTAATTTATTTAAATTTTCAACCGCTTGAGGTTGTGTCTCGCTAGCGCGATCCACAACCTCAAGTGGTTGAAAATTACTCATATTTATTTAATTTTAGACTAAACATTAACCAACATTGATGTTTAAACAGTCATTTCATTCCCAATAACGGTGACAAAACTGATTAAAAACGACTCTTGTCGTGATTGGCAGGCAAAGGGTTAAACAATACTGCGATAATGTAGCGATGTGTAAGGCCTCACGATGCATTAAAGCATCATTTTACATCCCCGAAAACAGACTTAGTTTTCCTAAACACTGACGGTTTTAGAATGAAAATTTCCATGAAACTGGTTTACCAATACATGGAAATTTTCTTTACTTTTCCACCCACATCATATCATCTTCATCCACTACAAGTACATTTTCAGTCCCTTGGAAGTTGTGTCTCGCTAGGTCTCGCTATTGTTCAATCACTTGAATCCACAACTTCAAGTGAGTGAACAATTCACATTATTTGGATTTGTGTAATTTAGCCCTTTGAGCTCTCACGATGCATTAAAGCATCATTTTACATCCCTGAAAACAGACTTAATTTTCCTACAACCAAAGGTTTATGAATGAAAATTTCCCTGAAATTGGTTTGCCTAATAGATGGCAATTTTCTTTGATTTTTCACTCACTTCAAGCCATTTTAATCCACTACAAGTCGAGAATTGCGACAGCAATTCGCGGCTTGTAATGTAGATAACAATGGTAAACTCAGGATTGAAAGGGTTAAGTAACCCTCCTTTCCCCAGGAGACGCTCAACCAATGTCAGATTAACCCTTACAGCGCTAAGCGCGACTAGAGTCGTTTTTTAGTCCGTTTAATTAGCCGTTAGCATGTTTAACTTGCGGTTATTGGGAGCGAAATGTGTGTTTAGACATCAAGATTTGCAAAAGTTTGGTGTCAAATTAAGCAGATATCAGCAATTTTCACCCACTTGAAGTTGTGGGTCGCGGTAGCGACACACAACTTCAAGTGGGTGAAAAATTATTTTTTAATGTGACGCTTTAACTGTTAATCTTGGGCCAGCGTCGTAGACGATGGTCCAACATTAATCCAATATTGGATCGGCGTCTTTTGATGAATGTCTCTGGCTTTGATGTGATAACTAACGCTTGCGTTCGTTTTTTGTGTTTTCAGGTTTTCCCTACAGCAAGCTGATGAACAGAACGTTATACATGCAGGTGCTGGACTACGACCGGTTTAGCAGGGACGACCCCATAGGGGAGATCTGCCTGCCACTCAGCGAAGTGGACCTAGCCCAGGGGCAGACCATGTGGAAAACCTTATCGCCATGCAAGGGACACACGGTATGTTGGTTATGTGGGTTATTAACCCTTGAAGCCCAAAGGTGTGCGTTTGATATTTCCAAAATGACAGGTTTCTACTGAAGGTGGCTCTTGATTTATGTTGCAGTCACCTCTTGTCCTGTCAGGGCGGGGGGCCCTAGTGCGGTGGAGCTGCCTGCTTGGAAATTCGGAGATGTCGGGTTCGAACCCCACTCTGGCCTTCAAGTTTCTAAGAAACAATTTTTTTCTACCCCGCTCACTCGTAAAGATGCAATATTGTGTAGAGCCTCCATGACCAAGAGGTAGCGTGCTCGGCCTCAGATCGCCAGGGCTCAAATTTCGATTCCTGTATCTGGAGGGCAATGTCATCTCATTCTTCTCACTATCATCAGGTGGTTCTCTTGGCTCATAAGTGCACATGAGTGGGCTAAATCCCCATTCATTTTCGTCGAATTTGATTGTCGAATTGATTGTTTCTAATTTAATTTGACTTTAATTTGGTTTTGATAAGTTATCACGACCAATACAGCAATGCAAACCCAAAGGCAGTAGCTGCTTACTTTACAAATATACAGCTACTACCTTTTACCTTTACTCAGCAGAATAGACAATCAGATATATCGCATACAGTTGCGTGTCAGTCACATACCAGTAAAACACGAGACGTTGACCGAACGTTTATTTATTGCTGGTTCAGCGTCTGCGATGCTTGTCCAATATTAAATCAGCATTGTCGGGATCACCTAGGGATCGACCTACGTGACCAAATCGGATCAGATCACAGGAAGATCCAGAGGCACGCTCACTCAAACATTTATTTATGTATTGGATCGTGATAACTTCCCGGGTGGCATAATAGAATATTAACACTTACCCATCTACATCTATCCAGTTGTCTGCTACGGGCAGACTCCTGGATATGACGCATATGTGCTATGAATACAGAACCCCCCTCCTCCCTGGCCAACTCAGACAGCCCAGACGATCTGACCTGAGTGTGACCTCCACACTACAGTCAGTAAACTGGTGACGTCATAATGAATATTTAAGTTGTTCGCACCCCTCCCGCTCGTACAGCTGTAAGGCACACCTGTTGTCAAGGTCAGACCTGATAGGGCAAGATGCCATTAACACGCTAAAATATATTTGCATAAACCATGGAGACCATCATAAATGTCCTAGTGAGCTCTTTCCGGTTAATTTGAATACCTGTGTTGATTTTTAAAATACGAATCGGGAGCCTTTGGCTAATGTTTGTATTGTTCGCAAAAAACGATTTTTAATAAATATGATTTGATTTGATTTGATATTTGATGGATCTACGTCCATTATAAATACTTTAATTCTTTCATTGCGAGTATCGTCTTTACAGGCGTCCGTCTACAGAAGTCAGATTCTGATGTATAAAGACGGTCCCCGCACTGAAAGGGTTGATAGATGCACGTGATATCGTATGTATAATATACCCCGAACGGAGGTAGTTTTAATTGTTTTGAGATATCCCAACTCGTTACCTGTCATGTAACATTCTATAAGCAGTATTGCGCGTCAAGCATGACCAAAGTCGTTTTATTTGTTTCCACACAAATAGTGGATGTGAAATAGTTGGTTAATTAGCAAGAATGGCATAGGTCAGGTGTCAAATTAAACAAAAATATATGACAAATTTGTACTTGTTAGAAGTTGTGTTTCGCGGTAATGGGACACAACTTCAAATGGGGGGGGGGGGGAGGGGTTGATTGAGATACTTTGACTAATGGTCAAGATATAGAACTTGCTGGAACACTATCTAGATAGTTAACATAGGTTTAATGTTTTTTCAAAACTGAATTGTTTCGTTTTGGCGATATTGACCTTTTTAAGCGGTGTACTTAGTGAAAACGTAAATTATGATCACCAAGAAGTCCGTGTTTGTACTTGAAATAGCCATGACAAAGTAGAGCGAGCTTAACAGTATTAGTGGCTAATGTGCACCCGCCCAGTGAAACCTTTATACACTTTTATTTATAGCAGCCAAAAGCGGCCGGGCTGAGAAACGAGCACATTTGTTGTTCCTGCTCATTCACTAGGTGGACACACTGTGTAGAAGTAGATTGGACACGTGGATGACATTGTCCAACGGAGTTCAAATTGTGATGCAAACCCACTGGGCACACGACGTTGTTGCGACGTTGAATCAACGTCATTGACGTTGATTCAACGTCGCAACAACGTCGTATGCCCAGTGAGAAAGCAAGTAAAACAGTTACTGCTTAGCAGTTACTGTTAGTTTTCTTTGCTTGGCAGCATGGCTGAAGAGATATTCAAGATATTGATATATTGAGACGCGCTTGTGATAAAGTTAACATGCACTACAGTAGATTAATCTATAGTTTTGTTAATAAGTTAATGTTGTAGGCCTGTGTGATGTATCGGGACTGGGCTGGTCGTGACATCAAAAGATCACTCCATGCCAGAATAGTGCATTATGTAAATTGAACAAATTGAATCTTTTTCCCGAGTATATAAGTACATTTCAATCTTTTGCTGATTTCTGACGGCATGAAATGCCAGCATCCACGATTTGGCCGTGGCAGATATGATTATTCACCCTCACAACGCTGAAATACTCTTGTATGAACCATGGAGACCAAAGGTTTTTTCAATTTGAAATCATCATAAATGTCTTAGTTAGCTCTTTCCGCTTCATTTGAAATTCTATGTTATGGGTCTTACGGCCATTATACAATTTTATATTTTGTTCAGTGCGGGATCGACTTTAGACGTTCTGACGTCTCAGGACGATCCCCGCGCTAAAAGGGTTAATTAACAGCCAATCTGAAATCATTGGATTGCTTGCAAATATATGTTAGCAAACACCAGCAATATACAGCGAGTCAAATTAGGATTTTTGATTTCAATTTCAGATGTTTTAACCTTTTTCTCGCCAAGTTGTCTTAATTAAATTGTCACCCATGCACCGGAAGTTGCGAGACAAACTTCAGGTGTCTGTTTTATTTCATACCAAACATTTGCAAATCTTGCTGTTTAAAACACCTATTTCACAATAACTGTAATTTAACTTATCAGATTAAATACGCATATGATCGTGCTTAGCGCTTAAAGGGTTTTTATAATTTATTAAAGTGATTGTTTTTCACCTGACTCTCATTCCACGTATCTATTTTTAAATAGCGCTTGGCTTTCTCGTCATTATGTCTCATACTTGACACCACGGGTCGAGGCACTTACGTGCAAAGACAAACAGCAGTAACTGTTTTTTTTACAAGTAAACAGTTACGTTACTGCTGTTTGTCTTTACATACCATTGCTGCTCGGTGAGACCAAAAGCCAGTATTTGCTTACTTGTAAAATAAGCATATACTGCCTTTTGGCTTTGCATGACATGGCTGAGCAGGGCACTGTGCCACAGTCAGCAGCAATGCGGCATTGATTTTCTGGCCTCGACAATATATGCACGGAAACGGATTTTTTCTCTGTGAAGTTCTTAATTCCACAGATCAATTCGAATACCAAATTCATATAATTAAATGTGTGTGATTTCACAAGCCGTGTTTAGTCCATAGCTAACCCTTTGTGTGTAAAACACATTTATAAGTGTTTTAACGTTTTCATTTGCAGTTTTAATATATAGTAGGCCTACTCTTTCAAGGCAAAGTGTGTCTTCAATCAGCGAGATCCAAATGATCGGCCTCCAGTTTGACAAATTTGAATATTTTTCATCCATTGAAGATTCAAATTAAATAACATCGCGCTTCAAGTGTTAGATAGTAGTTAGATAATCAAGCTGTATTGCTTAACCTTTCAATCATCCTGCTCACATTATATATGCACCGTCTGGTAGATTTTAAATGAATTAATTTGATAAAGATGGAATGTCATGCGGTATATTCTGAATTAATTAATATGATACAAATGGATCCATCATAATAACCCCCGTGGATGTAATACCCTTAGCTTTCATATATTACATCCGCGGGGGTGTTTTTTTTAATTTAGATTTGTTAACCCTTTAAGCGCTACGCACGACCAGAATAGCTTGTAATCCGTTTTATCAGCAGCCCTAATCCCTGTAATTAGGATTGAAATGAGTTTTTAGACATGTGCATAATTTGTCCGTAGCGGTAGCGTGACACAACTTCAAGTGGGTGAAAATTAAAGTAGATAACTCAGCCTTCAGCGGAAAATCGTATATCCCATGTTAAATAAACTACGATGAAATAGTGGTGCTAGGGGAGTTAGTAATAATCATATCAAGGACGAATAACCGGCCCAGCAAATAAGACGTTGAAAAATCTTTGGTTTAATGAAGTTCCAGCGTCGTACACGATGTGCCAACATTAAATCAGCATTGTTTCAATGTCTTGATTGCTGGGCAAAACCCATTCGGTGGCTTCCAGAAAATCTAATCAACCGTAATTATTATCAGCAATTTATTGCAGACGACGTGATTAACATAATGCCAGAATGTAGGAGCGAGCGCTCTGCTAGGCGCGCGCATCTGGGTGTGTGTGTGTGTGTGTGTGGGGGGGGGGGGGTAACTCATTAAAACGCCAAATTAGGCAATAATAATTTTCATTGAACACTTGTGACTTGGAAAAGTGCTTAAACGCAGGCGTTGATGCTTTAACCACAGATGCCATAACAAGCTAAGCACCACCCATGTGCGAGACGTTGACCCAATGCTCGTTTATTGCTGGCCCACCGTCTACGACGCTGACCCAGCGTTGAACAGGTATTGGGTCAGCGTCTCGTGTTAGTTGGGTACGCCTACCCGAAAAAAAAAATCTGAGCAGCCCTGGTGGAGCAAATTTGTCCTACAGACGGACAACCTGGCCCCCATAAGGCCTCCGGCCGCCATGAAAGCACCTATTTTATATAAAACTAAGCAAACTGCTATAGACGCAATAGTGCTGAAGGTGTTAAGCAGACAGTCGGATTTAAAGCTTCTCTAACCAGTGTGTAAGAGAGTCATAATTCAGGGTTAGTGAAGGCATAGCGCAGCCTATGTCATGAATAATTGAGCATCATCGGACGACCACCTACAATAAAGGCCAGGACATTTGATGGTGAACTATATAATGGTCTAGTTTCGAGATATTAATTAGCTAATTACATCGGCGGTGCTTTTTAACCAGTTGTGCCTAGTTTTTACATTATTTATCGTTACCTGCATGGGATTAAAATAGTCACCCAAGCATTAAAAGGTCGTATTTGCCACTTGACCTTATTTCAACCTTTTAAACGCCGGTCCAGATTGTATTCGTTTTTTCTCAGAAATTAAACATGTTAAAGTTAAAACGTGACATAAATCAGCAATATTTGAAAATCGCTGACCTCCATTTTGTCAAATTTTAATAATTTTCACTCACTTGAAGTTGTGGATCGCGTCAGCGAGACACAACTTTAAGTGGGTGAAAATTATAATCAAATAATTTGGCGGTTAAATGGTTAATATCTAAGGGACTAGTATCCTCGATTGTGACTAAAACCTAAAGGGACGTATATCGGCCATTTGACAAGGTGGCATATACATGGATATAAAAGGGTGTATCCACCACTTATTAAAGTGGCAAATACACCCTTTCATATCCATGGTATCTAAAATTATTTTAAAATCTCAATATAATTTTGGCCATTTTATTAACATTGATCGCTTTTGATGGAATTTAACAATCGGTTTGACATACACAATCTATAAATCTGACCCAATTTTGATAACAATCACAGAATAATTTGTTATCTAGGTGAGTCAGACGACTACATATTGTAGTGTATGGTGTAATGGCATGTCGTCGATGTCATGTATTTTAATCAAGATAATGTAAACTTCTTTGTCCATTTATATGACATTTTGCTGCCACCCAGTGCATTAATCAGCTGACTTACCTGCACAATTTCTCTTTTATTTTTACAATGCTTTTTCAGACCTCTCATCTAATAAATGGGGGTTCGGGGCACGAGACGAGTTTGAGCGTCAAATAGCGAGTGTAGATCCATTTTTAGGCAATTCAATTTCCGAAAGAGGGGTCATGATGCCCCATCTCGATCCGCCACTGATAAAGCGACGAGGCACCTATAAAGTGTTGACTCTTTCACCGCTAATCGCGACTATAATCGTTTTTAACCCTTTAAGCCCTCGCGATGCATTAACGCATCATTTTACATGCCTGAAAACAGACTTAATTTTTCTACAACTAGGGGTTTTAGAACGAAAATTACTATTAAACTGTCTTACCAATACATGGCAATTTTCTTTAATTATTAAACCACATCAAATCATCTTTATCCACTACAAGTCGAGAATTGCGGCAGCAATTCGCGGCTTGTAGTGGATGAAGATGACAATGGTAAACTCAGGCTTGAAAGGGTTAATCCGTTTTATTTGCCAATCAAATCACTGTAGCATTGGGAATGAAACAGTACTTAAACATCAAGATTTGCGAATGTTAGTCTCGAATTAAACAAATATGATTAATTTTCAGCCGCTTGAAGTTGTGGGTCGCGGTAGCGAGACACAACTTCAAGTGGTTAAAAATTAAAAAAAAAAATAATTGATCGCTTTTATTGTTTCTGATATCGGGTGTTTATTTTGCAGGGCAAGCTGGGGGAGGTGCTGCTATCACTGTGCTACCAGCCCACGGTGGGCAGGATCACAGTGGTCATCCTGAAGGCGAGAGAACTGAAAGCCAAAGATATCAACGGGTTGTCAGGTGAGGGAGGAGGGAGACCCCACAAAGCCAAAAGGCAGTAACTGCTTACTTTGAGAAGTAAGCAGTTACTGCCGTTTGGCTTTGTACGGCAGTACGAGGAAATAATATGGGGAAATAATACATACAAATAGAACATATTATAGCAGCATCGAAATGCAAATATACTAAAATATAATATGTAATTGGCATAATAAAATATTTAAAATCTAATAAGTAATGTGACTAGATATGTGGCCTGGAATGCCTAAGACATAGTCATGACTTATAACCTGAAAGTGTCCACAACACAGTCTTATTTGACTTTGACTACATTTTTTGTCTGTGGTGCTTACATTTAAAGGCATTCAAAATAAGTGGAGCACCCATATTAATTATGTTAGCTGGCAAAGTTTGGGGAAATACAAGTGATAACAAAGCGCCATGGAACATGGATGTACTCTGCTGTACAAAGTAAAAAAGCAGTACAAAAGTAAGCAGTTACTGCTGTTTGGCTTTGCATGACAGTACTGCATCAGCTGTTCTGCATCTAGCCAAACGCCAGTGCCAGTATTAAACAGATCAGCATGGAACACGAGCGGAACATGCCCCGCCGTGTATAGTTTATGCTGTGCAGTCTAGGAAAATTGAATTAATTAGGCCATATTTTATTGTGTTGATAAAACTAATTATGTCTGCCGCCGCGGGGTACAGCTTCACCCCTGGGAAAACCCTGGAATTGACGTGATCAGAAACAAGTGGCATTTATTGTGGCTTCATTTGCTGGTAAAAATAATCAAAAATGTGTTAATTGAAAGAGGTAGTGAATTATCTTGCATGGCGGTGCTGCCAGCAGCCGTAATGAACGCGTCGAGCACTGCGAAGAAAGGAGTCTCCTGAATATTTAATGCTGAGTCTCCTAAATTGCCTTCTCGCCGGAACAACTGCGCGACTATATTGGCAGTAATTTACTCCCAAATGTTGTCACTGCATACATTTACAGCAATTCCAACTCAAATTTCCTTGATATATTTGCTGTTCAGTTTGTTAAATTGATTTATCCTATGATCTACATAAATTTTGTTTCGTCTACATGGGGATACAACACTTGAAGAGTACAAATCGTCGCCTCGGAGCTAAAGGATCCTATCTGACACTCGTTAGAGTGGCAGATAGGATCCTTTAGCTCCGAGGCGACGAAATATCTGTCAATGCACGGATGCAAATCCAAAGGCCATAACTGCTTACTTTCCAAGTAATCAGCTACTGCCTTTCGGTTTTGCACAGCAGAGTAATGAAAGACAATGTGAGCTGTATGTAAATAATTTCAATAATTGCTTTTCCTAACCGTGTCCTTTATTTTCAGATCCCTACGTGAAAATCTGGTTGATGTCCGAGGGTAAAAAAGTGGAGAAGAAGAAGACGACGATCAAAGAGAAGACTTTAAATCCCGTGTTTAACGAGAGCTTAATTTTTAACGTGCCGTACGAGCGCATACGGCAGACTAGTCTGAATATCTCCGTCATGGACTACGACCGAATGGGACGTAACGAGCTGATAGGTCAGATCGTGTTAGGTAGCAAAAGTGGACCTATGGAAGTGAAACATTGGAATGAAATGTTTGCCAAAAGCCGCCAGCCAGTGGCGCAATGGCACATACTGAAAGACTTTGGTTGAGGCCACGGGGTCGGGTTGATCGGACATTTAAAATGTGGGGTTATTTGAGAGACAGTGTGTGAGTGTATATTTCTGTATGTGAATGAGTACGACTTTCTGCCATCTCGATGAGATGGAGGCGGCTAACGGGTGGCTTCTAGGCGGCATTGACCTGCACCAGCCTGCTCGCTCCAGCTACCACCACGATCTGAACCAGGTGCTCAACGCTCGTTTTATCATGACACGGTATATCATCACCCTCACCTGGAGCAGAAGGCCCTGCGAAGGCGAGCAGCGGCAACTGCTCGCTTTGGAAAGCGAGCAGTTACCGCTGTTTGCCTTCGCGCAGCAGAGATGGCCTTCATCCCCGAAACACTACACACGGATGCTACACGTATAGGACTCATCTTCCCTGCAGCAAGGCTCGGCTTCTCGAGGCCGCAGGCCTGCGGCCTCGAGTAGCCGAGCCTTGCTGTAGGGTATAATAGTGTCTTTGAGTTCATGTCTTATTCCAAACCAGTCCGTGTGCTCGGATTTACTGTTGAATTCGAAGTACTGACGGACGACCACCGCGTAGTTGAGAGTTATTTTACAGTGATCATACCCACAGTTTCCCTGATTCACACAGGGGATTATCTCGAGAGAGATATCCACGTTCAAGATGGCACACATTCTACAATCAGTCAGTCCGCAACAAATCCAGATCAACTCGGCACCGCGAACTGGGCGGTGTCTTCTGAGATACATCCAGCCTGAAATGTTCCTCATATTTTAGTTCCATACTCTTCCAATCGTCCACAGTGAAAAATCAAACAGTAGCAATTCCTTTTTTTTCAAGAAACTAGTTACTGCTATTCGTCTTCGCCGGACGGGATAGTATTCTCAACAATTTGTAACCTGTGCTGACATATATCATCTACAGCACCAGAAAGTTGACCCCTGCTTAGTTGACCCCGGTCACAATCATAGCACTGCAAACAAGGAGGCTGGACCATGGAGCATAATCATTGTTAAGTCTAACGAGTTAGGTTAATACTATATAATTAGTTACAGGTAGAAGCCAGTGAATATGTATACCTATTTAAGAAAAGAAACGTTGGCTATTTTGGCCAAGCATTCACCTTGGTCATCCCAGCAGACACTACACGATATCCCAATGTTGTCTTGATGTTGGGCCGACGTCGGCCCAACATCAAGACAACATTGGGATATGGTGTCGGGATGGTTATTGTATTTTAACCCTTAAAGTGCTAACCGCCGTTTTTAGTCTGTCTGTTTGAACTTCAAAAAATAAAATTTGTGAGAGAAATGTGCCTTCAATTTTTTGCACAATTGGCAGATATTGTGATTCAAATTGGATAAATAGAGGTATTTTTCACCCACTTGAGGTTGTGGTTCGCGGTAGCGAAACACAACTTTAAGTGGGTGGAAATGTTAAATTCTTTAATTTAGCGCTTTAAGGGTTACTTTCACGTGATATATTTAAATAATATAATATCGTTTTAGTGTTCATTGATAGAAGAAGCAAGATCAATAGATATTTTGTTGTATACCAGGCTGCTCGCTTCAAATTGTATTCTCCAGATATATATATTATAGGCTGAACATGTTATTTTAAAAGCTCAGAAATCAACGACGTGATTTCAGAATCTGCGTTTTTATTTTAGAAGTGTTCGTAGCAGGGTAAAGGTTTATTTAGCAGTCTGAACCAGAACGTTGTATATTAACAGTGCCTATAACCCTCTGCTTGCTAGATATTATTAATTAAATAAAATTCTACCCACACCAATTTCTGAACAGCATCATGTCTTGATTGCGTATTTTAATCAAACAAACGGCAAATCGAAGCTACACTGCAAAATTATTCGATTTTTTCTCAATTTTCCACCACAGGCAGAGGGTTAGTGCAATGTTGATACAAATAACGTCTCCTAGCAGCCAGAGTGTCAATTTCGCCCTTCTTCTGAGTGGCACCCTCTGGCTGCTAGAGATTGAAATACGATAGCTGTCCTCAGGCAAGCCGGTCGAGGATTTGTTAAAGCGTGGTCGGGACATTTTAGAGTATTTTTGTCATGTTAGTGGTCGGATATCCTGTATTTTGCAGTACAGTGCAGCATTACAATTTCATGTGTGGTTAATGGTCCATATATTTAATATAAACGCTAATGTACCTAGAGTATATAAGTAGAACTGTTCATTCCATCGGTTATTACATTATAATCATCACCCGTGGGCTAAAGGGGTCGCCCCTGCCACGTGGCAGGGGCAACCCCATGAGCCCACGGGTGGAACATAATGGTGATTTGTTATAGATATGTGAGATATTTTTGTAAGAATACGGCTGTGTTTCATTGGTTTTTAACTGAGAAGGATCAGTGTCATATTCTGGAATTATATATCATCTAAACTTAGACCACATCTGTCCAGCTTTAACATATAATAGAAACGTCTGCAATTAGCGGTGCAAGCAAACGGCAGTAACTGCTCAGTTGAATATCAATGCAGCTACCACAGTTTGACTTTCCACTGCTATTATTATATATCCATTCGTTTTTTTTAATTCAAAGCTGACGAGGTAAGTCACTTTTTTTAGGTAAACACTGAATAATTCGTTGCAGTAATCAAATACTCTTTTTCTCATTATGAGATCGCTAGAATCACAGTGCGGTGGGCATAATTGTCTCCCCACTGTTCGAATATTAACCCTTAAACTGCTAAAGTAAATAATTTAAATTTTCACCCACCCAAAGTTGTGTCTCGCTTCAAGTGGGTGAAAATTACTCATATTTGTTTAATTTGAGACCAAACATTTGCAAATCTTGATGTTTAAAACGCTCATTTCATTCCCAATAACAGTGATTTGATCGGCTAAGAAAATGGATTAAAAACGACTATTGTCGCCCCTAGTGGGTTAAGGGTTAAAAAATAATTCCTACCGATTCTCGAACATATTCCTTAGGGGAATTCATTCTCAATCAATCACTCTGCCATCACTAAGTTACAGTGGTATATGGTAACATTAAGGTTGTCTGGCTCTATAGAGGGTATAGGCTTTTGTCATACGTGTGCTTCTTCTCGTCGTTAACTGATTCTGTTGTTATCCGTTATGTTTATGTATGTGATGCAGACTATTTAGTTAGACACGGCAGTACGCGAGTGAGAGTTGGCAAATGAGCGTACGTGAGAGTACAGTACCTATCATTCGCTTGTTATTGTGTTGCTGCTTCTGACAGCGTTCCCCTTGTAAGTTAAAGGGACGCCTCTGCCACTCTATGAAGTGGCAAAGACATCCCTTTAACTCCAAGGAGGCGTGGCGTAGGAAATGTTGCCTAGTTTTAGTTACTAGTATTTGTTTTATATATAAATGGGCCGATCTTGCAGCCCGCCGCTGTTTCAATTATTAACCATATTGTTTCTGGCGAAGTGACAACGAAACTTGTTGTGTTTGTTATTTTTGAGTTATGAGTCTTGGGGAGTGTGTGTGTGTACACGGAAACTACAAAAGCCATGTTCATCAAACCACCAACTTCCTATGTGACACTGTTTCTGTTTATGATTTAATGTGGATGAAAATTCAACAGGAAACCAACATTGATTCAACATCACCAATGCTGGTTTAATGTTGGCCCACTGTCTACGACGCTCTCCCAACATTTAAGCAACATTGATTAACGTCTTGTGTTGTGCTGAGAATGCATGGTGTGTTGCCCGTACTGGAATGGTTAAGTTTATTTCAGTTTAGTTGATCACGCGGTAGGGAAGTCTTACTTAATTATAAGTACTGGTCTGTGATTTGTTAATTGAGGTGGTTATATTGATTAATTATGTTGTGTAGATGACATGTTTTACTTAACCTGTTAACCTGTGAATTGTTTAATTATATCTCGCGTAACAGTTGTGTTTGAGACGTTTTTATTCTGTTATTGACTGAATTATATGACATGTTAGATGGAGATATGAATTTACGTGACGGCAAATTAAAAAGAAAATATTGCAAAGCAGTTGAAAGCCTGAATTATTCGATGTATTTGGTGATTATTATAAACTAGAAAATACTGGGTAAAAATAACTGTTCTTATGGCTGTTGTGCGTGGTGGATTTTTACATGGAGCTGTGGTTTATTTTATAAAAAGTGCGCACATTCCATTATCAGATTTCCAACATTTCGACCCCTCAGATTTGAAAGGGTGTATCTGCCACTTTGCAAAGTGGCAGATACACCCTTTCATATCTAAGGGGACGATTTATCTACCGGCTTCTCTGTTGTGTGTGTTTTTATTTAACCCTTCTGCTACAACACAAACAGTTTAGCAAGACAAAGGTTAACGGTGATGCCATTACCAGTTCTGTTTGTGCTTAACCCTTAGATCGCTGAAATACTTGTGTATAAACTATGGGGACCAAAGGTTTTTTTCAATTTGAAATCACCATAAATGTCTTAGTCAGCTTTTTCCACTTCATTTGAATACCTATGTTATGGGTCTATGGCCATCGTGAATATTTTTACTTCTACAGTGCAGGGATCGACTTTAGACGTCAGAATCTGACGTCCACAGACGTCAGATTCTGACGTCTAACGTCGATCCCCGCGCTGAAAGGGTTAATATGTTTTACAATATCGTAATATCGTAGTACTAGTCGTGTCTAGCATTTTTATTTGTCCACCGAACAAGATAATTCTAAGAAAAAATGATGACCTTCAAATTTCCGGACACGCATTTCAAATTATCCATATGTAACTGTAAGTGTTTTTTATACACTTTAAGTTGTGGCTCCCGACGGCGAGACACAAATTTTAATTGTATACCTTAGCACTTTGAAGGTTAATTACTCGTCTGAGTCGCTTCACACCATACCCACACACTGCCTATGGGTATTTTTTTTATTTTGCGCACGCCACCCCTAAATTTTCCCAGAACAAAACCTGTTCGGTGACATATTAGAAGCCTCCTTTTTCACCGTCAGTACCGTTGTCGCAGCTGCTCTTTTTCTAAGGACCTTGTTTTGTCTCTTAACATGATTGATTCACTTCTGACAAAGCCTGGGTTTCCTTTATCTATCTGCAATATATCGGCCTGATGCTGGGTCAATGCGGACCGCCGTCTGACATTTTGGAGCATCCATTACAAAGCGCTCTACCTAGACGTAGCCAGCTGGTTTCCCAGCAAGCGGAAGACGTTGAACCAATGCTGGCTTAACGCATTAAACTAGCCTTGGTTTAACGACATGTGTTTGCTTGCTCAGCGTTATGTTGTTTTTGTTAGTTTGAGTTTTCCTGTAGGGGCCTATGTCTTCAGCTACAACTCTTTGTTGACTAGATGATATAATAAATTGTTTTCTTTTCTCAATGTCCTATCCCAGCAAACACGATATATTGACCCAATGCTGGGTTAATGTTGGGCCGACGTCGGAGACGGCGGGCCAACATTAACCCAGCATTGGGTCAATGTATCGTGTTTGCTGGGTATGCCCCAACGCGAATCATATTATATTGCACCTAATATTGCATAATATATTTTGACCCAGTGCCACAAAAACCGAGCGTCTTTAAATCTCTAAAATATCCTATTTTTGACCCCTTATGCAACTGGGACAGTACATATATACGGTTCAAGGAAGGGTTAGACCAACTGAAATGCCACTGAAACCCATCAAACAGTTTATCATAGATGCTAAGTTAATCAAAGAGTTTAATTTTTGCAGTTGACCACTTTTAATAAATAGACATGTTTTTCGTCATTTAAAGCTGGTATTTGCGTTATCAATTCTAGCGGGGACCGACCGTCAGAATCTGTCGTCCATATAGACATCAGATTCTGAAGTCTGAAAGAGTTAAACATTTATAATGGCCGTAGACCCATGCCATAGGTTTTCAAACTAAAGCGTTTATGGAGATTTCAAATTTAAAACAACCCTTTGGTCTCTTGGTTTCTATAAACATATTTCAGCGCTATAAAGTTAAATTCAGCTGTACAAATGTTAAGTGTGGGTATTTTGTTTGACAATTTTTGACTGGTGGCGTCGCGGCTTCTTTTTTCCGCGGTCTTCTACTTGGAAAGGGATCCCTCACATTTTCCGCATTATCAGATTATGGCCATATTTGAAGGATCTTAGTTTTTCATTGGAGCACTGAGCCGGGATCTAGTGGGCAGGAGTCCGGGGCATGTCGCCCTAGTGTCAGGGTATCCTTGAGGTTTCAACATTTGACGGATGTCTTGATGCGCGCTGCGCTCCGGCCGGCAGCTCCGTGCGGATTAAATTGTCTCAGTTATTCCCGGCTGACATCACGGACTGTAATGAACATAATCAGCGTGCGGATCCGTGTCACTGGATCAACGCTGTCTCAATGCTGTCTGCGACGCTGTCTCAGCATTGAGACAGCGTTGATCAAGATTCCCGTGCCGACTGGGATACAGTAACACTATCCCGGGGTTCATCCCTCTAAGAAGCAAAGGATTGCTATCTTCTTATTTTTTTCTTATTTCAGAAAGAAAAGTAGTATTTATCTTAGCTTTTCTCATAGGAATGAGATGAATCATAACATATATTTATGGGCTCTACTTTTGCTGAAAAGTTTTCTCTCGGCTACTCTTCAATTTACCAGTCTGTTCAAATTTAAGATAATTTTTCACATTTTTTGCTTATTTTCAATAGGGAAATTAAGATTTATCTCAGCTTTTCTGATGGAAATGAGATGAATGATATATTTACGGGCCGTCTTTTTTTCGAAAATTGTATTAGCCATCTTTCGGTTATACTTCAATTTACCACTCTGTTCAAATTTTAGCTAATTTTTCACATTAGGATTGGTATTAAACATTTGTCGAATTGCAATACAACTATTTCCTTCTTCTCTTCTGTTGTTGCTTAAGTGTTTAACATCTTCTATTAGCCTGTCCTAGTGTCGTGTCGCTAATTTTAAATATGTTTTGGGCTGTGATCCAATGGTAATTTGTCCGAAAGGAATTTGATATTCTGTACACAATGTCGTTGACGATCTATATATCATTTCCACTGCAGATACGTATAACTTAGTCTTATTAATCCGGGAACAAAGAAGCGAGCCAACGCATGCCATTTTTAAGGTTGTGTAATTTTCACATTGTCAATATTGATGACAAATGTTTGCCATATTTCCCGTATTCCTCGTACATTGTGAGTTGTATTTGTCAGTCATCCCGCATATGACTGTAAATTACCCAGAGCGGAGTTCCACAAACCATGCCAATGTTTGGATTGAAATCTCATACCGTGGTGTTCAAATCGTATTTCGGTTTATTTTATGTGAGTTTTTCATACTGTACTGACACACTGACGTGCAAGGCCAAAGGACAGTATCTGCTTACTTTACAAGTAAGCAGATACTGCCTTTTTTGGTTTGCAGAGCACCCCCGCCCGAGTTGACGGCACAGCCAAAATGCTATTTTCACTCCACTCCACTCGACTCGGGCGCTGTGTCTTAACCCTTTGAGTGCCAATTGCAACTATGATCGTTTTTATTGGTTTTTACTGGTACTTTAACCCTTTACCCGCTAAGTTACCTTATCTAAATTTTCACCCACTTGAAGTTGTGTCTCGCTACCGCGACCCACAACTTCAAGTGGGTGCAAATTACTCGTATTTGTTTAATTCTAGAACAAACATTTGCAGATGTTTAAACACTCATTTCATTCTCAATAACAGTGATTTAATCTGCTAATAAAATAAATTATACACGATTATAGTCGTACATATCGCTTGTAGGGTTAAACAGCTTCTTGTGAAGGTGGAGCGTGTCTTTGATCAACAAAACTGACAAATGATTAGCCTCCCACTTCACAAATCTGAATAATATTCACCCAGTTTAAACCTTATATCAAGCGAGAAGATTGTAATTATATGATTTGGTGCTTTGGGGGTTAAGCGGTTATATATGTCATTCCATTGAGTTTATTTGTCAGTCAATCACATGACTACTACTCATCAAAATGTAGAACGTCAATAATGAAAAATGTTTTGTTACAGTTGCGGTGCGCCCATCGTTCAATTTATTTAATCTTTAATTACAGATATGTTCATTGTTAATATATGTATGGCCATTATATGGTACACCTTGGGTTATCACGCTGTAGCTGTATTGAACCCAGTGGTAGACAGCGATTCTAGGATATATAATTCTGCTCTTTGTATTTATTATCCTATTCTCAGCATATGTGTATCTCTCTGTGTCGCACCTCCTCAAGCTGGAATTAAAATCTCCTTTGCTGAAATTGTCTCACGAGAACAACGCGCAATGCTAAAAACAACACGTTGATTAATGTGCAAAAAAAGTTTCAAATAAATACAATTTAAATTTTCACTCACTTGACGTTGTGTCTCGCTACCGCGTCCCATAACTTCAAGTGTGTGAAAATTACAAATATTTGTTTAATTTGAAACCAAAAATTTAACAAAAAAATTGCCAATCTTGATTCCTATGTGTCAGGTGTCGAGTCACATACACGTAGTGTACTGTAACTATTTCTTTGAGATGGCCTCGTATTCCTGTCCCCTGTTAAACTACGAGAGAGTCGAATCCACTTCGTTACTTGTATTAAGTAATTTAACCAGTCTATATCATCTTGCCAATATGCATTAGAGCACCGTGACTGCACCTCTTGGGATTAAAGTGTCATTTGTAAATTGACCCTTAACCCTTTCACCGTCAATGTCCACTTTTGTGGACTTTAGCGGTGGGAGGGTCAATTGATCGACCTTCTGGTCCCAGAGTACATTTCTTAGAGTTGTGACATACGTGCCAAATTGTATATGACTTTCTCGTCGTGTTGAGTTTGCTGGTGCGCCAGCTTGTGAGCAGCCGACATGACCCTGTAACGCCATAATGCACTATAACACGTTCTCTTCAAGATACCATTTGCTCCCAGCAAACACACGAGTCATTAAAACAATGTTGGCTTAATGTTGGTGTACCAGCATCAAGCCAACATTGGCTCAATGTCTCGTGGTTGCGGTGCCGTTGACTACCAATAAGTCAGCATTGCAAAGCCAGTTTGTATCTGTATTTATATCTGATTATATTATATATCTAATTTATTTTATACCCAATTGTTTTGACGTCTATTATCGCTTTAAAAATTGTAAAAAAGAGTTCAGCAAAAAATGACAAATGTTTATTTGACTTTTTTTTTTATCAGATTTTATCAGAGTCTTTTCTAATGTTTAATTATTGGAGAGTTTTATTTAGCCATTTGAATTTAGTAAAACGGAAGTAGATCTAAGGAGCCTCGCTGCAAGTTGTCTTGATATTCAGATGATATTATTATTATTTTGTCAGCATTCCTTCTATACACACGTTCTAGACGTTTTATTGTCATATTTTGTGACGTATTGCTACGTTTTTAAGAGTATTTAGTTGACGGTATATATTGATGTATAGAAATAAGCCAGATTTTAGCATCGAGTCATCTACAATACAAGCATGAAATCTTAACCAATAAATATCTTTTTTTTTACATGACATATTCAGATAGCTGAGACTAAGGTGATACAGATCTGTACATCATGCCAAACAGAACAAGTCACATATCGCTCCTCCCTTGGATTTGAAAGGGTGTATCTGCCACTTACGTGGCAGATACACCCTTTCAAATCCAGGGGGACGATATGTTTGAATCATTATGTCTTATTCACGTTATATACTGTAGTCTATATTATTATGGCGCATGACACTGCTTTTAGCAAGGCGGATGTTATACTCTGATTTAGCATGTTGTATGTGAGTATAAGTTGGCAATGAATAATAGCCCTTCGTTATATACCCCCCCCCCCCCCCCATGCAACATTCACTACTATTGGTACTGTCTCATTAAATACGAATCTCACCTCGGGGCACTATTGGTGCATAAGCATCTGTTTGCCGCCACGGTGTTTCCTTTGTCTGCTCATATTTTTTTAATTACTATAAAATTGAGCCCTTCCTTTTCTAAAAATATCAATTAATTTTTATCATGATGAGTTATGTTGAAAGAAGGGGATTATCACATTGCGGCGGGAGAAAGCACTGTAGATTAAAATTTCCAAAGTTCATTATCTCTGTATAAATTTATAATTATTTTTAATAAAACTAAGTTGATCTGGGCTTTGTGAATTTGACACGGAGCAACCAGGACGAAACCATGTTTCTATTAACGCTGTTCTGCTGCGGATAACCCCTTTATTTTTCTTGTGGCATAAAGGCCTCTATGGATACACAATCGTCACCGTTTCCCAGCCGCGTTAATGGAAGCGAAAATGTAGACGTAATCAATGGGTGATATGATGTTTGTTATGTTGGTGATTGTCAGTGTGATAAAAGTGATTGCAGACTCATCTAGAAAGCCACCACGTGTTCTGTCTCTACAAACATATAACGTGTACATAACAAACTGTGTAAAATATCAGCCCCCCCCCCCCTCTTAGCTTTAACTGTTACTTCAGCTAGCACTGCACAGTCAATGGTGTTGTGATTGCTTGTGAAGTATCCATGACCGCCGCCGGCCTGCAAACCCGATACAACGCTGGGGATCCAGCGTTGCATCGGGTCTGCGGGTCCGTCGCACAACGTTGGCAACGTCATCCGGCCATGCTAGTCCTACGTCACAAAATGTTGTCAAACGTATCAGGCTGAGCAGTATTTTGTGCATGACGTGACCTAATTATTTAACAATAAATGGCAATATATATTGTTTCTCTGTTTTGTGTTCTTTTTTCGCCTGGTCACTGCGCATGGAATACATGCAGTTGGCCTGCACTCGAGATCGGGTTTTATTCTGCTTGCTTTATGTGTTCCATTACGACACTGTAGGCCTACTAGTGTTTAACCAGAACATCCCCATCGTCATACCAGCATATCCCGATGTTTGGCTATGTAACGTAGATCAGGTAAAAGTGTTAGGTAACGCAGTGGTCACCTGTTTAACCTTTTAAGCCCTAACGATGCATTAAAGCATCATTTTATATTCCTAAAAACAGATTTAATTTTTCTACAACCAAGGGTTTTAGAACGAAAATTTCCATGAAACTGGTTTACCAATACATGGTAATTTTCTTTAATTTTTAAACCACATCAAATCATCTTCATCCACTACAAGTCGGAATTGCGACATCAATTCGCGGCTTGTAGTGGATGAAGATGACAATGGTAAATTCAGGCTTCAAAGGGTTAAAATCATATGTCTGCCTTTTTGGTTAAGAATTATATAAAAAATGACTCGGCAGTAATTGGATGCAGATATTGATGTTTGTGGTTCATAAATGTTCTTTTTTTAATTTGAACTCTGACGTACATGAATCAGGGCTACGGTATCTCTATAACATATTATTAGGGGACCAGACTCATCTCAGAGATCCCATAATGCCTATGTTTCATACGTTGCCATCAAAATATAGGCATTTGTTCTCAATTTTAATAATTTCACACACATTTTATATGACACAGATCCATGCAATAAAAGGAAGAGTTCATTATGCGATCTTGACATATTCATCACCACTAAAAATTCCTCCAATCACCATTTCAAGATTGAATTCTAAAATAACAGTTTCAAAACAGTTGTCGTTAAGGGTTTTTTTATCGTGTACAGTACAGTACTAACGCAGCTCACTTTACACTCCATACCATACCTGAATGATTGCAGCCGTTGCCTAGCTAGAGCTATCGGAGCCGACCGTTCCATTTGAATCAATGATTATTCAGATGGCTATAAAAATAATTTATAAAAAATGACATAAAAATGTAATGTTAAGGATAACTTATGCGGTAATAATTGTCATTAAATTTGAAAAAAATGATGGGTCATAATTGTAAATGAAAAAATTCTGAATTAAACTTCTTACCATTCAATTAACTGGCATGATAACCACTAGTTTACTTAGCACACCGATTATTTTACTTATTTTATTAGATATTTTATAAATACGTTTTTCCCACTCAAGCATGTCAAGTGCTCAGTGATTTTAAGATTTGTTACAATTTAAGGGAAGTTTTTTTTATTCTAGCCATAAATTCTATCTCAAGTTTTGAGTTTATACTGCGCTTTCTTCGTTTTTTCGGAATATTGTCAAAATCAGCAATGAACGTTGTATCATCTGGATATATAATTAGTTTTAAATACTTTGTAACATCAACAATATCAAAAATATACACTAAAAACAGCAAGGGTCCACTTTAATTTGAAAGAGATTCGACTTAAGACCAGTAATTAAAACCTAATTCAGTATATCGACGTCTGTTAGTGAAGTAATTTCGAAATAAAAAGTTTTGTCCTAAACACTGTAATATTTCAATATTTATATAGCAGAATTTCGTGATCTAATGATTTTAAACAGAAGTGCTGAATGGTATAGGGTGCCCGTCAAATTGGACGTGAACCAGACCGGAGAACCTAGAATTAGCACGTGGGGCACTCACCAATGAGAGAGAATGAGAGATGAAGTCGTGTGTCATCGGCATAAAGATGGACACACAACCCATATTTTATCGCTATTTTAGCGAGAGGGGATGAGAATAGCGAGAGCAGCACTGGGCATAGAGCAGATCCTTGTAGTACACCAAATTTTTAGAAAAGTATCGCCAATGTTGACTGTGTTCTATGACTCAAATATGAACCTAAACATTTCAGAGCTATGCAAGTAATGCCAAAGTCATGTTAAGTAGATGAAGTAGTACGGCGTGGTCTATTGTATCAAATGCTGCGGATATATCAGAAAGTACCAAGATAACAGATTTTTTGAACGATATCATTCTGTACACATAGGAGAGCTGTCGCTGTACTGTGATGCTCGTGATATGCCGATTGCTGAGGTTCGTGTAAGCTATTGACAGTGAGGTAATTTTGTAGCTGTTTAGCTACAGGACGTTCCAATACTGTTGATACAAATGGTAAATTTGAAACTGGTCTATAATTTGTCAAAACGTTTTTGTCCAGTGATGTGTTTTTAAACAATGGAGTAACATGAGGCACCTTGAATTATTCTGGAACGTGGCAGATGAGATTGAGTGATTGACTATTTCAGTGAAGAGTGGTAAACTACTTGAAATGTTTTCCTTCAGTAGCGATGTGGGTATCGGATCTAGATCACAAGACTTAGATGGTGATTGTTTGATAATCTTGTCAATTTCAACTTCAGACACTCTTGAAATAGAATCAAATGAGCAATTTGTTTCAAATACATCAAATGTCAATAGATTTGAACTTTGTTTCTGAGAATCAAGAGATGCTCTTGTTTTAGAAATTTTAGACTGGAAGTAAGTAGAGAAATTTTCAGCGAGTACCTTTTGAGATGTGTGTTCAGATAGTGGCGGTGTACTCTCTGTCTTCCGATGTAATACTTTTCCGATAATGGTGAGTAAAGCGCTTGGGTTTGTTGAATTTTCTTCCATTTTGTCTTTGAAATAGGATAGTTTGGAAACAGTGATCATCCACTTGACTAAATTTCGTTGCTTAATATATATTTGATAGTGAACTGTCAAACCGGTGTCTCTCCATTGTTTTTCACACCGCCCCCTCTCTTTCTAATCCTGTGTGATTTCAGCTGTATACCAGGAACTATGTGGTCTTATTGGAAGCAGCCTCTTCTGTATAGGCGCACGTTGATCTCAAATACTTAAGAGTGATGAGAAATATAACTTAATCCGATCTTAATGACAAGCGGCAGATAAATTATTTATTATTGATATAAGAAGATCTTCTGCAAAACGTCATTCTTGATCTTGTTTATTTTCCGATATTTCACCTCCGACCAATGTTCCCAGGTTTTTTCAATCTGCAATTTACACAGAACAGCACGGTGGTCAGACACATACTCTACCGTGACAACAGATGATGCTATCACGATTTCCCCGCGATTACGTGATATCACATTTATAATCCAACGTGGATCCACTGGCGTGTGTGGGCTCACTTACTTGTTGAATTAAATCCAAGCTTTATAGGATAGATTGCAATTTCTGCTTGGTGCCGTGATGTTTCTGGCCTACCCAGTCATAATGAAAATCACCAACTATTGAAATGTTGTGCTCTAAAAATACTACTTCTAGCAAAGAATCAAATTCCGTTAGAACATTGCTAGATGTCGGAAGCGTACATGTGGGGATCTGCGGTATGTATAAAACTACTAGAGTAATTGTACACAGATTTATCAACGCCACAATAGATGACGCGTTATTTTTTTCAATTAGGCAAGGCCACCATTTTTTTTACAATGCTGAACTGCAACCAAAACATTTTCATTTCGCGGCCAGACAGGTGAGTGCCTATACGCAAAATCACGAGTGCTTCAGACTAGCGGTTTTTTGAGATATCGCTTTCACAAATCCCTGCGAGCGGCGGCGGCGAAGATGGCGGCTATAATTATCATGATCACATTCATCCCGCATTACTATGGCCGTTAAAATTAATTTTCACCCATTTTTATTCACCGGCCGTTTGCATTCATGTCACAATAATCCGTCCGCTTGGAGTTAGAAGGTGCTAAGCTGCCACTTTGTAAAGTGGCAGTTTAGTACATTCTAACTCCAAGGGGACGAATTATTTTCACCTCAATATGAATTCAAGTATCTTATATTATAAACAATTTAACAAGGACATTAATATATCTAATAAAATGTCACATCTTTATTTTGTTGGATTTCTATGTCATGGAATAAGCCATGATATTGTATTTATGCAACATGTGTAATTAAATGGGAAAAAACAGCTGTCATTTTACAAAGCAGGAGCCACAGCCCGATTCAGTAAACATGTTAATACTGCACATAAATCTATAAGTACGCTAAATAGTTATTTAGCGAATATTCACATGTAACAAACTAAACGTATTTTAAACATGTTGAACGCGATAGTTATAATTAAAAAAGGGCAAGTAATTTTGTAGCAAAACATATTAATTCCTCTCGACAAATATGACTCCACATTTTGGTGGTTCGAGAGTAAGACCATTTACTTCAAACTTCTTTGGGTCACTACCGCCTTCCACTTGAAGTTTGAAGATGTATCTTTGGCAGAGTGAGGTAGTTAAGAGGAAGATGTGCTTTCTGGCAAAAGCTTCTCCAATACAACTTCTAGGACCTGCGCCAAAAGCCATCACCCGTCGTCTTCTGGGGTGATCAGGAAGAAGAAGCTGGCCGTCAGGTGTCAAAAACCGCTCTGGTTTGAACGTGAAAGGATCTTCCCAGAAATCTTCGTCGTGATGAATCGCCCACATATTCATCATGGCGTTCACACCTTTTGGAATATCATATCCAGCTAGAGAAGTGTCACAGACGGCTTTGTGAGGTACTCCCAGAACTGACAACGGCACGTTACGTGAGATTTCTATTATGGTGGCCATTGTGTACGGTAGACTCTCGCTGTGCTTGATATCGGGGGTGGCATCGCCGATGACGGATTCTACCTCGCGACGAATCTTCTCTTGTATATCAGGATGGTCCGCCAGTACGACCAGTACACCGTGCATCATTGTGGACGTGGTGCTCACAGCTCCAGCATACAGTAATGTCATGATTCCTTGAGCCATAGTGTCAGTGATATCTTTGTTTCCTCGCAGAGCCTGGTTTAAGACAACATGCATGGCAGATTGGTTGACTCCACAATCCATGGACTCCAAGACTTGTGGCTTAAATGTGGAATATATAGATTTTGAAATGGCAAACGACCCCGTTAAAAGCTTCCATGCTTTATTACCGAGAAATCTGGACCAGGGAAATAAATCCAGGATAAGTCCTTGACCACTGGTACCAAGACTGATGGTGATGTATCGCTCCATCTTCATTAACTGGTCAATAACTGGGCTATCCATGTCCAGAACTTCTCCCAGAATTCCCTTTGTCATCAGACGACAAGCAAACCTAGAAATATCGTCTCTGCAGCTGTAACGGACAGTATTCTCGCCGCAAACTGAACACGATTCTTCGTCGTGACACGTACTACATTTTGAATTCTTCTCTGCCCATCCATCCAACAGATCTCTTATCATTTCCTGATATTCCGGCTCTATTTGTTTGCTACTGACGCCAGAAAGCGTCACTGCTTTGGCCATCAACGTTCGCTGTATGAGACAATTACCTTTCAGATCGTCAAATATGTACTGCCCATCCTTCATGCATTCAGAGAAGCGGTAAGACACAGGCCTTCCAGAAAAATCTTGACCTTTAGTTATGCAAGCTTCGCGGGCCAAGTCGTAGTTGTTGATGACCACCCAATGATCGGTGACTAACTTCATCTTGAAGATTGGTCCATGACGGTTTGCCATCTCGGTCAGTGTGAAGTGTGGTTTAACGATGTCCAGCTGGAGGGCGTTACCAACGACGGGTAAGCCACTTGGTCCAGGGAGACGAGGGTCCGGTGGTTTGCTCTTCTGCTTCAGAGCTCGTTTCACCTGCCACCAAAAAAGCACCACCACCAGGGCACACACGTATATCCAAACCATTATTAACAAGCCAGATGTAACACAGACTGTTCAGAACACTTGGAAAATCTCGCCTGAATGTTCAAAAGTGTTGTAGGTCCATACACATAAGCCTATATATATATATATAGGCCCCTACCACGTAATGGTGGTTGTCGTGATCCAATGTATCGGTACGTAATACAGGCCTATGTATTAACATATGCTACTTTGTCACGCAAGGGTAAGCAGAAGTAGGCCAGTTGTACTCACTGTTCAGATTTATACAGTTAGGCCTATACTGCTGCTTATCTCTCCTTGACAGATCACTAATAGGCTATGTGTTAATACTATCCCTACGTCATGATACCATCCGCTCACACTTTCAATGTTGTGAAAGCATTTAACATGTTTAGCAAGGTCTAATTATATAGTTCTATGTGCCAAAACATAATGTGACCCAGTAAGCCTAACGTTTGATTTCATGGTAATCGCATCAATGAAGAAACGTTGAACCACTGCCTAACGTTGGTCCACCGCCTGCAATACTGACCCAACATTAAACAAACTGAAAAAGTGGGTCAAGGTGTCGTGTAAGCAGCAATGTGAAATGACAGATAGATAGTTAGATTTATTCAATAAACCATTGACATAGAAACAAAAGATGATCAATAGAATAAATACATAAAATCATGGGTCACCAATCATGGTTACCAGGGAATAAAAGCACCGAAAAGTCTCCTGCTGAGAGTACTTATTTCCATGGCGGTCCCTTGATAGTGATCCATGATGGCGATGGCAATAAATAATTTGATCATATATAATTATATAAATAATTGGTGGAAATGACCACTCCAGAAATTGAAATATCACAGCAATTATTAATAACAAGTTCACTCTAGTGGAGAGAATAGGCCTACCACACCAAAGAACAGAGAAAGGCTTACAACATGCAAGCCATTGCATAATTTGCAGCCCCTCGAAAAAGATTGATACATAATTGGGTATGGAGGTTGACATGGGTTGAGGTTATACTTTACTGCATGGATGCCGCCCAAAATAAACATGAAGGTTATGTCAAGGTCATATAAAATGTCAGGCCTATCGGTTTATGTGCGATTTGTACTAAATGCGTAATGATTAGATAATGCGTAATGATTAGGTGTGCAACCATGCACGCACTGCTGCGATATCTGTCATCTAAGTAGGGTAGGGTGGGGCAAAACGCCTACCGTAAGCATTTTAAGCTGTAGTTATGTACTACCAACCTCTAGGAAAACATGTAGTCCAGCATACGTTGGATACTAAATTGCACTATCCACTACCCTGGTGTTACATTCCCTAATAAATTTTATTTATTTTTGTTCTCGAAATGCAAAATACAAAAAGACACAAATGGGCGTTTTGCCTCACACCATGGTGCAAAACGCCTTTTGGCAGGGGCAAAACGCCCATGGTGGGCGTTTTGCCCCATCCGCTACCTGACATAATAAAACACACTGTCCATGACCTTATAGTTAACCATATTATCAGTGTGAGCAAATTCAATAGAAAGACAGGTTCAAGTGAAAGTCAGACGGACCAGCAGTAGCCTGAGTGTGAAATGGGCCAGTAGTAGCCCGAATATGAGACAGACCATGCAGTAGCCTGAGTGTGAGATGGGCCGGCAGCCTGAGACAGGTCAGTAGCCTGAGTGAGATGGGCCAGTAGTAGGCTTAGCATGTGTGTCAGATGGGCCTGCAATTGCTTGAGTGTAAGATGGACCAGTAGCCTAAGTGTGAGTTGGACCAGTAGTAACCTGAGTGTGAGACGGGCCAGCATTAGCCTGAGTGTGTGATGGGCCAGCGGTAGCCTGCGTGTGAGCTGGGCCAGCAGTATCCTGAGTGTGGGATGGGCCAGCAGTATCCTGAGTGTGAGATGGGCCAGCAGTAGCCTGAGTGTGAGATGGGTCATTAGCTAGAGTGTGAGATGGGCCAGCAGTAGCCTGAGTCTGAGATGGGCTAACAGTAGCCTGTGGAGTGTGAGATGGGCCATCAGTAGCCTGAGTGTGAGAAATTGGCCAATAGCCTGAGTGTGAGATGGGCCAGCAGTAGCCTGAGTGTGCGATGGGCCAGTAGCCTTAGTGTGAGATGAGTCAACAGTAGCATGAAGGTGAGATGGGCCAGCAGTAGCCTAAGTGTGAGATGTGTAAGTAGCCTGAGAGTGTGAAGGGCCAGCAGTAGCCCGAGTGTGAGATGGGCCAGCAGTAGCTTGAGTGTGAGATGGGCCAGCAGTAGCCTGAGTATAAGATGGGCCAGCAGTAGCCTGAGTTTAAGATGGGCCAGCAGTAGTATTAGTGTGAGATGGGCCAGCAGTAGCCTGAGTGTGATATGGGCCAGCGGTACCCTGAGTGTGAAATGGGCCAGCAGTAGCCTGGGTGTGAGATGGGCCAGCAGTGGGCGTTTCCCCCACACCATGGTAGGCGTTTTGCCCCAATTAGAAACAGAGGAAGTTTCTAAATGTTGTCACGTGACCATGTATATCTTTCAATGGAAACCACACTGCATCGGTGACCAACACTAGTAGCTTCGGATGTACCCCGGTTACTAGTGGCTCTCGGTATTCCTTGGGCCTTGAGAGACTATATTATAGTACTGCTCGCATTTACTAAGGATAGTGTTACATTATGTATTTAGCAAGTATACACAACACTGTTTTGTTCAAAATGGTCGACATTCTCAACAGTTCATTGAAAATGTGGCAGCAGCTATTTAAGAAATACATGAGACTATAAAATCACGTGGAATGACGTCATAATAGCGGTGGGCGTTTTGCCTCACCTGGGCGTTTTGCCCCACCCCACCCTACTATTATAGCATTTTAGGCATGATGCTGATGTCAAAAGAATGGATCGTTTGTATTATTGTTTTCTTTGATAACAAAAATGTATGGTTTGGTAAAAAAAATCAAGTCTCTATCCCAATAATTAAGAAAGTTATGATCATTTTATTGATTTTATGGCGGCCATTTTGAATTTTTCTTTGCAAAATAATCCTTTAAGAATGACAGCTCTACATCGGCTCAGATATTATTATGGGATGCTATCCATGCACAATCAAAAGAAAAACAAACTTTTATCAGCAAAAACAAGGCTACCCCCATGATTACCGGACCACATTGACTTTAAAGACAAAAGTACGAAAAACACACTCTGCACCCGAGTATACTCGGGGGCCGCGACAGGGAGACATCTTTTGCCCCCGAGTATACTCGGGGGCCGCGTTAAAAGGGTTAATAGGCGTACATGAGACATGTTATACTCTAGCCATCAGGAGGTTGATATAGGGGACATAAGATAGTCCAGTCCTCAGAGGGTCAATACATGAGACATGAATTATGCGAGATTACGATCATGTATTATATCAGTAATACATTATTGATTGTAAGTCATAATATGAAATTTCCAGAGTATCCTATACGGCCATACCCCATCTATAGTATCGCCCAGACTCTACCCACCCTGAATCTGTTTGGGTGAAGTCTGGGCTTGGGGGGTATCTAGTCTGGGAGCTCCCAGATTATACCCTGGAGTATATAATCTGGGCGGCTACACCTGTATAGATGGGCCATCTGGTGACTAGCCATACTGTGAGAGTCACCTGGTGAGTGATGGTCATTATGTGAGTGGCAATGTATAGATTAACTCATGTAATATAATTCTCAACATAACGGACAAACGAGATGTCACGTATTGGTACTTGTTTTAACTAAATTGAAAAATGTAGTAACAAATTAACGCATTTTAACTGGTCCTATAAAAATCACCAGGTGTGCACACTAAATAGGCCTACATAAACATGATAGTGATCCCATGGTACTCACCAGATGTCGCTCTAGGTCAAATAATGCACAAACTGACTTGGGCAGATAGTGGGGCGGGGGCCCTAGCCCCTAGGGTAGTGGTTAGCACCGCTGCAATTCGTGGTTAGCACGCCAGAATTCGGGGTTCGGTTGGCGGTTTGAAAGAAACAAAAAAAAGTTTTTTCCCCATCCACGTGTGAAAGTCAGTACTGTGGGAAGCCTCCGGAACCGAGAGGTAGCATGCTCGGCCTCAGACCACCAGGGCTCGAATTTCGAATCCTGTGTCTGGAGGACAGTGTCATCTCAATCATCTCACCATCCTTAGGAGGTTCTCCTGGCCCAGTTTAGCCTATATGTGCCCAAAGGTGGCCTAAAGCCCGATTCATTTCATTTAATTACATTTGGGAAGATAGTGATCCATTCTCATTCATCAGATCCACCATTCTCAGCCCGCAAGCGGCTACTGCCCAGCCGAGACGGCCAGCTTGGGAACGAGACTGGTTGCGATCATACAATCACCAATGTGTTTTGATATTCTTTTTTAGCTATTAAAACATTGGAAGAAACACTTGACGTGTTTCTTCCAATGTTTTAAGATCTAAAAAAGAATACTAGAAGTCTTGATCACACAGATGGGAAGCCCACCTCACAAGTAGATCTATAACGTTGGGTACATGTAGGCCTATCGTGTTTGCTGCATGGGATAGACCTGATTAAAGTTAGATTATGAAAAAAAATAATATCAGGTAGACATGGGAATTTGCGTAAATTTGTCAACTGAGCAGTATGTTCTTTTGGTACCATTTCAAAGGAATTAGCTGGACAACTGCCAGATAATTGTGAAAAAAATATTTAACCCTATTTAACCGAGATACTTATTTATAGCAAACACCTCTGTGATGTCCATTGGAACAAATTATTATAGTTAATGGTGATGGATTTGTATAAGTACAATAATTGTGGTAACAACAAGATCATTGATTGATTAATTTGTATTTTCAGTTATTCAAAATGGCCTCCAAGATGGCCGCCGGCATATAGTCAGGATTAGCTAAATTGTCTTTTGCAATACATCATTTCTAATGGACTAGTTTGAAAACAATTTTGAAAATATGTCACCTTTTAAATTCGCGAGACTGTTTGTGCATACACCAAGGCTACAAAACCCTCAATTAGAACAAAAACACAAATTTGGGTGGCCCTCGCGACATCGCTTACTTTTTATCTTAGCGCGGGTCTCCAAGCCATGTAATTTGGTGAACGATCTGGAGGAATCTCGTTTGACTTAGCCTACCAGATGCTATATAACTGTTTACATTAGTATTGTGCTTCTCAAACGTTGACATTTGATAAAACTGATACGTTTGAGAACCTTTACATAATAGTGACACTACACTTATCTTATGCAATCTATATAATGGTTAAGTAGGTCAGTTATCTTGGAAAGCTAGCGCCGCAGATTTCCTCCTATGCGGCTGGTTGTTTGTATGTTTTGTGATGCTCTCGGGCCTTACTGATGACCACACCAAGTTGATGTCCGACAAATTTAACCTTCAACAACATTGCTAGCATTCCATTCGTAGTTCAGCGTCGTGTTCAACAAACGTAATAGACAATGAAACATGTTAACCCTTTCAAGCCTGAATTTACCATTGTCATCTTCATCCACTACAAGCCGCGAATTGCTGTCGCAATTCTCGACTTGTAGTGAATGACGATGATTGGATGTGGTTTAAAAAATTAGAGAAAATTGTCATGTATTGGTAAACCAGTTTCATGGAAATTTTCGTTCTCAACACTTGGTTGTAGGAAAATTAAGTCGGTTTTCGGGGATGTAAAATGATGCTTTAATGCATCGTGAGGGCTTAAAGGGTTAAATGTGCAATAAATCTCATGGGAATTGACAATGCCGCTCAGGACGTTGTTCGCTGTTGGGTGTAAATTGTTTATCAAATCAATCTTTTTACAGCATTACAGGGTATAAATGAAATCAAACTAAAATTTATGAGGGAATTCAAGACATTCTTGTTTATTCCTGGTAACATCCAGGACCTTTTTCACTCTGAGCCCTGTAGAACAGCACATACGGAAGTTGAAGAGATAGGTTACCAACTGGTTGTGCCATGGGAGACTACCACTTCATCCACGCTGAAGAAGACACTGTCATTATATCTAAATACACCACCTTCGAGCAATTATTGGTTGTCATGCATCATGTACATTGGCGTACCTGTGTGCTAGCACTAGTTCAAGTGACATGTGCCGTTACAGGCCGGGGCGCATACCTTTATTTAGCAACGTTAATGAATTTAAGAACGTGGTTAAATTTACCATCGCAGGCGTTGTTAAAATTAACAACGTAGTTATATTTAACCTCGGGTGTGACGTCATTCTGGAGAAGAACATGTGGTCCAATAAACTGTTTTGATGACAAAACTCACCTTACATTGTTAAAGATATATCAGAAATAACGCTATAATAGCCTATATTTTGCAGTCAAAGTTCGGAAATCAAGCGTGGCATCTACCTACAACAAGGTTTAGCCAGTTATCTGGGTCTTTCCTGGCCAATCAGACGATAGATCTCAAAATCCAACGATGAAAATCTCCATCTGTTATCCCCCCTCCTATTGGTTCATGTCGTCACTTCAGCAAGTCAATCAATTTTTCAGCAAGACGCTCAGCGTGGCCTGGGGGTCAAATCACGGAATCTAGTTTTCTTTGATTTTATCAATGTTTTGGTCTGATTTGGGCAGCAAACTGATATTTATGTTGTCTCGCATGGCCCATTCCACATATTTATATTGTTTAATTGATGTAATTCACAACGATTTTAAATTGGCTGATCAAAAAACGAAGTTTTTCTTATGGTCATGAATTCATGAACGTTGTTATATTTACCAACGCTCCCCGAGGTTAAATTTACACACGATATTGAATTCATTGACGTTGCTAAATAAAGGTATGCGCCCCGGCCTGGTTATGAAGATCATGATCTAGAATGTGTGTGATGTCAAGACATTTATCATCAGGAGGGGCATGTGCAAATACATGGTTCTCTCAGAAGAAATCCACACTTCTTCCCCTTCCCTGACCATTAAACAAGTTTAAAAAATGTATTACAAACGAAAAATGAGTTAAAATTAAATAAATTACACAAATATTTTCGTTCTAAAACCCATAGGTTCCACAAATATTTTCGTTCTAAAACCCATAGGTTTTAGAAAATTAAGTCAATTTTCCGTGATGCAAAATGATGCTTTAATGCATCGTGAGGGTTCAAAGGGTTAAATGCTAGAAAACACCTCTTAAGCTAAAAGGTTGTTTGGTAGCGGTCCAGATAGATTTACTGACCACCAAACTTGTTGAAATCGTGTATTACAAAAAATATATCTTGAATAACTCTAAATGCTCGATGATGCCAGCTTGGTTTCATTCAAATCCTGATTATACACATCTCCCCCCTACCAGAATCAAAAATAACCTGGTTTGGGGGTGATGTTGCAACTGATGATCAGATGAGGTTTAATATGCCCGCTGAAGGGGGTGGAGGACACTTACATGGGGTCTGACAATTCCTTCCGACCGAACGAAACTATTGTCAGTTTTTTATATGTATTGTTGCACTACTTTTTTGTGACGAAGTTTAGTTCATGGGCTAGATGGGGTGAAGTCAACCCACTGGGAGGCATTTTGCATGGAGGTGGGGTCGCGAACAAACTTTGGAGAGCAGCTTACAAGTTTTTTTTTATGATTTCGATGGCCTATAATAGTTGAGGGTGAAATCATGCTCTTGGTCGAACTCATCAGATATGTTGTTAAATACCAATACCACATCTTTTTCAAAATCGCAAAATGGGAACCGATGTCAGCTCCCGGAAGTCGACACAGCATTGCACTAACATTGAGCTAAAAAGTCGTTTTTGTTAGGGAATCCTGAACTGGACGGACAACATGAATACGCGGAGTGTGGGCGGTAATTACGTTACCCACCCAGCAAATATCAGAATGTCCACCCAACGTTGGTATACTGTTGGGCCAGCGTAGTAGACGCTGGGCCAAGAGTAAACCAACGTTTGGCCAACGTCTCATGTCCACTGGTCATGTACTCTGATCAGCAGGTGATTCTACGGGATTAGATCAAGTACTCTAAATTGACCTTGAACATTGTAAAGGTCAATGTGTGTGCATGTATTTCTGGACCATGGTCTTTAGATACTGTGATACTTGGTCAACTCCGGATCGGTTTACCACAGTTCAGCCCGATTTTACCATTCGCATTGCAAGATCATTCTTAGTGCTGTGATGTTTTACAGCGGACGCAAAAAATCCTAAAATTAAGCAATCTGTCTACTATCAAGTACCTATAAACGCGTTAAGGTCTTTACAACTTTCATAGCATTATGAAGTGTGCGGCGATGTAAGATTTAAGAGTCATCATAACATTAGTTAATGTCTAAAATAAATATATTATAGAAAAAGGTCTAAATTTTCAAAAAAAAGCGATTGCGATTGGATTCCACGGTTGTTCCTGGAACACATAACTTATTATTACTCGAAATAAGTTGTTAATAAGTTCGCCGCAGTTTTCCGTGTTTCTAAATAGCGACATATCTACAGTATCAGCTTTTACTTGTTTATACTTTATACATTATGCATGGCTTCCAGGGGATACGTTTAGTGACATTTTGATCCCCATATAATCAACCTTTTAAATACTATGGCAATTCTTAGCGCTGTGATGTTTTACATTGGACGCAAAAAAATCCTAAAATTAAAGGGACTGGCCCAGGCTAAAATCATCAAAAAATCGGTGATTTTATTCTGGCTTCTCAATATGACCATATGATGTAAACATGTCCATAGACTAGAACTGCAAAAGTTTTTTAATTTTTGTGCTGCGCATTCACCAGTTAGGCTAGGTATAGAGACGAAATTCCTGATTTTTAATTATTGACAACCATGTCAAAAATTAGAAATACGGGTATTTCGTCTCTATATCTAGTCTAACTGGTGAATGCGCAGCAGAAAAATTCAAAAACTTTTGCAGTTCTAGTCTATGGACTATGTTTACATCATATGGTCATATTGAGAACCCAAAATAAAATCACCGATTTTTTGATGATTTTAGCCTGGGCCAGTCCCTTTAAGCAAACTGTCGAAGACGACGTGAGAGATAACAGGGACTGCTAATAAAGATTGTCGTGCCAGAGATGCACTTGAACCCAGTCGTCACCTGTTTATATCTAGAATAGCTTCTGAGACTGATAATATCAATGACTTGCATTCAGACATTTCTGAATCAGGTTTCACTATAAGAGATTTAGCATGCATGCGTATCTCATAACTAAACTAAATTTAAGTCTTTTAAACTGACAGTGCCTAAATCTGAATTCGGGGATCTTTTTGATATCAGCCTATGGACTGAAGGTGTTAGAGTAAGGCCGTATATCACCCCTAGGAGAGGGATTGATTCTATGTAAATAATATTCATATCTCCATAATTATACTCTTATATACATTATGGGTTTGCTTCGTTTATGTAGTTATAATTCACATTGATTGGGACCAGGTAAGATGGAGTACATCGGCTCAATGATGAAGTCATGTGACTTTCTTTTTGTTCAAGAAAATTGGCTTATTGAAGAAAGATTACATATTTTTAGTAATGAAATTAATGGTATTGCGTGTCAAGGGGTATCTGGCATGGACAGTTCAAAACCTCTTGTTGGTCGCCCATACGGGGGATACTCTGTATTATGGAAATCAAACATAGCTCGGACGATAACTCATATCCAAACTCAATCTAAACGTTTATGTTGTTTGCTATACGAGTGTAATGATAACAATTTATGGATATTTAATGTGTATATGCCAGTTGAGGATCCTCATCGATCCTGTGGTGAGTATGAGGGAATACTTGATGAGATAAGTGGTGTGTTACCACAATATGATAATACAATGGTTAAAGTAGTGACCTTATTAGTGATTTGGCGTGCAATGAATCTCGTAATACTCAATCCATCCAAAACTTTGTTAGTCACGAGCACATGAAAATGTACATCAATCATGTCACAGCTGTAGTTGATTTTTTGTTCGAAAGTATGAGTAATGAGAAACGTTATATTTTAGATCACTTTATTGTTTTAGATAATATGTTTTTCTTAATAAATGATTACTATGTCACCCACGATGTAGATAACTTCTCAGACCACAGTCCAATTCATCTCAATTTATACATACCGATTTCATATGACCAATCTCGTAATACAGATCATGCTACTCCTCGACCAAAGTGGGATTATGCTTCACAATCAGATATATCACATTACCAGTCTACAGTGACTATTTTATTACAGTCTGTGCAATTAGACCAAGAAACTATTTACTGTAATCATATGTTATGTTCTAAACATAATTCTAGTATTCAGCCATATTATGACCATTGTCAATGCTCTTATAGAGGCTTCGAGAAAGACTATACCTGTCAACCAATCAAAATCAAGTACCCGCCCATGTATTGCAGGCTGGAACGAGCACGTTTCAATAACGAAAGAAAAAGCGTTATTTTGGCATCAGCTATGGAAATGTAATAATTGTCCTAAGCAAGGTTTTATTGCTGATATCAGACGAAAAACACGCGCTAGATATCATCATTAACTAAACAAGACAATGAAACAAATAAGATTTCTGGTCAGCCGTTTGTAAAGAACATAAAAAAACGAGAAATATAATTAACAATATTGATGGTATTGATACCGTGCAAGGTATTGCCAATTTATTTGCTGAATAGTATGATGATTTGTATAATTCTGTAAGCTATGATGAGGATGATATGTCTACGGTAAAATAAACTGTTGAAAATAAAATATTATGTCCTTGTGGTAATAATTTATGTACTAGTGATGACCATATTTCGGTTGAAAACATAGTGTCTGCTATAAAGCATATAAAGTCATGCAAACATGACGGATCTGACAATGTAAGTACAGATAATATCATTAATGCTCCTCCAGAATTATATAGACACATGGCTATTCTTTTTTCGAAAATGCTTCAGTATGGTTATACACCAGAGCAATTCAGATTTTCTAAACTGATACCAATCCCTAAAAATAAAAAAATCTCTTAATGACAGTACTAACTATATGGCAATTGCATTAAGCAGTATTTTGGTAAAATGTTTGATTTGGTTATATTGGAAATGTATAAGAATAATTGTCATACATCAGACCTTCAACATGGATATAAAAAAGGTTTATGGACAACGACTTGTACATATGTGTTAGATAAAGTTGTTAATTGTTATAATAAGAACAATACTCGTCCAGTAGATGCCAGTTAAGCCTTTGACAGAGTGCATTATTTAAAGTTATTTCATACTGTTGTTGATAAAAAAATGTGTCCATTATTAATTAGTCTTCTCATTAATATGTATAACTCTCAGACTATGTGTGTAGCATGGCGGAATACGTTGTCTAATCACTTCAGTGTAAGTATGGTGTAAAGCAACGGGGGGGGGGGTGGTATTTCCCCCATTTTTTATAATATTTATAATGATCATTTGCTCAATAATTTGCAAATGTCAGGGCTTGGATGTACAATTGGCCTCACATATGTTGGGGTGCTATCATATGCTGTTATATTGTGTTATTAGCGCCGACAAAGACAGTTCTACATAAAATGTTACATATATGTGACCAATTTTCTATTAAATATTATGTCAATTTTAATGAAAATAAAAGTAATTTATTTATTTATGATGTGGAAGAAATAGAAGATAATAATAATAAATGTTTTATTGACAACATTTAAGCATGCACATGCCCTTGTAAAATATATACTTTTTACAACTTATTTTATGCCATTGTATGGGAGCCAAATATGGAATTTTACCAGTACCAACGGTACTCGCTTTATAACCAATTGGTATAAAGCAGTACGGCGTATATTTAATTTGCCTCTTATGTGTCACCGTAGATTTGTTTAGCAAATAGCTGCAGATATGACAGTTGAAATGCAATTGTTTTGTAGATTTTTGATTTTTTTTCTTAATTGTATGAATAATAATAATAATGTTTTAAAGATGTGCAGTTTATTACCAATTAATGGAAGCCGGTCACCGGCATGTGAAAATATAAATTTACTAATTCATAAATGTATCATACCACGAGGATTTATTACAAACTATGGATCGTACTACTATATCATTTAATGATACATCATATTGTATATGATACACCTACCATTACTTTTGCAAGATAACTTATTAGATCGCGAGACACTAGGTCAACAACCCTCACATCTGGAGAAACAGTGTTAATATTAACTGAACTATTGTGCTCATAATTACCTAATGAATAACATATTTTTTTTAGCTACTAGCTAATGCCATTCAATTTGACTTTATTTTCTTATTTTATATAACATGGTGTGTATGACTAGTTTAGATTGATAAATAATGCCATTCAATTTGGCTTTGTTTTACTATTTTATATAATATGGTGTGTGTGACGCATGTGAAATGTGTTTGCTGTACTTGTTTGGTACGAAAATAAAGACATTATTATTATTATTATTAGCGAATAATCGCTCATTGGCGCCTTCGAGGAAAAGACATTTATATCTTTATTTAACCAGAATAGTTACTCACTGACCTGATTAACCATTTATTGAATGGCCGTTTGGTGGCTGTTTGGCTTGGCGGAATTTAAATAAGTTTGTATCTTGAAAACAATACAAAGTAACGAGACTTAGACAAAATTGTGGAATGTCTCGCCAAGAGCATTCGGTGGTTTTGGTCTAACACAAGCATATATAAAGCATATACAATTTCGCAGACGCAAAGTCCAAAATGGCCGACTGTCGCCCTGTTGTACTCAGTTCTGTTCTGCTCTTGTTTTTTAGAAATATTTCAAAAATTATATCGATTTTTTTTCAAACAAATCATGATGTGAACTTTTTTTGCCAAAGCCATGATATAAGAAAAAAGAAAGTTTTGTCTATAGGCCTAATTATAAATTTATTCAATGGATCGCGTTGAGAAGTAAAATTGTAACTGAGTGATTGATAATTATGCTGCTGCAGATGTGAACGGACAGGGTCTAATTCAGCAGTTTATGGCTGCCACAATTCCCCGTGTCAAGGCAAAGGCAAACTGTTCACACTCATGGCTTGACAGCGAGGTGCAAAACTTTAATTACATCAATAGCATGTATTTCTGATAGTATCCAGCTAAGGTCACTATGGTTTTTTTCTGTTTTAGATGAGCGTGCGCATTTGATTTAGGCCGCGCATTACCAAAAAAAACATGTTTTTTGCCCAGCGCGTGCATTGGATTGTAGCCGATTTCCAAAAAGACCGGTTAATTTGAGACATCAAAAACATTCCGAAAAAACCCAATTCATTTCAGAAGATAAAAAATCATTTTTCCAGCTATGTTTTTTTTTGCTTGTAGTGCTATTTCTCCCTGAATTTTCATTTATTCAACTTCAAACCTTGGCACAATGATCCTTGTGTTTTTGGGAGGTGTGCTATGACTTTTCTGAATCATACATCATGTTCTTCCGGATTTTTTCAGGATTTCCCGGATCACTATATGGATCAATGTCAAACTTTGATAGGCTATTTCTCCCAGAGTTTTTATCCAATCGACTTCAAACCATGGCATCAACGGACTAAATCCGGATTTTAGTGTCTCCAAAGAGCGGTAACTCTAAAAAATGGTATCTCTGTTGAATGAGGGATTGCCATTTTAGCTTTTTAGTTTTTCCTCCATTTTCAGAGGCTAATCATTCCTCGACTTTAATATATTTTAAAAATCTGTTTATTTTGTACCATAATCACACACGCAAGCACCTTAACCACATGTTTGTATGATATGTTTATTTATTAAAGATTCTGCACTAATTACATTTGAAGGCGAGTGAGGTCTAAATTTTAATGTCATTTGAATGTCAGGTGAAATGAAATGAAATAAATCGGGCTTTAGGCCACCTTTGTGCACATATAGGCTAAACTGGGTGAGGAGAACCTCCTGAGGATGGTGAGATGATTAAGATGACACTGTCCTCCAGACACAGGATTCAAAATTCGAGCCCTGGCGGTCTGAGGCCGAGCACGCTACCTCTCGGTCACGTTGGCTCCCCTCAATACTGACTTTCACACGTGGATGGGGAAGAAACATTTTTTGTTTCTTTCAAACCGCCGAGACCGGGAACCGAACCCCGAACTCTGGCGTGAAAGGCAGCGGTGCTAACCACTACCCTAGGGCCTCCGCCCGAATGTCAAGTGAAAGCATTACATGTCGGCAGAAATACATTCATTGCGTGAATTGAATGAGGCTGAATAGGGGGCAGTTCGTCCAGTATTTTGCATTTTTATTTGAAATATTAACCAACAGGCACGAAAAGACAGAAACTCAGTATATATCGTTATATAAATAATCAAAAATAGGCTTAAACAAAAAACACATCGATTATTCTATGTAGCAGTGTGTAATAACTTCCATTATACACACTAATACAGAAAACGTTACTTTTAATTCTGGTAATGATTTTGCGCCTGATGAAGTATAGTGAAATAGTAGATACAATAGTTCTGGTAACAATGATACACACAATTTATTTTATTGCCTAGGTTTATTTTAAACAAGATCGAATGGTTATTAAACATGAACATACTACTGTTCTTATTAAGAAAAAAAAGAAAAAGAAAAAACCACAAATGTTTTGAACAACCTGAACTGCAATGTACATTTATTAGGACTATTTACACTTAGCAACATCGAAATTACATTTATATATTTCATTTTGCATGTTTCTATTTTGTATAGTATTTGTGCTAAAATGCTCAATACATATCAGATATTTTGGGAAATGTTTAAACTATAAAAAATGTAACGTATTCAGTGTGTTTTTTTTTGTGCTTTTAATTGTTCATTAAAAAAATGATTAAAATTGATGTTTTAGACTTGGTATCTCAATTTTTAGGACAAGAAAAATTAATTTCAAGATTTTAAAATAAAGTTGAAATAAAAATAGGTCTAGTGAGAAGTTGATTTTTTTATATGTAGCTTGTGGAAAAGTCTTGCTTGAAGTGGCGGGCTTTGCCCATATAATTACAATAGAAAGAAATATCCTGTGTTACACAAATTTCCAGAAATGACTTCTTAAAATGGCCTACTGACTGTCATTTCTGCATTTTGCTCTCTATACTTAGTAAAATAAAATATTCTGTGACACACAAATTTGCAGATATGACATCTTAAAATGACATACTGACATTCATTTTCTGCATTTTGCTTTATATATTATAGACACATTACAATAGGAATAATCCTGCGTGACCCATGGCCAAACAGACATGAAACGGCCGGCGGTAACAGAGGGGGGGGGGGGGGGTTCCTCCGTGTTCGTTGTGTTCTTTTTGAACACTTTTTTCTAATAATATTTGTACATAGACCCCCCCCCCCACACACACACACACACTCCCTGTACAGGGGAAGTCCTTGAGAAGTGTTAGGTGGTCGTGTTATGTGACTAAGGTCACTAAGACAGGAACCCAGCAAAGATTAACCCAATGCTGGGCTTATGTTGGACCAGCGTCGCAGATGCTGGGCCAACATTAGTCCAGCCTTGGGCACATGTGTTTGCTAGGAAAAGGTTGTTTATCTGGGATGTAAGATGCCTCCAGCCATGCTACATTATTCATGTATCACCACTATGCTTCTGTCCCCATTATCCCACATCCTTTTATCCGTGTAATGTACTTAATGATAACTTCTATAGCGCCTAAATCCGCGGGGATCCGATCTCAGAGGCGCGACAAAACATAATTATAATCAGACTCATAGTCATAAACCGCTTGGATGTGTCCCCTGGGCCAACCGGACCACCGAGGAGCCTGAAAAACCTGACCTAAAATAGGTTTTCAATTTCTTTCCAAAATGTATGAGTGTTTTCGCTAATTTCCAACGAAGTTTTGCCCCGTGGAACATGCAGCTGATCTAGATCACTGGAACGAAGTGATGGCTCAAGCATGTTTCGAATATATTCTGTGAAACTCAATGACCTTGACTTCCTTTGTTTTCACCGAGCTGGCTAATACAATAAGGTATGGGGCAGGGGTTTTATATAACTTTGTTTTCACCGAGAGACGTCACTGAGTTTCACAGAATGAAGTATGGGGGAGGGGGGTCTTATATAAACTTGTTTTCACCCAGTGACGTCACTGCGTTTCATAGAATACTGGTTGTCTATTGGTCAGACAGACGCTGGTCCGACGTTAAACCACCATTGGTTCAACATATAGCATTAACTGGATTTGATCTGTATTTACGGTATTCTGTGACCGGTACCTTAAAGTTGAAACAATCACGCTGATGGCCTGTTAGGCCGACTGCCAATTATCTCTGTTTCAAGCAAGCACACTGCGAGCGCGAGACGTTGGACTAATTGTTGGTAGAGTGTTGGACCAGCGTCGCAGACGGTGGGTCGACATATTGCCAACATTACTTCAGCTTCTGGTGCTGGAGTGCACTGATTTCACCGCATCCGCTCATCTTTGTATGATTAAAATTGCACACTTTAAATAAAATATTACGGCAGAAAAATATAAAGCAGATAAAAACCTACCCGACATAAAATTCCATAGACCCTCCACAAATCTTCTTCCGTAAGTTATGTAAGTATAAATCTGCTGCCGGTGTTTTCAGGTTATCGCTCCACTTCATTAACTATTCCGAATCTCTGGTGTGAGGCCAGTTCACGCAATGTCACATTCAATTAACCCCTGCTGTGGTGTAGCTTTGTAGCTCTCTCCTGCAAAGGCAAATAGCCGTAACTGCTTCTTTTTTTAAGTAAGCACTTACTGCTGTTTATTTCCGTGGAACTTGAATCGCATGTTACTGTAGCTTGTTATAGGTATGTAGAGAATGTAGGATATTAATTAATAATTAATCAATGATACATTTTAAATTGCAGCTAGACAATACGTTTTTTTATATTTCAGGCTTTCCTGGATGATACTATGGATATGTTTGTAATATCTCTGATTTATCGGAACTCATTCTCTAAAATGTTGCGAAGAATGTCAAAATTTACAATAATACATGTTGATGGCGTTACATTTAATTTGAAATGTTTTTTTTTTCTTTTCAAGATTTAGGTTTCCTCGTGCAAAAGGTTAACGCCGGTTGATGAGGTAAACGCAGCGGACACGATACGTTTATCCACTGCTGGGGTGATTTTGGTCCAGTGTCTGCGACGCTGGCCCAACATCAAGCCGGCATTGGTTCAATGTATCATGTCTGCTGAAATAAACGCCTACGGTTAAGCCATCTGTACTTGCAGCGGCCACGCGTCTGCGAGCCAGCCAACTCTTGGGGTAGGTCTGCAGAGGAAAAAATAAGACAGAGACGACATGGACGCCCAAGCAGATCAGGCTGTATCTCCTGCATCAGATGTCTCAGAATATGGAGAATCAAGCCAACCACAACGGAACAGAAGCGCCGATTCCAAATCTGGCTCTGCAGGTCAACGTGTCACCTTCGACTTGTCGAACGAGAGCCAAGGTGAAAAGGGAGACTCGTCGGTCGCGAGTCGCGGTTTGGGGAGGAGGAAATCATCTCAGAAGCTGCTGCGGCGCAGTAGCAGTAGAGTGATGAGTAACTCTGGATGGGTCGGCAACTCCAAGGAGGGTGAAGAAGATGACATCAAGGAGGAAACAGAGCCAAAGCCGATGATGGAAGAGGGTGCAGCTGAAGCACCCAAGCCCTCCCCCAGGATGAAGGCATTCGGTTTTAGAGGTGCCGCTGAAAGTATCAAGTTGAAGATCAAGTTTCAAGCAGCAGATTCTTCAAATACCGAGAAAATGCCAGCCGGTCTGCTACAAATGAAGTAAGATTTCCTGTTTTATTTTATTTTTTACCCGTTCATGTCCTGTTGAGCCCGTATATATACGTTTCAACTTAATAAAATTGAAAAATTGCTTAAATAGTTGTAATTGTTCTTGTTATTTTTCACTTTTACTGTATGTGTTCAAGCTGCTCCGTGGGATGACGTCAATTTTGGTTTTTAATTTTATAATGAAGTAGTGTATCCCGCAGGTGATGATTTCATTCTTTTTAGATGTTTGATCAGCATTTATAAGAATCCAGAGAAGACCTATAATTAGGTTGATGCCATCGGCCCAGCGTTAGTCAGACAATTGGTCCTGCATTCCCCACTCTTTCTCTTATTCCACAGAGAAATGTACCCCTTTTTACTAAGTTTTTATTTTATTATTATGCAGGGATTATGCGTTCGATGTATATCCATACCACGCAGTTACTGTGTACACGACATGGGTCATTTCTACTCTTAGAAAGTATCCCAACAAACACGAGATGCCTCAATGCCAGTTTAATGTTGGGCCAACGTCTACGACTCTCACCCAGCATTGGGTCAACATCTCGTTTTGCTGGGATATAGTACACTCTTTTGAGGCGTGTAACAATACCAACGACATGTACATAATGGTCAGGGGAGGAGGGGGACGGGGGCACATACATCTATGTACACTGAAGTGGGCTTAGTTTTTGGGGTTATCTGTACTCTTCCTCTGGCCATAATTATTATCAAATTATCAGTCTGACTTCGCGCACGCTTAAACACAATGATTCTCATACAGAGATTGATCATCGGCACAATTAGACACATTTAGTTATATGCTCATTCAGTAAAAAAATCTAATATCATAGCCGACACAAAACATTTTTATAACATTTATACAAGGTCGGCCCAATGTCTTCGACGTTGGTCCAACATTGTATAAATGTTATACAAATGTTTTGTGTTTGGTGGGATATGAAAATGCCTCTCAGAAATACTAATTTTATATGTCGATTTATTCAGAGAGCACGGTCACGATCTGAAACCTCAGGCAACAGGGATGAGGCACTTTGGTCTGGGTAAGATGGGGATTTCACGCGCTGTGATGAAGTTCAGGGGTCCTCCTGAGGAACAGCCACTCACTCTCTGCTTCCACTTCCCCAGTACCTTCATCACTCACCGCTACGTGATGGACATGATCAGCAACAGAATCAAAACCTTACCAGGAGCTAGGATAACAGGGATCCAGTTTGTGGACCGTAACGTTCTGCACGGGAGTCAGGGTTTGGACAACCGCTGGCTGATAACCGTCAGTAACCAGCTGACTAAGGAGGTGCTCCTCAAAACGGGGCTACAGATTTACAACCGTAAGATCAGCTTCAGACGCTACGATGACATACTAGCGGATGAATACAAGGAGTTCATGAAGTATGAACAGCTGCAGAAGACCCTGTACCAGAAGCTGCAGGATATGGAAGGTCAAGAGAAGACAGACTACCTTCAAGCTGGTGTGATAGCCACCAATAAGCAGCAGCCGCCGCTTCCTCAGGATGTGAAGAAAGTGCTGATGGAGATGAAGCGTACAGAAGTGAAGGCTTTAACGCCTGCAGGACATGGAGAAGCTGGTGCGGTCGACCAGACGGTGGAGGGAGGAGATGCGGCCGCTTCTGGGTCACGTCCTGAGTCAACCACGGTGCAACATGTTGACATAGAAGAGCGAAATACCCCGGTGAATGTTGTCCAGAGAACCCCCGCTAAAGACCTTAGCCATGAGACACGTAGCCGCAGATCTGCCAGTAACTCTGCCAAACATGATAATCGTACACGTGCATCTACGGCTTCAGCTCGTTCAAGGTCACATACTGACCATCCACAGTCTGCAGACTCTACAGCAGGTAGACCTGTAGTAGTTATCCCTGGAATGAATTCTTCTTCCCAAACTCCAGACTCAGAACGGCAGCCTGGCCAGCAGCCTCTACCAATGCCCACCAGGGCTAAGTCAGCCTATACAGGAAACAGAACCCCCTCAGCAGGCAGTCATACCAGTAAACAATCGAACGACGACACACCAAGACTCCTCAATAGACACAAAACAAGTAATGCATGGAAATAAGCAAAAATGAACAAAGACAAAAGGCAGTTACTACTTACTTTTCAAGTAAGTAATTACTGCTTCTTGGCTTTGTAGATCAGAATCATTTTACTGAACATCCTTTGTGAAATATTTACCCATCAATTGTAGTTCCTCATATTTTACAATATTAATGTAATATTTCTTTATTTTTTATGTTTTCCTTAAATAGATTCACTTCACCATTTTTGGCATTAATTTCCCTTTAAGTCCTCACGATGCACAACTAGGGGTTTTAGAATGAAAATTTCCATGAAACTGGTTTACTAATACATGGTAATTTTCTTTAATTTTCCACCCACTTTAAATCATCTTCATCCACTACAAGTCGACAATTTCGACAGCGATTCGCGGCTTGAAGTGGATGAAGATGACAATGGAAAATTTAGGCTTGAAAGGGTTAAGAAGTGTCCATTGTATTTATACTGTAGCTGCGTACTTTTTAACTGGATAATATTATAATTGAGACAAAAAAACTTGATAAAGTAATGTGTATGACAGAACCTAAAGATAAAGCAGAAATTTCAAATCAGTTTAATTTATTCTTTACTAATATTAGTCCCGAACTTGCTAATAAAATCAAGAACAAAATAATTGATCATTTAGAAAATAAAAACAGGTTTGGTATGTATGGTATTTCAAATTCTTTAAAAAAATCTGTCAAAAAAGTACTTGTCAAACATATAACTATATTAATTATTTGAATGTTGACAACAGGAGTTTTTACGGATCAATTAAAAGTTGTAAAAATTGTACCATCATATGAAAAGGGTGACAATACACCACTTTTTACCGACCTATATCTATTTTACCATCATTATCTAAGATATTTGTAAAAGTTATTTACTTACAACTCTATGCATATTTTGAAAATAATAAATTACTCTATAGCAGTCAATAGATGGCTTTAGACAAACTCAACCGAATTTACTGCTTTGTAATTATTAGATATAATGATATTTTTGAAGTAAGAATGAAAGATTCTTATAATAGAGCATTTTAAGACAAGTTGAAAGTCTTTGACATATTATATCATGATATTATTTGGTATTTCTGATTTTTTTTAAAGATATCCTAGCATATGTTATCTGTGAAGTAGACAGAAATATGTAGATTTTGCCCACTAATATTATAAAATAACACAAATTGCTACTGTGGTTCCCCGGGGATCTAGTTTAAGCCCCCTTTCTTTATATCTATTTTGTAAATACAAAAACACTTTTTAATTTCTCATTTTAGCTGATGATACCACAATCATCATTAAAACTAATGCAAAAAATATATATTTAATTAACAAAGTATTTGGATAAATTATTTTTTATGGCTTGAAATGTCACTAAACATGCCGAAACCCTTCTTATATCAGAGCAAACATCAATAATTTATCCAAGAATAACTGCCGAGTGCCGGCTGATGTCTGTTTGTTATATAATTCACTAATTGTACCTCACATGATAATTTTATATGAATTAATGGTATTTGGTAATCACCGTAATAAACTCTGTCTGCCGCAGAGATGTTTTAATTATTATTACTTTTAGTGGACTGTTTGGTCATACGTAACCCTTATTAACACTTTAAGCCCTCATGCTGCATTAAAGCGTCATTTATCATCTCTCAATAATGACTTAATTTTCTAAATGTAGGTTTTTTAGAACGACAATTTTTATGAAACTGTTTTAATAATAGCAGTACTTTTTCTCATTCGTCGCCCACTTCAATTCATTTTCATCCACTACAAGTCGGGAATTGCGTCAGCAATTCGCGCTAGTAGTAGATGGAGATGACTATGGTAAACTCAGGCTTGAAAGGGTTAAAACAACTTTGTATGATGAAATTTGAAGATATAGTCAAATATCATTATCGATACCTTATAGGAAACTCACACTTTTATTTCCTAACATTGAAATTGATCCAAAACCCGCATAGTTACTTTACCAGCAACGAGAGTTATGCAAAATATATTGTTTCCTGTATTAAAAATAAATTTGTGAGAAAATGTATTGCACATCGTGTTGTATCGACTATTAACAGTTGTCCTCATATTATAAAAGAAACAATATTTATGCACAGTCTCTCTGGTTTAATTATCTAAATGAAACGTTTTTTATTTAAATTACTCGAATACCTGTAATTTCACCAACTGTTTTGTTTGCTGAATAGCTTTAGTTTGACTATACACACTATCATTATATATTTAAAGGTGATCTATCACCCCTTATATGGTATGAATAATTATGTCCTTATATGTGGTGATTGGCTATCATGTAACCCTCTCAGAGGGTCACATGATAGCCAATCACCCAATATAAGGAAACACTTATGCCCCAACTTGTGGCAACTTTGATATATTTGTCACAAAATTATTTATACTATATAAGAGGTGATAGATCACCTTTAAGACAATTAAACAGCAATATTAGCGCGATTGATATAAAATTGTCTGTTTTCATTGTATGCCATATTTTGCTATCAGGCTCTACGTGTCTACGCTAGCAACCCCAAATTTATGTAAAAATCTTCTGATTTTCTACTATTAATATTACTTTTGTTTCGATGTGTTCGTATATTTGTACATTGTATGTCTTCTGTGGAAAAGCAATACAATGAGCCTGAGCTTTCTTTAAGTAAGTAGTTACTGCCTTTTCATAAACAATGCCACAACACATGACAATCTTGTCTTAGACATGTATGACTTGCACTCTTGTGCCACCTGGCGAATGCTGAAACCGTTAGCATTGCGTATCAAATTGAAAAAAATGATGAAATACTGAATTGTTTGTTCGATTATGTCAGAGTTGAAGCCTTTGTTAAAAGACATCGATTATAATTTAAATATACTTTTCTATCGAATACGTGCACTGGCAATAAACATGAAATATAATAATACTATAACCGCATATATGCATTACATAAGTATGAAAAAAAAGTGTGGTCATCAATTAAAAAAAATATTAACAAAATGTTCAATGTTGGTCAGCATATGAGTCATCTACTTGATATTTAGCGCATGTTGAAAATATCATTTAACTCACGAATGTCTCTCATAAAATGTCTGTCAAAATGTTTATTTGTCCATCTAGCTTGTGAGTGGAGTCAGCATTTCAAACTGTAATGTTAAGATTAATGCCAGAATTAAATATCCATTATAAAATAGATCATAATTATATCTGAACAAAATAAACCATTACAAACCTTATATTTGCAGTGATCAGTGTCATTGTGGCCAGGACCATAGAATGTGTATCTGTGCATGAAGTCCCCAGACTTTATCTTAACAACGTTATCCTTCATTCCATATTAACCCTTTACCCGCTAAATTATCTTACCTAAATTTTCACTGGGTGATTTTAACACACTTGAAGTTGTGGGTTCTGGCATAGTCCATGAGCTAAGTGCTAAAAAAATAGTCATTGGTGCCATTTTATGGAGAAATTGTTTACACCTATTTTCCAAAACCACATTACCTCCAATGGTGTGTGATACCAACACAGTGGCTACAGCTTCCACTTCGAGAACTATGGTTATATTGGACCACCCTATACTCGTCTTTAATAAAATGGCAGTGATTCTGGAAATGCCAGGGGGATATTAAGGGAACTGTGTAAATGGTATCGATATGTTATTTTTCGACACCACTGCTAGAATGTTTCCAACGTTCTATTGTATCAAAACATTTTCGTGACCTCTACAAGTCATTCACATAAATAAATCAATTGCAGCATGCCATGCACGAATTGTACGAAGTAAACAAACATAATTGGATCATAACTAAAAATAACCAAAGTCTGATTTGATTGTATGATGGTATGGACCTTTGAGCCCAATCCTTGGTAGTTTGTACACTCGAATGGAGATACATATTTTTTTATGGCGACGTATAATGTAGGGGGTGTTTTGTAAATCACTGCCTGAAAAAAATGGATTATGTGTACATAATTGGTAATATCTTTGTCAATACTAGCCTAAATCAAGTTTTAGAAGAATGTCACCAAAACGTATAGCTAGTAATAGTTTGACATTTATGTTTAAAAAAAGATAATAAAGATAATAAATTAAAGGTTATGAAGGTTACTAAATGCCACAAAGTCATGCCACAATGATTTCAGCAAGTGTTTTCTCGTCACACTATCTGTAATCTTAATCAATGAGGGCCGCGACGTTATGTTTTGTCATCAGAGCATCTATACTCAGATGTCATTATTTTGTTTGTTGATTAATTAGACTACTCAATGTTGGAACTGATGTTACGGTGGTATATAGCCTCTATTAAGTTAACTTCAGATAGACTGTTGCGTACAAATTCAGTCTCAATCTTTTGTGTAGGTATTTTTTCACTCTGGGAGTGCACCACTTGACGTGATCAGAAGGTTGGACTAGGAGTGACAAAACATGTAATATATATTTCCACTATCATTCAAATGTAACGACACCACCACCAAAATGAATGAGCTAGCTAGGTATATATGAAGAAAAAAAACACCTCCGAGTTATAAAGGTCAATAAAGGGCAGAACAGCATTCAGATAGTTCTTTTGTTATTTTTTCTGTCATGACGTTGTCTGTACTTCGCTATTATTTGTACAAAGACAGCGCTATTCAAGGTTTGACTTGATGACAAGATGCAATATATTTTCTGGGACAAAACCAGGTAGCCTATAGTCAAACTGGTGTACAGATACTGTTTTAAAGTCGGGTTTTTCCAGAGGTATATCATATGGCATACTCTGCACACAGACGAGAATGACATAATTGAAAATATATTGGCTAATACTCAATAAAATTGACCTATTTCGATATCTAAGGATATTGTTTGAAGGCCAATGTTTCAAAGAAAATAAATATAAATATATTGCTGAATTATACACGTCTGCAAATGTCAAAGGCTCAAACAAGAGTGATCTAAGCATGTTTTTTCTCATTTTACTATTGTAACTATTGTCATACTTTCTTCAACGTCTGAGTATAACAAGGTGAGCCTTGAACGTACTGTCTTTTTATCGGGAATATTTGTGCTGGAAATAACAATTTAGATAATAATTCATAATTTATAAAAGTTAGCAAACTCAAAGTTAGCCACATTGACCTAAACAAGTGATCTCTTATCATACTATCTTACGTCGAAATAATGTCCTCAACATCAAATAATAACACTGAGCTATTTTGTACAGACAGTAACTGTTCACTAAATGATGTTGAAAAAATGTAATAAATGCTATTCTTAACCTATGCAAACTCTGAATGTACATGACAGAAAAAAATATCAGAGAATGGAGATAATGAAAAGTGGTGTAACGAAATTATTAGTCAAGTGGATGTTCCCCAATTTATATAATTTATATTGCTACTCTACTTAATGTTCAGCCCATTAAAAACATGCATAGTTTGGTACATTGGACAATAACCTTGGTTAACTATTGGCACTATATTGTCAATTATGGAAAGAAAATGGGAATAAGGTATTTACCATATTATTTATACGTCAATTGTCCGGTGCACGCAACATGGAATGTTTTGCTCTAGATGCTCTATTTTAATATATCGCTAGTGATTATGCTAAGGAATATTTATCAACGAAAAAATTGTATAAAGACAAAAAACATGTTTGGATCGCTGTGATAAAGAGTTTTGACCTTGTATGATCTTCATGGTTTTTCAATTTTTTGTTATTTTTTTTCAAATATTGCTGATTGAAAACTGTACGTTTTGTTATCGAGCTAGTTAATTTTTATTAAATATTAGGAATTATATCTCCAAATATGTCGTTCTTTTGTATCACATACCATGTCAACTAGTATATCAACGAGTGGAAAAAGTGGCTTATCCCTAGTTTGACTATGCACATCAGCTGTCTTTTTCTAGCGGATCTATTTCGTCATATCATCAAGCTACACCTGATTTAGTTTTAGTTTGAACAAATAATATAAGTATTAACAGTGTGATGACAGGAGAAACTGAGAGTAGAAGCCGTTTTGTATGATTTTGACCTTTATTGACCTTCGCAACCCAGCCAGTAGTGATGCGTTTTTTACGTAAATAAAATTCATTAAAGAACTCACTTTATCTTAGCATTTGCCAGCTGTTTGACAATTACATTGCCAATTTTGTCACGCTCATTGTATGTTTATGCCATGTGGAACACCCCAGGGTTAAAACAGCCCTGGAAAAAAATGCTGCCAACATTTGACTAGAGTGATTCCAGAGGCTCGAGACTATCACTATAATAAGTCAAACCTTGGTCAGTTTTAATATTCAACAAATTATATTAAAGTATATAATGTGATGACATAACACTGGTTAAGATGATTGTAGTTTTTGACCTTTATTGACCTAAATATATTGTTATACAGTTTTAGTCTACTGAAACCGTTATAAAAACGTTAAGCTGTACAATACAAACTGCTATCATACATAAATGACACCCCACATGGTGACAGAACAATTTGATACCGAGTATAATTCGCCCCTCGAAATGGTACCGGTCATCCATGTGGCTCATGGACTAGCAACGACAGACAACTTCAAGTGGGTGAAAATTACGCATTTTTGTTTCATTTGAGACCCAACATTCGCAAATCTTTATGCTCAACCACCCTTTTCATTCCCAATATCAGTGATTTCATCCGCTAACAAAACGTATTAACACTTACAGTGCGGGGATCGACCTCAGTATCAGAATCTGACGTCTGTAGACGTCAGATTCTGACGACTAAAGTCGATCCCCGCACCGTAAGAGTGTACATATTTCTAACGGCCGTAGACCCATAACATAGGTATTCAAATGAATCGGAAAGCGCTACTTAAGACATTTATGATGATTTTAAATTGAAATAAACCACTTGGTCTCCATGTTTTTTACAAAATATGCAGCGCTTTAAGGTTAAGAACTATTATAGTCGTGGCTGGGTATCCCATTGAAAGCGATTTTCGCAACTCCAAGTGTATTGGCTACATTTTTGACGTCATCAGTTGTGCTCATGTTTGGCTGGGTATTTTACATGTACATGTAACTGTTGTCGTACAACATCATTCTTAAATGCTGACGAAACTAAACAACAAATGGCTGTCCAAAGCTGTGCGAATAAACAATATCATGTTCTTAACACATTATTTTACAAAAGGATGATTTAAGAGGTCAAATAAACTGTTCTGCGTTTTGGGCTATTTATATAAGAAACACCCGAACTTTTAAAACGATTTGATAGCATTATACATTGGTTGATTTTCTTTACTAATGCGAAACTAAATATATTTTAATATTTAAAATAGTATAACCACTAAACTAACTATCGCAGCGTAAATTGTCCAGCCACAGTATAATTTAACGATCTACGTTTTTACAAGAAAGGCAGCACTGAATAACATTTATTCCACATAATATTTATTCCACGGACTTGACCTAGAACCACTTCTGCTTTTATCTCAATTGGTTTGTTAAATATTACGTTTTTTTATTGTATTTTAAGGCACTCAATTTCATTAAAGGTTCACACCCTTAGCCTATTTAAAACGTTATTGTAGGTAAATGGTTGAAAGTGTTATCATTATGTTATATATTTATGTTATATATATATATATATATAAATATGTTTTGGTCCTACATTACAACAACAGTGGGCTGCTGATCTCTCAGTGTTAGATTGTAGACAGATAGATACATATTTATTTATTGACGTCATGAAGTCTAGGACTCATGCTCCACTAAAATGAACATAGTAATACACATTTTTTATACAGTGTATAATAATTATATTAAAAATAGTCAATTATGTAGAATATAATTATGTACAAGTCTTAACCCTTATCCTAGGTAATTAATTTATTTTTTTAACCACTTGATGTTGTGTCCGCTACCGCGATCCACAACCTCAAGTGGGTGAAAATTACTAAAATTTGTTTAATTGAAGACCAAACATTCACAAATATTGTGTGTTTAAACGCTCATTCTATTGCCAATAACACTGATTGCGGCTAATAAAACGGATTAAAAAAGACTATTGTCGTAATTAGAAGGCAAGTGTTAACTAAAAGAACTACGTAGAAAATATACATGATAACTAAAATTAAATGAATGTGTAAATGATACAGGTTTCCCGCATCGCAACCAGATATAACACAGCTACATAGACTATTTATTTTAAACAGTAGCATAAAACGACACTCCGGAAAGCATACAAATCTAGAAAATAAACGCAAGTTGATACAACTAAAGTATGTATAAAAAAAACAATATTTAAACGTAGGCCTATAGTATAGTAGGCCTACTTAGTAGAAGCCTTTTAAATAATCTAATACGGACGAAATATCCACGTCCATGCATACATACACGTATAATTTTTACCACACACAAAGTGTACCTTACATAATAATGCCATATAATACAATGATAACACAATAATGATAACATATTAATTTTAATAATGCCAAGCAATTTTATGGATTGTGACCTGTGACTTCACCCGCTCCGAGCATGATGCTCAACCCTTCAGTGTGTGTCCCGCTGCCGCCACCCGCAAATCAAAGTGGGTGAAAATATTCAGATTTGTTTAGTTTGTGATAAAATATTTTACTATACTTTGTGATTTAACACAAATTCCACTTATATTCATAAAAAAAAGATTAACAACGACTTTATTGGTGAGTGGTGCTCAACTGGTCAGAATAGCCGTTGACTGTATAATGCATCGAGTTCTGACCTTGACATTCTCAGATCCACACTGCTACAAATCAGATTACACAGATTAACGTGAGGGAGTCATTCCGAGGCACATGATAATGTTACAAAATTACCGCAAGCGTTCCGTCACACAAGTGATTATAAAAATAAAATGAAGAGCTGGTATTTCCATAAGCACCGCCAAAGGCAATCAGCAGTAACTGCTTACATTTCAAATAAGCAGTTACTGCCGTCTGCCTTTGCGTTGCAGAGCCGATCAATTCAGAAACGAAACTGGACACTGGGGTCCGTTGTGACACTAATTCAAGTGGACAAGGTAGAGTGCAGTGGTGGATTGCATTAGTGGCCATTGTACACCCGGTGAAAGCGAGGCGTTGATCCAATGTCGATTTAATGTTGGGCTGCCGTCTGTGACGGCGGCCCAACATTAAATCAACATTAGATCAACGCCTCACGATTGCAGGGCAGGGTGTGCCGCGCGATGGCGAATATCTGCAAATGCATTTAGCGATCGTCAATCGGCGTCTGGTTGTGGAGTTACAGAGGAGGCCCAGCTGTTGGAACGGTTATTACTCAAATTAAAGCTCGTCAGTCAGGGCTGTGCATCATCTACACCACACTCAGGCCATCAAGAGCGGAGTCCCGAGGGGGGTCCACGGCGGCAAAGAAGCCTCTCCAGGTTCACAAATCTGTTGCACGTTGAAGCAGCAATCAGGGTCCTGCCTGGAAGGTCAAGCCAGTCAGCAGCGCGACGACAGGAGCCAGCAGCAGCAGCAGCGGCAGCAGCAGCAGCAGCAGCAGCAGCAGCAGCAAACGCGGATGTTAATAGGTGGCATCATTTACAGAGGAGGGACACGACGCATGCCTTGATCTTTCAGCAGATTGAGGTTCGACCCGCTGTTTACACAGGCCGCCGTTCCACATGTCGCGTGATTTATTCATCGGGAAAAATAGCGAACTCACGACAGAGGTGCCGTAAGAAGATCGTCATTGCCGGTGAGTTTTCTTTGCAATTTCGGTGTGATAACCTTGTCATACTTATGCTCTTCTCAATTGTGTATGACAATTCTGTCGTGAAGAAGCACGCAGCGGTGACTGCTCACTAGGGAAGAGCATGCAATCACTGCTGGTGTTGGTTTTTGCTCGGCGAAATTACTATGATGTCTTTTTAAACCAGGTGTTTATTGGATATGCCACCATTAAGTAGAAGTGCGCATTCTTAACACCACAGCACTACATTATTGAATTTGTCATCAGGTCAACCCTTTAACCGCCAAATTATTCAATCTGAATTTTCACCCACTTGAAGTTGTGTCTCGCTGACGCGATCCACAACTTCAAGTAAGTGAAAATTATTCAGATTTGACAAAATGGAGGTCAACTGTTTTTAAATATTGCTGATTAATGTTACATTTTATCTTTAACATGTTTAAAAGGTGGTACTTAATGTGCTAATAAAAATGAAAACCCGAACATATGCGGCACCGGCGGTTAAAGGCAAAGAGAAGCAGCTGCATACTTTTCAGGAAAACAGTTACTGTTGTTTCCATTTGAGGGCAGTATTGTCGTCACGTCGTGAGTGCTCACGGGAAAGCAGGGCGGGGGTCACCACTACCGCCTGTCACGCCAGAGATCGACGGTTCGCCCCTTCTCTGCTGTCAAACACACAAACTGTTTCTTCCCAACCCATTGAGGGAGGCTCTATGACCGGCAGGTGACTTTCTCGACATCGCTAAATAGTCGAATCCTGTGTCTCGAAGACAGTGTCATCAGATTCAAACCCATATCTTCATTCATCCATTCATTGAATAACCGAGTTCTCTTTTCTGAGCAAAGAGGTGTCTCATTTGAAATGCAATCGCGCCTGGCGTTCTTGTCACCTGGTGCAGGTCGCGTCCAGGCGCCTCGCTCCCCTCGACCTGGACATAATGCCGTCCGGCAGCCAGCTGTGTCCATAGCTGCAAACTCGGACGGTGTGACCCAATCCCAGACTCAATATCGGTTTAATGCCGTCTACGACGCTGGGCCGTTATTGAACCGAAATTTGTCAACGTCTCGTGTTATCAGGTACGGTAAGGTTCTAGCCTCATCAGTCCAGTGCCCACCTGTACCATTGTAACATATGAGTGTAGGGTGTGCATGGACACCGCAGAGTTATCCCCACGCAATCGTTGATCCAGCTTGCGTTGATCCTGTGCTGGTTTAATCTTGGTCTGTAACGTTCTTCCAACATAATATCTTGTTTGCTGGGCAGGTGCTTCAAGTGATTTGCGGTGGCGCTGCAGCTAAACTCTGCGTAATGATCCAGACTTGGATGGATGAGATGCTTAGTCTCTGGCTGATCACTTGAACCATTGTGATGTGTGCATATTATGTCACTTACAGGTGATCTATCACCCCTTATATGGTATGAATAATTATTTCCTTATATGGGGTGATTGGCCCTCTCAGAGGGTCACATGATAGCCAATCACCCCATATAAGGAAACACCTGTGCCCCATATTGTAGCAACTTTGATTTATTTGTCACAAAATTATTCATACTATATAAAGGGTGATAGATCACCTTTAAAACCGGTTACTCGCGTGTTCATAGTTTATAATAGTGCTTATAATAATAATCCATAGCACACACACGTGGTGCCTATTTTTGGATCTGCTCGATTTTGCTTTTATCTACCTAGTTTCCACATGTATAGCTCCAGACACATTTATCGGCATAATATTATGTTACTTTGTTCATTGCTGAAATAGTCAACGTATGTGCTTCTGTCTGGTTCCATTTGCTCCAAAGTAGCTTTATTGTAAATGCATTGCTGAAACTTTCTCATTATTAGCCTATTATGTGGTGTACTCGGGGCGCACGTGAAGAAATTCAGCAATATAGATGGACATTTTACTTTATCCTGAACAAATGAATAAATCAGTGGTATTTAGGCCACTTCACATACAGACTAGACTACTTTCGAGGTGTGATGATAATCAGATGACACTGGCGTTCTGAGAGTACGCTACCTCTTGGTCACGGCAGCTCTCCACTATCTTAAATCTTTTCGAATGGACAGAGAAGAAATATTTTGTCTCATTGAAACCCGAATTTCGACAGGTGGGAAAAACAATCCAAATTGATCAAAAAATCTGATGTAATTGTTCTTACATCAACTTCACAATAATATTATGATGACCTAATTGTCATGCCAGCCATTTGGTATGTATGCACATATTGTCAAATACCAAATGTCGGCATGCGTATATGTTACGTATGGGTGTGTTTTGTCCCTGGATATAAGAGTCACTTTTGACCTATAGACTGCTTGCACGAGTTTGCGCAGTGAACAATTGTCTGATTGAAACAGTACCGAGTTGCTCACTGTGTGGCGTGTTGTCATTGATAAGTGTGTAACAGTTGTCTGATTAAAACAGTTCAGCGTTGCTCACCGTGTGGCGTGTTGTTTTTGGAAAAGGTGTATTGGTGTCAAATTAGACAAACACTTACTTGCCACGTGAGAGCGTAATTGCAAAGCAGTTGTAATTGCAAAACATTTCTATACAGTTAAGATAACATCGTGACTATTATTCAATGCCTTAATGCATTTAATTTGTGGTTACGTTATTAATCATACCTTGCCTCAGTTATTCAAATAATTGTGGAATGTTTTACCAATGTAAATATAAGCAACTGCAAGACAGCACGAGAACGCACTATTTACAATTCAATTATGGCACGGAAAATGTTGTCTTATTTCCCCCCTTAAGATGACTTTCCCCTGACTAGCGCAGTTTCCCTCCTTGAATAAAAAATCATTGTCATTGTCATTGTCATTGCCTTGGTGGCTCACATTTCAAGTATTCTATCTCTGTATAGCTGCCAACGATGTTCTCAAGTTTCACAACCTGACCCCGTCCCAGCAAACGCAATGCATTGATCCAATGTTGATTTGAGGTTGGACCAGCGTCGTAGACGGTGGACAAACGTCAAATCAACATTGGGTCAATAAATCGCGTTTGCTGGGATTTGGGATAAATTACATTTCCCCAATGATTGATCTTTAGAATTTTGCGGCTGGTCCACCGCGCGCGCCTGATGAAGCATGTGCGCCGGATCGTACAATACTGAGGGGTCACGGGCGGCGTGCAAATGTCATTTGGGACCCCCTGGGAGTCGGACCTTGGGCCGCCGCACAGAGGCAGATGGCAGTAACCTCCTACTTGGAAAGGGAGCGGTTGCCGACGTTCGCCATCGCGGGGCCACAAGGTGGTGCTAAGGCACCTTTGTCAAGGCTATGCGCGCCTCCCTGTACCAGAGACCACTGTTTCCGCGGGCGAGTGCTGAAATATTCATAGCGCATGCCCGTACACATTCATCATCCCAGGTCGTCTCTTGTACCGCTCTGCAAAGACAAAAGGCAGTAACTGCTTACTTGAAAAGTAAGCAGTTACTGCTTTTTATCTTTGCACGTCACTACAGAATGCGATGCGTTTTGCATGCGCGACCGTATCCTCGCACCTTCTTCATCTGCCCTCCCCTCCTCCTCTACGATTCACCTCCCAATATTGACACTTCTCCCATGCACTTGACTCCACCCCCCCTGCTTCAATGAAGATCCGCATCTCCACCTGCTGAGTGCCAGACTGGTGAAGTGCCACTCAGACTCCCTGGTCACGAGGAGATCACACAAGACGTGGTTTAGTGTTCGGTCCAGCATCGTACAAAGCCGCTACAATGTCAAGCCACCATCATTGTGTGGTGGTTGGGTTCTCTCCCGGCCTTTTGTTCGTCTCTTCTTCAATTTACGTTCTCATTTATAAATCATGCGATCTAGATTGAATCCTGTCATCGCGCATAGTCCGTGTTCATGTACGTATCTACTTCAACAACGTAATATAACATTATATCTGTCTGATTGACCTTTACGTCCTATAATGTCATACAATCAGCTCATACTAGTTAACTGACATAGCATACCGCTGGCAAAGTTGTCTATGACATTTTGATTCCCATAATAAACCCTTGAATTGCTGTGAAAAGCGTCTGTTAGCGTGTTTGAGAAGTTCACATCAAAATACTTAATTTAGTAAATATATGTTTACAAATGTCAGGAATGACCTGGTTAACTTGAATGTGAGAGCAAACTTGTTTTAAATGACGACCATGCGACCATTTTAATTTTGTGAAATTTGACAGAAGCCAGTGAAAATAGATCGACCATGATTAGGGCTTAATAAAATATGTAAGACGGAGAACCCATGGTAAATCTGTTTTCTTGAAAACCTTACATAATGATTAAATCATTAAAATTTAATTAAATGAAGTCCGGTGTTACATATAGATAAACCATGCTGATATTTTCTGTTTAATGTCGGCCATTTCTACTCAATTGATACACTGGGTATAATTATCAGTGAGTGTCAGTCAGGTGACACGAGTGATCTCAATTGACTGATTCTCTAGTTAACCGCCAGCCAGACTGTCATTTTTCAGGAATTGTGCAAAATGGTCGACTGGCGACAATAGGGGGCTGCCTTCGTGTTCAAAGCGAATTATTCCAGTAAAATATATTGATATAATTATGATGGTTTCCATATTTTTTACGACATTTTATGTCCTGGGGCGCGTTTTATGTAAGCATTCTCGGATGAAAATCAAACGATCTCTTTAGATTTGTGAGAATTAACGACAATTGAACGAGTGAGCTTTTTCCATTCTCGTAAGCGGCAGGAATTATAGGTTACGAGAAGTTTGGAAATAAATATACATAAAACGTGTGCTACATGTAGGCTACATGACGTATAAGGCCATTGTGTACAATGATAGAAATGGAAATCGTGATCAATGACAGTTAGTATAATCTGATATATGAGGGTTTCCACATTTTATTTATTATGGTCGCATAATTATGATCGTCATTTTAAAATAGTTTGTTCCCAAACGGTAATCAGGTCATATAAAATGTATACTTTGTAATTTGTTTTTACACCACAACCACAATTCCTTACCAAAGTCGTCGTCATATGGGCCTAATAGCGTATCATTGAAAATACACGTGTCCCATCTAATAAACTCTTTTAAAAAGAAGTCACTAAGTATTTGCTGCCGGGGGGTATTTTATCAAGCTTAAAAGAAACAAGCTCTTATTGAATTGTCGTGACATTTGCCTGCCGCTGACGTGAATGAAAAACCTCGAGCACTCTGACCCATTCGTTCAATCGTCGGCAAATTATTATAAGCAAATGAGCTTTTGTCAGCGAGAATGTTAGTAAAACTGCCCCCTGTCATGGTTTGCTGATCGTCATGTGGGTTGTCCCATGATATAATGCATCCTACATGAAGCCCATATTTTTAAGTCGTTGGAGCTGGTAAGAAATGTACAAGATGCAGTTAGGCCTACTCGTCATCGTGCTCTTTTACAGCTTTTGTCCTCAAGCAGTTCAATAGAGAGGCCAATAGAGGTTTGTCGTAAATATTTAATATTCTATTTGACTCATTTGATGATTTGATTCATTGACTATTTGAGTGGTAGACCTGCTAGACCTCAGACCTCCACGACCCGAATTTCGGAGGTTATCCTGCCCATCTTCTCTTCAGCAGCCTAGGCTCGATGGTGTCCGATGGCCCGATGGCTTCCATAGCCTGTTGTAGGGAATATCACCCGGTTTAGCCTACATGTGGAAACAAGTTGTCTTAAACCCCATTCATTCATTTACATAACCCGTAATTATGAGATATAATCCTGCTTAGGGGCGCACCATTGGATATCAGGGTGGGGTGGGGGGGAGTTTTTGTTGGTTGCTAACTTTTGTTTTACCTCTGCAAAAAAACCATTTTATTTAGCGGTGAACTTCAGACAAATTGAAGAAAGGAAATATCAGATTTTATCGTTCTCCTCCCCTATTCCCCTATTCGCCTCCCCATTTTCTGCTGTCTTTTTCTGGTCAACATATTTTTTATCAATCCCTTCAACAAACTTTTTTCTACCCATATTTCCAGCAAACTTTTTCGATTTTTGTGTCGGCAAGCGGCCTATTATATTTATTCTAACCCCCCCCCCCACCCCCTAGATATCTAATGGTGCGTCCCTTAGTTATTGTTTTATCGCTGGCTTGCTCTTACCAATGACCTTCATTTATAAAATGCACTCAATCATCGAGGTATAATTAGACCTAGGCAGGACAGAAGAATAATTAATCTTGAAAAATCTGGATCCGCTTTCAGATTTAGACAAAGAGATCCAGGTTGTGGTGAGAAATCCCTGCAAATACGGGACGATGATGTCCCAATGCCGGGCTAGCGCCGGAGCTGGCATTGGGACATCTTTTGACTGGGAGGGTTATCAGTATGTAGCAAGATATTGTGGCGACTTGCACTTAGCCAACGCTGAGCCGACAATCCTTCCAGTCATGTGGGATTCGCGCGTATTCTGCTCTGAAAAGGCCAAATCCAATATCTGCTTAATTGTAAAGTAAGCAGATACTGCCTTTTGGCTTTGCACGGCATTATTGTCTTCAGGTTGGTTTGTTTTCATATACGCCGCGTGGCGCCTCTTCTCGGCATCGGCGGCCCCGTCGGGCGGGATAATTTAATAAAACGTGGCAATAATCCCCGCGCGGTCTTCTTTACCGCGCGGCCACCCCCACCCCTAAATATTATATTTGCCGCACACACGCGGCCACTTCGTGATGCGCTCAACATGTTACCATGGCGACCGTTGCAGGACCAGTCTGCGCCTTGTTGTGGCTGGTTTTTCTCCGGAAGGCACCGCGCTTGTGTGTATGGCGCATGGCTTGACGGGCCGTCAAAACACGCATCTAACCAGCAAACACGAGTGATGGATTCAATGATGGGCAATGCTGGGACAGCGTCGCAGACGCTGGCCCAACATTGAGCCATCATTGAATCCATGTCTCGTAGTTGTACTGGGTCCTCGCTTGTCACACTCACTTCTCGTAATGACTGATCAGCCGAGAAGGGGACACCCGCAAGGCTCCATAATGAGAAGATGCCGGAAAGCAACAGTACACTGTGGTGTTCCTCATAAATAAACAGCTGCAGTGTATGAATGATAGGTATTATAAATATAGAGCCCACCTGGAAAAAGGCAACACTACATTTTGTCTCCCATGCCCATCCGGACAGCAGACTTAGTTGTTTCCACAATAAGTGAAAACGAATAATGCTGAAGACTGCAGGATGTCCATACCAGTGCAGTGGTGTTTTGCTCTTTGAATACTAGTATAGGTGTTCAAGTACCTGAAGTTTAGTATTGGAGAAATTAGTTATTTCACTTCCTATCTGCATAACTTCATTATCTTCACATCCTGCCTCAAGCAAAATATTTGTTTCAGCTTGTGTTTGTTTGGAGATATTTATTTCACATTCTTATCAAATTTAACCCTTAGTTTTCGCAGCATCTAAGAAATTCTGAAAACTCCTGCCATATAGCTTGGGTGGGAGGGGATTCCCCATTAACCAGGTATTGGCCCGTCGCCACTTATCCAAGTAAAGGCCAAAGGATAGCAGTGTCCATACAGGGACAGGTGACACTGCTGAAGGAGTGTAACCGTACTTGAGATAAAATTAATTGTTAGAATCCAAAAGTATAGGCCTAGTATTAACCCTAGTATTAACCTGAAAATATGTATTTCAAAATCACTCCAGCTCCCTCTCTGGTAATTGAATGGGGCCCCCTAATAAGGAAACATTTCAAAAGCGTTGCGGTCTTATAGGCCTATTCATCAGACAGATATAGTAGCCCATGCTTAACTTCTACATATTTAAGGGATGTGGCGCAATGATTAGAGCGTCACACTTTGCAATTTTCGCTTCATGTCGTGCGGGTTCAAACCCCGCTTGGTACAGGTTTTCAGAGAAAGTTTCAGTGAAGTTTCTCCCCTCTCAACTTGTCGATAAGTTCACACTAAAAACCTTCACCTGCTCTTTTACCTATTTTATTCTCAAATGGCTATCAGATTATAGGGGACCAACATGGACGACAAAGAGTTTATTTCAGGCCGAGACTTTAGCCCTATACTATGGTCATTTATTTGAGGCCGTCCTTGCACGATTTGAAGCCGATTTGAGCCGAATCCTCGGGATAAAAATGACCCTGGTAGAGTTCAAATCTAATACTTCTGGTAAACGCTAAGATTTAAATTGTAACCCACTTGAAGTTGTGTCTCCCTAGTGCTATCCACTACTTAAAGTCGGTGAAAACTACTTACATTTGTATATTTTTAATCAAAACATAATTATGCCAATCTGATATTTTTACTGCTCATTTCTCCCTTAATTGTTCTTGTTTGAATGCTGAATAAAAACGTCAGTGGATGTGATTATCATTTTAAGGGTTAAAATGACAAAACATAATTATTCGGGATCTCTTTAGAACGCTGGAAAAGTAATTTAGGCTGGACGTCATGTTATCAGTTATTAATATTACCATTACATTATCTGTAATATACCCTATTGCTCGTAATAAAAGCTTACCAAATATTGATCCACGGTGAACATAAAACCAGCTATAATTAATGTGTTTTCGCTTGACTTACTGAGATCAGTCGCAACATATCTGGTGGCAATATAATCAGTCAGGTGGCATTTCACGCTACGATGATAATGCTGTCGATACTAAGCCATGGCCAATTATTATACAGCCCTGCTAAGGCAAACAGCAGTAACTGCTTACTTGAAAACTAAACAGTTACTGCTGTGTGCCTTTGCACGGCAGGATATCACTGAAGATTATTCAGTTGACAGAGTTTGTTCTACATCTCATTGGATTCATTGCATTGCACAAACTGATTTAAACAAATATTATAGCATACAAAACGATACGACACGATATCCCTTAATATTTTATTATATGATATGACATTGTTTTAATATAATAGATTCAATTGTTGAGCTTCTGATGCGCCTAACAACCCGAAACACTACATGCTTATATCACCCGAAACAATGCGATATGAAATAAGATAATGACTATTATAAATATAATATTATTATAAGTGATCGTTCAAGAAAATTACTTTCCTAATTATTTTTTACCAAGAATAAGAAGGACATGTATTTTATTCAAATTCGCCACCATTTAAAGATAACCATTACTCTGTCTTTTAAATTGCCTCGTGCAGAGAATGGTCTCTTTCGAGCCCAGTGGCTATTTCAACAGCCTTTTAACCCTTTAACAGCCGGTGCCGCATATATTCGGGTTTTCATTTTTTTATTAGCACATTAAGTACCACCTTTTAAACATGTTAAAGATAAAATGTGACATCAATCAGCAATATTTGAAAACAGTTGACCTCCATTTTGTTAAATCTGAATAATTTTCACTCACTTGAAGGTTGTGGATCGCGTCAGCGAGACACAACTTCAAGTGGGTGAAAATTCAGATTCAATAATTTGGCGGTTAAAGGGTTAATACTGAGTTATATATATTTGCTAAATAGTTCTTGCAAAATCTAACTTCGACGGATATACGTAGGCCTATATTTAACCGTATAGTTCCTTTTATACGAATAGAAAGTAGTATTTCATATGAATAAATCACGTAATATGAATTAGGTTTGTCCTTCCCAACAAAAGGCACTGATCCAAAGTGGGTAAACGTCGCAGATCGAGGACCAACATTACACCAACATTGGGACAATGCATCTCGTCTACTTGATTGACTCTGGAGGGCCATCTCTAGCAGACACGGCACTGTCCTAATGTTGGCTTGATGCTGGCCCACCGGCGGCGATGCTGGACCAACGTCAAGCCAGCATTGTTGTCGAGATCTGATGTCCACTGGGTCACGCCATTTCGCGACATTTAGAGATGAGTTGACCTTATCAAGATGGTAACAACTTCCCTAGCAAATACGAGACGTTTAGCCAAAGTTTATTTAACGTTGGTCCACCGTCTACGACGCTGGACCAACATTAAATCAACTTTGGCTAAACTTGTCAAATTTGGGTCACCTTTTCGTTTTGGCTGGGTTTGGGTGCAGGATCATACCAAGTAAATAATAGCTCCATCCGCCAACAACTAATAACACGTCTACTGGCAGGTGAACAGGGCGAGCAAGGTAATTAATTATCAAGGATTAATTAGTAGGCCTAATTGCCAAACGCGGACGAGAAGATAATGATTTGATAGTTTTTTATTTCCGCTATTGGGGTTCAATTAGTTCAATATTTTATTAGGAGAGCGAAGTTAAAAAAAATATGCCAGACAAGGGGGGAGGGGTCAAGACCCATCTGACCCCCCCCCCCCCCCCTTGTGCCTTGACCTCCAATGTTTTCACCGAGCTAGCTAATACAAAGAAGTATGGGGGATGGGTCTTATATAACGTTCTTTTCACCGAGCCATTCAAAAGGGTTTCCGGTGACATCACTGCGTTTCATAGAATAGCCTGTGTTCTGCTCTGCTCACATATGCTACATAAATGTACACAAAAGTACAGCTCTGGTAAGTCTTTCTGTAAATTATTATACCATTAGCTTTCATTGACCATCATACAGGCCAAAAGCCTCCAACGTACCAAACTTTATGCTCACTATGAAGTATTTGAGCGCGGAAAAAAATAAACCTGAACTTCATGTAGTGTTATATAATATATAATCAAGCAATTATGTGAAGTATCCTGCAGGCTATCCGAGGACTTCCTGTGGGACTTCAGGCACATAATTTGTTTCCTTGCTTTAATTGTTGCAAAGTGCTATCATGTAGGTCATGTATTTGAACCTGTCAGAGAATGACTAGGCAGACTGATATCCTCCATTAAGCATATAGTGGCCTACCCTTGGCTCCTTGAGAGGTGGGGGCAAAGACCATGTACAATAAGATGATCGACTTACGGATTTCACCATACAAATGCGTGTAATACATTGTGCAGTGCTGTCCCCTTTTAACGGGAGTTGGAACAACGCTTTAGCAAGTGTATCATCATATAAAACAAGTGATAATTTCACTACTTTAGCCTACAAATAAAAAATAATGTTTTTCTAGGTTTGACAGTTATGACAATATCTCTGCAATATTTATTTTTGAAACGAAAATAACTGCCAATATAGCAGAAAAGTCATTTTATATTATCATTCAATTTTAGAGATTAAAATGTCTTCATTTAAATAACAGAAGAGCTGTGTACAGAAAGTACACAAATATGTGGGCACAGAACGGGAGGGGAGTGACGATATGTCGTCAAGCATCGCGACCACAAAGGAGATAGGGGCAACAGTGATAACAACCATAACTTGGCAGACGTGTCTTTTGATTCAAACTTTTATTATTTAAAAAAATATATTGCGAACACAAAAGCAATATTATAAAATTATTATATGTAAGCCTTCTCTCTTGGACCACTGCCATCAATGTCACTGAGGACCGGAGCGTTAGCAGTATATTGATATCTTGAGAACAAGACACGTTCATTTTTATGACAAAATTTATTTATAGTTGAATTTTAATAATAAAAAAAAAATTCTCCTGCCGTTACTGGTAATAAGGTGTCCATTGTTTTTTCGCAGTACATGGTGTAGCCGAATTGGGACATAAATAAGTAATATTAACGTAAAACATTCACAACTTGCACGTGATTTAGTGTCTTTGATGAACGTAATATTATGATCTCTGTTGTGACTCCTATGTAGAATGTGTTCAGATATATTTTCGAAAATTCGTTCATTTGAACCAATTAATTGTATTAAGTTTTGACGTGGAACAAAAGCCCCACACCTTAATATTTAAATATCGCTTCCTAGACACAAATGTATGCAATTTATTATTGGCATCAAAATTACTTTACATTGATCACATGCAGATCGCGACACTTTGCGACAAAGATATCCACTGATATATATACAAGAATATTCCCATCCTCAATAGTAATACCCGTTTGTGGCGTGAATGATTTCAGCATTGAATAAGCTAATTCTGTGACAGAATCGCTCAGATCAGGTGAATCAGCAGTAACAGTAACATGCTTTATATCAACAAAAGATTTCTGTTCGGGTATATTCCAAATGATAAGCATGACTAATGATCCGTGTCGTTAGACTATAATATATAGTAATATTATGTTTTCCATTGCCCTTATCTTGGTTTTCTTTGCCCGTATCTACCCTTGCACACATCGTCACCTGCCAGCAGATATGAGAAGATGAACCAATGATGAGATAATGCTGGACCAGCATTACAAACCTTGGACCAGGATTACTCTATAATTGAGTCGACGTCTCGTGTTAGCTGGGCGTCACCTGTTGTTTGTAAACAATGAATATGCATACTTGTTAAAACAGGTGCATCAACCCCTGAGGTACCAAAGGGAAGAAGACAATTAAAAAGTATTGATAACTAACCAACAAATTATTGGATAAAAAATAGAAGTAAACCTCCGGTAATACTTATTTTTCTGATTTTTATGATGTAAAGTATGTATTGTTTTTCATATGATCAATGTCATAATTACTCGTCATAATATGGTAAAATCATACTTGATAGATGGCAAAAGCATTAGTTCCAACTCCCAATACCGGGGGGAAGCACTGAGAGCGATTTCACGTTTTGGAGAGAGTTTACTGTCTTATTGTACATGGTCTTCGGTTGGGTCTAACAACAAAATTACAAAAATAAAAATAATATATAATTATATTGCCAACTTTACTGCCAATCATTACTGCTATCATCTGTATCTGTATAATAGGGCCTACGTGGCAGTTCGCACTAATATATATAATATATATATTGTACTATCGCGCCACGGGAGGGGGGACACGGGGGGGGGGGGTGGGGTGGTGTTGTTTGAGCGCGTAGCGCAGCGCAGCTCATGACGATTCCAGCAGTCTGGCTTTGAATGCTGCAGGTGAAGGTGCTGGCAAAGAGAGTAAAATCAGATTTTCAGATAATCTGATTCTATTTTGCTTGGTGCAAGTAATACATCTTTTGAAGAGGGAACTTTTCTTAAAAGTATGAAAACATAATCAGAGAATGCTAGCTCATTATTAAACAACGGCATTACTTGGCAAAGACAATTTAAAAAACTACAGACCTGTGTCCAATTTGTCTCTAAAATATTTGAGAAAGCATCACAGCTTGTTGACTACATAAATGACAATAGTGTCGATGAACCTCAACAATCTGCACATAAACGGTATCATGGCACTGAAACTGCTCTAGTCATAGTTCACAGTGACTTGCTATTAGCCTGGATGGGGCTATTATTTACTTGATATGATCATTCAAGATATTGGTAGCTTTTCTTGACTGATCAGCAGCTTTCGATGCTATTGACTACTCGATTCTTTTTAAACATCTATATTGTGATTACCGAGTCATTGGAACAGCACTAAAATGGATATAATCGTACTTAATTAACCGCTATCAGACAGCTCACATAAATCAAATGAAAAGGCATGCACAAGAACTCTGTTTATGGTGTTCGTCAAGGCTCTGTGTTGAGCCCTATTTTATTTATTATCAATCCAAGTCTTTTCGTAAGATTTATCTGTACGTCGGTGTCTCTTTTATTTTCGAGAGCTGTGAAGAAGCTGTGAAGAAGATATTTGTTCTGCTATGAACTGCGTCATAGCATGCATTTCTGAAATCAACCATTTCAGCGCGGAGAATTTGACGTCTGTAGACGTCAGATTCTATAAAGCTCCTATGGAATAATTTACCATCATCCATTAGATGGTGTGATCTTGTGGCTTTATGAAGCAGTTGCCTAACTACGTGCATATAATTATGCTCCTTCTTTGTATCTCTTTTATTTTTTGTATCTTTGTACGCAGCGCTTTGGAGCAATTTTCAAGATAGAAAGGCGCCATAAAAAATATTACTATTATATTTTTTATTTTAGAATACCATGGATATTTCACTTTTGTCGTACCCAGCAAACACGATCCATTGAGCCAATGTTGGCATAATATTGACCCCCATCATGCGACGCTGGGCCAACATTAAGCCAACATATGGTCAATGAATCATGTTTGTTAGGTTTATTCACCAGGTGTCGCTTATCCGCACTAACATTGTGGTCCGCGCGGTGTTTTCTGGTATACTCTTATGGTGAAAAAGATGCACATTTGACTACTCAATTATAGCTAGAATGATTCGTTTGTCATTTTTTTTGCTGGCTGGATGGACAGTTTTGCAGGGTAGTGATAGTATCAAGCTGAATAAATATGAGTAATTTATACCCACTTGGAAGTTGTGTATCGCGGTAGCGAAACACAAGTGGTGAAAATCTAAAATTGTTATCTTGTCTGGCAAAGGGTTGAATGAATGAATGAATGAATGAATGAATGAATGAATGAATGGATGAATGAATGAATGAATGAATGACTTAACCCTTGCACTACCAAAGTCAACATTCTAAGCTGGATGTAATGGCATTCGGCTTAAAAAAAATGGCTTTGATATTAAAAGGTCAAGGTTAACAGTCAATCTCTGAAAAAAGCAGGATGACAACTTGCTCACATCGCATCTTTGGAAATAAAGTATCGCTTGCTTTATTGTATGTATATACGGGATACCTGTCTGGCACTGCGTTTCATGTTTGCGGACCGGCAAAACGACGTCAGCTTTATCGTATGCACCTCAAACAAAGATATTTTGACTGCTTATTGCACTTTCTACGAAACATTAAACATGTTAAACCTAATATATGGTATTCTACCGATCACCATTGGAAGAATGGCTCAGCCTGTGACGTACAGGAATCAGCCAATCCTTGCCGTCATTCGATCAGCTGTTAGTGGTAGTGGTTAGCACCGCTGCCTTTCACGCCAGAGTTCGGGGTTCGGTTCCCGGTCTCGGCGGTTAAAGAAACAAAAAATGTTTTTTCCCCATCCACGTGTGAAAGTCAGTATTGTGGGGAGCCTCCGTGACCGAGAGGTAGCGTGCTCGGCCTCAGACCGCCAGGGCTCGAATTTCGAATCATGTGTCTGGAGGACAGTGTCATCTCAATCATCTCACCATCCTCAGGAGGCTCTCCTGGCCCAGTTTAGCTTATATGTGCACAAAGGTGGCCTAAAGCCCGATTCATTTCATTTTTTTTTGCCGTCATTCGATCAGCTGTTATTTAAACTAGGGAGTCGATTACCATAGATGGGCCGAAATTATTTTACGACAAAAGTGGCTAACCATGAGCTATATGCAATGTTAGATAACCAAATAGGTAAATTAGGTCCTGTAGTCTACTTATCAGAGAAGTACAAGCAAATCATTATTGTCTGAATGGACTACCTGTGACATCCTCGTAGAAAGGCAGGTGGTCTTTGTTAAAACAAGGTCGAGTTAAAAGCATGGCTTACTTTCGGCTCTTTCGAAGGATTCACACCTCTGCTTGAGCCGTTTGTAGTAGACAGATGCTGCCAGGGCGGGATAAAGCCTTTGCAGACCCTGCGACAGCTTTAAGGATTACTGACCCAGCAGACATTGGCCCAATGCTGGTATGATTCTGGGCCAGTGTCGCAGACGCTGGCCCAGCATCAAACCAGCATTGGTTCGACGTCTTATGTTGGATGGAGAGGAGAACAAAACACTCCAAACGCTGCCTGAGAACCTGCCAATTAGGGACTGCCACCTATGTCAAAAAAGACGACGGAGATATATTACCACCTTATTTTCTCTCAGTCCGCCTGCTTGTTGGCCCTCTGTTTGTCAGTATGAATACCTGTCCGGTCGTCCACATCTAATCTGCAGTCAATGCTTTCATTTTGTGGTGAAATATAGCACTTTTGAATCATCTTCATTAGAAACTAGACAGTTAGTCAGAGACTACAAATCTCCGCCGCGCGATCCGGATAATAATCCGGATCCTGGATCCGGATTGTAATCCAGTTTATCTCCAAAATGTAATGTATTGTTCTTTGGCCCGCGACCCACCTCTGGTGAAAGTTTCATGCAAATCCGTTCATTACTTTGTAAATAATCCTGCTGAGGGACGGACAGACAGACGGACAGACAAACCAGCACGATCAAAACATAACCTCCTGTGGGGGAGGTTACAACGTGAAGGAGTGAGGTCAGACATTCATGTTTGCGACGCTGGCCCAGCGTCGCAAACATGTAGGTCTGTCCTCACCATGCTCACCCCTTCACCAGTGGCCCCACTGTGAAACAGGCAATGTCTCCTTCTTGCTTGGAAGTCATTTAAAACACCTGCTCACACAGTCTGTCACTTCTGGAGGACGAAGACCAGTGAACTGACGATGATGGTTTAATGTTGGTCCTTCGTCTACGACACTGGTACAACAATAAACCAACGTTGGGTAATATATTGTGTCTAGAATTTCAGATTCTCCACCAACAGCTAATTACTCAAGACGGAAATAACAATCCCTCATATTTTCACAGGAAAACGACACTGATGAAGCCAAGAAGTAATTTTCAAACCGCATATTCTGTGGTGGAAATCCAAAACGCAGTATCTGCTTACTTCACATGTAAGCAAATACTGCCTTTTGACTTTTCCTATCAGTACTGTAAAGCCCACACAGGAGGAGCTCTAGTCAGAACTACGAGACTTTGTTGGCTTAATGCTGAGTCAATGTACTAGAAGGTGGACCAATAGTTGACTGGCAATACTGAAAACTCACCGAGAAGATTGTCTGGATACGCTGCTCTACAAAACCAAAAAGCATAACTAGTAAGCACTGCCTTTTGTCTTTGGGCAGAACGGTTTCAAGCCCTGAAATTGATAACATCCTTTGTGACAGATGAAAAAAAGAAACAAACAATCATTGAGCAGCACAAAATAACACTAACTTTTGCTTGAAGTATGGGTACGAATGGTCATATTTGTGTAACTGGGGACCAATAATACACAAAATTCAATCTCAAGAACCGATATCTCACATGCTAACACATGGTTCCCTGCAAAATAAATAAGAACACATTTCCCTGATATTTTCCTTGACTTTTCACAAATGTAAAGATTGAACAATTGTACGTTTCAAACAACTAGTAACTGAAAATATTATACATATTGTATCCTCCCGTCTTTTCACTGACGTTTGGGTTGTTTTCCCTAACTTTTCAGGGTTTTTTCAAATTCTAGGTTTTCTAGTTCCTTCTAGTTCCCAGTGTTGACGATGACTAAATACCATGACAGTCAGATGCCATGGTTATAACTAACAAAATTTTCACATTTTATTTCCCCTGAAGATAAAAAAACCCCTATTATAATCAGAGTACCGTACATTGCGTAATTACTCTATGTGATTGCAATTCCATGGATTCAAAACCAATGCGCGTAAGGGGCATGATATAAACATCACTACACACGTACACTGCTCTGCAAAGTCAAAAGGCAGTATCTGCTTTCTTGTAAAGTAAGCAGAAACTGCTTTTTGGCTTTTTCACGGCAGTACAATTGGATGACCTTTTCGACTAGCACCCAATTCCAACCGACCCCTGACATATCTGCGCTAAGTAGACTACACACGCCGTCTTCCCTTTGCGGCTTTTCGTTTTCCATTTCTCCCTGGTTAATATTTTATCTCTTCTCCCGTGCGGGCAGATTGGGGCGGCCGGCAGCATGCAATGACAAACAGAAGGAACTGCTTACTTTTCAAGTAAGCAGTTACTGCTGTTTGCCTATGCTCTGCGAAGCGGAGTGCCTGAAAATTTTCTCCCCGCCAGCAGTCGCCCAAATTACCAAGTGGAAGATGACCATTCTCAGTGGACTCGCGACGTGCTCTCTATCTGCCCTCGCCATGTACAACACAGGGCTTTTACCAAGGAAGGTTTGTCATGTTACCGTAGTAGTAGTACCCACAGAGAATACTCTTCAAAGGTTCTCTAAGTAGTGCTGGTTGAAAATTAACAAGCACCACTCCATTAAAATATTGAGAAACGCTATAATCAAAGAAGTGTTAACAGTGATTAACCGAGGTAGTATAGGCATGTGTATGGTACCATCATACGTTTAACTAATACACAACGTATTTGGGTCTTGGGAACCGAATTTATACCAGATTGCATGTAGGTTTTTTATATCTATGCTATTTCGAAAAACCACTGCTCAAAAATTATGCTTCTTGGCGAGACGATGTAGGCCTATAAGTTCGTCTACATCAATATTCCGCACCTGTTAGGCTGTTATGAGTTGTAAAAACATCAATGCAATGCGATGTCTAGCGCAGATTCCTATGGGCATTTCAGGTAAATGACTTGGATGGTTTATCAGGGATTTTCACAGATGCCTGTATTCTACAGACGCTGGTGACAAGAGTGAAGCAAATGATATGCTATTCATGGTATAGTCTTGGTGAAAAAGCATAGTAATAGCTAGTTGTCAGGGACTCCGCTCATCGCACGCATGTGTTTTGCCCGCAAATAGTGTGTCATTTTACTGATGACGGTGATGACTTTGTGGTCAGCTACAAATAAAAAAGTTTCCAATTATTAAACATTCACAATTAAGCCTGCCGCACACACTTCGCTAGGCACCATGTTGACCATATAATGGGCAATCACGGGTATTTGTAGGCCTACATACTGTTTTGGTTGTAGGTCGTGAGCGAGAGATCAAACATTTTAAAACCCTTGGGACACAGGTTGTGCTAGTATGTCATTATTACACATAAAAACAATAAAACATATGGAACTGGTTCTTTTCCATATAGATTGTCATCACCGACAAAAAGTCGATCTATTAGGCTCACTGATCGACTTAAACAGTTAATAGTGAGCCCAATAGATACGTAAGTTTGTACTTAAAGGTTCAAATCCCACTGATCCTACTTGGGTCTTTTAAAGAAATATCCTTGTTATCAAGGTGACTGGGCGATCACCTTTACAGTGGTCTCGTCTGCAACCAGTTTATCGACGTTAATTTTGCGCAGGGCAGCTTCAGTTCCAGTCAGAGTTTGTCTGGTGTATTTTAAGCAAACAGCAGCAGCTGCTTACTTTTCACTTAAGCAGTTAGTTTGCATGGACCGGTTTATAACAGGCTTTAAAGGTCAGAGAAAGATGTAGGACACTGTGTCACACTAGTGACCTTTAAGTGGAAGAAGGAAGACGCCAAATACAGTCATCGTTTTCCCTTTCAGCGCGGGAACCGTCTTTAGACGTCAGAATCTGACGTATAAAGACGATCCCCGCACTGAAAGAATAAAATATTTATAATGGCCGTAGACCCATAACATAGGTATTCAAATGAACCGCAAAGAACTAAGTAAGACATTTATGATGATTTCTCATTGAAAAAACCATGGTCTCCGCCTTAATCTCTGGCTCGTTTTCCCACTAAACAGTCGATACATGGAAGGAGTCCCAAATACTTCTCAAGTCGCAGTTAAATGGGTTTTATGCACTGGGAGACAGAAATGATCCGAAAGATGAGCGATTACGGATAACGATACCTTCCAGACTCAAGATTCGAATCCCCGGATTATGTCATGCTGATGTCAAACACGCTGTGCATACCTCTTTTACATGGAATCTTTATTTCAATATATTATGAATGAATGAATGAATAAATGAATAATTGAATGAATGAACCAAAGAACGAAAAAGCGAATGATTGAATGAATGAATGAATGAATGAATGAATAAATGAATGAATGAGTACAACTGTGGGTTAACGTGCACATTACGACCGAGACCACGATTTAGATGACTTTGTAAACCTGTATAATTATGAAAAATGACTAATGTACAGATGATGACGTCATCAGTGTGAGAGAGAAGGGTGGGTTTCGAGCTAAAGTTGGGCCAGAGTCGGAGACGGTGGACCAAGATTAACCCAACATTGGGTCAACGTCTCGTGTTTGCTGGTTACTCTTCACAAACTCGCCCGATAAGGGGTTCGGGGTATGTTATTTAACATACTTAAATGGTATATTTATTCGTACTACTACATACCAAAGTGCTATTAAGTAGAGCGCTAATGGAAATCTGCTTGTTTTGCCAAGATTTTTTTGGCAGAGCTCACGTTATATCTCTTTATTAAACATGTGTTGTTACCGGTCGTGCAGATATCACTTATTATGAACGTAGCCAAAGTGTTATCAAGCTTAGGGCAGCTTATTATCGTGCAATTATTGGTTTAATCACGTGACCGTGTATTATTAATTAATAATACACGCTAGGCCTAACCTTACAAAAACTCCATAGCACATGGAATCCTCCCACTCAGAGTTTATTTATGCTATACTTTCGGTACCACAAAAACGATTTATTTTATCTTGTTTCTTGTGACATAATCACTGTCTAAGAACACATTTTGACGACAGTTTTTATCATAAGTGCCTTAAACGACGTTTCAAATGGAGCTCAAGTGTGGTGTTGTTGATTTGTTGATGGGTAGTCTATCTGGATGGTGCCGTCGCAGTGGCAATGACGCTACGTACGTCACTTGTAGGCATGGTGTGCAGGTGTTCACTTCATGACCTACACGTGTGTACAGGTGTAGGCCTATATTGTCTAGACAGAAATTGACATGGTCCTGCAGATCAACCTCTAAACTTTCGCGCCCAGACTGACCCCATTCCTAGACTATAGGCATAGACGGCAACTGCGCTGGGTTAGCCTATCTGCAAGTCTTAGAAGCCTATAGGCCTATACAGATCATTCGAAATATAAGCACGACAATCATGAATAGGAGCCACAAGATTTGTCATGGTTTTGGAGACGATGAAGAATTGAGAGGTAATGTAGGCTTTCATGGCTGTTCATATGTTTAATAAACAGAATAAGACATCGTTGTCTGAATAGTGGAACTCGTATCGTAACGGTCAGGGCTGTAACGGAACTCGACTTCGTCTCGTTCCGTTACAGCCCTCACCGTTACGATACTCGTTCCAATATTCAGACAACGATGTATTATTAGATATTATTAAACATAGGCCTATGTGTTGTTACCAGTCGTGCAAATATCACTTATTATGAAATTAGCCAATGCGTTATGAAGTTTAAAGCAGCTTATCATCGTGCAATTATTGGTTTAATCACATGACCGTGTATTATTGATAAATAATACTGGGCTAGGCCTAATAACCTTACAAAAACTACAGAACACATCGAAATCTGATTCTCCATCCCAGAGTTAATTTATGCTATTATTTCGCGACAGCTGAAGAGATTTACTCACGGTTCATTGTATCTTATTTCCTATGACGGAATCACTGTTTACGAACACATTTTGAACGCTGATTTGGTTTTAAGTGCCTTATAACGACGGTTCACAGAATTGTTGACCGGCTGGTGTCGCTGCCTAACCACACCCGGCATGATTAGTGCAGGTGTGCACTGCGTGACCCTGGCGTGACACTGTCTTGTAGATTGCGTCTAGGAAGAAATAGACAGATTTTACGTCTAACGTATTAAGTCTATGTGCATATTCCCGCGCTGCCTGACCCATTTTTTAGCTAGCCTAAAGAGATAGACCTAAGCTACATTAAAACTGAGTGAACATAATATTATCAGAATTTGTTCAGACCTACCTGTTTACCAAGTTAACTATTAATACGAGTTTTTATGTGTGTGTGATTGTTCAATAAACAGAATAAGACATCGTTGACTGAATATTGACATTCAGACAGCTCAGATTAAACGAAAATGAAAATATGAATGAATGAATGAATAAATGAATGAATGAATGAATGAATGAATGAATGGATGAATAAATAAATAAATAAATAAATAAATAAATGAATGAATGAATGAATGAATGAATGAATGAATGAATGAATGAATGAATGAATGAATGAATGAATGAATGAATGAATGAATGAATGAATGAATGCAAGTATGAATGAATGAATGAATGAATGAATGAATGAATGAATGAATGAATGAATGAATGAATGAAAGAATGAATGAATGAATGAATGAATGAATGAATGAATGAATGAATGAATGAATGAATCGATGGATGGGTGGATGGATGGATGGATGGATTAATGATGAATGAATGAATAAATGAATGCATGAATGAACAAGCGAATCGGAATGAATGAAAGCATGAAATGCATTCTCATGAATGAACTACCATGTAATCGCATAGATTAGTAAGTGGCTTACGATACTTAAGTATCATGACAATGCTATTTAACTTTATGATGCATATTTTAAATATACACTGTGCTTGTTTATGTATATAAAATAAAAGCCTCATTTTAAGTGTACATATCATGTCGGTTTTTATGTAATTCTACAGAACTAAACCTGTTTTACATGCTGTATGTACATACATATTTTTTTATGACAAATAAGTCGGTAATCATTTTTAATTGTGTCAATAAAACATCTATCTATCTATCTGTCTATACTCCTAAATCAAAATTCATTATTTTCATCCTTTCAAGACTGATTATCATCTCACTGATCGGTTTGGCATTAAAGTGAGGGATTTGGCACTTTTGCCATTAAATCATTCTCACTTAATTGTATTACAAACTCCCGAGTGATAATTGAATGAGCAAGGCAATCTTTCAGCATTTGTCACTATTAATTTAATGATGTTGACAACAAATTTATTCTCATTCCACCAGCACTTTATACTACTGAGTTGCCAGCAAGCACGAGACGTTGACCCAATGCTGGTTTAATGTTGGGTCTCACTTGAAGTTGTGTCTCGCTGACGCGATCCACAACTTCAGGTGAGTGGAAATTATTCAGATTTGACAAAATGGAGGTCAACTGTTTTTAAATATTGCTGATTGATGTCACATTTTATCTTTAACACGTTTAAAAGGTGGTACTTAATGTGCTAATAAAAAATGAAAACACAAATATCTGCGGCACCGGCGGTTAAAAGGTTAAAGTGGGGAAAAAGAATTACATTTGTAGAATTTGAGTCAAAATTTATGCCAATCTAGAAAAATTAATGCTTATTTTTCCTGCAAATGTTCTCGTATGAAAAGTCTGAAAACGGGTATATAGTCTAGGCTTAAAGGTGATCTATCACCCCTTATATAGTATGAATAAACTTGTGACAAATAAATCAAAGTTGCCACAAGATGGGGCACAAGTGTTCCTTATATGGGGTGATTGGCTATCATGTGACTCTCTCAGAGGGTCACATGATAGCCAATCACACCATATAAGGACATAATTATTCATACCATATAAGGGGTGATAGATCACCTTTAATATTAACGTGTGAAGTTAAGTTGAACAAATTCGTCTAAACGTATTGTGAGTACGGTTATTCTCACTGAACATAGATAAGAAAAGGGAACGATTATAATGCATATGGCGCAATGTGCGGTGATGTAACCTTTTAAGCTCTAAGCACCAATAGAGTTTTTAATCCGTATTATTAGCCGATCAAGTCACTGTTATTGGGAACTAAGGCATTTATGCTGATTTCAAATTTAAATAAACCCTTTGGTCTCTATGATTTATACAAAATTAGTTCGGGTTAATACAGCGTCACTTCCACACTGCATTTTTAGTATGCCTCTATGTGATACTGCTCTAGCTCACAGCCCTTTGGCATCTCTCTCCATCACTATCCTTCAATGTCGCTTGTGAGCGCGCCCAGTTGACTGAGTGATGGTCATTGCCTTCTTTACCCTTTTGTGTTGAACACTGGTGAATTTATCAAAATGTTGATTCCTTTGTCTGCATTCTTTGATTGCAACATTCATCAGTGTGTCATCATCATCCACTACAAGCTGAGAATTGCGACAGCAATTCGCGGCTTGTAGTGGATGAAGATGACAATGGTGTTCATATCACCTGGAATCCAAAGTGATTTAAGTGCCACCCGAAGGAATGGCACTTAGGGCCTACAACGCTTTGTCCAACATCAACTGAAAAAAAAATAGAATGCTTTATGTCCAGTCAGTATGATTATTATTGTATCAAATTTGATGGGGGGAATTTAATTTCTCTACTATTTTTTTCTAGTATTAATGGATGGTTATGTTATTTTTTCACAATTTGTTTATTTTGGAGAGGATTCAGTATGGAGAAGCAGTGTGCTCTCCTCAGATCAAAAGGGTTCGAATTGCAAATTCTGTGTCTTGAGGGCAGTGTCATCTCATTTATCTCACCATCTTCAGGAGGTTCTCCTGACCCAGTTTAGCCTATATTCGCACAAAGGTGGTCTAAATGCCCACTCATTCATTGTTGTTCTAATTTGAGGATTGGCGTGCATACTGTCTAAGCCTATTAAAGGGACTGGCCCACGCTAAAATCATCAAAAAATCGGTGATTTTATTTTGGCTTCTTAATATGACCATATGATGTAAACATGTACATAGACTAGAACTGCAAAGTTTTTTAATTTTTGTGCCGCGCATTCACCAGTTAGACTAGATATAGAGACGAAATTCCCGTATTTCTATTTTTTGACATGGTTGTCAATAAATAAAACTCAGGAATTTCGTCTCTATATCTAGTCTAACTGGTGAATGCGCAGCTCAAAAATTAAAAAACTTTGCAGTTCTAGTCTATGGACATGTTTACATCATATAGTCATATTAAGAAGCCAAAATAAAATCACTGATTTTTTGATGATTTTAGCGTGGGCCAGTCCCTTTAAAATAAAACAGATGACACGTCATGATAGATGAGACGAGCATAAAAGAAATAACGCGCATAACAAATTTGTCTGAAACAAAACCAAACAACATTTTGAATCGGCTGGAACGGACAGCAAGCGCAACATTTTGAGCCGCCGCCGGCTGCGTCCCGGTCGTTTCCCATTTCCTTCTCGTATTCGTATCAATTCTCTACCGAATTGAATCAGCCATGATTAACGGTTTACAACAGGGTAATCAGTCCCGACTGTCCACTTCCTCATCATTTACATTATTACCTTAACAATCATACTTTTTCTTTCTCCGCCCGCAAACAACCTGATTTGCGATGATGCCATTCCAGCTGCAGACTGTGCCCGCAAAGTCGGTTCAGCGCTGGATCAACGTCGAAGACGTTGATCCGGCGCTGAACCGACTTTGCGTGTCCGCCAGTGCCGGCGTTGCTTGGTGTGCCATTGGCTTGGCGTTGTTTGGTGTGCCATTGTGATGGGAGCCTTGGCCATGCAGGACAGCGGCTTCTGGCGACTTCCCGTTTCTGATGGCAGGGCGGAGACAGGAAATTTGCCAGCTACGCCGCATTGCTGGCACGCCACGCAGGCTAAATATGCAGCAGAACGAGGACAACGCGAAGAGGATACGACCTTAACAGGACGCCTTTTAGCTGCAGGGCTTTTAAAATTTTATCAATTACTTTTGCCGCGTCGTGGGCGTTGGCACTCGGTCGCTGTCATTGTAAACGCGGTAAACATGATTAAACAGGTTCTATTGACCGTATATAAATGTTAGCTTCTGTTATTCCATTCATTTGAACAGTTTCGCTGATGTGTGTGCATCGACTAATAGAGAATGTCGGCAGTGGGTGGGATTCGAATCCAATAACCCCAACTTCAGAGTCAACAATATGTTTACAACGACGCAGTAGAGCAATTGTGGGCATTTTTTAGAGTATACAGAGATGTAATAATATAATGTATTAGATACAAGCGAGCCTTCTTGGTTATTTGAGAAACGTCGGCCCCAAGTCTTCGACGTTGGTTCAACATTGTACAAATGCTGTTAAAATGTTTTCTGTTTGTAGGGGAATTTGCGTCATGTGCAATGGTCTCACCAGCACATGTTTCGATATATCAGACGAGTATCGTGGTGTGGTACAACCACAATTTTTTTATCAAGATTATTTTGCACACGTCCCAGTGAAGACAAAACATTTGTAATCCATTTATACAACGTCTTCGACGTTGATCCAACATTGTATAAATGTTATACAAATGTTTTGTGTTTACTGGGGTACGTGATTATGGCCACTCAGACACTTTGTTTCTCCCATCAGCCGCCTAAATAGTATAGTCGGCATACTTTTTTCTCTAGAACTGTGTTGTGCTCTGCAAAGCCAAAATGCATTCACTGCTTACTTGAAAATTAGGCAATTACTGTCCTTTGTCTTTGTAATGCAGTGCATGTGTCTTATGCTGTGAGTGTTATTGAGTGGTGATTCATATGTTAGATTATTATAATAATATCCAAGTTCTTACCCAGCAAACACGAACAATTGATCCACTGTTGCATTTATGTTGGGCCAGCATCGTAGACGGTGGGCCAACATTAATCCAACAATGTATTGTGCTTGCTGGGTATTGAGAACTTTTTGGTCCAACATGAAGATACAGTAATAGGCCTACTATAGTGTTACTTTAAATGAATGATGCTGATAAAACTTTAGAATTTTCCTTAGACTACCTGAATGTAGAAGAATATGGTCTAAAACCACACTAATGTAGGTAATGAATCGTCATGGCCAAACATAATGATGTACTAAAATATGCAAAAAGTAGGGATTTCGTAACAGGCACATTCACTATGACATTAACATTTTATTTAATATTTGTATTGTACCACCCCAGCAAACACAAAACATTTGTATACCATTTGTACAACGTCATCCCAACGTCTTCGACGTTGATCCAACATTGTACAAATGTTATACAAATGTTTTTTGTTTGCTGGGATGTTTGAAACAGTGTTGTCGTTCTCCGGATATGTTTTCCCAATGACCTTTGCAAGTATACCATCCGTCCCAAATATCTGCAGCCTGCCAAGTAGATACCGCTCTGCAAAGGCAAACAGCAGTAACCTCTCACTTTTCAAGTGAGCAGTTACTGCTGTTTGGCTTTGCTTTTGTGACAGGTATATCTGGGAAATGAATAAGCAAGCTGCGGTAACTACACACTTTTCGAGTGAGCAGTTACTGTTGTTTGCACGTCGGCGCAGATATATCTGGGAATGACACCGTAATCCTTTATGTGCGTGACAATAGCGAATACAGACATAGCAAGCGTTCTCTGCATTAAACATACTCTGGTTATTGCTCGAAATGACTCGCAGTATGGTCATATTACCGTCGTCCGCATATAGGACACGCAACAGCCACCAGCTGCCAAATTCTGAGAATATTAATTAAAGGATGGACACTATGTCAACGAGACTGACAGCATTGATAGTCGAAGTACAGGTCTATTAGGTAAAAATCTGCATTTAGAAACAGTTTGAGTTTCGTTTGAATCTGGTGTGAGGAATTAACCCTTTACCCGCTAAGTTCTTCAATTTAAATTTTTACTCACTTGAACTTGTGGATCGCGGTAGCGAGACACAACTTCAAGTGGGTGAAAATTATTCATTTTTCCCAATTTGAGCCCAAGCATTTACAATAATTCCTATACTGACTAAACATCAATTGATCTCACAAAACTGGTATTTTATATGATAAAAACAATTTGGAAACAAGAGAGTCGTGCATAGCGTTTAAAGGGATAATCATTGCTAGAATAATCGCTAAAGCAATCTCTAGGGCTTCAAAAGATGACGAATTTATTTATTTTTGTTATTGGACATCTCCCAAAATGAGTTATTTGATTAAGTGCATGAGCATCTATACCATACCTATTTTATCCGTCTCGACGATACTCAATTGCATTTGATTTTAAATAGTTTGAAGCAAAATATAGACGGGGCTTAAATATGGTGACGGTTTAACTAATTGTCACTAAAAGCAAAAAAAAAACAATGTACATAAATGCAGGACATAATTATATAATTATAAAGTTAGCTATCATAGGCCTACCACCGCCCATCAGCGCACTGTCAAATCCTACTTCTAATGACTAAACTAACTTCTGTATATATATGGAATTAGCTAATAATTATCACGTGAAAAATTAAAAAGTCACTAACTTCTTATAGGCTTTTGGCTTGAAAGAGCCGAACAATTATTTGGATTTCAAATACCGATAAAGATCAATACTCTTATTTAAGTATCTGACAAAGCAAAATTGAGTATCAGTGCTTTCATACAAAGTTTTGTCTATGAGGGGGGGGGGGGGGGGGTAACAGTGTCCCAATAGAAAAATTATAATGCCGTATCAGGGAATTAACTGATCAATATCTATACTGCCGTGCAAAGCCAAAACGCATTAGCTGCTTACTTTTCAAGTAAAGCCGTTACTGTCTTTTGCCTATGCAGAGAAACATTATCAATGACGTGTGGTCACGCCAAGTGCCATAAGAGGTTTCAGTGTAAATTAAAGGCTTATGTTTCTGATCGAACGTGTTCTGCAGTGTATAGCTGTCCCTTTTAAATTATATTTCACTGTTAGCCAGTGAATCGCTCTCTAATTCAGTTCACAATAACTAATATCGTATACCGATATATATATACCGATAGACAACGCATCCGTTTAGTTTACAATTTGTACTTTTCTATAAATGAAACAATCACACATGGGGAATTCTATGTTTTATATTTTGGACTACGTTCCCCGTGCGCACCTAGTATATTCCGTGTATACTGAACACCTCCCATTTATAGTGTATGCCCACCAGACACGAGACGTTGAGCCAATGTTGTTTTAATGTTGGCCAATATTAAAACAACATTGTTTCAAGGTCTCCTGTCTCCTGGGTATACTTTGACCCCTGTCCCTCCCACTCATCACAGGCACATAATATGCTCACTCTGACTCGGTCATTTCCTCTGGCGCAGCAGTCCTGGTTGTTACCATCTATCTCTTCCCATCGTTACAGCAGGTTGGTGGTCTCCCTTATTTATTTTCACTTAGTACCGTTCCGCTCTGCAAAGCCAAAATGAAGTATCTGCCTACCTCACAAGTAAGAAGATACTGCCTTTTGGCTTTGAATGGCAGTGTTGCCGACGAGTGTCAATCTTTGATCACAACTATACTGCTCTGCAGATTCAAAAGGCAGTATCTGCCTACTTGTAAAATAAGAAGATACTGCCTTTTGGCTTTACACGGCAGTACTGTATAATCATATTTGGTCTTTTTAGCAGCACATCCAATCCTGGTTCTTGGAGTGACATTTGTGTTTATTTAGCATACACTGTTATGGTCTGTATCACATTATAATCAACCCTTTGAACGCTAAGCACGACAATAATCGTTTTTAATCTGTCTTATTAGCAGATTACTGTGAACGAAACGAGCATCAATATTTGCAAATGTGTGGTCTCAAATTAAGCAACTACGAGTTATTTTCAGCCACTTGAAGTGGAGGGTCGCGATAGCGAGACACACCTTCGAGTGAGTAGACATTTGAATAAGATAACTCTTTGGTTAGAGGGTTTAATGTCAGATTTCAGGTGAAGGTTAAATATTTTAGACCTGATCCCAGCAAACACGAGATACCTGGTGTTGTTTTAACATTGGACCGCATTAAGCATATAATGAGCCAGTGTTTAATGCTTGCTGAAACATGATGTAACAAGAACAGCGACAGCCAAAATGTTTTATAACAGAAATTATTGTACCTGATGTGACAACAAAAATACTGTGAGGTAAAATACTTTTTAAAGACGAGAGCGCTTTACGTGTTATAAAATCAGTATTGCTGCTTTCTCGTGATCCTCAGATAGATAGATTGATTGTACAGTAGTGTTGTTAGTTCAAACCTAATCAAATTTTAATAATACAGGCAATGCTGTATAGTTATATACATGTAAATGGGCATTGCGAATACATGTAATGGGCATCGTGAAGAGGCTGCAGTATTCGAAGTAATTGGTTATTGTACGTTTCTTAACCCTTTGACTTCCAGGCCGGGGTGCATGCCAGGATCCAGATATACTGGTGTAGGAGTTCTATTTTTCGTCATTTGAAGCTGGAATTGCTCACGCAATTTCCAGCTTCAAATGACGAAAAATACATAAATGTAGTATATATTTGTCGAAAATTTGTGTCATTTTATGGTTACGTTCATTGACGAATGACGACGGAAATTTCCGTCATGTATGGTAGTGAAAAGGTTAAGCATAAACAACTACAAAAACTTTTAAGCAGAAAATGGGAGAAAACATTAACAAGGATACAGAGCTGCAGATGAGTTTTCATAAGTAGGCCTACAAAATAAAAAATAGCACCCTACCTCACTATCCAAAGATCATTTTGGTCAAATTTAAAGTCGATCACGTCAAAACTGAGTGAGCAGTAGATGCGCAAAAAAACGGCCGTAGAATAATAATAATATTAAGAAGAATAAGAAAGTATCCAGTAGGAAAACAATAGTTTGGACGTAGTAAAACGTCCAAACTAACTGTACGAATTGAAAAAACGATATCATTTATTACAGCTTTAAAAATTATTGAACTGTCGCATTGCTATTATTTATAACAGTCAATGAGCCTATGTTAGCCTTTGATAGCTAAAGCGTCCCATTACATGCATTTAAAATCCCCAAGTGGAGCTAATCTTTAGATTTTTTTATAACTGTGTATGTATATCAGAAGTAGGAGGGTGAGAAGCAAACGCTTATCTATTGGCGGATCTAGAGCCTGCTGGCACGGATTACGAAATGGGATTGGGTATCTTTTCTTCTGAGATTCACTCGATCTCAGTCACTATGGACCGTATTCTCGTTCAGTTACGATATATTGTAGGCTTCTGATTGGTCGAGATGGCCATCTCGACAAATCAGAAGCCTACGATATATCGTAAGTTGTACGAGAATACGGACCCAGTAAAATGCTTAAAATTGATATCATCTCAATGTTCCCGCATTTCCAGAAAAGTTAAGCAGTTATTAACTTTTCTAAAGGGAATAAGAGTAAATACAGATAATTTTGTTCCAAGTTTTTTAGTTGGATAGTGTCCAACCAGGGTGGGAGTTGTGTCAAATTGGATTAAAATCATTCAACATTAAGGTTGCTATATCTTTTTGACCGCTATGCCCCTTCCAAGCCCGTAGTGTATGGAGAGGGTCCAGCTGCATTTACACGCCATTTCGAGACCTCCGTTTAACGGAATCCTGTTAATTTTTTTTACACGATTTAAATGTATGAAAACGCACCATATAAAGAACAACTCGATTTTGAGGAAACCATTTGATTTTTTAGCTTTTTGTACAACTCAAATACGCGCAACCAGCTGCGATGCCTATTTGCACGACAACTGGTCCAACATATTTGAGCATATACAATAATTGACTGGTGGTTGGTGTTGTTGTAGTTTAATGTCCTCAGCCGTCATCCCGTCAGGACACGCCGAGCTAAACAGCACCGCAAGTCAAGCAGCAGTAACGGCTCACTTGTACAGTAGGCAGTTACTGCTATTTGCATTCACAGGGCAGTACAGCTAGCCACACCACAATTACTGCTTCCGTCCAATCTCAAATTAACCCGAGTCACATTTTAGCTGCTGAATGCCATACTTTCCTTGTATTCCCTGTATTCCCGAGCTTGTTTCTGTACTGTTCCACTTTGAAGATATGCCTACTAAAAGTACACCAGAGTGTGCAGATTATTTTTTAACATGGATATCAGAAAACTTGAAATAATGTTTACTGACCTACCTTTTAAGGGATTTTATAGTATATATACCACCCCCCCCCCCAACACACACACACACATACATATTCAGCAGAATAATTTTCTATGCAACATATAACAATTCTATCTGTATCATATATATATATTTACGTGTGTTAGCATGAGAGCAGAACCTAATATCCACCGTGGCATAACTTAGTATGTGGTGAATGAACTCGGTGCCAATGTGAACACAGTTGCTGTACAATTATTGGCCAAGTGGAAATTAGTCGCTATTAACCTCGCCCGCTCTTCCGATGGAGCAATATAATACTCCCCAGTCCGCGACAAGTTCACCCAACGTTGTTTCACTGGTGGGCCACCATCTGCGATGGTGGCCCACCATTGAAACAACATTGGGCCGATGGCTCGAGTTTGCTGGGTACATGCGGTGTTAACACTTTGAACTCCAGACACGATTATAATCGTGTTTGATTATACTTTTTATAAATATATCGCATTTTATAGACATGAACAGTGATGTTTCTCTAAGGTTAAATTTGTGCTTAAGCAGCAACAATTGCCAATATTTCGTCCTAAATTTATTAAAGATGACTGCTTTTGCACACACCGGAATTTGTGGGTCTCATTTGGCGCCCATGTATGGGTTAACGGTCCAGCTCCATCTATCACATGCAAAGCAAAGCTTATGCAAAACTGTAATAAACCAATACCATCATTCTGAAAATTGAAATCACCAAGTTAGATATGTATTATATTTCACCACCCAGCCCAGGCAAAAGAGGGTACTTAGAAGCCGCTACCGTAATTACAGTTCTTTCTGGTATTATGTAGTTATATAACAACAAAACTTTCAAATTTAGAACATTATACGCTTTAAACTCCCCACGCAAAAGTCAATAGCAGTAACTGCTTACTTTAAAGTAAGCAGTTACTGCTGTTTGCCTTTGCAGCATTGCATTTTTAACTTGACGTGACGCAGTACACTGGGCAGAAATAGCAGGTACACCAGGAGACATCTGTCTGCGTCGTCAAGTAGTATATGGTGGATGCTATGCTGCCGTGCAAAGCCAAAAGGCAGTATCTGCTTACTTTACAAGTAAGCAGATACTGCCTTTTTGGCTTTGCAGAGCAGTATTTACGATTGTTTCGTTGACGATTATTTGGTTAAATATAACGTTTTTTCCCGCCCTGACACACTTTGGGCGGCACGCTGAAAACTATAAATTAGGCGATTTCACGTAATAAAATGAATCCCTTAACCGCCGGTGCCGTCCATATTCGTTTTTTACATTTTTTATTAGCACATAACATATCAGCTTTTAAATCTGTTAAAGATAAAAAGTGACATTAATCAGCAAGATTTGAAATTTGTTAACCTCCATTTTGTCAAATCTGAATAATTTTCACCCACTTGAAGTTGTGAATCGCGTCAGCGAGACACAACTTCAAGTGGTTGAAAGTTCCAATTGAATAATTTGGTGGTTAAAGGGTTAATGAAACAATGTTAATCAAATGAAAGTTTTTTCTAAGTAATTATGAATAGTGTCAGTAATTAACCTTACAGCTCTGACCTGTTCAATTTAAATTTTTAGTGTGATTTGTGACATTTAAGCTCTAACGCATTGGTGTTTCAATATTTAAGACATATGATATTTTTAAAAACTGATTCAATAAATAAATACCGGTGCTGGTAAAAAACAGAATGGCTGCTGCAGTCGACAGCAGTGCTCTGGGGGTTGACAATGATTGAGTATAGTTGCATTAACAAAGCCGAACAGTGATAAAAATGTCCTATGCCCACTCTTACATCCATAGGCCCTATGGATTGGATTGATTGCATTCTGTGTCACGAAAATCACTACTTGTAGCAAATCATATTTAATCACTTTTAGTAACGCACTTCTATTCAACTTCAAAAAAATAACTGCTTACTTTCAAGTAATCACGTACTACTGTTTGTCTATGCATGACAGAGCAGTACACTGTAGGTTTGAAGACAAGATTAACCCTTACAGCGCGGGGGTCGATTTAACCGACATCTGACGTCAGATTCGGACGTCTGAAGACGATCCCCGCACTGAAAGAATAAACGTATTTATAATGACAGTAGACCCATAACATAGGTATTCAAATGAAGCGGAAAGAGCTAACTAAGACATTTGTGATGATTTTGTTCTCAATGATTTATGCAAAAATATTTCAGCGCTTCAAGGGTTAAAAGGTATAGTTTCTATTTTTTTGTTCCAGGTGGTTATTTGACATTCTCGGTCCGATCATCTGAAAAATCCAGCCTATTCTACCTTTCTGTCTAGATAGCTGCACATCGACGTCCATTCATATCAAGGTATTTGTTCTGTTTGGACTATAGCTCCATATGTTGTTTATTTTGACCCTTTAACTGCCGGTCCCGATTATATTCGTTTTGTTACGTTTTTGTATTACCACATTACATATATTAGCTTTTAAATATGGTAGAGTTAAAACATGGCATTAATCTGCAAAATCTCTGAATAGTTGACTTTCATTCTGGCAAATCTGAATAATTTTCACCCACTTGAAGTTGTGAATCGCGGCAAGTGGGTGAAAATTCCAATTGATTAATTTGGCGGTTAAATCGTCAATGGACGAAGCTTTTGATGATATCAACGGTTAAGCAGGTTAAGAAGGCACCGACATGCTCCGTGTTGGTGACATCGATGCAGGAAACTTCATTTCAAATGTTTTGTAGCCAACATAAAACAAAATGGCGCTGCTCACATACACTGGTATCGCTGATATATTCAAACATGCTAGAAATCTGTTTTAAAAAATTGCCATAATAATGATTTGTGGCTCGTTATAATATTTATGTTGCGTTATTTTGTGAACAATAATGTGCAATATAACTAAATGTACATATTTTGAATAATAACTTTTGTTACATTGGTATTAAAAGGGCGTATATGACACTACGTAAAGTGGCAGATACTATCATTTGATGCCGATTTGACATGTATAGAAGTTTGCAGTACGTTCCATAGCAATTTGGCTGCATGCAATCCTTAACACTCGCTGTTTTAAAAACGTATGTGAAATTAGTTACAATATAAATACTGTAACTAGATGTTCGAAATGTTATATTATTCATGCCACCACTAATATAATTTAATTTATGACACTGAAAGTGTCTTTCGAGAAACAAAAAAGTTGTCTTGTACAAAAAGATTGAATATTGAAAAGAACTGGATATTGTCATCAACCTTTTTTGTTGGACCCTATTTTATTTTCTCAGTGTAGATGCAATGTTGGACAACCGACTATAGTTAGCCAGACGACTCAGATACAAACTTTTCTGGAAGTCTCAGCTTAATGTTTTTTTTTAATCAGCCAATAATCTAGTCATCTGTTATTGACGCCTGGTGATTATTTTATGTTTCATTCTGAGAAATAGCAGTGGATCGACTACACTATGCATTTTGATTTGCCAACATAATATTCAGAGCCATACCGCCGTACAAAGGCAAACAGCAGTATCTGCTTACTTTTTAAGTAAGCTGTTACTGCTGTCTGTCTTTGTAGTGTAGCAGAGACATTATTACCGGGCACCACGCGGCAAACCTAGATAACTTGTCACAATAATTGTATCTTGATTTTTTATACCTCACACCGACATAGGAATTCACAACTGTATTGTAGGATATACTGGCAATACTGACATGTTGCCCACTGTTGAGAACTATTGCCAAGAAAAGAACCTATAAAAAACGTTTCATTGACCAGTGAGCATAACATTTCTTAGGATGTGGTAAGAAATATATTGTGGTAAGAAATATATTGGATTTTTTTTATAAGCAATGCGATGGCCCACCGTCTTCGACTTTGGTCCATCATTAAACCAACATTGGGTTAACATTTGCTGGGAAGGGAAGATGGTCTCTGGCAGAGAATGAAAATAGAAGAGTGTAGGGGGGGGGGGTGTCAAGCCGGATATTAATGTGCTGCCAGATATTATTTATGTGTTGTCGCCGGAATAAACGCAGATGAACGTATTTGGAGAGGCACTAGTTATTATTTATGTATAGTGGATGCTCCAAGGCAAGGTGACCAAGTAAAGCAAGCAAGCAGGTGATATTGTATCGGAAGGTCTATAGACGTCAGATTCTGACGTCTAATGTCGTTCCCCGCACTGAAAGAGTTAAATATTTATAATGGCTGTAGACCCATAACACAGGTATTCAAATGAAACGGAAAGAGTTAACTAAGACATTTATGACGATTTCAATATGTAAAACCTTTTGGTCTGCATGGTTTGTACAACAATATTTCAGCGTTGTAAGGGTTAAAGGCTTTTTTCTATAAGCCATGAAATCTGGTCAATCTATGCATAACATTTTGGCCAATATGTTTTAACCTATTGGACAATATGTGATACATTGTAACAGTTTGCCCAATCTGCTATAACCTCTGGCCAATGTGCTATACTAAATTCTTCGATTTGTAATTTAAACCTATTGCCCAGTCTGTTGCAGCAGTTTTATCAATTTATAATTATAGCCATCTGCTCTATCTGTTAAAAAGATTCGTGATTTTTTCAGCTCACATGATATGAATCAGCAGTAACAATTAAATTCAACTAGGACCACAATGATTAATGGAATAGGCAACATCTATGCTATACAAGAAAATAAGATTTTTTTGCGCAAAATAACACATGTCCTCGTTGACGGCTCAAATGTAGAAGTGCTGCTCGTGTAAGGTCAGTGGGCTTTGCTGTCATTATTAACGTTGGCAGGCGGACTGGGACACGCCTAGGGGGACTTCTAGGGAATTAACCCTAGACGTCCACAAGGATCGAGTCCGTGAGCATCCGCCAGCAAACACGATACGCTGACTCAATGCTGGTTTAATGTTGGGCCACCGTCGCAGACGGTGGCCCAACAGTAAACCAACATAGAGTCAGCGTATCGTGTTTAGTCCGGCAATTTATGGTGTGCCCAGCAAACAACAGACACTGTTGTGTTAATGTTGAGCAAGCGTCGCAGACGGTGGCCCAGCATTGATATAACGGTGGTTCAATGTCTATTGTGTGCTGGGTGGTTACACATATTATCCTGCGTAAGTTTGTTATCTAAACAAAAGTGAAGCTCTTCACCAATGAGTCTACATACTCATTGAAATCTTGAACATCCGTTCTGGCAAATCGCTGGCGTGAGTCAAATATCAAAGATCTATAGACCTATTCTTTGTTAAATATGAGCAAACGGTGGAGAAACGATAATTTAAACTGTCATTTTCCGTTATTTTAAAGGACGGGAAATGTTCTCCGGACCTAAAGCTACCACTCGTTCTGTGAAAAAATACCCTCGATTCCATTAAGTACACTACTTAACGTTCCTCTGGAATGCGTCAGAAAAAAGTAGTTTCCACTGATAGGCTCCGAAAAAAATACCCTAATAAACAAGCCGACGCCAGGTCATTAATAAATGTCTTATCACTTTTTCAGTTCAAGTTATATATATTCGTGAGCTGCTATGGTTGTGTAAAGTTATATATCGTCCCTTGGCAACCAAAGTGTCTTTTTTGCACTTAAATGAGTGGCACGTATGATACTTTGGGTGTTAGGGGACGATATAATTATATAATAAGGCTCAGTTATCTGTTATCTCAACAACAGCTGATTTTCTTCCTAATTCTAGTTGAATTGGCAAAGAATGTTACATTTTTATTACTTTGGTAGCTTACGGGTGGAATTGTGAAGTACTTGTTAAGAAAACACACTAATTCTTTGGGATACTGTCTAGAGATCACAAGTAGTATGGCAAAAAAATGTCTTGCGTTACTTTTCAGCGGGAATGGTAATTTATGTGACTTTGCAAAACGTTGAAAAAACAGTTAAGTCCGTAAAAAAAAATGGATGATGTGCAGATGATGGCGCGAGGGAGGGGTGATAGGGCATGGTGGGTTATTGAGAGTGTTTTCTTTCACTCCCCCGATAAGGGGTTCTGTGCATGTCTATATGATTTACCCCTAGACATGTCCAGACGGCCGGAGACTTGGGTCCCGCTGTGTAAATTAATACTGGAAACTTACAATTTAAAGCTGGAGCCTTTCGCACAGCACCGCTATCCTCTGGTCGGATAGTCCCCAGAGCATAGTGATCACAAGACACTGTATAAGGGCCATTTTCAAAATATTTGAGCAAAAGCGGTAAAGACATGTCTTCAACATTTTTTCAAAAAGTTTGCATTATTTCATTATTTTTATCATTTCATCAGGTAAAGACATGTATTTAGAACTCAGAATTGTTTTCACAAGCATTTATCTTGGAAAATCAAGTTTTTATTCGATATAATATGCTTGATTTGTCTTCACCGTGAGGTGTCCGAAATGGGTTTGCGATTTTTTGAAAACTTGTAAATGTCGTATAATTACGTTATTGCAATTCATGACAGATTGGCCCTATTGCTAAAATGTCTTTTCTTGATAATAAAATAAAATATGTATAAAAAAGTTGACTGAATCACCAGTTGTTTAATATTAAGTCGTGGTCCAAGTTTTCGAATGCAAATGTCTTTACCGTTAACAAGAGCCCATAAGGACTATTATTTCTGCAAGTATTCACCAGATGGCTTTAGCACATAAATTCACGGATCTATTCAACTGTTTTTTTCTTAAAGTAAACAAGATTTGATTTATGGACAAAGATAAATGCAATATAAGTGTAAAATAGGATGTCACAAATAAAATGTCACAACAATAGGATGTCTTTACCGTGTGTCTAATAACCTTGGTTGAAAAATTAAATAGCTGTTCTAGATTATTCTTGTCATCAGTGCATGAAGAAAACAACGTTGTGGAGTCAAAAGTATACACATATTTTGTAAATGTTTATTTTGTGACAAATAGTGTGTCTTTACCGTTATAATGATTTGTCTTTACCATTAAAACTGTAAAGACCGACATAGAACGGTAAAAACAAATACTATGTTATATGGTAATTTCTGTGGTAATTCAATGTCCCTTTAGTCAAAAGGTATGGAAGTCTGCATACAATTATACTGAAGACCAGGCCTGCTATATAGAGCTGATATCACCTATTTATTTAACTTTTTTTCTTTACCGTTACAGCAACATCTTTACCGTTACAAAACCGTCTTAACCGTTTAATGTTCTGTCTTTACCGTTTTAAAATGCCTACTATTTGAGCCATACCGGTAAAGACAAAAAAAGATTTCTATTAATGTCTCTAAAAGTGCTAATATGTAACATGCTGCTTGGATATTGCACACTGATGCTTGGCATAGTATCATATATGCATACATAACATTTAAATTCACAAAATCAGAATTATTTTTTCTGAAAGTGTCTTTACCGTTATTGCACAATTTTTTTGAAAATGGCCCATAAACGTTGAATCAACACCATTGACCTTGATTCGCCCTTGATATATAACGTCAATGACCTTGATTCAATGTGGATTCCAATCGTCTAATCGATGTTTAATCGACGTCTAATTGACGTTTAATCGACGTCTAGTGTTTGGTGGGACAATATTATCCAAAATAGGCCTATACCTTTTCAGGTCTTTATTATGTGGCTTCCCACTTGTCAGAACTGAATGATACTTGAATTATTTTTTGGCCAAACATCGAGAGCCTTGGCCCCTGCTTCTAAATCCCGGCTAAGTGCCCTTGTACGCGCAAGGTTTCAAGTGCCTGGGAATCGAGACTGCGCGGGAATGAGTGATAGGCTTGTCACTCGCTAGAGGTCTCAGAGAGTGGTCCGTGCGCTCGTGTGTCATTTGTGGAGGCTGAAACTTGCCATTCAGATACACGTAAATTCAATCAGGACGGTGCAGCTCTCACTAAACAGCTAAAACACCGCCGTCTCCACACAGAAGTGCCGAGGATATTCGTCCCCGGATAAAGGAGGTACCGGATGCCCTGCAAAGACAAACCGCGGTAACTGCTCACTTGAAAAGTGATAACTACTCAGTTGAAAAAGTGAGCAGTTACGCTGTTTGTCTTTACAGGGACGTACTGGATATCCTGCAAATGCAAGCAGCAGTAACTTCTTACTTGGGAAGTAAACAGTTGCCGCTGTTTGTCATTGCGATGACGTACCCGATGCCCTGCTGAGTCTCCTGCTACCTGCCTGACTTGGCACCAATCCACCAAAGTGCTTCTGACAGCTCGCGCCTTCAAATATTGTCACGCTTGGTCAGACTCCATTACTCCATTACATCTGTGGATCTGCAGATCTGTTACTGCTGTGCAAAAGAAAAGAGCAGTAATTGCTTACTTGAGAATGGAGCAGTTACTTTTAGCTGATATGTGCCTTTGCAGAGCAGGCAGTGTCTGCGTGATTGCCTGCTGTGCTGCCTACATGACTGCAATTGTTGCTCGATTTTATATGCTACATTTCGTCAATTTTGCATCTGTTTTATATCTAATGTGTTTAAATTTTCAATCAAACCAGCGTTATTGCTGTGTTCAAACATATGACTACCTAGCAAATACAAAACATTTTTAAAACATTTATACAATGCTGGACCACCGTCGAAGACGTTGAGACGACGTTGTATAAATGTTATACTGCACAAATGTTTTGTTGGGTAAGGCAGACAAACTATCAATCACATGAAATTTTCTATGCAAGGACTGTATTAATTTGTCTTTTGTGTTGCAAGATAAGTATAGGCCTCTAGCGCTGTTCGCACCACTATCCGGTTATTTTTTTACTTTCCTTTTCCTTTTCTTCTTTGTCCAATAATTTTCCGGTATTTTTTTTGCTCACGATACATGGGTATAATCCCAAATGTTTACAAATGTTTTTGTGTTTGCTGGGATCACATCTACTTTGTGATAACATTGACAGTGACTCTCTAATTCAGCCTGATGACACTCACTGGGCACAACTGCGTGTATACGTGACAGCCAGAATATGCCATCCCCAAATACTGTGGCGTAAAAATCATGTTTTTTTTAATTTTTACTTATTTTAATCTATTTAAAGGGTGTATTTACCACTTTGCAAATTTGATTGCGTTCTATGTCACCGTCAGATTTGAGTTGGCACCAATTGGATTTAAAAATCAAATTGTTTGTTTTTATATAGATGGCGCATGCACGATTTTGGGATTCTGTGTACCAAACGGCCACAGAACCCATGTGTATGCATATGTATATTCCATATGTTTTGTAATCTTAAATACATTATACTGCAAAAAGGAAAGCACAAGACTGTGAGCCAACAATGCTTCAATGTTGGTCCACTGTCTCCGACGCTGGCCCAACATTAGGCCAATATTAGCTCAGCGTGTCATGTTAGTAACAACACTGAGTGTATTCTAAGTGACTGTTAGATTAGGCCCGACACTCACAGGGTACAGACTTGTTTTACAGAATTTCTCGGAATGTACATAAACCGTACTTTGTCTAAATAGACCCTTAAAGCGCTACATTACTAAACAAACATTTTCACCCACTTAATGTTTGTAACTTCAGGTGGGTGAAAATTACTCATATTTGTTTAGTTTGAGAGAGAGGAAAACATTGCAAATATTGATGTTTAAACACACATTTCGCTCCCAACAACAGTAATTGATTCGGCTGATAAAGGAATTAAAACGACTAAAGTGCTCCCGTTCAGCGCAGGGAGGTTCTTTAGAATCTGACGTCTAAAGACGTCAGATTCTGACGTCTAAAGACGATCCTGGCACTGAAAGAAATTTAAAAATTATAATGACCGTAGACCCATATCATATAGATATTCAAATAAAGCAGTAAAAAGCTAACCTAAGCTAAGACATTTATGGTGATTTGCATATAAACCTCTCCATTCTACCGAAACAGCCTTGCTAAAAATTCACCACAACATCTGTATGAACATGGCAGTGGCGCAACACCACAGCATTGGTCTTGCTGGCCCTGTCCGCAGCCTTTGACACATTGGACCATAGCAGCATCATTGAGCTCTTGTCCGGATGGTATGGTATTTCTGGAACAGCTCTAAATTGGGTCCGTTCCTACCTATCAAATCGATTGCAAAGGGTTAAACTTCTGGATAAGCTTGGGGAACCGTTCAAGACGGATTATCGTGTCCCCCAGGGCTCTGTCGTGGGCCCACTCTTATTCAACGCCCCTGAGTAGTGTGATCAGTAGGCATAACATCTGCCACCATCTGTACGCTGATGACACTCAGATTTATCTTTCTCATTCGAAGACAGATCTTGATATGTCACTGTCGCTGATCCAGCATTGCTTGCAAGACGTCTCCGACTGGATGATAGCTGGCAAACTCAAATTGAATCCTGACAAGACAGAATTTATACTAATCGGCACTAAATCACAACGAGACAAAATTAAGAAATATTCCCCTACAAAATTACTTGATCAGGATGTAACACCGTCTGATTCGGCACGAAATCTAGGGGTAGAATTTGATAAGGATTTAAATTTTACGAAACGTATATCAAAAGTCTGTCGATCATGCTATACTATCATATACGTGATTTGCGTCGCTTGCGCAGATGTTTAACAGCGGCAGTGACAAAGACATGTAGCAACTAGACTATTGTAATTTTATCCTCTATAACATCCCAAATCGCGAAATAAACAAGCTGCAGAGCGTTCAGAACTGCTTGGCCAGGGTTGTGACCCGTTCTCCACGATTCTGCAGTGTTAGACCTTTGCTAAAATCCCTACACTGGTTTCCTGTTCCATTCAGAATAAATTAATAATACAAAAAATGCACCCTCACATATGAAGTAATACATAAATGTCTGCCAGTATATCAACATAATCTGCTTAAACCTTTAAACAGAATCCGTAATCTCCGCTCCTCAGATGATGATCAACTGGTTGTTCCCAGAGGGAGTTCTAAGATGGGTGAAAGGGCTTTTGTGGTTGCGCCCCCCCCCCCCCAGCTTTGGAATTGTATGCCTCTTGAGATTAAAAAATCTAAATCTTCACTTCACTTCCTCTGTGTCACGGCATGCTGGATCTATGAATTGGAACGGCAAACTGACAATGATAACGAGCCTGATTCGGATTTGCAGCGCCTCTGAGCTCGGGACACCGAAGATTTAGGCGCATTACAAGTTTTTTTTTTTTTTTTTTTTTCAGCGTTGTAAGCTATTTAGGAGTCAACGCTACACATTTCTCCGGAGTAGTGTTATGAATGGAAGTCGTCCAAACGGATACATCGCGACATATGTTTAGTGCAAGTACACATGTCCACCATGACGGTGTTGACACGGTTAAAAGCTTTTATCACTGCGCATCGATCCCCTTTCCGTAAATCGAATTATGTCAAGTGAATAACTGTAAACTCAGCCAGTTACCACACAGTCTTTTATGCGCTGGCAACTCCCCAGCAGACAGACCTCGGCTCAACGCCGGCCGAACGCGGGACCAACGGATCTGACGCGCACCAGACGTTGAAACGCAGTTGGGACTGAATAGGGGGGTTTTCTGGCAAAGACAGTCCGGTTGATCGATAAGACACCTGTCGTCCCACGTCTTAGCATTTACATCGCTATGGTCGTCGTTTTAATCAGTTTAATTCGTCAATAAAATAACTGATATTGGAAATGAAATGGGTCTTTAGAAACCAAGATTTGCAAATAGTTGTTCTCAAATTAAACAAATATGAGTAATTTTCACCAACTTGAAGTTGTGGGTCGCGGTAGCGAGACACAACTTCAAGTGGGTTAAAATTTAAATTGAATAATTTAATTCGGCGCTTTAAGGATTAAGAGTCTCGCTCTTCATCTGCAGATAATTGTGTGTAGCGATGTGTGTGTGTAACGCTGTTTTCTCTGTCATCTTTAAATGTTTGGCTTCCCATTTCTTTATCGGTGTATTTAGAATGCCAACATACCAGATGCTTGCTGTGTACATAATACAGAAGTACGTGGAGAACTATGTCATTGTCATACATTAACCCTAATCATGCAGGGGCGGATCTAGATCTCGAGAAGGGTAAGGGGATCCGCTGGGAATTTAGTCGACCTTTTCAATTATGCGACACAATAAACCATTTTATGGCGATTTTTTAATTATTCAGTTTCCAAACGGGGATGGTTCAACACCCCCTCTAACTCACCCCCACCCCCGGATCCTCCCGAATTCTTTGATTTAACTGACTGGATATCTACCACGAGCTAGTTTCTGAATTGCAGGGGCATTTATCTGATGTGAATTACTCCCTTGAAAATTTGCATATATAAGAGCCCAGCGTGACAGAGGTTAATCCATTCTTATTTCACAGCACTGCATGATGCCAGCAAACACGAGGCATTGGCGCAATGCCGGTTTAATGCTGGATCACTCATGCGACTTCGTCCAACGTTAAAATGACATTGGATCAACATCTCGTGTCTGGTGGAAAAGCAGTTGCAGTTGTACAATGTTATATCTCAGTAATGAAAGCGATCACATGAGACATTGACCCAATGTTGGTCCAGTGCTGGGGCGACGTCGCGAACGGTGTACACAGATCGATTTAAGATTAACCCTTTAACCGCCAAATTTTTCAATTGGAATTTTCACTCAGTTGAAGTTGTGTCTCGCTGACGCGATCCACAACTTTAAGTGAGTGAAAATTATTCAGATTTAACAAAATGGAGGTCAACTCTTTTCAGATCTTGCTGATTAATGTCACGTTTTATCTATAACAGGTTTAAAAGCTGATATGTAATGTGCTAATAAAAATGCATAAAACGAATATAGACGGCACCGGCGGTTAAAGGGTTAAGTCAATGTTCTGCGTTGTTGGGAACAAGAGTGAGACTGAGTGCTTTGTGAACCAGGAAATGAAATGAATCGGGCTTTAGGCCACCCTTGTGCACATATAGGCTAAGCTGGGCCAGGAGAACCTCCTGAGGATGATGAGATGATTGAGATGACACTGTCCTCCAGACACAGGATTCGAAATTCTAGCCCTGGCGGTATGAGGCCGAGCACGCTACCTCTCGGTCACGGAGGCTCCCCACAATACTGACTTTCACACGTGGATGGGGAAGAAACATTTTTGTTTCTTTCAAACCGCCGAGACCGGGAACCGAGCCCCGAACTCTGGCGTGAAAGGCAGCGGTGCTAACCATCACCCTAGGGCCCCCGCCCTGTGAACCAGGAGTGTCTTCTAGTCCACGGTGTTGAAATGTCGCGACGAATCTGCTATTGACGTGATCGCCTGATTTCCACATGCAGTCACACAGAAATGCTGTTATTGAAACTTCCACAGAATGTGAACCACTACAACGTGCCATATTACTAATATTACACAAAAATATGTGGATACCATATTATGTCCGTCTGTTAAACCCTTTAACCGCCGGTGCTGAATATATTCGGGTTTTCATTTTTTATTGGCACATTAAGTACCATGTTTTAAATATGTTAAAGATAAAATGTGACATCAATCAGCAATATTTGAAATCAGTTGATCACCATTTTGTCAAATCTGAAGAATTTTCACTCACTTGAAGTTGTGGATCGCGTCAGCGAGACACAACTTCAAGTGCGTGAAAATTCAAATTGAATACCTTGGCGGTTAAAGGGTTAAAAATAAATGTGGATAATTGTTATCTATACTAGTTTTTTTCTATATGGTCGTTTGGTCGTAATCTAAAAATATTTATTTTGGGGAGTGCAAGATCATACATACAGAGAATCATGGTTATATCCTAGTATATTATGGGTTTATTAACAATCCATGTGAAAACCCCATACAACTATGCAAAGCCCCAACCGTCACGCTTTGATTGAATTATATTGATTGCAGTGAAACATCTTTGCTTTATAACAAGTATTTTATTTCCTTCGAATATATTACATGTTGTAACATCTAGTAATAGAGAAAATGTTGATAAAAACTAGCTTATGCTGCTGTTATTTTAAATTTATTAAAACTCTAGTTTAATTATCATCAATATTACCATTTAATATAATGAGCCCTGACGAAACGAGAAGAACAAAACAAAAAAATGTTTGTATGTTTTCTAATTTTGATTGTCTCAACCACTCTTTCAAAATGATTAGTACAACACTTAATATCGTGCTTTTATTAGGCCCGGCCAGGAGCCTATTAACTTTATTGCAATAATGTTTGCCGGGTGTGGGAAACAGTTAACATTTCCGAGGAACAGTCCTCATAAACATGTCAAATATAACGTTTGATGTCACAAGGTCAAGTAGTTGCGTGTTTAAAAAGTGCTAAGAAAAAATATATTTACGATTACATTCGTGACTAGGGCTTAAAGGGATAAGGTTGGAATAATGTTGGCCCAGCGTTACAGACGTTACATCAGCACTGGGCCAATACATCGTGTTATCTGGGTAGTGGCTTTTCTGGCGACGGAAGGAGAAAAGCGTCACCCGCATAGCAGTCCAAGCAAACACGGGACAATCACCCAATGCTGTTTCAATGTCCAGCCAGCGTCGAAGCCAGTATTGGGTAAATGTCACGTGTTTGCTGGGGTACTGCCACTAAGTATACAGCAGACCGAGTATTGGAGTAGTGTTGGGCCAGCGTCGTAGACAATTTGTCGGCATTGAATCAGCAATGGGCTGACACACTGGCCTAACATTGAACCAAAATTGGTTGGGTAGGTATACATTGTGTGCATTACTGAGACACAGGCAGGACGATTCATTGGCAAGTATGGAATGGATGTTGGCCAGCATCGGTGATGGTGATGGAATGAATAAACGTTGGAGATGTACATATTTTAACTTATCTCCTTGGTTCTTTCCTTAATTATATCCTGGACATTTAGGATTCTACAGGATTCAATACAGTTATGTTTACGATATATTAAGCCGAATTTGTGTCTATTCTGTGAAGCTCAATAGCCTTGACCTCCAATATTTTCACCGAGTTGCCTAATACAATGAAGTATGGGGGAGGGGTGTTACATAACTTTGTTTTCACCGAGTTCCCATTCAAAACGGTTTCCGGTGACTTCACTGAGTATATCACTCATACAGCCTAAAGCCGGGCCTTGGAGTTCGGGAACTCCTTTTCTAGTTTATTTATAATATTACAAATTATACATTCCATATCGTCATTTCCGCACATGCAAAAACAAACTTTTGTCGGGATTTAACTCATATCCAATATTTATCGCACACGGATCAAAAGTACGTCCAATTATCAAATCAAAATTGTTTTGTATGATTTTGCATACGCGCCCAACGAAATCGTGAGGAAAACTGCTGTAGCAACAAATATACATCATTGGATTGAAACCGTTCAATAACAATTCGCAAATTCGCAAATCAAAGTCGTCACCAGTCCTTATGCAGGAGAACAGGATTGCGTGTGCAGAAAGATTTCTCAGTGCATGCCAGTGATGTATCGGCTCAGCGTCGGCTCAATATTAGACTAACGTGTCTGACGTTGGTCTAATATTGAACCAACGCTGAGCCACCGCTGTGTGTCTCTCGGGGGGAAATGTGGCTTCTGATCGATGAGAACGGAGGCTCAGTGATTTCAGATGGTCTTCTGCTAAGTGCTTTGCCAAGATCATTCACGCTACATGAACAGGCTATCATAGCTGAGTGGTCCATATCCACACCCGAGACACTCCTCAGATAATGTTACCACGTAGCAGGCTATCATAGCTGAGTGGTCCATATCCACACCCGAGACACTCCTCTGATAATGTTACCACGTGACAGGCTATCATAGCTGAGTGGTCCATATCCACACCCGAAACACTCCTCTGATAATGTTACCACGTGACAGGCTATCATAGCTGAGTGGGCCATATCCACACCCGAGACACTCCTCAGATAATGTTACCACGTAACAGGCTATCATTATAGCTGAGTGGTCCATATCCTCACCCAAGATACTCCTGAGATAATGTTACCACGTAACAGGCTATCATAGCTGAGAAACCCATATCCACACCCAAGACACTCCTCTGATAATGTTACCACGTAACAGGCTCTCATAGCTGAGTGGTCGATATCTTCACCAATGACACTCCTCAGATAATGTTACCACGTGACAGGCTATCACAGCTGAGTGGTCCATAGCCACATCCAAGACACTCCTCTGATAATGTTACCACGTAACAGGCTATCATTGTCCCATATCTTCACCCGAGACATTCCTCTGATAATGTTACCACGTAACAGGCTATCACAGCTGAGTGGTCCATATCCACACCCGAGACACTCCTCTGATAATGTTACCACGTAACAGGCTATCATTGTCCCATATCTTCACCCGAGACATTCCTCTGATAATGTTACCACGTAACAGGCTATCACAACTGAGTGGTCCATATCCACACCCGAGACACTCCTCGGATAATGTTACCACGTAACAGGCTATCATTGTCCCATATCTTCACCCGAGACATTCCTCTGATAATGTTACCACGTGACAGGCTATCACAGCTGAGTGGTCCATAGCCACATCCAAGACACTCCTCTGATAATGTTACCACGTAACAGGCTATCATTGTCCCATATCTTCACCCGAGACATTCCTCTGATAATGTTACCACGTGACAGGCTATCACAGCTGAGTGGTCCATATCCACACCCGAGAAACTCCTCGGATAATGTTACCACATAACAGGCTATCATATCTCAGTGGTCCATATCCACACCCGAGACACTCATCAGGTGTTGTTACCTCGGGTGAAAGTTAGGCCTGCCATATCATGATTCAGCATTATGATCATGACTGCTGTTTTGATTAATATTTGTTCAGATTGACCGTTATAGTTGTGGTGTACTGGCCACAGAAACTGTCATTAACGTGATCGCATTCACTGGTGATACATGGTGTCCTAACTATTTACTTTGTGATGTAATTTTATCTTCAGCGAATGTCCATTAAACGAAAGCAGTATATATTTGATGCCTGTTACATATTCTGTCCAAAGATAATTTCAATACATTGTTCAAAATCCTTGCAATTGACAGTTATGTGAAGCTGTGATGATAAAATGATAATTATGATATTTATATACAAGATAATATTATAATATGCTCTGATCAGCAACACGGGAATATCTACATTACCCCTCCACCCATCACCCCCTCGACCCACAACCCCCTCGACCATCGACTTACTTTACCCCATGACCCCCTCGACCCATTGAAAATACATTAGTGAATATTCAAGCCGCATTATCTCACTCAATCTTCAACCGATTCTCTTGTAATTTGAGACAGAAATGTAGGAGATTCTCGCAGACCTAAATTTTGTGTGGGTCGAGGGGATCACTAGTGTAATGTACATTGTATGTCGAGGGAAAGGTGATTGTGGGTCGAAGGGGTTGTGAGTCGAGGGCTGTGGATCGAGGGGTAATGTGGATATCCGCAACACTAACATCCATTTCATCAAATCACAAACAGCGTTGACAACCGAATGGAGCCAGATCACAGCTAGATAAACCACCACGACATTCAAACACTGTGAAGTAAAATACTATAAGTAATCAGATACTTGAATGGTGGAATAGATTGATACATTTATACAGGATCAGTAATTTGGGCATGGCTGCTTTTGATCAGCCATGTGGAGCACAGGCAACAACAATGTGCGAGTGTAAACAGGAAACACACAAACATAAACATAATAAAACGACCAATTCAAATATTTATACGTGACACTGTTGACAGCCATCCCCTTGTATAATGTTCTTGCGCGATACAGAAGCAGTGGTTGTAGTTCCTGAACCGACACCAGGCTCTGCATACTGATGGTGGATCAAAATGGAGCCAACATCGCACATCAACAACAATAACAACCACGATTTCGCGCCACCTCTGGCATTCACAGGTGTGTCCAGTTGATAACTTGTGAATGGCGCCGCGGGGAGAATTGATCTGGTGACAGCGCATGAGTGAAAAATCACAAGAGAAACGAGTCCGGGGAAATTACGGGGCGCCCGGTTAATACCTCGCCCCGGGAGACGGGACCGGGGCGGTAACAGTCCGAATGGGAATCATCAATGCTCGATAATGGCAAGCACGGGACGCCGAACCAATGTTGGGATAATGTTGGGCCAGCGTCGCAGACGCTGGCCCAACATTATCTCGACATTGGTTCGACGTCCCGTATTCGCTCGATAATGGCTGTCCCGGTTGATTAGTTGTCACACAAATCAGTATTGAGATTTTTACAAAGAGTCGTGGCGGCGTCTCACTGTTGCAGCGCGACACGGCAGTGACGGCGACAAGCACTGCTTTAATTTTTGTAATATGGGGTCAGATTGTCACACGATTGTCACACGATTGTCACACGATTGTCACACGATTGTCACATTGCAATGCAAAGCCAAACAAGAGCGACTGTCTTTACTTTGCACGCAGACGCTTATGCAATAGTATAAATCACATTAACCTGCAGCGCATCATTTTCGCCGATCTTTCAGGCAATATCTCAATTTTGAAAGCACTCTGTTCAAGTCCTATATATATGCTATTGCCACCCTTAAAATTTCATGCAAATTTAATGTATGATGTCCCTCTGTAAACTCATTATTTTAAATAATTGCTCGGATATGCATAGGTCCTGAATTACAGACCATGTCAAATGGTCTAATTTCTGGAATACTCAGTTACTAGAACTTTGCGAAAATGTTCAGGGTTTTTGGCAGAGGGCTGGAAAATAGTGCTTGCGAAATGTCACAAAAGGAAGAGGGGCGTGGCGCATTGATAGGGCGCCCGACTGCCTCGCCAGTCATGCATGATTCTACTTGGATCTTTCAGAGAAATATAAATGCTTATTCCTTCTCAATGTGATGAGGCGATCACATTTATGGCGGCTTCATCGAGTTAAGGTTGAGAACATTGCATCGACCTTAACCCTTTAACCGCCGAATTAATCAATCTGAATTTTCACCCAAATTGTGTCTCGCTGACGCGATCCACAACTTCAAGTGAGTGAAAATTATTCAGATTTGACAAAATGGAGGTCAACTGTTTCCAAATATTGCTAATTTATGTCATATTTTATCTTTAACATGTTTACAAAGTGGTACTTAATGTGCTAATAAAAAATGAAAACCCAAATATATGCGACACCGGCGGTTAAAGGGTTAATTTCGCCGGGCCACGCGCTGCGCGCTCCTTCACAGTCATGAGAATCAGTTGAGAAATCTGCGCAAATCATGCGCCACCCGGTAATGTGAATTATGCTGACTCAATGCTGTTTTAACGCTGGACCAGCGTCGCAGACGTTTGGTAATACCACGGGAAATTAGTGTATTAGTAAATTTGATCACATCAGGTCACGTCTGTAATTTGTAATTTCCGTTCGCATGTGTTTGTTTTTATGCTGTTATTATACGTTGTTTTGTTATCTATAATTTACATCATATATCGCAAACAAATGTGATATATCCTTATGTTAGAAATGACAATTTATCCTTACGTGTGAAAGTGTGTTAGAAACACACCTAAGAGCTACAACTGCCATGCAAACGCAAAGACAAGAAACTGCGTACTTGAAAGTGAGCAGTTACTTTTTACGATTCGCTAGATAGTATTGCTAGTAATGAATGAGGTGTGTTATCCCCGACTATTTTACACTAAAATGAAAAAATGCAATTTATTCGCTATTTATTTAAAATGAAAAAAATATGTCTGAATCACTACACTTTTTTTGTTATGACAAAGTGGATCCCAATGCCAAAACGCAAAATTATTTATTTGTATATCTAATGAAATGCTGTTATTTAAAAATTGCGAAGGGTGAAAAATACCAAATTTCAAAAGTGGAATAAAACAAAGAAAATATTATCTCCAGTAAAATGATATTTCCACTTCTAAAATTAAATTCACTTGGACACTATGTATCCAGTCGTATTTCAAATCAATAAATATCTTCAAAAGCCCTCAAAAACGATCGCGTGAAGCAGAAACGCAATTTGAATAGCGGACCGATAGCGTGATTAGCCCACGTATGGCTGGTGGTCAATCACCATGGTAAGATTTGATGTGCAGTCAGCCATGTTTCAGGAGATTGCGAACCACTCTCTAGTGCTATTGTAGAGCACAGTAATGATCCTTGTGGGGGGAGGGGGTGTGAGTGACCATCACCACCCCGTGATTAATAGTGGCCACCCACTGGTCAGTTGGTGTCCTGCTGCGAAGTTAGCCATTCCATCAGCGGCCATTGCTTACACGTATGGAGGTCAATACACTTGTAATTAAGCGTTCACAAAACGTTGACCCACTGATGCTTTATTGCTGGATCACCGTCGTATACGGTGGTCCAGCAATAAAGCATCAGTGTGTCAGTGTGTCAGAGGGTCCATGTTGAATTGGAAAATAATAACACATGATATTTTCCAACGTTCTGTCAGAGAAACCTGGTATCAGTGTACATGTGTACAATAATCAGTAATCATCAACATTTTTTAAATTTTTTTTCAATCATGACTTGTATGACTTATATGACAATCATAATTATAAAGCACATGCACATATACTAAAGCATACACATTCTACAGCACATAAATTTCAATTTTCAAGTAGTGTAGGGGTAATAACGTAAAGTAACCTTCAGGTGCTCGATTTCTCCACATTAACGTATGCATAGATGTGAAATAATTGTAATAAATAGTCGTAATTAAAGCTGAACTTGAATGCTTAGGGACGCTGAGGTAAGGCGTTTAAATAACACGCATTTTATGTTTGATTCATTCTTCATTCGAGATGTTCTAATTTTTTTTGAATTTGTTTGAACAAACAACAGTTTAAATAAAGCAATAAATATACATCGTAGGTAACACAGGAAGAATGTTAACTTACCTACATCGATCAAATGGCAAACATATACCTACATTGATTAGTTGAAATCATATAAATACATCCATCAGTTGGTTATAATATACACTGATTAGTTAAAAATATTGCATACAGTCTACATTTATCCTTTAGCAATCACACATACAATATTAGTTGGCAGTTGCCACCCATACAAACATTGACAAATTGAAAAGTATACATACATTGAAAGTTGGCAATCAAATACATTCAGGCAATAATACAGAGGGGGATAATACATTAGAGCAGTTGGATGTCATACACATAATATTGATCAGTTGTCAATCTTAGGGTACTTGGTTATTTTAGCAGTGGATAATCATATATGCATCTGTAAGTTGTGAATCTCAGAGTAGGTGAGAGTATAAACATACAAAAGGAAATTAAAAAGATCATAGTAACATTTCAAAAAGTTTCAACGCACAACGAAGCTTCTTCCGTTAAAGCAAACAAATGATGTTTGTTTAATTAATGGCATGACCACATAATGGCGGACATGACATTATTTCAGCCTTTGTGAAAAGGTTAAGTGATTCCATGAGGATGTACTGTATGGCTTAGTTGTATCATGGAGATAGTATGTAGACAACCCAAAAGCTATACAGGCTGTACTAGCTGATATCGCCCCCTTGAAATTGAAAGGGTAGCATTATATCTCTACTTTACACAGTGGTAGATAGACCCTTTCAATTCTAAGGATGCGTTATCAGTTTTAGTAAGAGGAACACGTATGTTCAGATAAAAAACACTTTAAATATGGATAATTTGTTATTATTTATCAATATAGATCATTGGAGTGTGAAGGGGTATATTCCCCAGTTTACAAAGTAGTAGGCAGTGCCTTTGAATTCCAAGGGAAAATTGTTGTATTCAGTTCCAATAAGATCAATTGATTTGAACGTGATGTACATCGTTTGCCTTGAACAATGCTATAACGATGATATAACACACGGATGTTATAACAAAAATGATCATTTTGACATTTATAAGCGTTATTAAATGATTCAACGTATTTGATTTTTATAAGTTCAAGGGACACATTTATACTATTTTATCATGCTGATAAAACTTTATTTTTTTCAATTGTATAGTCTGATGAATAGATTAAGTGTGTGGTCACCTACAACAACTATACTCCGTGAACAGGCAAACAGCAGCAACTGCTCACTTTTCTAGTAAGAAACACTTGCTGTTTGCCGTTGCACTGCACATCCCGATCTCCTTTCTACAGAACGGATCATAACAATGATCAGTATGGCGTAGAATACTGCCACATAAAGCCTGTAACTGCATACTTTACAAGTAAGCATTTTCTGCTTTGTGCGACTATTACATACAGCAGTAACTGCGCTAATTTACTATTCAAATAAGTAGTTACTTCTGTTTGCTTCTGTGTGCAAGTATATCTGACTTTCCATTCAGGGAAAAGAAGAATCAGTGAATGACGTACAGTGTGTTGTATGATGTGTGATTGTAGTTGTGTCCCGCGCCTGGCATGGTCATTACGGCCATTAGCCGGTGACATAATGATGGAGCAGCCTCTATGAACCATGACAATTATGCCGTGCTCTCATTTTGTCATTAGCTTCCACCTCGGTCAGGCCCCATGGCCCGCTCGGGCAACAGTTCACTGGCCCCAAATTGGCGACAAATTGTAACCATTAGTTTACATTTGACGTGACTGTGGAACCCCGGCAAACGCCAGACGTTGACCCAATGTTGGTTTAATGTTCGGTCAGTGTCGCAGACGCTGGCACAACATTGGGTCAACGTCTTGTGTTTGCTGGGACGGTCCTGTGACATCCCTCAAGTGTACTGCCGCCCTAGCCCCAGTGTCTGAAACAGGTTTAAGCCCAGATTGACCGCGTATAAAATCGTGGGGTGGTCATATCTAAGACTCCCCCTCGAATAATCAGATCGAAAATAGTTTTTTTAGAATCAGTAAAATTACATGCCCGTATGCTCAGCTCACAGGTCGCACAGTCATTAAAAAGTTATGGAAATTTTTCGGATCTTGGGGGTCGAGATCGCTCTCAGTCACCGCAATGTTGAAAAACGTTGATATTTTCGGGTAAAACGAATACACCAATCCACGGCCTCGGAGAGGACGTCACGGCTACTGCCGCCCGGCCAGGACGGGATGCTGGGCCAATGGATCAACGTTTGGGCAGCTGGGCCAACGTCCGGTGCTCGCCGGGAGACACACAGCTTAAATGCTGGGATCATGTCCTTTGAAGAGTGACCCCTGGTCAATCACCAGTTGCCCCTAATGTTCATTTATTAACAACACAGAGTGTACGCCCCTGATTACATTACTTTGACATTTATCTCAGAAAAGTGGTAGTTATTTGATGTCTGTCTCAGATGATATACATCTCTCCCATTACTCATTAGGACCGCATTTGGACAACAGCCACATCGTCCCATAGCCGCCAGAGTGTCGTTTGTACCACATATTAGATTGGCACATACGACAATCTGGCTGCTATCCAACCCTTTAAGCGCTAATACGACTATAATTGTTTTTAATCTGTTCTATGAGCAGGTTAGATAACAGTTCTTGGGAAAAAATGTTTAGGATTTGCAAATGTTTAGTCTCGGATTAAACAAATATGAGTAATTTTCATCCACTTGAAGTTGTGGATCGCGGGAGCGAGACACAACTTCAAGTGGATGAAAAATAAAATAACTCACGACTCTCTCGCAGCTAGAGGTCGTTATATAACCTACACCATTTTATTAACCTACACATTATTTAACAAGTCGTTGTACATAGGGCTCTCTCAGAAAAAAACAATACATTGACTCCGTGGTGTTATAATGTTGTGCCAGCGTTGCAGACGCTCATCCGACATTACACCAGCACGGGATGAATGTGACATGTTAGCCAGGAGTTTGTTAGGAGACATGAAGATTGGTTGTCGGGCAAAAAATGGCAGACATTGTAGTGGTGGTCTAGATTAACTGACGCATTGTCTGGAATTACGTGTAGCACAGGTGGTTAGCACGACTAAGTGCCCATACTGCCATGAGAAGACAAAACAATAGTAACAACTTAGGGGGGGGGGGTCACCATTCAATTACTAGGGAGGAGGGATAAAGTTTTTTTGAACTGGACAAATGATTTATTTCACCTCCTGTCTGCAATATTTTATATATTTCACACTCTGGGTCAAGCAAAATATTTACTTCACTTTCTTAGAATTTATTTTTTGGGTCTACAAAGTTGGATCGCAAACTAGGCTTAGTATTGAGGTGTGGGATAAGGGGACGATCGAAGCAAGGCTTCGCAAATTTAAGTGTAATTTAATGTTGCCGAGTAAAGCGAGGGAAAATTTTGAGGGACATATTTATTTACAACATGTCCTTGAAACAAATATTTATTTCCTGAAAATTCATAATAATTCAGTCTCACAATATTTATTTAAAAAATACTCCAGCTAGATGTTGAATGGTGGCCCCCTCACTTGAACAGTAAGCTACCGAAGCTGTTTGCCTTTGCAGAGTAGCATAAGTGGTCCAATGAGATATGAAAGGGTGTATCTGCCACTTTTCCAAGTGGCAGATACACCCTTTCATATCTAAGGGGACGATTAGTGAAGAGGACAGCATCGTGGGTGGAGTACCCAGCAAGCACGAGACATTGAACCACTGTTGTGTCAATGTTGGGCCAGCGTCGTAGACGGTGGACCAACATTGACACAACAATGGTTCAGTGTCTCGTGTTTGCTGGATAGTGGCTCTTATGGCTCATTCCGTCTGGTTGTAGCCTGTAACAGTATAAGGTACTGGGTTCGAATCCCGGATGTTGTCGTCAAAGTTGTGCATAAACAGTGCGCCAAACTGTTCAAAGGTCTGAGTGTGCAGTGCTGCCTATGGTACTGTGCACTATAAAGAACCCATTAAATCATTTGATAAGAGTAGAGCATAGTCCCGACTTGTGCTTCTGTATGTCGCAGTATTGCTATAATTGTGTAGAAAGCGACGTAAAGCAATGTTGACTCACACACTCATTCACTCGCCAATGTTTGCCATGATTGAATAATTATACTTTGTGCGCACACCATGACCTGGGATGCCTCAATGTCAATAAGTTGTGTGGAAACTAATCTGTGACATGACGCAATATATAGAAATTATGTGGACGCCATGGTCTGAGATAGCTTAATGTCAATCAGTTGTGTGGACACCATAGGCTGACATAATTCAATGTCTATGCGTTATGTGGTGACCATGGTCTAACAAGATTCAATGTCTAAAAGTTGTGTGGACACCAATCCCTGGCATGACGCAATATATAAATTATGTGGACACCATGATATAAGGTGGCTCAATGGTTATAAGTTGTGTGGACACTAATCCCATAGAATAGATGACGCAATATATATTATCTGGACACCATGATTTGAGATGGCTCAATGATTATAAGTTGTGTGGAGACCATGGTCTGACATAACTTAATGTCTATAAATTATGTGGACACTATGATCTGACATAACTTAATGTCTATAAATTATGTGGACACCATGGTCTGACATAACTCAATGTCTATACGTTGTGTGGACAACATGTTATGATATTACTCAATCTCTATGTATGTTGTGTGGACAGCACTGGACACTATGATCTGACATAACTTAATGTCTATAAATTATGTGGCCACCATGTTCTGACATAACTCAATGTCTATACGTTGTGTGGACAACATGCTCTGATATTACGCAATGTCTATGTATGTTGTGTGGACAGCACTGGACACTATGGTCTGCCATAACTTAATGTCTATAAATTATGTGGACATCATGGTCTGCCATAACTTGATGTCTATAGATTATGTGGACACCATGATCTGACATAAGTTAATGTCTATAAGTTATGTAAAAACCATGGCCTGACATAACTTAATGTCTATAAATTATGTGGACACCATGGTCTGACATAACCAAATGCTGTGTGGACAACATGGTCTGATATTACGCGATGTCTATGTATGTTGTGTGGACAGCACTGGACATTATGGTCTGACATGGCTTGATGCCCAGTCTGATATATTTAATATGATTTGACTGTGGTCGGAGATGACCTAGTCTTTTCACGTTTGTGGTTTAATGCAACTGATAAAACATAACTGTAAGACCCAAACACTATCAAGAATGTGGAGATCATGGGATAGCATGACCACTTGACGCACAGAGAACGTTAATCATGTACAATCCTCCATGGTTGTTTGAATACCTAGCCAACGGTGACTGTCTACTTTTTCAAGTAAACGATTACGTCTGTTCATCTTTACACCCTGCGGAGTACATGTCGGAGTCTGTGTGAATGCCTGACCACGAGTGATGTGGACACCACGGTCCGATGGGCCTGACTAACCACAGTATCAGGAAGTCATACATAATGCCTGACAACATAACTAGCGGTCTGCCCCATAATGAACGGAAATATCAGACTATCACTTAGTTATTGGGAGATATTGCACTGCACCCATCTCCCCCTCCCTCCTCATATGTCCACATTACCGCCGCGCCGCTCCAACAGGCGGTAACTGCTTCCTCTTCGAAGAAGCAGTTACCGCCTTTTAGTTCGGCAGAGTGGACACGTCCACAGTCCGGTGGTAGCTGTCGCCGTGTAGTCTCACATTTGGCTGTCCGCTCCCCCACCACTACAGCAATATTGACGCGCGCGACGTAAACTTCATGTTGTCCTGCGCGGTATCGCCATCGGTTGTTGAGTGAGAAGCGTCGCTTTAAAAAGGGCAGTTAGCCACCTGATTGCAAAGGAATATACACGGAAAGCTACGTGTGAAACCACTGTGAGATTACTTGCCACCTTTGTTTTCGTGCTGAAATATTCATCCGCTAATCGTGAATGATTGATGTGTGTTATATGGTTCTATCGTCTTCGATCGATTTTTCCCGTTACAAGTTGGTTTAAAGCGCGGATTAGTGCGGCAGGGCTATAGGGTTTCTATCAGTGGTGTTGACTACCGCACCTGCAGAGCATTGTGCGTGGAGGAGAGAGGGAGCACAGGTCGCGTAACAGACTTACCTGCTGCACCAAGCCACAGGGATCTCAGTGGAGTCCACCCATGTTGATTGCTGTGGACAATATCGCTTGCTGTAGCCGCAAGCGTCAGGATCCAGGCAGCAGAAGGCGTTCCTCGCTAGTCCCTGTACTGGATCAGGTGCGCCGTTAAGGTAGACGAGGGTATTGTAGAGGAGCTGAGAGAGAGAGAGAGGCTGACTTAGCCTGCTCAAGTCACCAACAAATCCCGGCATATCTATCCGTCAGGAGTAGTGGCCACACTAAGGACACCACACTATAGCAAGACCAACACGGTAAGCCAATGATACTACGCTCATCTTACCACTAATACTGTACTACAATGCACACCATTATTATTATACAACGTAGGCTACTTTTGTGATAAGCTTTGTTCCTGATTTTGATTCTGTTTGCCTTATCGCGATTAATTTGTAGCACATATCATGGTGTTTGAGGTGTGGGTCCATTGTTTATCAAACAGAACATAAATACCTCTTGTCCTGCCGGATCCGTATATCGTCAGGCTGGATGTAACATGTCCTTGAACTAATGTAGGTTCAATTTTGGACCAGCGTCGTAGACGGTGGGCTGACATTAAAACAGCATTGTTTATCTGGGTATATACAAAGGATGTCACTGATATTGACAAAGCATGTTGTGGCAGTTTATTTGATTTGGAAAACGTCTTTTTTTGTCAAACACAAATAATTCGCGTCATTTGAAGCTGGAAATTGCGTCGTAAATTTCCAGCTTCAAATGACGGAAAATACCAGCTGACAATTCAGTAGGACAAGGGAAAATTATGGTGACAGCAATGAGGTTTAAAACGCGTTAACCATCTGACATAAAACGTTGTAAGAACGGTGCATTGATTCAAAGCCATTGTAACGTTGTGTGACTGTGGCGGCAGATTATCTGGCCTAGTCCGCGCACAGGTTTCAGTTTTTTCAGGATCTCTCGGCTATTCGCTAATTCTTTCTGATCTGCTGATAACAGTTATCGCGCGCTTTGTTGGCATTGAGTGCTTGGTGATCACGAAAACAGGTCGTTGTTCACCAGGGTAGTGCGATGCGGACTTCAGTACAGGCAAGGAGAAAGGAAACTCCTTGATGCATGGCGTTTTACGGAGCTCTGGCAGACCAGGGAGTTTTTACTCCTCAACAGCCAGTCATTTGCAATAAAACTATTCTTTTAAAACAGATTAGAATAAAGTTAGAACATAATCTGTTATAATTATTCACCAGTCTGTTATAACAGTGTCGTAACACATTTTTATCGCAAATTCTGCTTTTCCAACAGATTGACCAATCTGCTAGAAAAAACAGATTGGCAAATCTGTTGTAAAATATAGGTATATATATATATATATAGATATTCACTAATTATAGTTATGACAGACCACCAAACTGCTATAACTAATTAGTGAGTGTTGAAAAAGCTCCACTTTGTTCCTTCAATGACTGCGTGACGCCCTTTTCAGGTTTATTCTGCTCGTAAGCCTCATAATGTCATCTTCCCTACAGCAAAGCTTGGTTTCTCGAGGTCGCAGACCAGTCTGCGACCTTGCGAAGCCTAGTCTTGTTGTATGGAAGATGCACAATACGCACTGATGTGTACATTCGTGTAAATGTTATGCATGCATATATAATGAAAAAAACCTAATTATGTCTGAGTATATTTTTAAATGCAAATTATTGGCAGATGGGCACTTTAGCTATTCTGTGTATTATAGAAATATGTATACCAAGGCATGAACTAGACAGTCTATTTAATGCCCATAAACAGATCATGGTGTTTAGAGTTACATAGTGTCGACCATGATCAGTGAGTGAAACCACATTTATTGACTACTTCTAGATTTCCCACACGAGAAACATTAAAGCAATGTTGCACATGAATCTGGACTCCGCAGGCCCCTCTCCCTGAAGTGGATATCGAACCATAAAGTGGCTGAGGAGGATTATGTAGGTTAAGCCTTAATGTCGGTCAATAATTAAATGATCGAGCAATTAAGTGCGTCGTGATAGAATTTATACAACAAATAACGGAGGGTGATTGAAAGCTAGATTTTATGAGACATTTCAACAAATTTGTTCAATTTTTTTTAAATAGTATATAATACCGATATTTTAATGGGAACTCTCATCAGTTTAATACAACAAAACTAATAAATTGTGCAATGTCCATGTATATAAAGAACCCCCTCATATGTAATTATTATATTGATGTGGCTTACATAATAAATTGTCGTCACTTAGTGTCTTCCACTTGAATAGTAAATATAGGATAAAGCCCGCGGAGCACTACATTCTTAGCTAAGAATGCAGAGCTCCGAGGGTTTTAACTGACTTAAAACACATTCGAACATTAATGAGGATCCCTCATAATCGAAAGTTCGGTCACGCTTGACCGATTTTAATAACATAGGCCTACCATGATAAATGGTCTGCACTAGGGTAACAATAACTCTCTATTCCCGGTTTAGAATGTAGTAGTAGGACAAAGAAAATAATTTAGTGGTGTGTTTTAATAACTGTTGAGGATGATATATATAGTATAGCTCGACAAGTAATAAATTATACACAGCAGGGTAGCTAGCCAGTCATACGGGTTGTTCTAAACACCCCCTCGACCCCCATACCCCACATACAGCTCGACCCCCAACCCTCTCGAGCTCTAACAGCCTAATTATTCAACCTATATTTTGGCTATTTTATGAAAACAAACGTAACTGTAATGAAATAAGGACAAATAAATAGCCATCCCAATGAAATTATGCTACGGAAACGTTTACATCATGATCATGATGATGTGAAATAAAACCCATTATGACAGTAACTCTAGGGCTACATCCAGGCCTATTTGTATGACATAAAATATATTTATAATTTTAGCTATTGCCTTTTTCGTCACATTCTCTGCTCAGTTTAATCAAATTCATACTTATGTTTTATTTAGCTCCTATCTCTCGCTGTTCATCACGACCATACACAAAGCCGTAGGCGATATTATGGTATTAATCGGTATTAATAGAACAGCTTTAAGCATGTTAAGCCGTTGTAGGTGTAGTACCATGGCCGTACGGTTATTATTATATCGTCATCCAACGTTTATTAGCATTTTCATGTTCTATATAAGTGATGTACAACACTTCGCACAGTAAACATGGTAAAGCATGGTAAAGCATACGCGCCCACAACACACACCTATAATACACGCAGGTACGCTAAAGATTGTGACTTTGGCATGCTTAGTGAAGTGTAGCATCTATCTCGATTTAAAAATCAAAATTGGTTATTTTGTGTGAGCAGAGGCAATACGCTGATATACTGTTTCCGTTTGGCTGCCATAAACTGCCGGGCCAATGCTTGCAAACAAGTGACAGATACGCGATCGCGAGTCGAATAAATCTTTAAAAAAAATATTTTTCAATTTCGTCACAATAACACCATGCCTGTGCGTAATCTTTGGTAACACCGCCGAAGATCATGGATTGCTACAGTGATTGCATAGGTACGGTAGGAATAAGTAGAATACTCTGCACGTGTCCTATAACGATTGTGCTATGTAGTCCCGTGTAGCTCCTTACAAAGCATATATCCACAAACTAACAAAAAAAAGGTATACCTGAATAATCAGAATGACGCTGTGTATACTACAGAACTGTCGTGCAATGGGAAACAGCAGTAACTGCCTACTTTTCAAGTAAGCGGTTACTGCTGTTTGCATTTGCACGGCGGAATAGGTGTATTTACCAGGTACTTACTTGTCAAGTCAACATTGACTGACTGCAGCTCCCAGCAAACACGAGACGTCCACCCGATGGTGGTTTAATGTGTTGGGCCAGCGTCTACGACGCTGACCCAACATTAAACCATCATCGGGTCATTGTCCGTGTTTGCAGGCTGAACTCTCCATTCTAGTAACTTATATAGTACTATAGTAGTACTATCAGAAAACTATGCACACTAGCACAACATTGTTCCAACGTTGGTCCACCCGCGGTCCGGCATCGGATCATTGCCTTGTTTTATGGATACTTTATACATTATGGTAATGATATACACAACACTATAGTCCCCCTATCACATACGCTCTACTTATCACAAAGCATCCTTGCTTCTCTACTAGTTTTTTATTTTGATCATTAATTTATACAGTTACACAAACTTTGACGTTTTCGTCTCATACAATCATTTAGTCCGTGATATAATTCTGTTTGTGCAAGGGCCTGATTACAAGAGCCTACAGTTCAAAAATTTACCAGAAGAGAAAATAAAGCAAAACAACTCGCGTCCTTATAAATTCAATCAAATACGGTCAAACTGTATTGCTGCATGGTAGGAAATTACATTGAGTTTGCAGTCAGTATTTAGTGCGGATAATATTTTGACCCCGCTGTGAGAAGCGTCCACCACAGGGACTGTGCAAACACTGTCACCGTTCTTTTTGGCAAACAAAAATATTTTTTTAGCTGACTTCTACATCTGCCCCGCCAAACAAGAGAAGCCGACACTATAATTAAGTTGTGCCAGCGTCGCAGACGCTTGTCTAGCTTCGGATCAGCACAGGGCCGCACGTCTTACGCTCGCAGGGACGAGACATGATGCGTTCACCATGCTGAACCGTCGGATGTGGATCTAATCCCGGTCAGAAGTCCAACCTTGGCGCGATGACAGGCCAATGCCGGCGACGATGGCCCACCTGTTAAGTCAACGATGTGCCGACTACTTCAGATCCCCGCGACATCAGAAAACTCCGCGACAGGAGAAGCCACATGAAGTAGATTTGAGACGTGAGCGGGTGAACGAAGGATTTTGTAGATTTTCCTCGCAGTGTAAAAGCCTGTGTTTGTCAGGAAATTGAAAAAATCAGGTGCGCGGCAGGGCCGGGGAAAGTAATCGATAATGGGCATTGTTCGGCACGTGCAAGGTGAAAAGACGCACGCTCGAGTACTTTCACTGATTTTATTGACTGATGATAAAAACGCTAGGCACAGAAAACGCACAGGGTTGAACACGTGCGTGTTGATTGTATGTCAGTTTTTACACTTCATGGCGCTCGCTCTAAATCTGTGTCACAACGTACGCCTGCAACCATCCACGACTTTATTACGATCGTCGCGCCATGTTTCTGCTTGTTGCGGTGTGATCCGGGCTATTATAGAACGAGTCATCACGACTGCCCACGACAACACGGGGATCGATTGAATCGTGGTCGTGATCAAGACGCCAGACCCATCGTGGTGTGAAATTATGAATATTTTCTGATTATATAGATGTGACCGAGGACTTGGTCTGGTGTGGAATATTGCTGCAAACGCGCCTATTATAAAACGAGTCACTAATTTGGTAGTCGTACCGTGGAACACCGAGTGTATACAGTTTAAAAGTCATAAACGAGTACACCCTACACCCTATTTTACCGAGTTCTACTCTGGCATAAACAGTTGCAAGGTATATCTGGGTTTCAGTTTCAGTAATTTAAGTGTATATTTGTTGTTTGGTGGACAATGTCCACCAAAAGGCAATACTTTCTTTTGGATTTGCACGGCAGAGTTTCGGGGGGGGGGGGGTATTATCGCAGGTGTTCGCGGATAGTTAATTAACGGCGGCGTGGTCATTAACGAGACGGCGCGTTAATCTGTGATCCGTAATTGGGCCGGTCAACTGTGTTATAGTCCAAGGCCAAGATGGAGGCTCAGGTTGCTCATACGAGACGTTGGCCCAGTATTAGTCCACTGACGGGCCGACGTCGTAGACGGCGGGCCAATAGTGAATCAGCATTGGGCCAACGTCTCACGTTTGCTGGACGGTCGTGCGATGTGAGGTCCACTCGCGTGTCGCCATCATGAAAAGCATGAATGCTGTTTCAATGATGGTCCAGCGCCGCAGACAATGGGCCAACAGTAAACTAATATTGAGCGAACATCTCCAATTTTATTATTATATATTAATAAGCCAAGAAACCCACCTTCTCTGACCACATTTCTGAAGATTATAATAGCATAACTATAGCTAATAAGCAAAATCTAATTAATTAATTTTCAGAAATTATCACGACTGTATTGTGAATGCTTAAAAAAACTCCTTGGCTAAACTAAACCACTTACCATATGGGTGCTTTGGTTGAATCCAGGTATATATAGGCCTATATATATTATAAATAACTAGCGCAATGTTTTGAGCCATTTTATTTGCTATTATACTAAACGATGGCCAAATGATGTACCAGCCTCTGCGATGGTAGCCCAGCACTGAACCAAACAGGCTGGGGATGTGTTGGGATTCAAACGAGCCAAATATATTACATGTCAAACCAGGGATTCCTTCGTCAAACCTGAGATACGAGGCCGTCCCCTTTATAGCCGTGTTGATGGATCACCTGTTCCCAGTATAAGCAAACAATCAGATGAATAACACGAGACATTGGACCAATGCTGGGCTCATTTTGGACCAGCGGCGTAGACGGTGGGCAACATTAAAACAGTATTCGCAAGGCTGGGTAGGACAAAAGCAAACAATCACTTGCTATAGGCCTACTGTCTGCTTTTGCATTGCTGGTGGGATCAGGTAAAATATACATATACAGTGACATTGTCGAATATACATATTTACAAATTAGTCTAGAAAACTGCTGCCATATCGATTCTGTCAAGGTAAATCGATTTTAATTTGCTGATAGCACTCCACTTCCACAATATTACTATAAATCCGAATTTTAGATATAATCATGATAATAAATAAAAAAAAATGAAAAAAAAATGGATGAATGAACGAGTGAATGTATGAACGAACGATCGAACGAACGAACGGATGAATGAATGAATAGGGGAATGGATGCATGAATTAATGAATGAATGAACGAACGAATGAATGAATGAATGAATGAATGTATTTTGTGCAAATGCAAGCTAAATGTGAGTCAGAGGAAACTGCCCACCGCAGACACAGTATTCGAACTTGGAACCCTGGCGGTCGGAGGCCGAGCACGCTACGTTTCGGCCACGGAGGCTTCCCACAACATTGAACACTTACGAATGGACAAGAACGAGAACGAAACATTTTTTTGAAACCCGAACACCGAGAGCGGGAACGAACCCGGAGAATGAGCTTGCTGGTGTGTCGTCTCTTCCATTGTCGTAACGGCTGGCTTTCAGCAAGCAACAACTGAATCTGTTCATCAGTTCATCCAAGGAGTTTTTTCAAACTTCTCGGTTCATCCGACACCTTGTTTATCTCTCAACTGGGTTTGTGTGTATTTACTCCAAAACTGGCCTTATCAGCTTTAACCCTCTGCCTCCCTGGGCTGTCACTTAAAACTCGACAAACGACAGACTTCAGACCAGTGTTGGGTCAGCTCTGGAAAATGGTCCTAATCGTTAAATCGACACTGGCAAATGCATCTTATCATCAAATGCATAACACGTGTTATGCATTTCTGCTCGTATCTATCGTGATTGCGATTAAACGACTTATACTGTAGAAGGATGATACTGCTAGTCACAATCATGTTCTCGCGATTCCGATCAGTTTGAACATTGTGAAAAGCAAGTGCGTAAACGATCTTACACAAGGCAGTAAACACACGAAAGTGAGCCCGTGTTGGCACAGTTTTGGGCCAGCGTCGCAGACTTAAATCTCGTGAAACGAGAGATTCTAGTTGTTATCATCGGGCATGCCACACAGCGTGTTTGCTGTGGTCACGTGGATTCGGGAATCCGCAGTCAATTTACGAGCGCGGCATGGACAGGTTTTTCTGAATGGTCCGGGAAAAAACTCGGTAAAAACTGGATCCCTTATTTGCCTTCTGCTCCCGGTTAACCCTGGGGACCCCGCCCATAGGAACTATGTTGATCAGGCCCACCTTGGATCCGCTGGGGACAACGCGCAGCTCATATATTTTTGGTTCGCCAATGAATGAACGAGTGGTTTTTTGGCCAATTCTGTGCACACGTACACGCTGATTTCATCAGCTTTTACTGAGGATGGTGTGATCATGGAGCCTTTACTATTATTATGGATCTCCATGGTGAGATCAGGGTGTTGTAGTATCCTCGGTGTGCTCAAGGAATGTATGGTGTGATCATGTAGATAGTAGAGTTACTATGCCCTCCAGATACAGGATTCGAAGTTCGAGCCCTGGCTGTCTGACCACAGAGTTTCCTTATATACTAAAATACTGAATCGCTACGAGTGGATGTAGAAGGAACATTTATTTTTCGGACCACGAAGCATATGTTATGAAACATTTCGAACACCAAAAATGAAAGGTGCTTAGGCCACTATGTTTTTTTCTCTGTTTTAGATGTGCGCGCGCATTAGATTAGGCAGCGCATTACCTGATTACAAAAAAAATGTGTTTTTTTTTCTGCCCAGCGCGCGCATTGGATTGTTGGCGATTTTCGAAAAAAATGAGTTATTTTCGGGAGATAAAAAAAACATGTTTATATAAGGAGATAGAAAACAGTTTTCCAGCTGTGTTTTTTGCTTGTTTTTTTCGTCACCCTCATAAATTTGTTTTAAATAGATCAAAAGTTTGTTTTATTTCGTCGCCCTCATTAACTCTTCCCGCCCTCCTTCATTAGATATATTTTTTTTTTTTTTAAAACAGAGAAATTAAACATAGTGGCCTTAAGCAAGTTCAACTGATGGGTATAAGTTTGTGGGCCTTTGGGAAAAGTTGGCAAATGAACGGACTTTAGCTTGGTTGTTTGTGACTGTACGTGCGGTTGATTTATGAGTATATTATTTTACGCGTACCAGTTCATTATATTTTGTTATTTTCAACCGGAAACTCCTCTCCCATGTATATTCTACTATACAATTAGTTATTTATCGACTGAAGGTTAAGCTATTATTCTCATAGAATGACTCTTGTGACTTGCTTTATTGTATTGTATACGGTATAGCTCTGCAAACACGAAACGTTGACACGATCATGTTTTAAAGCTGGGACAGCGTCGTAGACGCTGGCCCAGCATTAAAACATGATCGTGTCAACATTTCGTTTCGTAGACGTTTCGTAGACGTTTCGTAGACGCTGGCCCAGCATTAAAACATGATCGGGTCGACGTGTTTTCTGGTTGGGCACAGCGGTTGGTCGCTCTTTGCCAGCCAGGGGGCGGGGTCAAGTTAAGGGTACCCCCGGCGCTGTCAAGGTCCCCACGCGTAATATATCCCCAGTGAGGAGAGGTGCTTAATATATACAGAGACTGAAGTTGACGATACCACAGCATTATACAGTAAGTAAGTACAATTAGACAGTCGATTATTACATTACACACATACATTTAATTGCGAGAAACGACTGTTTAGAGATGGCGTTCAAATGGGGCTCCACACCGGTGTCTGCACATCACAAAGTACATTTAGATGCCGTTCTGAAGAGGGATAAGGGGAGCCGTGTTTGGGTTGGGTCGGCGTCTGTGAAACCCGGGGACAGATGGGGCTGCTTGACAAGAGGCGTGTGTGATATATCAACCCTTTATCCACAATAACCACTATCAGCTCTAGAAATCTTATTTATAGGCACATTAAATAACAGTTTGCTTTGCAGAGATAAAATATAGGCTAATGGTTGATTAGCATGAATGTTAAAGTTTAGATCTCTGATTGAACATATAACAATGATCAATTTTCATCCACATGAAGTTGTGGATCGCGGTAGCAAGACACAAATTCAAGTGGGTGAAAATTGAAATTATATATGTTAGCGCTCAAATGGTCAACCCTCAACATGCTCAAACTACCCATTGTGACTGGGGCCGCTTTGAAATGGTTTCAGTACTTCAAACCTGGGAACGTTAACCGTTATAATTTATATTGCGAAATTGTAAAGTATGCACCACATGGGTGAGAACTATATATACCCGGGGAGCTAAGCTATATCTTTGCACAGGTAGAAATGTAGGTTCGGGGTTTATTCCATTAACAGCTGATTAAAAATTTTGACTATCTTAACTTTCTCCCATTTCCATTAGTTGAGATGCTTTAACTTTTCGAATGGAAATGAGAGAAAATTAGGATAAGACCCATATCCAGCGAACAAGACGTTAACCCAATGCTGGTTTATTGTTAGGATAACATCGTAAACGGTGGCCCACCTTCAAACCAACATTGGGTTCATATCTGGTGTTTGCAGGGCAGTCACATAACTCCCTTGTCACATAACACCACGTCCGCCATTTTTTTGACGGTTTCTTCATCTTGTCGACGAGGGGGACTTCAATTTAGGAATGGCTGCCTGTTTCTCATTAGCAGGCCCTTCAGGGAGGCGTTCATCGGGCGTTATTACCAAATAGTGCCTTCAAGGGGGCGTGGGTCCACTGGGCGGGAATGGCAGGGTCGCATCATGTTGCTATATGAGTGGAAAGGAGAGGGGGGGGGGACTGGCAGGATAGGAGACTCAGGAGTCAAGCCGCATCACACATACATACATACATACATACAGGGGACAGACCGACACACGTCAGTACACCGTGAGGGTCCTGCTGTACACGTCAGGGAAGAAACTATACCAGGATCTATAGCGTCACTGTCAGTACAAGGATCAGTACAAGGATCATTACGTGTACGGTAGGCGAACGCCAAGAAAGGATATAACAATCCGTACAGGTTAGTCATTTTACAGATTTAGGTTATTTACCCTTTTGTATACAGTCAAAAAAAGCCAATGGTATAATGGCGCCGTCGCGGTCCTAGTGAAAGCGTGTCGTTGAACCAATGTTGATTCAATGTTGGGCCAGCGTCGCAGACGGTGGCCCAACATTAAATCAACATTGGTTCAAAGTTTTGTGTGTGTTTCTAACCCAGCAAACACTAGACGTTGAACAATCATTCGTTTAATGTTTGGCCAGCGTCGTAGACGATGGGCTAGCATTAATTCAATAATGATTCAAGGCATCTTGTTTGCTAAGTTTGCATAACATTTGTTTGTGGACACCCCAGCCGCAACACGACCAAATACTGGTTTAATGCTGGGCCAGCGTTGTAGATGATGGACATTAGGCATGATGGAATGGTGGGAACAGGATGATGACCCCGCGAATGACCTCTGACCGCGTGATGTGTATTCTGTAAATACACATACATTACTTTTTACAGTCCGGTTTTGGAGTGCGTAATAAAATGCGTTCATCGCGCTGTGTTATTTGGATCCCGCAATTACAATTATAATGTTTCGCGGAGCAGTGAATGGACCCTTACACGACCATAGTCGTTTTCCCCCATTTTTATGAACCCGTTTAAATCGCAGATATTGGGAACAAAAAGTGTGTTTAAACATCAAGATTTGCAAATGTTCGGTCTCACATTGATCAGATATGGGCAATTTTCACCCACTTGTAGCTGTGGGCAGCGACCCTCAACTTCAAGTGGATGAAAATATAAATTATTCAATTTAGCGATGTAAGTGTTAAGAGACTACTTGCCTTGTCAGTATTGTAACATAATTGTATAACATCATTGTACAGGCGATGTCTGTATCATTATTGTATGGACATGTGCTGTAGGCCTATGCATACTAAATATTTAATATTCACTAAACAGATACAGATTTAACATGCTTAAGTGAGATAAATGTACACGATTTGACGTTCTTATGAGATAAAAGTCAAATGTTCATAATATATATTAAGATAACAAGTTCTCATTGCCTAACATTTGAACAGGATTGTTCAAATCATCTTTTATAACAAGACCCGGTTATTCTGGTCTCGATATTTAAAGGAAAATTAAATTAGAGAGACAGGGAAGAATAATTTGTACTGTGTAAGAATCAGGGCCCGTATTCTCGAACAAGTTACGATAAATCGTAGGCTTCTGATTGGTCGAGATGACCATCTCGAGATGTGTATAGCAATGTGTATCATTTAATCAGGGCAAGATAATACTGCCTACTACCAAGAACTTTATATAGATATAAAGTGCATGCTACTACCGTGCAAAGCCAAAGGCTGTAAACAGGTAAAGCAAGCAGTTACTACCTCTTGGTTTTGCACGGCAGTATATCACTCTTAAAATATCTCTTGTATTGTATGCGGTGGCAAACCAATTAGCAACAACATGACACGTGGTAAATGATAAACTGGCAGCCCATAAGGGTTAGCCGTGAACGAGCCCACACCACTAAGGTGGGGCTGTGGATTGATATGTACCTTTTACCAGAGAGAATCAACCTTTTCAACATGGCCGTGACTAAGAGCGATCTACACCCCAATGTCCAAAAAAATGTACATAACTTTTAAATGACGTTCCAAAAAATGAGCTGAGGATGCGATGTAGTATATGAAATATTTCTGATTCTAATAAACATTTTATCGACCTGATAAATCAGGGCCAAGTTTTAGATATGAGCGTCCAAAGAGAAGTCCCACGTTTTTGGGAGGTCGCATTCTGTGGCTGAAACCTTAAGCTTCAAGTTCTGCTTCAGCGACATTGGGGCTAATTATAAGGGGTTACCACTGCACTTTTAAATCACTTAGGGCATGTTATTTACATATCCTTGATATATCTGAGTAATTAACATGATTAGGTTTGACGTTTAGTGTAGCAATTAATCAAGGACTCGTAATTGCACTGGTGGGAGTTTTTTTAATCAGAGTTTTCAGACACTTGGCAGTCCAGCAAAAACGAGGCGTTAGCCAAATGCTGGTTTAATACTGGTCCACCGTCTGCGACGCTGGCCCAACATTTCACCAAATTTTGGCTACCACCTCGTGCTTGCTGGCAAATGTGGTTGGATAACAGGCTCGCGGTCACGACACGTTTTACTATTGGCAGAATGATTGGACTGTGTGGACAGCGAAGAATGTCAGACTTCGGTATAATATTAAATCACTATCGTCAACCCTCAGTAACCAGAATGTCGTCTGTGCCACCAACAAATACGGGACGTTGACCCAATGCTGACTTAATGTTGGGCCAGCGTCAAAGACGATGGGCCAACATTAAGTCAACATTAGGTCAACGTCTCAAATGATGGATAATTGCGTAACATTTGAGGCTGAGAAATAGATCGGGAGATCAATGATTTTTTTAAGGATTACACCAAAACACAAGACTTTGAACCAATGCTGGTTTAATGTTGGTCAACGTCTACGATGCTGGACCAGCGTTGATCCAACGTCTTGTGTTTGCTGGGTACATATATAACGAAAAGGGGGTTTTGCCAATTCTGGTAATTCAGAATATTTTTTTTTATAACATCTCCCATATTGTTACAAATACTGGCGCTCATTTAATAATAGCATAGCTTATTGCATTAACTCAACTTATGTGTTTTCGTGGGGTTTACGAGATGTATTTTAATGCTATACTGTTGATGTAATCATGAAGTAAACTGCGGAAATAATCTATTCATCCTTCAATCGTGACTCGAATAAAGACAAGCTAGCTGATGAAGACCCCTTTCAGTACGGTAAACACGATATATTGACCCAATGTAGTGTCAATGCTGGGCCAGCGTCGTAGACGGTGGACCAGCATTAAACCTACATTGGGTGAATATTTCGCGCTTGCTGAGACATACGGACAATAAATCACGTGTATACTTTCATTTGTAAACATGACTTGCACAATGCAGTTTTTTCTATACGTCAATACAGATAGAAAGATTAGTTTAGTAAACATACACGCCATGACGCCGCTATACATGGTTATAATCAGAACAGAGGAGGGTTATTTCTGAATGAACAGGATATTTCGTACTTGATATATTTGGCACAATGGACGCGAGCAAAAAACAAACTTGTTCAAAACTAGGATATTAGGCCCATAATCTGAATATAATCAGATTATTATGAGTCGGTAATTTATATCAAGAACACAGCATACTATTATACAGTTACTATAGTACTCGTGTTAAAGATGACTGACTACCTGAGCGGAGTATAGCACATCTCTCGATTCTAAAACAGAAAACTTTATCATTGTGTATCTTCACAAACCAAGAATATATAAGGTACTTCTTCTTTTCAAGTAAGCAATCACCGGTACTGCCTTTTGGGTTTTGTACTGTAGTATTTGTACCAGAACCATAAAATAGAGTTTAATCATTAAACCTTTCAGCACGGGGAGCGATTTTAGACGTCAGAATCTGACGTTCATAGACGTCAGATTCAGACGTCGCCAGAAACCCTTTTGAATATATAACCATGTTATATAAGTCCCTCTCCCTATACTTCATTGCATTAGATTGCTAGGTGAAAGCATTGCACGTCAAGGCTATTCATAACTGAGTTTCAAATAATTCAAATTAAGCGGAAAGATCTAACTTTAGACATTTATGATGATTTCAAGTTGAAAAAAATATTTGGTGTCCATGATAAATACAAACATAGTTCAACGCGTCAGGGTTACAAATATTAGGACAACCCAGTTAACACAAAACATTTGTATAACAATTATACAATGTTGGACCAACGTCGAAGACGTTGGGCCGACGTTGTATAAATGTTATACAAATGTTTTGTGTTTACTGGGAATGTTCCCAGTAAACATTGGAAACAATGTTGTTTTAATGTTGGACCAACGTCGTAGAGCTGATGTGTACGTACAATCTATCTATAATCTCAATAAAAAGTAGAATGCACCCCTATAATTTTGTCAACAGTCTGCAGCCAATATATACTGGACTTGAACACTAATATAGATTTGAAACCTATAGTTAAATTGGCACGTCTATTCGGGACTTACGATGCCAAGAGGATGACTAAGATATTTAGCCTATGGTGATTTCAAATGGAAAAAACCCTTTGATCTCCATGGTTTATATAAACATATTTTAGCGTTGTAAGGGTTAATCCACCCAGCAGACACCAGGCATTAACCCAATGCTGGAAATATTATTGGCCAACCTTCTGTGACGCTAGCCCAACATAAATCCAAACATTGATAGAACTGTCGTATTGTTGGGCAATAGGAAAAAGAAAATGAATCTTATTGTTTCACCCCCTTCAATTAATTGAAATTCACTAAAAATATTTTGCCAATTTACCTCCCAAACGTTGCGAGTATGACTGAAAGACTTATTTAAGCGATGTTTTCTCCTTAGCATCGAACCCTTTAGGTACCAAACACGACTATGATTGTTTTTAAATTAATCCTTTATATCAACACATTTTAAGGATAAGTGTCTTCGATCTGCAGATTACACATGCCTGACCTCCGATATCACATCTATGCCTATATATTAATATACAGTTGAACTTATCTTTATTTTTGAACTTTCACAGCAAGACCGAGAGATGGCATGTTGGCCATAGTGCTTGGGACACTGATTTTGGCTAATCCTAAATAGTTTCCACTGGCTAGAAGCTGTGTCGCGCCAGTGTAAATTTAAATTATTAATTATATCTTGCCGCTCATAGGGTAAAAATATAAATCACATTGTAATGAAACGCTGGAAAAACAGCGTTTGTTGGCTGGGTGTAAACAAAACACGATTTCCTATGGGAAGAGCACATATCTATAGAATTTGAAACCATTACCTCCTTTCCGTACTATTTAACTTTCTGTGTGACAATAACTGGTGCGGAATTATTTATTTAGATGCCATGTAAGCAATACACTATTTATTTAGATGTGCGGGTGCCAGCCACCCAGCTAGCTCCCTCATACGGATATTATTGCTGCCATGTTTTCTTTTGCTGTATGTTTTTCTCGGTGGACTAGTGGAAGACCAGGCAAACAGCAGTAGCTACTTACTTTTCAAATGAGCAGTTACCGCTGTTTGTTTTTGGACTACATCATTGGGGATCGGTTCAGCTGGCACGACTTGACAGCTAGGTACAATCTGGTCAGAGTATTGTTTAGCATACAGATCTGCTTACTCCGGGAATGGCAGTTCTCGGCCCCTTCACTCACTCGAGCGGCTTATCTTGTTTACGTTGTCCATCTTCAAGGTTTAAATGGTAACCAAATACAGTTCTTACTCTATACCATATACGCGGTACTATTCTTGCTATCTCGACATTGTGGAGCATCTGTATATCCAGTTGTTTTGCGAGAAATCGTTGACCGATTCGTGGAGTGGCGTACAATTGTTGTTGAACCCCCTGTATACACCAAAGGGTGAAGAACAAACAATATTTCCACGGACCGATTTCGCTCAACGGAATGCAGGTGTCATTTTTTACAATCGATGCAGCTGCGATATACTTTGCTAATAGCAATTATTTTTGTTTGACGTTTTTCCGCCCGAGGTGCTCGTGAGTTTGGTGGCAGTGGGTATTGAATTTAGAGATCGGAAATGAGTGTTCATTTGGTCACCAAGTTCTATACAAAGACCTATGGTCACAGACCGATTAGTACTAGAATACTGGTATAGGTATCATGTCAGAAGTCAGTATCAGCAAAGATGGTATGAACGATATCTGGTTTGTGTTGGTTTCAGTTTACTAGTAGTAGCGCATCTATCTGGATAAGAACCCCACCTTGACAGATGTCCTTAAACTTTTTGTTTTGTTTATCAAACATTGTGAAATATTGGTTGTCTTCCTTCATCTACCACTGGGAATTACCTCCCAACCTCGGCAAAGACGAGACGTTGACCCATTGTTGTTTTTTTGTTGGCCGCTCGTCTTGGACGACAGCCCAACATTAAAAAAACACTTGGTCAGCGTCTCGTTTTCCCAGGGTTTGAACGTCCGCAAAATGCTGGATCATCCCTTTATGCTTTAACTTAACCTTTGTCTCGCTACGTTATCTTTTTCAAATTTTAACCTACTTAAACACTGTTAAAGTTGTGGGTCGCCACCCACAACTTCAAGTGGGTGAAAATACTCATATTTGTGTAACTTAAGAGCGAATATTTGCAAATTTTGATGTTTTACCACTTATTTAATTCCCAATAGTTGTGATTTAACCTGCTAATAAAACAGATTAAAAACGCCCACAGTAGTGTTCAACGGTTAAAGGATGAGAGAATCTCACTTGGGATGTGAGAAATTATGTCGTGCTATCATTATTACATGGCGTCAGCTGCATTGTCTAGCCACTGTCCTCTTCCGTCAAGTCCTTAAGTCCTTCGCCAGCAAACATGAGACGTCAAACCAATGCTGATTTCATGTTGGCCCACCGTCGCAGACGGTGGTCCAACATGGAACCAGCATTGGTTCCAAGTATTTGCTGGTTCGTCAAGGTGTTTCCATAGCAGTACATTGCCCTACTTCAGCCGCGGGTGGTCCACCTTGTCTGCAGATCCAAACTAGTGCCATCTGTATCGGTAGTTGTGTGATCTTGAATGCTGCGCGTCCTGAATCCGGGATCCATCCCTTTTCAGTAAGGTGCAGTGGCCTCTAACAAATACTGTGATATTCAAGTACAGCCACAACGTTCTTAACAGCCACTTTGAGTACTGTATCTACATGCATAGAATGATCTCCATTTATTCATGCGCCAAAATACTATTGCCTGGCTTTTGTGTGTGTGCTTGAATAAGATCTTTGCTGATTATAGACGACACTGAAAATTGTTGACATATGGTAGACGATTGACGTAGCAACCCACTGGACACAACGTATACAACGTCGAATCAATACCAATGACGTTGTCCTCCCAGTCGAAATGTAACGTGTGTATCGTTGCATCTTCACCAACATGACCAGATGACTTAGATAAAATTATTATCATTTAGGCTCAGATAATTAATCAGGCAGATGTTCTTTGATCTAGTTTAGAACATAATGTTTCATTCCGGTCCACTCGTAAATATTGAATAGTGTGGGGAAACTTGGTAGCGTGCTCTGCCTTAGACCACCAGACTTCGATGTACGATTCCTGTGTCTGGAGAGCAGCGCCATCTGATTATCATGATTATCATTTCACCATCCTCAGGAGGCTCGCTTGGGTTAACGTTTATGTACTAGTAGACATAAATGAATCGTCCCATTCATTCATTCATTCATTCATTCATTCATTCATTCATTCATTCATTCATTCATTCATTCATTCATTCATTCATTCATTCATTCATTCATTCATTCATTTGCCGGCCCCGATGGCTCATGCGTATCGACTGGGGCTTGTAACCTGAAGGTACCAGGCTCGAATTCCGGTCGGACCGGATATTTGTCATTGTAGATCGGCTGTGCATATACAGTGTACAGTACTGCATATGGTACTGTGCACTATAAAGAACAATTGAAGTCATTCGAAATAAGAGTAGGGCATAGTCCCGGCTTCGGGCTTCTTTTTGTCGCGATATTGCCGTGATTGTGCAGAAAGCGACGTAAAGCAATATTCATTCATTCATTCATTCATTCATTCATTCATTCATTCATTCATTCATTCATTCATTCATTCATTCACCCAATTGTTAGTCTTGTCTATAGTTGTACATAACGTTGCTTATTAAAGTGGGCTCTGCCAAAACAATCTTGGCAAAACAAGGACATTTCCATTAGGCTCAATAGTGCTATACTTAATAGCACTTCCATAATCATGATAATGTAGTAGCAAGTTCTTGGTAGTAATATGGATAAATATAACACTTAAACGACATGTATCAACACTGTTAATTATCGCTCAAACCATATAAACCATTAGAGCTGTTCAAGATTCTTTCCTCATCATGAATGATATAAAACATCGCTGATTCCACTTGAACATGTTAAAAAGACCAAGAACATATTTTTGTGAAGAGACATTGGTCGAACATCTGCGACGTTGGTCTAACATTGCTCCAGTCAGTAACTCGCTTGTCGGCAATACACAGCGTATAGTATCGTAAATTCTCGTTTTTTTTTGTCCTCATGCCATACAAAACTTGACTTGAGTACTTGTGGACCTTAACAATACTTTTCCATCAACTACTATACTGATCTCATCGAGAGGAGGGTGCTTGAGTGAACAAACAAGCTTTGTGTAAAATATACAAACAAATACATTGAGCCATGATGAGGTACACAGAGTTAAGACAGGTGGGATATACTACACTCCAGATACAAACAGCAGTAACCCCATACTTGAAAAGTAAGCAGTTACTGCTTTTCGCCCCTGCATGATAGCATTGCTATTGTCCGAAATAAAACCCCAGAGAAACATAATCCAGAGTTGCACCAAATATAGGACGACACTCGAATGGCTTCATATAGCAGCGCAAAGGCAAACAGCAGTAACAGCTTACTTGGAAAGTAAGCTGTTACTGCTGCTTGTATTTGAAAGCCAGTATATTGGTACAGCAATGAGCAATCAGCTCCCTGGTGCTCATGTTATTTCTCATGACGTTGATAAAACCAAGCACTAAGGTAGTTTTACATCCATTTTCTTAACCGATCAAATCACTGTTATTGGGAATGAAATGAGCGTTCAAACATCAAGATTTGCAAATGTTTGGTCTGAAATTAAAGAAATACGAGTGATTTCCACCCACGTGGGTGAACATTTCAATTATTTTATTTATCGCTTTAAGTACCTGGATTAACAGGTCAGAGCAAGGTATCGTCATGATTATACGTTTCTTATATAGGTAGGCACATACAAATGTATTTTTTGTCTTGGACTACACATTCATGTTCTTGCAAATAGCATGAAGCACTATTTGACATTTTTCATATTTCCAAATAGACAAAATGAAATTATGGAATCTATATCGTGTAAAACGTGGCACTGCAACAATCAGGACAATAAGTAGAGCAATTGTGTGGGAGCGCAAATGTTTGCATAATGTCGGACCAAAGTTTGGAAAATGTCAAACATTGATGATGGCTTATGTCGTCTAGGTAGAAACAAGGAAGGTTGAAACAACCGATTTATTGAATTCCCACAGTGTCTCATACCACGCGTAATTTAATCACTGTTAATGGTGCAATTGGGAGAATCCATCCAGACGAGTGTGGGAGTTTTGCACATCGTAAAATGGTCCACTTCTCTGCCGACTGACCTGCCCCTCAAGGGTGTCAAGTCAGACACACACAAGTCATAGATAGCGCCACATGACGCCCACTTGTTTTGATCGAACTTTTCAAATTGTCACTTGTAAATAACGCGCTAAATATTTATTGACGCGGTACACGGACATTGCAAGGTTATGCCATCCTGCCATTTAAAGCAGGGGGTCGTAGCTACGTCTTCCCCTGATATATCATGATTATTTATGAATATTCTTATATCAAGGAATCTATTGGAAAACCCAAGGATATAGATCACTGGGCAGCTTAAGATCCTATAATTACCTCAATTTTCACACCACGCGTATATAACCTTCACAATGCTGAATTATTTTTGTTTAAACCATGGAGTCCAAAGGGTTTTTTCAATTCGAAATCATCATAAATGTCCTAGTTAGTTCTTTCCGCTTTATTTCAATACCTAAAATATTTGAAGTCTTTCAGTGCGGATCGACTGTTTACGTCAAAAGCTGACGTCTACAGACGTCTGATTATGACGCATACAGTCGGTGAGGTCCCCGCAATGAAAGAGTTAAAATTAAAAAATAAAACTGAGAGCTGCGTGATCAGAGCCATTTTCAAATGTTCAGCGGGGCATTAGCTTCTTTACGTCAACGAACTAATGTTTGGAGCAACGTTGACCCACCATTAAACAGCTTTGGACCAACGTCTAGTGATGACTGAGAAATGTTAATGTAATCTGTGAAAATCTTTAAATCATCTCTAAAGCGCGGTCCACATTAGTAGCCTACATACACAGGAAATACTAGAGCGTGAGGCTTAGTCAGTCAAGCTCAAGCTCAAGCTGCACCAAACCATGATTTTGATAATATTATATAAAAATGTTTTCAACAGTGCATGTCGCCCCCACAGAGAGAAATTTACTCACATACATTTGAATGGTTTATAACTTTGCTTACTGTAGATCATGTATTTTTCGCGTGTTTGTGTTTTCGCGAATTTCTGATTTTGTGACTTTTCACGAAGTTTAGAATTCGATAATTTTCATTTTTCTTTAGTACCGCTATTATAAAAATAATTTTCGCGAGATTCTTGTGAATTCGCGAATTTGTTCTCCTCGCGAAATTCGCGAAAATTAAAACCTCGCGAATATTACCAGATCTACAGTATTATAATGAGTGAGTGAGTGAATATTGCTTTGAATCGATTTCTGCACATTGTGACAATATCGCGACAGGATGAGACCCGAAATCGGGACTATGTCCCATTCTAATCGAATGACCTCAATACGGGTTTTAATGGTGAAAAGTAGCCTATACCATATAGTCTGTCTAGACAGGACATAACACTGTATAGGTTGGAACTATTTTTCCCAACCAACCCACGCTTAAACACACACGACTTTACCAGAGCTAGTGAATGCGGAATTAGCCGCTGTCGATGCCGATGCCGAAACTAGCCCATCGAAATACTGGAAACTAAGCCATGGGCAACCCGATATTCTCCAGTGGTCACCAGATACTGCTAATGAACACAACCGTTTCCGCACCTGCTGGTATCCACTGTGCGAAACACTAATCAAACAATAGACATTGACCCAATACCGAATTGATGTTGGGCCAGCATGACAGGCAGTGCGCCATAATTAATTTTCTATAATCTATTTTCTTTGTTCTTACTGGGCGCAATAATCTGCCTAACATTTCCCCTGCGTCCTCAACGTCCGATTCTTGATCTGACATACAGAAAAGAATATTCGTATGTTTGACGTCGCAGACGCTGCCTGGCATAGCACAATATCGGGCTGATGTCTTGCGTTTTATTTGTTAGGTTTTTTTTAATCGTATATCACGACCATATAATTATTTTTTCATAAAATACCGCTTCTTGTGATGGAAAATTATTGTGTTTACTCAGGAAAAAACCCCGGAGATTGGTCTCTAATTAAAAAATATGTTTGTATAGTAATTTGCTATAGTGCATCAATAAGAATATAGGAATGTTAGAGCGTAGGCCTTAAGCTTCATCAAACCTCGATATTGATAATATTATAGAACAAAAACTATTTTCAACAGTACATGACCCAACATTGGTTCAATGTCTCGTGTTTTCTGAGGGGGACTGTCAATTCGATGCTGTCGTTGTCGTCAGTTGGACATCGGGATTACCCGGTAATACTACCCGGTGCCACCCACATCGCCCTAAAAGCGAATCCACGCACGCACAGTGTGCGCATGTCCGGAAGCCTGGCGCGCCACGGGATTAGAGGAAAAAGCCCCGGAAGTCAACACGGAGGAAGCGTCAATCTGCAGCTTGTACCTGGAGAATTCCACAGTCTTTCATCACATGAAGCCTTGCAGGTGCCGGTGCCTATATGTGGCAAATTTATAGGTAAATTTTGTTGGATATTTTCCAAGTTGAAAGGTAGCGATTATAGACAACCTACACATGCCATGTTTTTCTTTATTTTTCTATAAATGGCTACATGTGTTAGTATAAATACCGTCGCCACCCATCTTCCCTACAGCAAGGCTCGGCTTCTCGAAGCCGCAGACCTGCGGCCTCGAGAAGCCGAGCCTTGCTATAGGGAAGATGTCGCCATCCAACACAATGTACTGCAGATACATAAATACAGCGATACCATATGGTCTGATTGCACGTCATCACGAGTTTTATCAACGAAATCTCTTTATTTAAAACAGCAAATTAACATTCCTTTCAAAGATTGTTCGTTGGACGTATATGCTTGTGGTGGGTGAGAACATGTATGGAATTCTGATCGCCTTTCATACTGGTATGTTTTTGTAATTGTTTTAATTACGCTATGTCTTCACGTGGTTAACCACTTGTTCCGGCGTCTGCCAGCAAGGTTATCTGCATTGCGACCCCCATAAGTACCCCCTTCCCACACCCTGTCCCAGCCCTCCAGAGGAGTTGTTGTGGCAGGAGGATATACCGTATTGGTCTGATGTAGCAACACGATGGAAGATTCTCGTCCTGAAATAAGGCGTGATTCTCTGGGGCTATCATTGTTTCCCACGTCGCCCTAATGAAGATAATTGACGTTGAAAATAATGCAAAATGACAGATAAGCATGATTACGGAACACATTGCAACTAAGTGTACGTACGTATTTGGAACGATGCACATAAAATACATGTATATACGCTACATGTATACAATGAATGCTGGTCACACAGCCTGTAATGTCGTTATTATATTGGTAAAAACAGCTGGGCTAGTCCAGATGGTTTTACTAATCTGAATTTACTAATTTGATGCAGTTGACTCAATCGTATTGATGCACCGTCAATACTGAGTCGATCTTATTGATGCACTTGAGTCATAACATCAGATTGGTAAAATCTGGCTGGACTATATATTTCAACTAGCTTTACCAATATGATCTACTGCACCCCATCAAACACCGGTCATTGCACCAAAGTTGTTTTGATGTTGGCCAGTCGTCTTCGACGCCGGCGCAACAACATTTGTTCAATGTATCTTGTTTGCTGGGACACTGATAACGCTGAACGCTAACGACAGTCCTTGTATCTTACCCAGGTAAGGTATATCACGCGGCCATTGTTGGTTTATTGTTGGGCCAGCGTCGCAGACTATGGACCAACAGTGAGCCGGCGTTGGTCTTGTAATACGATCAGATAATTATAATATTGGTGTGAACAGGATAATTGCTGGTGCGTCAAGCGAGTTCGGCGATAAAACGCTTACGACAAAACGCGCGTGGGTGTTCAGTATATGTTACCAGAAAACGCGGGCGCCCTCAAATCATTTGCTGAGAGAGCTGCAACTTACATGGCTGAGCACGTGTTACATGAGCATATAGTCAAGATATTCTAAATCCATGCTGGATGCAAGTATATTTGACGAGCTATAAATAGACGAAGGCGATCTGTTAATCCGTTAATCATTGTTGCTATTCTTCACAAGAAAAAATCCCCGCGCAAAATGCAGAGCAAAATGGGTTCACGAAATTCTGATGAAACGGGACAGATATACAAATCTAGAAAGGTGGCTTCTTTGTCATATGCATATCGTCGCCTCGGAGCTGAAGGATCCTATCTGCCACTCTGACGAGTGTCAGATAGGATCCTTTAGCTCCGAGGCGACGATATACGTGACGAGAAACAGTTCCGTGATTTGCTAGCAAGAAAAAAGTCGTAAGCCTCCACCGCGTTGTAGACAGTTAATGGGTGTACGCGAGAGTGAAAGCGAGTGAGAGAAAGAGCCTGAGCGACAGTGAGGAAACAATAATGTGTTTCCCGATTTACCATGACATACCACCGCTTTTCACAAGCTGTTTTCTTTGCCTTATATTTTGGAAGACCATTGTTGAAGTTGCTAAACATTGTTTCCTTTTTTTAGAACACGTCTCGACCAGTGAGGGCTCGGCTCCCCTTGAAAAACGCTCTCCACAACATTTATTTCCACTGCGCACTCTTGTTATTAGAAGGACGTGGCTGTCTTATATATCAGTGCTGATCCGTGTTTTCTTGTTTACGTGGATTTTAGTCTTGTTTATATTATCCATCTTACTTAGACTTCAGCATGTTTAGTGGATCCTTCAATGATCTATCTGTTTATTAGTTTGCACCCAAATACCACGTGTAATCCTTAGTGCACACAAAACATTTGTATAACATTTGTACAACGTCGGCCCAACGTCTTCGACGTTGATCCAACATTGTACAAATGTTATACAAATGTTTTGTGTTTACTGGGTAGACATGTCTGACACACAAATTGACCAAACTCATACAAGGTGGTGCTGGCACTTATATAGGCCTAGTACAATTCCGCCATGCATGCGAACAGGCAAACATCAGCAATTGCTTACTTTTTAAATAACCAGTTACTGCTGTTTGTCTTTGCTCGACAGAAAACTCACAATGAATGATTGACCATGTGGTTGCGTATAAAGGTTAACCCTTTAACCGCCGGCGCCGCATATATTCGGGTTTTCATTATTTATCAGCACATTAAGTACCACATTTTAAATATGTTAAAGATAAAATGTAGCATCAACCAGCAAGATTTGAAAAGAGTTGACCTCCATTTTGTCAAATCTGAATAATTTTCACTCACTTGAAGTTGTGGATTGCGTCAGCGAGACACAACTTCAAGTGGGTGAAAATTCAAATTAAATAATTTGGCGGTTAAAGGGTTGAAATAGACATATATTTTATTTTTTGTATTAACCCTTACACATGCTACAACCCTGAAATAGTTTGTATAAATCATGGACACCACAGGATTGAAATAATCAGAAATGTCTTAGTTGGCTCGTTCCACTTTATTTGAATACCTATGTTGTGGGTATACGTCCACTAGAAATATTTAACTCATTCAGTGCGAGGACCGTCTTTAGACGTCAGAATTCGACGTCTATAGACGTTTCCCGCGCTGAAAGGGTTAAATAGGCTACATGTATTACACCACAGTTACTCAGTATACTTTATGTGAACGGTGCAGCAATAAGGTATCACCCCAGACACATGGTTCCGGTCCGGTTCCTGGCGGGTTGTGTCTCGGCACGCAGGTTCCAGGTAACCTACACTGTGAGTGATATCATGAAAACATCAAGAAATGCTATACAAGTATCAATCAACGCTGAAAATGATTATTCCATCAATAATTAATCACTTCGCTGGGATGTACGCATTTTGCGAAAGGTCAAAAAGTCTATTATCAGTTGATGTGAAAAAAGCATGAACAAAACAACATTAAAAACATAAAATAAAACATGAAATAAAAAGCACAACAAAAGCATGCTGCCATTTAAAGCTAGTGCCTGCTTAATTAATTGACAATGCGCACTCGCCGTTCTTGCGGCTTTTCATCGTGACTTAGTGATTATGTATTACCCAGTTGTTATTGAGCACAATCGATTATCGATAAAAAAATTACGTTATCTGGGCAGCAAACGCAAAACATTTGTATAACATTTGTACAATGTTGGACCAACGTTGAAGATGCTATTTGAAAGCAATAATTTCCTATTCCTGTGCAGCTAATATTGAAGAGGGAAAATTGACCTTTGGAGAGCATGAACAAAATAGCTGTTGAACTATAAAACAATATTTTGGGTTTCCATATACAAGCGACAATGGTTAGTAAAATGTCATAAATAGTGACTGATAAGTATAAAGCGCACACAAAAAACGGAACCTCTTTGAATTATGCATCACCCGTTGTCACGCATGGCGGGTAAGTACCGTTTCGCATGTTCGATTCAACATACAGTCAAATTGACTCTTTTGCTATTTGACTGTTTAACTCTTCTTAGTCCAAATACCCCACAAAAACGTATTCCTGGAACACAATTTTTTTTTGGTCTAAATTGTGATTTAATATTTCAATTAGACCTTCATAAGCAACCATTAGACGCATCTTATTACAACTTGACACCTCACTATAGCATGTATATCGCCACAGGGCTTTAATGCAGCGTAGTTGTAAGATGACACCCGTGTCATTTCAAGGTCAATTCAAGGTCAAATAAGCCGATTGCTTTAACCATGTTAACGTATGAAAATCGCATTATTGCAAACTCGTGCAAAGAAGGAGTAACATGCTGGGTGTACGCTTTATAGCTGTTGTATGACCTTGATTTGCTTGGTAATGTAAAGTAGACCTCGATATATCACATTGTGAAATTTAATATCCCGTGTATTTATTTTACTGCTATATTTATATTTTAATAAGAAATAAAACATGCACATTGCTCCAAGTATGGCATACTTGGTTCATGTAAAGGCAGTTACTGCTTTTTGTATTTGCATTGCAGCATTGTGCAACAATACAAAGGCAAACAGCAGTAACTGCCTTTGCGCGACAAAATGCTTCATCAAGGAATATAGAAAATACGTCTTTCTATATTCCTTAGTTGCATCCACTAATTTTGTCGCAGTCGATGGCAGTTTTTTTCAAGCATCGGCGGTTCTAGAAATTTCAATGATTTTAAAAGGAAATGAATATTTTTTCTGGGATTTCTCCCTTTATTCGCTTTACGTGTATTTGTAGACGATGGTGTAGGCCCTAACATGCTACTAACATTGATTCAAGTTCCTGTGTTGTCCATGCGAACTGGAAGTTTATGTTTATTTTGCCATTTTATGAAGTCATCAAAGCATTGCATCTCAATGTTCTCGGCGCGTTTTATAACATGTATAACATGTATAATGTCAGAAATGCACAAGGGAGAATACATTTCCGATAATGTGCATATGGATAAAAGATTCATCATTTGCATACAGAACTTATTTGAATATGATTTGAACATGTGCAGTGTGGTGAATCGTTCTCATGCAGGATTTAACACAAGCGTTACCAAGTTCCGGAAATGCGTTCCACGTGTCACTGTGTCGTTCCAGAAATGAATTCCACATGTGATAAGTCTTACCTCAGCTCGTTACAAGCGTTTCGCATGTGTCAAGTCTCGCCTTATTTCTTTAACTACGTGTCGTGTGTGTCTGTTCCTGGAACTCCGCTGTGCCAGTTTTGCCCCAGTTCTCATGGTTTCTGCGTTTCTTGTGTATCAAGTCTTGCCTGCAGTTCTTGAATTGTGTTCCTTATGTGGCAAGCAATTGCGTCTTGGGTATGTGAAAAAGTCCGCAATACTTGAAGTCCGCAATACTTGCCCGCAATACTTGAACAGTTTTCGTGTCAAGTACTGTATGCATGAGAGAATAGCCTTGCCACGACCCTAATCCAACATTGAAACAATATTGGGTTAACGTCTCGTGTTTGTCGGATGGTGGGACACATTATGATCAGTGAAGTAATTACAGGCCATAAGACGACTGACACATGTATAAAGAGAACAAAGGGTGACTCGTAAATAATACGTAGCAATCAGTATCATGAATATAACCTGGTATAACCTAGGTATGATAAAGATTATTATATATTAATATATCAGCGCTAATACTGATAAATATGACACATTGCATATCAAATATTTAATCATTTAACCTAAACTACCGATGTCATGACGCATATACACTCTAAACAATATAGGTTCTTTAAAAAGAACCTTTCAGTATAGGCCTACTAATACCACGCAACCCCAGGAGAACCCTGCAAGGGTTCTCCAGGGGTTGCATGGTAATAGTACTCAAGGGTTCCTTCTAAAGAACCTATATTTTTTGGAGTGTATGTGCGGCATAGGGCATAATTATAATAAATAATAGTAACTCCGCTATAGAAAATAACACAAAATGAAATGAAGAAATTCTAAGATTTCGCTTGACACATCTCACTTTGATATTTTGTAAAATATATAGGATAATTTTAATTCATTCTCTATGTGAGTTGGGAATTGCGTTAGCAATAATTCTCAGCTCAAAATGTGGTTTTACAAATTATCTGTTTACTTAGTGTTAATCAAGATTTTTACTAAATGCTTATCACAAAATTAGCCATACGTTATCTTGTTTAAATTTTCACCTACTTGAAGCTGTGCCGACCCACATGGGAGAAAATTACTCCTACTTGTTTAATTTGAGATCAAACATGTGCAAACCTTGATGTTTAAACACTCATTTTATTCCCAATAACAGTCATTTCATCGGCTAACAAGATGGAATAAAAAGCGATTATATTCACATATAACGCTTAAAGGGTTAACAAATCCCCCAATTGATTCGAATGAAATGTTTATTAAAGGTAAGCGGTGCTATAAGACTACATATAAACATGATCGATGTGACTCGGAAATTCGCGCTCACATTTCGTCCACTTGAAGTTTTGTTCTCGGTTTGCGAGACATAATTTAAAGTGGACACTGTTTTTGGACACTTCGAAGGTCTATAAATACATATAATAAGTGTACGATCACATCTCATTGACAACTTAACGATTGTGTTCTTGTCCTTTAAAATTTATCGTTGTATGCGTGGCATTTTGCCACAAATAACATATCAACCACTTAACAGCCCAATGTTGTGGGGAAACATAACTTCCAGAGGATAACAATCTAATGCATGAACACCTTACAGTTGAATTATATAGCGGTCTACACATGCATGTGTAATTATCGTTAACCACTGTGTCATGCGAATTCAGTGTTAACTTTTCAAGTGGGCAGTTACTGCTGTTTGCCTTTGCAGGGCCGCACTGTTGTTCTTCAGTCGTCACACTGTCTTTTTATTCGTGTCATCTCACACCCTCCGGTGCTTATGCAGGGCACATTATCACGTACTCGTAACAACCCTCGCTATTTGTTGTATATTCACATTATAATTAGCGTGGTGACGTTGTCTGATAATAAATAGTTCAAGATCACAGCGTGGAAAGCTGAATCGTCCCCTTGGATATGAAAGGGTGTATCTGCCATTTTCCAAGGTATATTGTCAACCTTTAACTGCCCGAATATCTCATCATATTTTCATTCACTGAGCTGCGAATTGCTAACCCTCCCCTCTCAAAGTGAATTAAAATCACTCAAATATTTACTTTTTACTCACTAAGTTATATTTTTTAAAAAATTTATTCACTTGAAGTTGTGTCTCGTTGCCGTGACCCACAACTTTAAGCGGCTGGAAATCACTCATATCTGTTTAATTTGAGACCAAACATTTGCAAATCTTGATGTTCAAGCACACATTTCATTCACGATAACTGTGGTTTAACATACGAATAAAGCAGCAGAATAAAAACGATTATATTCCTTATTGGCGGTGAAAAGGTGAAGCGATTTTTTGATGCAATATGTCAAAACAATAGCTTAGAACAATGTAATCGTCACCTTGGTCTTAAATAGTCGTATCTGCCACTTTGGCAGATACGACTCTTTAAGACCAAGGTGACGAAATGGCTAAGAGTGGGCATTGTGTGCCTCAACGTCCGCTTTGGACAAGAGGCGGAACATGATTCATGGATTTGACGTGACGTAACGCCGTAGCATTCCGATAAACGCGAGTCGACCACCAAATATTGGTTTAATGATGGGCCAACGTCGAAGCCGTCAGGCCAACATTAAACCAACATTGGTTTGCCGCCTTGTGTTAGATGGGGTGTTCGCATTTTGAGCACGCATCAAGTCGATTTGTGTACAGCCTCTCGTACACTGTGCCAACTCTCATTATGTACAGTGGCTGTATGCATGTAAATAGCAAAATTAACCCTTTCACCACCAAATTATTCAATTTGAATTTTCACCCACTTGAAGTTGTGTCTCGCTGACGCGATTCACAACTTCAAGTGAGTGAAAATTATTCAGATTTGACAAAATGGAGGCAACTATTTTTCAATTCTTGCTGATTGATGTCACGTTTTATCTTCAATATGCTTAAAAGCTGATATGCAATATGCTAATAAAAAATGTAAAAAATCGAATATACTCTGTACCGGCGGTTTAAGGGTGAAGATCCGATCAACAGTATTATCATGTCTGGAATCACAGTTCGAAGACAAACAGCAGTAAAAGCGTACTTTTCAAGTCAGCAGTTACTGCTGTTTGGCTGTGTATTTCAGAACACTAGCCGGTGCACTGTGGTCAAATGCATATTGTCTTCGGAATCTTCTGAGAACAAGAGATCATTTTCTAAGACTATGTGATATTTTACTGTACTGTACCCAGAGAATCTGTGTAAAATGTCTCTATGTCTCTAATGTAGTATACTACCACGAATATAGTCTTTTCCATTGCAATGATAGTACAGTACAATACATTTTCTAAGCACTTTTTTATCCTTTACTCCGGTGCATTTCAGACCCTTTTTGCAATGTTTCCATTGGCAATATTATAAAATAATATTAGCAGTTACTGTCTTTTCCAGCAACAACTCTTTTCCTTTTAATGGCCACCAATTTTTAATGCACTTTTTGGCCGGGGCTCCGCACCTGTTGACTAACAACACATGTATACGGACTCGATCCGGCCCCGAATTCCCTAATGAGCGCGTTGGGAGGTGAAGGCATCCGGCGTTTCGTGTAGTAGTCAGTTAAATCATGCTGTGGGTGGCTGAGCACTTGGGCTTAACGACACACCGCCTTTCATGCCAGTAGTTAACGCATTATTGCCATCACTCACGACATTGCATGCGGTCATTATCGCGGCGAACCCACTTTCTCCGGGAACCACGCCGTCAGTCACGACACCGGCACGCGCTTATAAATACGGACTATATGTTATTAATATATATAGGCCTGTACATCAATGCTGCAGGGCAAAGCCAAAAGCCGGTGACTGCTTACTTGAAAAGAAAGCAGTCGCTGCCGTTTGGCTTTGTGCGATAGAATGCACCCCTCGTACCACAATCATGATGAAGTAATCTGATTTTGCGGTGGAGGAAATAATGGCGCACTCACACTATAATTTTCTCAGGTAGCTGACAAAAAGTGTGCATTCGATGACACGTTATTGCAGAAAAAATTAACATCATTATCATACCTCTCACTATTATATCTCCAATGCATCATACGTACACAGATATAGAAATAATAACAAAAAAGGATTTTTGGACTTCATTAACCCTTACAGTGCGGGGATCGACTTTAGTCGTCAGAATCTGACGTCTGTAGACGTCAGATTCTGACAACTGAAGTCGATCCCCGCACTGTAAGAGTAAAAAATGTTTTACTGGTCGTAGACCCATAACATAGGTATTCAAATGAATCAGAAAGAGTTAACCAAGCCATTTATGATAATTTTAAATTGAATATAACCCTTTGGTCTCCATGGATTTTACGAAAAAATTCAGCGCTTTAATGGTTAACATGGATATGTTAATCGCAAAATCGCATTCACCTGTGTATATATAATCATCAACATTTTGACGACATGGAAGAAAGATATTATATAATATTTCGATGGCTCATATGGTGGAGCAACGGACTGATACAAAATGTATCAGTTTACGGTATTGGTATAGACCTACATTAGGATTTGTTCTTTGCTATAGGTTATCAGGTTATGCAATGTGGTTATGCCACCAAAGCCACTAAACATTGTACTAGTAAAACACTTGATATCCGATCCCAATCTAATGTTACAACACACGTCCTGGATGTTTGTCTTCAATGCGTAACAGCATATCATCAAGATCACCCAGCTGGCGGCAGCACGGCTGGCCTCAAGCGCTTTGATGTAAATATTTGAAGTTGGTGATGGCTGTTGTGAGTTTACAACTTGCCACCGGTGGAATGTCAACGCGAACACACACGCTTCAACTGACGAGTTGTCCTGCAAAGGAACACAGCAGTAACTGTTCACTTTTCGAGTAAGCAGTTACTGTTGTTTGCATCTTCACTCAGATTATTGTCCTCGCTTTTTTTTCCACCCATTTTGAAGCTGGAATTGCGACGCAATTTCCAGCTTCAAAATGGGTGGACATATGTTTTATTTTGTAAATCTTGAATTATAAAAAAATTATAATGCTCAAAGCACAAACCAATTATCTCTAAAAATGATATTATGTTTGTATTAAAGCAGTAATATACAGCCATATCAAGTTAATATTTTTGGCAAATTGACTCACATTTCAGTCTGTCCGTACATCGTCACCACGGGTGTTAAAGGGTCATATCTGCCACTCATGTGAATCCCAGATATGACTTTTTAGCTGCGAGACGACAACATAAGATAAGGATAGCTCTTGTCATATTTGGAGTAATAATATTAAAGGTGACTTTATTAACAACGGGTTTTTGTTGTCGATTTCGACGACACCATTTGCATAGTCAGAACGTGTGTATACATACACAGTACAGCAAAATCTCAAACGTTGAATGTAATAACCATGTACGTGTGGTAGCAGTCATATATATTATATTGTGATAGTGACCATAGCGGAGTATGCCTGTAACAACTCGATTCGAAAACAGAGAGCTGTATATTTGCATGTAATAAATCAGTCCGCTGAGATGCGGTTTGTGGGTTGCCTCGTGGTATATGGATAGGGTCCTGTGCCATTTGTTTGCCACTCCGGGACCTCGCATTGCTTTTAGCAATGTCCATTTTAACAAATCAATAGGAAGATTATTTTGTTATAGGACTGATCCATGCTAACTGTCAGAAAGTTAATTTGAGCATATGTCAAGAGGATATTCACAATATCCGTCAGTAGCTTTCATATCCTGCTATAAACACAGCTTCTGGATCCTCCCTTCTGCTGAGCAAACGTCACAAATGCCAGCACCCCGGTGTGATCCGGGTCATAACGCGGAGTCCCTCACGCCGGCACGACCCTGGATCGTCACCGCAGGAAATTGCTGGAATGTTGTGTGCGCAGCAAGGATCAAAGAGCGGCGTCACGACTTTAAGACGTCTTACCAGTGCCAAGGATCAGGCGACGTCCTCCGGGTGATGGGAAACGTCGGTTCAACGTTGGGTCACCGGCGGCCAACGTATCTGCCAAAGTCCTCGACGTTGACCGCCAGTAAACCAACGACCTGTCCTGTTGGATTGCCGGTGCGAAAACACTATACTCCGCCCAGATGTCTGATATAAATTGGGACTGCGACTTGTGTTGGTTACTAGGATCGTGTGAAGGGTCTCGTCAAGGATAGATTAAATTAAGGATTATTTCTATATGTAACAATTGAAACCAGTGATCTATGTGTATCTATACTGGTTTCAACACTTTTGCACAAGTGTATACTTGATGAGGTCGTTACCGCTTCGAGTGTTCAGATTAAGATAGGGTGGTCTCATCACCCGAGGGGACAGGACCACACTGCCGTGCAAAGTTAAGCAGCGGTAACTGCTCATGTGGAGTGTGAGCAGTTACTGCTGTTTGACTTTGCACTGCATCGCGGGGACAAATCAATGCCAGCTGTTTAAACAGGGATGGGTAAACGCGATGGAGCGTCTGCTGCCGACCGTGGGAAGGCGGCAAACATTCCACTTGTTGGAGCGATCGAGGGGTCAGAATTGGCAGGATCGCTTTCATTCGGAACTGGATCCCCCTTCTTTTTTAGCGCTCCTCATCTTCTCCACGGGTCATGCCCGCCGTGCTCGCACCTTGTATTGCGGCCTAAGTGGCACTCGAACACTGACAGTATTAGGCCAATCTCTTCATTCTCTTGCTTTACTGAGGACTCGGACAGATATTTTTACCATTGAATGCCAGGAAATGCTACCATCCTACCCAACCGAAACCCAATGCTGCGCTAATGTTGGCCCACCGTCTGTGACGCTGTCCCAACATCAGTCCAGGAAGTGCATAATTCTCTTTCCCAGTGTGCAAAGGCGAAACACGGATATTTTGCAATTTACCGTAGTATAGATCCATGGTCAAAAATAAAGTCACAACTGCACCTCGACTTCGTACTTGACACGCGGCGTTATCACAAGTCGATGCACATCACAAGTCGATGCTTGAAGCGTAGAATCTGTGGCAAGTGTTGCAAAGATTGCTTCGTTGATGAAATGATTTTCAGGGGCCTAGCCAGGAATTGCTGGTGGATGGAGAGTTTTGTGCACAAACGTTGCATTCTCCTGCAATCTATATACTTAACGACTCATTGGAGTGGACCAGAAGGTTTATTGGATACTTGGAAATGATTGTGGCTGTACCCTATAGGCCTACCAGAAATGCATAAGAAGCATTTCTGCCTATACTGATTTTAGGACAGTGATCAAATTAATATGGGACACCCAGACCAGTTATAGTACTCGGCGGTGAAGATGAGATATTGGTCGCGGGTGTTGATGCGTGTCGTATGTCTCGTCGAGTCGTAGCCTATATTTATCTACACCAGCTGGCTTTAATTATAATTATGAACGCCTTGCTTCCTGGACCTATAACCAGTTGTAGTTTTAATATATTCTCATTTTGAAAAGAACACGAACTGTTAACATGGTTAAGTATATACTTCCTTTGCTGGTCATTTTTCGTGGATTAATGTTTTCTAGGCAAGATCATTATCTACCAATGCAAAACACCGTAACGTGTATACTGCGTACGGCTCAAATCGGAATAAGATCGAAATATGTGTACGTTGCTAATATATTTTAACTTCTTGCAACATGTATTTATTATCTGCGCTGAGAACCCATATATACATCTGTACATGTACAATACTTAGAGTAGAAATAAAGGATCCGTTGGCTCAGTATCAGATTCCCCCTATGATACTGAAGTTAGATATCTTGACCCCACATTTAATGTCATCCCACTAAACATTAGACGCTCAACCAAATTGTTGTCTAATGTTGGACCAGCGTCGCTGATGTTAGTCCAAAATCAAACCAACATTGGTTCAACTTCTTTGTTAGTTGGGATGAGTGGGAACACAAGGCTGACGTCGTCACTGGGGCGGCACACTGTTGACACACTTTCTCGTTTGCTTTCTGTTCGCCACTATCATAGGAGAACAAATCGTTTCATTGACCACAGCGGGTCGATCGTCATGTGACATCGACACACAGACGGTGGTCATGTCATCACATGAGACACTGTGTATCCTATAACAGCTTGTAACCAATGAACAATGACATCTCCCAGATGAGATAAGCTCGAGCCAAGACCTTTGTATATCTACAAAGTTATTGCTCGATGCCCTCACAAACACTATATAAGTTGACTGGTTGATTGGTCAAGAACGCTCTTTTTCTTTTATAGCTGCACTACTGATTTATTATTTCATTTAAAGATAACAAACGTAGGTGTAAATTATAATGTAATTTAGATCTATTTTAATTTCAACAATTTTTTGACACGGCGTCCGCAGGTCCAGACCTGCGGTTGCCGTGTCAAAGACTTGCTGGAATAAAGATGGTAATATTATAAAATGTATCCTTCACAATTCCATTTCAATATTCAGACCTCTGCTTACTTCTCAAAGTTGCGTGGCTCGAACCATCCCGGCAGCCACAATACGTTGGATCAATGTTGGTTAGAAGTTGGTCCACCGTCTACGACGCTGGATCAACGTTAGACCAACATTGATTCAACGTCGTGTGTATGCTGGGATGGCATATGAAGTGATCTACGGAGTGGTTTCTGGAATGAAACTGGAGTTGTTAACGCGCTGTAGATCACCCCATTTTACGCCTGTCTGAGCAGACGCTGAAAGGCTTGATTTGACATGTCCTCGTTCTCCAGTTCTCCCGTAGCCACGTGCTGATCATCTTCATCTTGCTCCCATGTCCTGGGGAAGACGGGGCTAACCGGAATATGGAGCAGCGACCTTCCTAAAATAGAGAGTCGCAACATCCGGTCCCGTTGTGAAAAAAGATCTGCAATAAACTCGCTTTAAAATGGTTAGGCCTACATCGTCGCTCTCCGCTAATCATAATATTATTTGCACGCATATTGACCCACTCCATAGATGTTTCTGAAACAAGTTGGTCCACTAACATACATGCATCTGTGACTTTGAACAAACGATATGACGCTGTAAGCCAAATGTACCGTGTATAACTTATATCACGGGAAGGTTCATCTAATGTTGTCGCCTTAATTTAATGTAAAATTTTGTGAACACGATTTCAAATTGTTTTCCGGTCCATTAATTGATTTGGGCTAAATTGGTCCAACATTCCCAATGTGGGATAAACACGCCAAACTAAAACACTCAGTCGTTTATTTTGATCGAAGTTTTGCTAGTTTCTTCTGTCCGTATTTAAATTCTTATCGTTCGTTTGGATTTGGAAATGCTCGCGCAATTTTCAGCTCCAAGCAATTATTCAAACGTATAAATATTCGTATAAATATTCGTCTGACCCCACGGGGTTAACCCTTTGCGTGCAAAACACGACTATATTCGTTTTTAATCCATTTTAGCAGCCGATCAAATCATTGTTATTAGGAACGAAATGTGCCTTTAAACATAAAATTTTGCAAATGTTTGGTTTCAAAATAAACAAATACGAGTAATTTTCAGCCACTTAAAGTCGCGGTAGCAAGACACATCTTCAAGTGGGTGAAAATTTAAATTGTTTATTTTAGCAGTTTAAGGGTAAATATACCACCAATGCAATCTCCACTGTATATTAATGTACTTTATTCTGTTTGTTCCAGGTTGATATCTCAGCATGGAGATGAACGCCAAGGAGCCGATGATGATAGAAGAGGGTGGTCCCAAACAGAATAACAGAACGGACGAGGGATGTCCGGCACAGGTGACCTACTTCTTACAGATCCCTCACACATTCACCCAATGTTGGTTGAATGTTGGGCCAGCGTCACAGGCGGTTAATCAACGTTCAACCAAAATGGGGTCAATTAATGCATGTTGTTAGTTATAGTAGGGATGTCAGCTCCCCATCGCAGGGGGTGCGTCAGATTCCCTGCCCCATGCATGCCTGGATCTGTATTCTCGTACAATTTACGATATATACTAGGCTTCTGATTGGTCGAGCTTTCGATCATCTCGACCAATCCGAATCCAATCTAGTGTAGTAAATCCGAAGTGTTTCATTGCCATCTTACTACAGTAAGGCTCGACTCCGCTAGTCCGAGTCAAGCCTTGCTATAGCAAAGATGCTTATTACGAAGTCTATGAAGCTGGTATTCAAATAAAAGAAAACAAGCATAAAAAATCCATTAAAACCCCCTGAGCGCTGAGCACGACTTTAGTCGTTTTGAGTCTGTTTTATCAGCAGGTTAATCACTGCCATTGGGAATGAAATGCGTGTTTAAACATCAATATTTGCAAATGTTTGGTTTTAAATTGAACAAATTACATGAGTAATTTTCACCCACTTGAAGTTGTGGGTCGCGGTAGCGAGACACAACTTCAAGTGGGTGACAATTTAAATATGATAACTTAGCGCCTTAAGGGTTCGTTTTGTGATTGTCAGATGAGGACCTTGACCTTCAGGGGTCAAGGTCACGTTAGTGAACACACAGAATGTCCTCTAACGACCTCACAGTGGCTTGTTATTTATATACTATAGTGTGTTGTTTGGCCAGTTCGCCTGGAACAGCATTTATTGCAAACTTGTGTCCAGCGCGGATATACCATTGGATTTCATAGTTGCTAATAATTAGCATGTTGTCCGATGTGATCTCCGCGATGGACATATGTCACAAGGAAAAGTGATTAAGATTATTGTCACTTTACATTTAGACAATTACCATATTTTAATTCATATAATACGCAATACTGATGTATTTTCGACATAGGCTATTTTTAATTTTGTAAATCGTTATGGCGGGATATTGTATTATTTGATGTCAATTAGACAGTAATACTGAACACTATATTTTGCAATAATCGATGTATTTCCTAATGAATTATCTCAACTTTTTTGCAACGGTGCATATCATGCTTGTTTCTGTAAAGATTCGGTATTGTGGGGAAACTCCGTGACAGAGAGGTAGCGTGCTCGGCCTCAGACAACCAGGGCTCGAGTTTCGAATCCTGTTACTGTATGGAAGGCAGTGTCACCTCATTCATCTCACCATCCTCAGCAGGTTCAACTGACCTAGTTTAGCCTATATATGCACAAAGGTTGTCTAAAACCCCATTCATTGATTCAATTATTGCGGAAAAATTCAAGATGGCTACCACCGATGGAAAATTATGTTTGTCCCATAATAGTGTGGTAGCAGATGTTGAAAAAGAGGCTTATGTAAATAATAAACCCTTTTCTCTGTGCAACAATGAAAATCACTGGATATTTACAATTTCCTAATTTGCATGTTTAGGTGGCCATTTTGAATTCTTCCATAACATTGCTTTCAGACTTATAGCAACATACTATTACCTAAAATTGTCAAAAAACTTTTTTTCAACAGTTCAAGAAGTGGTTCTTTGACAATCTGCTGCTGACGCTGACAGTGGTAGGGGTGATCCTGGGGACGATCATCGGGTTTGCCGCCAGAGCGGGAGAGCCCAGTGATGACGTCATACATCTCATCTCCTTCCCCGGAGAGATCCTCATGAGGATGCTCAAAATGCTCATCCTCCCGCTCATAGTCTCCAGTCTTATATCAGGTGAGTCTTATTTCAGTAAAATAAAAAAAGTTGACCATCGTCTGAGGTCCAGCATTAAACCAAAGTCAGAGTATTATGTACCAGGGTATTTTGTAACCAGGGTGATTTAACCCTTACAACGCTGAAATATTTTTGTGTAAACCATGGAGACCAAAGGGTTTTTTGATTTGAAATCATAAATTTATTAGTTAGCTCTTCCTGCTTCATTTGGATACCTATGTTATGGGTCTACGGCCATTATAAATATGTTTGCTCTTACAGTACGGGGATTGACTTTAGATGTCAGAATCTGACGTCTATAGACGTAGACGTCATCTGACGTCTAAAATCGATCCCCGCGCTGTGAGGGTTAACATATACAAAAACAGGATAGCTGAGCAGAATCATTACATTTTCTTAGTTTACAAGTGATTCACCAGATGTCGCTACGCCCTCGCTTTCTATAAACATACTGATGTTGAGGACTCTATTCACCAGAGGGTGATAGTTTATTACATTATGATAAATGTGATCCTTCGTGTTTCGTAATGCACAATGGCCTGTACAGTTAACCTCGTATTATTAACAATAGCCATACTTACAATATTTTCGGTTATTTATAAACTTAACTTGGCCTTCGCCGTTTTTGTCATTAAAAACTCCCTGTATAGTATCCATGGTAACTGTTGTACTTCTCCATATCATACAAATGGGACATAGCTCTCAACCCAGCAAACACAACACATTTGTATAACATTTGTACAACGTCGGCCCAACGTCTTCGACGCTGGTCCAACATTGTTTAAATGACATACAAATGTTTTCCGGGAATGGCTAACATGGGCATGTTTCAGACTTAGCATTGCTCCCAATGGCTAACATTATTGTGTTTCAAACTAAGCATTGCTCTTATAGCTGACACCCAGCAAACACACAACGTTGAAACAATCATGCATGGGGCTATCATTGGTTCAACGTCTGTGTTTGCTGGGCATTAGCATATTATATTACACTGAACATGCCCTCTTCGTCTAACATTGTGACATCCCATCATACATGTCTGCATTATAAAGGTTTTATTGACCGTTTACATGTCAACTTTGACAATGGTCATTTTATTTGTTTATTTATTTTTTATACGTTTTTTTTTCAATGCGCCGCTAATCATGCTAATCGGTTGTATTTTCGGTTGTCTTTATCCCATGAATTTAAACAGTTTATACACTGTATGTGTGCACACCAATGAATGATCTGCAGCGGAACTCGAACCCGGTGCACCCAGGTTCAAACTCAACCACGCTACCAATTAGCTATCCTGGCGCCATGTACATATTTATGCAGTATTTATGCAGTACAAAAAGGCAGTATTTGCTCACTTGTAAAGTAAGCAGATACTGCTTTTTGGCATTGCCTGGCAGTATGATATACTCTATAGTATACACTATATAGGGAAACAAAAAATCCACTTCAATTTGTTTTCATTCACAACACCGTGCCTTCATTATAAAACACTCCTCTGGACCATGGAAATATGAATAAGTGTTAACCTTTTCAGTGCGGGAACCGACTTTAAGCATCATATTCTGACGTCAAAAAGTCGATCCCTGCACTAAAGAATAGAATGCCCATAGACCCATAATATATAGGTATTCAAATGAAGCGGAAAGAGCCAACTAAGACGTTTATGATGATTTCAAATTGAAAAAACCCATCGTTCTCTATGCTTTTTATAGAAATATTTCAGCGCTTTAAGGGTTAAAAAGAAGAAGTGTTTATTCAATAATAATAATAATAAGTAAACATAAGATCAATGAATTTTTTTAAAGCTTAGTTTTGGAGACCTCCATTTAGACCACAAGGTCGCTAGCATGGATACCACCCATCAAAATGATTTCAAGTCCTCTTGGATATTCTTGGATATGATTTTAATGATTCTCATTTGTTGTACCAGGTCTGTCTAACCTGGACGCGGCGAGCAGTGGACGTATTGGCACACGAGCCTTGGTCTACTACATGTCCACCACCATCTTGGCCGCCATAGTGGGTATCATATGTGTACTGGCCATCCATCCGGGAGATCCCTCCATCAAAGGAAACCTAGGAGTAGAAGGAGCTGCCAAGAAAGTGTCCACCCTGGACGCCTTCCTGGATTTAATAAGGTACGGATGGACATGCAATTTTAATAAACTGGATTATAACACAGAGAAAGGACAGTTTGGTTAAAATTTTAAGACATGTCACTGCTGTGATATGGCTTAAAGTAAAAAAACACACATGTAAAGTTTTGTCTTAAAGGGCTGGTCATATTCTTACCAGAATGGTGACCTTACAATAACATTGTGACATCCCATCACTAGCGAAACAATGACCTCAATGTTATTGTTGGGTCAGAGTTGTAGACTGATTGCATATTTGCATTTAAAATATTATTTTCAAGCGAATAATCTAGAAATCTGGAAAGTTTTTTTCTGCGGGTGATAATAGTGCACACTGCAATGTCATTTTGACGACTAGTTTCTCAAATATGTTGTAGAAATCTTTTCCCAGAGAATCTGGTCGGAGCTTGTTTCCAGAATGTAGCCACAGTATATGTGGCCAAGAGTGACAAGGGTGTAGTTTTATCAAAGAACGACGAGTTGTCGGCAGGCAACGGCACCATTACAGAAGTTATGACAACAATGGCCGCCACGACAGTCTCTACGTTAAATGACAGCCTGCTGAATGGAACAGTAGGAGAGGAACTTAAAGTGCGATCTCTCATCCACAAGGATGGCATGAACGTTCTCGGTATGTGGATTGGACTTTTATTATTCGCTACTATTAATAGATATTCTGTAAAACAACTAGCCCTTAGAACAATGATGTCGATTACTCGGTCCCTTGGATATGAAAGGGTGTATCTGCCAAGTGGCAGATACACCCTTTTCATATCCAAGGGAACGTACTGATGACTATAGTATTGTTTTTTATCTTTCAATGGCCTCATATAACGAGCTCCTAAAAAATTATATGTCTCAAATCATATATAGTTCGACTTAAGTTAAATGTAAAAAAATCAAATAATTAATATTCATTTGAAGTTGTGTATCGCGGTAGCGACACACAACTTCAAGTGGCTGAAAATTTAATTTTATTATCCCAGAGCTCTAAGAGCTCGGGTGTATGGCAAACAACATGAACTGGGTGCCCATATCGTTAGCTTGCCAAAGGAGGTCCCCATGCACCGCATTCAGGTCTTTTTGAAACATGTTTTTTCATCATGGCCAATTGAGGTTTTTTAATAAAGAAACAATAGGTTTTTTTTAAACTTTTGATCTAAACACGCCAGATCTAAAGCAAACAAACATATTAGTTATCCGCTATGGATAGTGTCAACTTCTCAACACTTCAGAGGTTATACATATGTTTGTTGACATACTATATTTCAGACAATACTAATCATGCTAATACAAAACATCAATTCAATAATCTATTTAGCTACTAAAAAAGTATTTCGTCTTGCATGTTATATACTGTTATCGAAAACGAAAATCCCACCACTTCCGAAATAAGCAGTTATTGTTTTTTTAAAAACTTGGTGACCAAACACAGACTTGGGATTCTATTTTGTGTAGATGATTACTGTTGCAAGGTACCGAAAAACTGGGCCCGTATTCTCGTACAAGTTACGATATATCGCAGGCTTCTGATTGGTCGAGATGTCCATCTCGACCAATCAGAAGCCTGCGATATATCGTAACTTGTACGAGAATACGGGCCCTGACTCGTTTATTCAAACTGATCTATGTTTCCAGGTATTATCGGATTCTGTATTTGTTTCGGCATCATTATCGGTCAGATGGGTGAGCAAGCTCGTGTCATGATTTCCTTCTTTCAAATCCTCTCAGACATTGTCATGAGAATGATCGGATTCATCATGTGGTAAGTGCAATACCGCCGTGCAAAGTCAGAACGCAGCAACCGCGTACTTTGCAAGTAAGCAGTTGCTGCCTTCTGGCTTTGCAGAGCAGAGTGGTGTTCTCCTAATTCAGCATCTCTGGCACAAAAATGTAGTTGTACTGCTTCACAATGTGACATATATTATATGTGACATTATTATACCAGCCTTACCTAATGTGACTCTAGATACATTGTTAGCCTTTATCTGGTTTGATGATAATTATATAATGGGGCGATGGGGATTATTATTCAGATTGTATGTGGATGCTTGTTTTCGTTGCATTGTCCGTCCAGCGCCGCCACCACTTATTGTTTTAGTTTCTGTCTCAAATTAGAGTTTTTTGTTTTAAAGTTCACAGACCTAATACGAATTTAGTCCACCTTAGGCTGAAATTAAAACTTAAAATCAGTCCCCAAAATCATTACTTTTTGCTGCATCTCTGATATGAGAAAGTGGCTGAAAATTTGGGGGAAAAGAAAGAGACACATCTTTTAACAGCTCTTCACCAACTCTTCACCATTTCAACACCAGTAGGACATAGAATAATCACGTCCCTCGGGGACTATCACTTAAGAATATTTAAAAGATTATCGCAGTGAGCGTTTTTAGCTTCACGTTACTGTAACAACCTTTTATTTTTTCAAAGCAAATCTGATGCAGTATTTAATGGTTTTACGCGTAGAAAACCTTCACCCTAGAGAGTAGATTTTTTTCACAACTGTTTTTCATGTTTCAGGTACTCACCGTTCGGTATCATGTGCCTGATTGCCGGTAAGATTGTGAGCATCCCTAACCTCTCACAGACGGCAGAGCAGCTGGGCATGTACATGCTCACAGTCATCATAGGTCTGGCCATACACGCCATAGGTACCATAAGTCTCATGTACTTTGCCATCACCAGAAAAAACCCTCTCGTCTTCTTCAAGGGTGTATTTTACGCTTGGATCACGGCCCTTGGAACGGCTTCCAGGTGAGTGCTGTATACTATATATAGGCAAACAGCAGTAACTGCTTACTTTTCAAGTGAGCAGTTACTGTTGTTTGCATTTCCACCATGGCAGACATGTGATATATGAATAAATTACGCAATGCACTTGACCAAATAGGGACACTTCTGCTGGACTACTCGATACCAGCTAACGTATAGCCCGGTTGAAAAGTATGATGATATTATTTGTAAAAAAGGATGTTCTATCGAACATGTGAGTTCCCGGCGGCAGTGTCAGGGCCATTGTCAACTACATTATTAAGTTTGTAGACCGCTCTTTGTTCGTGTTCACCTATAATTATGCGAACAATTTTCACCCACTTGAAGTTGTGGTCGTTAAGTTTAAAATCACATTTCTGATCAGGTGTTCCTGTGGCAATAAACTTGACGCTTTTTCTTGTGTTACTTTTCAGTGCGGCCACGATGCCCATCACATTCCGCTGTCTGGAGGAAAACAACGGAATAGACAAGCGTGTAACACGGTTTGTTATCCCCGTAGGGGCGACCATCAACATGGACGGCACCGCCCTGTACGAGGCTGTGGCCGCCATCTTTATTGCTCAGATGAACGGCATCTCACTTAACATTGGTGAGGTTATCACTGTCAGGTCAGTTACTAATCATGCTAATAACGCTACTAGTTAAATATTTTAAATTTTCATCCACTTGAAGTTGTGTCGCGCTACTGCGTTCCACAACCTCAAACGGGTGAAAATTAGTCATATTTGTTTAATTTGAGACGAAACATTTGAAAATCTTGATGTTTAAATACCCTTTACACTCCCGATAACAGTGATTTAATCGGCTAATAAAACAGATTATAAACGACTTAGCGGTGTAAGGGTTAATATTAGATGGTATGTTTGTGGCTATCTTCATTGTGCTATTAACCCTTCTTTGTCCAAGTTCGCAATCACGTGAGTTCTCGATAGCCAACTTCGCAATAATGTGATTTTCAGACAATAAAAACCCCAGTTTATTTGACTTGAAATGACTTTGAAATTACCTTGGTGTCATCTGACAACTGTGCCACATTAAAACCCTGAGGGTTATATAGCTATTTGCAAAGTTTTATTATGCTTCTAATGGTTGCTTATGACGGTCTACTCGAAATATTACATCACGATTAAAACAAACTTGGGTTCCAGGAGAACGTTTTTGTAGCGAATTTGGGTGAAGAAGAATTAAATAGTGACTGAATCAGAGGGATTATCTTTATAATAGTGCTTGGTGAGATGCACTAGTGCCCGAGCCACATGTGAACAGTAACTTATTACACTTCAAGTGTCTGTCTCCATGTATCCATGTTAGCTTGTCACACATCAGCCGAGATGTTCAAGTATACGTCTAATATTATACCCACCTGATGTTTGAATATCTTTCGATGTACCATATTCGTGTAAAACAGAGTGAAGTTTGATTCGTGTGGACGTTCAAAATATTGTAGAGTAGACAAGCCTTGCTGTAAAGAAGATGCTCCTTGCAAGAATCTTATCATTGATATTACACCTGTAAAGTAAAACATGTCTTGTTCTCTATTTTCCAGTCTGACAGCCACATTGGCCAGTATCGGTGCGGCCAGTGTGCCCAGCGCAGGTTTGATCACCATGTTGTTGGTGCTGACTGCTGTCAATTTGCCCACAGAGGATATTAGTCTCATCATCGCTGTCGACTGGCTGTTGTGAGTATTCATACACCGATAATTATTCTGCTATGGAAAAGCAAAAGGCAGTGACTGCTTACTTGAAAAGTAAGGAGTTACTGCCTTGTGGCTTGGCACGGCAGTAGGCCTATCGTTATGTGTTACCCTTTGTTAAAGTTGTTTTAATACGTGGCTTCAGAGTCAATAATATTAGATAATTGCATATGCTTAATTTCTGTCAATATAAATTGAAGCTTCCAGAATATATTTTTTTGTGGAATATTTTCTTACATTTGCAGCTGGACACATTGCTTCCCTAATTTACAACAGGAAATTGCTCTCACAATTTCCATTAATTCCAGTATTTTTTTCGTACATTACAGCAATAATTTCTAGTACAGTAATTTCTAGTGTCTGCTCCATGGAAATTGCGTTCGTATTTCCTGCATTCTCTCACAATTACAGTTGGAGATTGCGTTCATAATTTTCAGCCAAAAATCAACAAACCGCAGATAATAATTTCATCGGTCTAAACGTTCGTCTGGTTTTCAGGGATCGCATCAGAACCTCCGTGAACGTGCTTGGGGACTCATACGGAGCAGGCATCGTGTACCACCTATCAAAAGCCGAGCTGGACCAGCAGGATCGCGAGCACGAGATCCACGAGATGCAGGAGCGCGAGAGACAGGCCCTGGACGGAGTGGACGTGAAAACAGACATGGGAGCTAAAGGTACACAGTAGCCCAGCGTGTACTAGCACCTCCATGCAGCCACGTTTCGTTTGTTTTACCCCTTTGCCCGCTGATCACGACTATTGTCGTTTTCAATCTGTTTTATTAGCCGAATAAACCACTGTTATCGGGAAATAAATGACTGTTTAAACATCAAGATTTCTAAATGTTTGGTCATAAATTAAACAAATACGAGTAATTTTCAGGCACTTGCGGTTGTGGGTCGCGGTAGCGAGACACAACCTCAAATGCTTGAAAATTTAAATAAATTTACTCATTAGGATAAGGGTTAAAAGAATTGCGGTCTAAATTGCGCAGAAAGGCCAATGTCACAGATGGTTCTTGCGAAACAATCTTCAACAAACCTTCAAGTATATTACCCCTTGAACCGCTAAGGTAGATAATTTGAAGTTGTGTCTCGCTACCGCGACCCACAAACTTCAAGCGGGTGAAAATTACGAGTATTTGTTTAATTTGAGACCAGTTATTTGCAAATCTGGATGTTTAATCACCCATTTCTTTCTCAATAAGTGTAAATAACCTGTTAATTAAAATATATTAAAAAGACTTTGGTCGTGCTTAGCGCTTTAAGGGTTAATATAGAAGACGCTGAGAGCCTTCAAATACGATACATTGACCCAATGCTGGGTTAATGTTGGCCCGCTGTCTCTGACGTCGGCCCAACATTAACCCAGCATTGGGTCAATGTATTGTTTTTGCTGAGTCGATCCTTCGCCAAGGTCTTCAATCCATACTGCAAGAAAACTCTGACACGTTATACCGAAAAATATATTTAAGTCAATGCAATTGATACACAATCCTGCTTTAAATAAACAGCTATAAGTTGATCTGCTGAACTAAGCACTGTTTGGTGCTGTTATCACAATTTATTGTGATGCAAACACGATACATTGAACCAATGTTGTTTTGATGTTAGACCAGCGCCGCAGGCAGTGGGCGAACAATAAAACAACATTGGGTCAATAACTTGTTTGCAGGGAGATAAATCACTCCTTTGCTCCAGCTACGCGTTAATAGATTCCCAGGAGACGTGAAACGTTGACACAATGGTGTTTCAATGTTGGGCCACAGTCGCAGACGGTGGTCCAACATTGAAACGATATTGGGTTTTCTGTTCTCTTGGAAGGGAGTTTGGCAAAACGGCAAACGTTAGGTTTAGTTTCGAATTTATATTCTGACTTCTTTATGACGATTATGCAGCATGTTTCGTGTTGTAAGGTAGTATTTTGCACTAGTTATTGTGTCATGTTTGGAGAGGAATATTCTACATATTCCAGTCATTTGACTTATTGTCCATACTATTATAAGTATATCTGTATGTCTGAGTTACAATTTTGTAACATATTTTGAATGTATCATTATTAGTTCTACGGTAGACAAAGCGTCTTATGTGCCTTCCATTTGAGTGACATATACGACACTTTGACTGCTGGGGTTCCACATAGAAATGAACTGTTTGTCGTAGAAAATGTTTAAATAAAAAAATAACGACACGAATGGCGTAGAAACTAAATTTTATCTTAAATTGTACACCGTAGGAAACAAACTGTATATGCTTTGTTATACTTATGCTGACTTATGTCAGACGTTGACATAGCCTTAAAATTTATTATTCTTATGAATGCCTTTTTCCAAAGTTTTCTGCATCCTGCCTGTTATAATAACTGTTAGTAAAATTGAAAACATCACGTCGGATGAATATTTAGGACATGATAACCTGTGAAATTCACAATTCACAACAAATCAACCCAATGTAGCAAATGCAAAATATATACTTTTTCTAAATATATCACCAGACCTGTGTTTCAAATCTACTTTGTTAAAAAATAAATATTCAACAAGCCTGTTAACTGCTGTTCTACCATAATGTTATTTTTAAATGAATTGGAATAAAATGTATGCATGTTTATTGTAAATCAATCATGTTACAATAAATGATATTATGGATATACTTAATAATATATTTCCACACGATTCTAGTTTTATGATAGATATAACAACACATTATCAGACAATGTTATGCATTTATGCTAAATGCACGCACAGGGATCACAAAGTGGCAAACACACACAATAGAGCATTGTTATAATATGTATTTTGATAAAACATATATTTTATTTTTATTCAGATTCTGATAAATTACTTGAATTGCTGTTAAAGCTGTGTGTCGCTACCTCGGCATCAAATGGCTGACATCAATGACCTCTGGACACACGATGATGTATCAACGTTGACTCAACGTCGATGACGTTGGTTCAGCGTCGTTACAACATAGTGTGCCCGCAGGGTGTAGTTTGCACGTCATCAATTTCCAGAATGACACAAACATTTATATAATTACTTCAATATATTTTACATATCTTCAATAGGTTTCACATGACACAGCCACAATTCCACATGCATGTTTACGTCTATGGTGACGCAGTCTTGTCTATATATACGATGCTGCCCTTTGGAATTTAAAATGTTAACCATTTGGTTCCAAGGGCGCGATTAGTGCTGCTATTTCTGTCACATATTTTTTTCACCATGCTCACTCCTTTTCTTTTTTGCTTAACCCAGCCCAACTCGTCAATGAGTCCTGTGAGTCTTTCTGTTTCAATCCCAGCTGACCCCTTTTCGTGTCTTGTTGCTTAATGGGCTTGTAAAATGAACTGTTGCAAGGCATGATTTTTTGCGACTACATGTACATGTATGGACTTAAAGCCCAAGTATAGAACATCACTTGGAAATGAAAAGGTTTCTCTCTTCAACTGGAGTATACACCCTTTCACTTTCAAGGTGACGATAAGTTAACCAAACCGTGATTGTATACCGTTGCTACGGAAATAAATGGTTCTCTCTGCCACTCTAAAGCGTGGCGGAGATGACCCTGTAGCTCCCAGGCGACGACATACAAGACATTTCGTTTGTTTCTTTGATATTGAGCTCTATACTTGTGCCAAACATCTTGGTGAACAGATTGTAATTATATGGCATTAGCATTTGTGCATGCGTTTATGTTGGTAATTTTCCTGTGTAACTGTCAAACTGTGAAGCATGTTCCGTTTTAGATGCTTGATAATTGTCATTAAAGTCGCATTCAGAGTGATTATACTACGTTTTTTTATATAATAAGGAAAGCAAATTAAAATATAAAAAAAAATCCTCGTATGCTTTTCCGACACGATACGCTTAAATAGTATTTAATATCCAGTGGTATTCACAATATTATAAATTATGTGAAATTTCCGCACCCTGATCACGTTTTACATTACACTTAAGAGCTTATAACTTTGATCACGATATCCAAACGTTCAATTAAATATAATTTAGCTTACGTGTAAGTATTTTTTGTTCATGGGAAAGGACATGTGTGAGCCTCATAGTCTGATCTTATAATATTAGTCAAATAAATCCATGTATTTCCAATACGTTTTGTGTTGTTTCATCCCTATATCTAAATCTTTCGGTGGTAGTGGGTTACGGATTAGTCAATCACGCAGAGTATCTGTAATTTTACGTGTAATCGTAGGCAATAATTGGCTGTCATGTTTAATAGCAATAATAATAGGGTATATCTAATTTAGTAAGTGAGAAATAAACTTAATAGTAAATGGAAATGATATAGTCCTTTATATACAATTTTCAGTATATTTTTATGTTTAAAACAATTCCTGTTTTACAAATTTAGTTTTTATGCATCAATTCAAAGCATAACTCTGATATCAGAAAATGTGATATGATCTTAGCTACTAAATAGTATACTAATAACCTTTCTCTTCATGCTATCTGCAAACACTAACCTTCCTTTCTTTCTTGTTTCTGCGCATGCTCACAGAGGATGGAGAGATGCCCAACTCTTCGGGGAATAATGAAACACACCCAGAGAAGACCAGGGCTGACTGGGTTTGAGCCTGCCGTACTTGTACAGCAGAATTAGACCCTTACATTTTCCAGTGCGGTGTGTTAGACTGCAGAACCTAGCATGAGAGTGGGCCGCCAGTGCATTAAATTGCACAATTCCTGTCTGCTGAGCAGTGGTTCTGACTGCTATAACTTGCATGCGGTTATCTTGTGAAACCTAGATCGGCCGGATCCCACTTCTGACACCCGTTTTACACATACAATTTCACCCCCTTGAAGTTGTCGTTTGCGTTAGCGAGGCATAACTTCAAACAAGTGAATATTGTGTAGACAATGCATCTCATACGTTATTCTACTGGGCGTGTTCAGCTTGACCACGTTACATTCTCTACATGTGTTCTGATACTGACCTGATATCTTGTTGACAGATAAATACGCGCGAGTGTAGTTTGCCACGAGAGCGATACGAGGAGAATCAGAAGACCACAAAAGGCGTGAACCATCCAGGATAAGCATTGAGACTTTAAAATATTTTCTGCCCTGTTGATTCACGCGACAGGTGTGCTGTCTGGGGACACGTTGACAGTAGTTGTCAAGGGACCATCACTGGAAGTGACTGCATGGTCCAGACGCTAGTCCCAGGCAACTCATTCATTGTATATAATACGGTAAACGGATGGTCTCTGAAGCTATTTTTTGTACTAGTTGACGATGCCATTGTTGTGTCCTTGAAGAGTTTAGATCATATTATATATATTGCTCAAAGATGTGTTGGTAGTTGTTACACTGCAGCCAGATGACAAATGGTTATAATTATTGTTGCTGTTATTACTCAAAATGAACATAACCCAGTAAACACAAAACATTTGTATAACATTTGTACAATGTTGGTCCAACGTCGGAGACGTTGGGCCGACGTTTTTCAAATGTTTTACAGATGATTTATGTTTGCTGGGAAGGACCATCACAATAATATAGTTATCATGCGGGTGGGGTGGTGTAATGTTAGGAATTTAGTATTTGTCATCAGAAAATATACCAGAGGTAAATAAATTATTAATTTAATATTAAATATCGGTTATAAGATTACATTATAAAACTTTTGAAATTATACATCTACCATTTAAACTGAACAACATGTGTGACTCAGTAAAAGTTATTTGTCAACTTATCAACTAGTTAGCAAAGCAACTTTTTTATGCACAAACGGCGTGTGTTTCATTTAATAAAATAGTGTACAAGAGACGTGTTACGGAACACTTCTGTGATGAATCATGCTAAACCCAGAGACCTCTTGAGATGTTAAATTTAAATTATCAGTGCCTTGAACTTGTGTCTCGCTACCGCGATCCACAGCTTCAAGTCACTGCAAATTCTTTGGATTAAAAAAAATCAAATCGAAACGAAATTAATTTCACAGATTTCGTAGGCCTACAAGATTTACACCTGGTTATACAAGTGCTAATAAAATACAGAAAACTATTGTTGTTGACATCAGTATTCTAAGTGTTAATGTCAATCACTACAGAAGGTCTCCATGGCGATTAAGGCTCTATAAATATACAAAATGAGCTACAGCATAATCATCAGGAAATTAATTGACCAATTACAAATTGTGACTGGTTGTATGAAGTCAAATATCTGGTCTACCGTAGTCCAGCTGTAAATGTTCATTAAGGAACAACGTTTCGATTTTTACACGACCAGTGGTGGGGTGTTTGTTTGGCACTGGTATTTTGTTATTAAGAGGAAGATCACCAGTTTTTAACGCAAGGGTTTTTCTATTTACCTACGATATTGTATAAAGCCATTTTAATCTCATGAAGTATATATATAGTATTTGCACACATGTATGCAGAATGTGGCGTGACTTTATGAACATTATTTTTGTTGTTGAAAGCTGAACTATAATATAACTAGAGATTATTACTTCTTCGTCACCGACCTTGTGTACATTTTTCTATATGGGTCATCACCAAGTATTTCATGTTTCTTGTGTCATTGATGTGTCTCCAAAACGAAAGTACCCAAGTTCACGTCATCAAGATACGGTATACCAAGAGGTATCTGGTATCTAATCACCCACGTGTGTTCAAAGAGTGGCATCTGTCATTTGTTTACTAAAATGGTGGATGACACCCTTTAATAATAATAATAATCATAATAATGTGAAAAGTTATTTAGGGTGGTTACGATCTGCATTAGCTGATTAACCTTTACAGACGTCAGAACCTGACGTCTATAGACGTCAGATTCTGACGTCTAAAGTCAATCCTCGCGCTGTAAGAGTACAAATATGTATAATGGCCGTATAGATCCATAACATAGGTATTCAAATGAAGAAGAATGAGCTAGCTAAGACATTTATAATGATTTCAAATTGAAAAAACCCTTTGGTCTCCAAGGTTTTCATAAAATAATGTAGCTCTTTTTAACGGTTAAGGTGATGGATGTGAATAAGTATCAAAGTTGTACGATATTGTAGAGTTTGTACATACCGTATGTATACTGTACTGAGTACGTGCATTTTGTCTCTGTGTGTTGTTGTTGTTGTTGTTGTTATAAAGCTATTACGCCCACTCTTTACTCTTATTGGCACTACTGTTGGCAGCATGACGAGCAATTATCCATAACTTACCTAGAGTGTCTTCAACAAAAGGCCAGCATTTATTGTCGCAAGAATTCGCACTTTGGGCCACTACACCTAAAAAATATATTTATCTATAATATTTTACACATTTATCGTTATCTGCCATTTTGTGAGCACATAGCTTATCGAGAGAACTTTATACATAATTATAAGTGGACTTGCATCAAATGTACGTCAACATTTTTTTATTAAGCTTATTTTTTGATACCTTCCAAGCTGCTTCAATACAAATGTGAAAATTGCTAGGGCCAACTCAAACTCTCTTATTTTTTGCAATCATCATGCACTTGCTGGCGGGGTTGTACGGCGCGCGTGATTCTTGTCAGACAAAACAAGGTGGCATTAGGTTGAGATGGAGCAAGTGTTCTATTGGCCATATCGCCTTCTGCAGCCACTGTGGTCTAACAAAGGTTTTGGTACATATTTAACCCTTCAACCGCCAAATTATTCAATCTGAATTTTCACCCACTTGAAGTTGTGTCTCGCTGACGCGATCCACAACTTCAAGTGAGTGAAAATTATTCAGATTTGACAAAATGGAGGTCAACTGTTTCCAAATATTGCTGATTGATGTCACATTTTATCTTTAACCTGTTTAAAAGGTGGTGCTTAATGTGCTAATAAAAATAAAAACCCGAATATATGCGGCACCGGCGGTTAAAGGGTTAAACCAATATTATAAATCATTGACATGTTTACGAGTCGGCATGACGAGTGTGGTTCATATTTATATCCAGACTTAACTCAGGTTGGTTGTAATAAACTCCACTGCATTATTTCAGCACTGGTTCAATGCTGGGACCACATCATAGGCGTTGGTCCAACATTGGGCCAGCGCTGAAATGAGTTCATAGGTCGGTGAGGTACGCATATTGAATTTCTCAATCAAGCAACTGTTTGACATTTTTGGCCTCTGTTCACTAGCAGAAACCCGCTCTAATTATTCAAGATCTTGTCGTCATGAACATCTGCAAATCTTAGCTTTGGGTTATCTAGAATACATCTTCGATGTAGGTAATCTATATAAAATACAATACATTTTGTAATGCTTCAGTCCCAAGAATGGTAGGTAATATAACAAATAGGTTGCTCATTGTAGTTCCCAACCTCTGGGCAAGTGCCTTTGTTGTCCTGTTATAATCTGACCTGTATCTAACTGGCAGCTTTCGTCACAAAGAAGACGTGAAATTATATTTTGTAGCTATTCTATAATATATCTTTGAATATTTACACGCTTTTTGTGATTGACATCGTGACCATTACTCTTTTTATATTATCCAACTGCACTCGTACTGTAGGTAGAAAATAACTGTATAGACTGACCACTGGTATACTATAATCTTTCCTTCATATACATTTCCTGACCATACATAGAGTAAATAAAAATAGAATTATGTGATTATATTAGTATAAAATATACGAGACTGTCATCATGATGGAACTGCCACGTGTTCACATTACCTTCCTCAATGTGTAAACGTGGATATTTTACAAAAATCATAAAAGGATCAGCTGAAAATGCCATGAAAAAATCAACTATATGTCTTATATCAACGTTGCGTATGATATAAAAAAGCTATTGAAACTGTGACTGTGTTATTTTGAACATTTCAGAGCATAGAATGAGACCACTACCTAACCCAGATGCTGAGAATTTTTTCAACTGGAATGTTTAGTCTTGCCAGTCATCCGATTATCTTGTGCAATGTGCAAAGCACGTGCATGTTGTATACTTTTTTAGTACTATTCTTGCTGAAATTCACGTGTAGAGGTAGTAGTATTTTGTACCGTTCACTTGTCCTAATGTTAAAAGTTTCGGCCATTATAATGCGAAGCACTGGACTTTAGATGGTAGTCAAAGTTAGAAGAAACATGTGCAAACCAAGTCGTCTACAAAATGTTAGGACTTTCTTTTCACAATGACCAGAAATTACTCATTTGGCACATGATTTTCCTAAAATGTAACTTAAGGAAGCGTACATTGTGCACTTAATTTAACGTACGCAGAACTTCTTCGACACAGACACGTCTTTAATACCACACGAGAACGTTGTATTTGACCTGTATTGTATTAACCTATTTGGCAAATATACATAATTTCATTGGTTCACTCCAGCTGTGTGTTATTTTTTCGTGTTGTGACACATAAAATTGCACGTTCGGGTTGTACAACAACATAGATCACATTATTTATCTATATTTTGTGTTGGCTGCGAGTATAGGTGTAAGTATAAGCCTAAATATATATCTGCAGTAATACAGGAATGATCCTTGCAAGCATGACACAGCCACAATGTTAAAGATTAGCATGGGTTTACATGGCGAGAGTGTATCGCCATGCAAAGGCAAACAGCAGTAACTAATGCTGTTTGCCTTCACTGAAAAGATAGAGAGAAATTAGGCCTACACTACCCTACAAAGGCAAAAGGCAGTATCTGCTTACTTGTAAAGTAAGCAGATACTGCCTTTTGCCTTTGTACGGCAGTTAACACCATCGCGATACTGGGGAACTAAGCAATTTTTGTGCGTACGATAGGCTTATTTCAAGTATAATTGTCAAGTCACAGACTTGTTTGTAATCATTTGTTTGAACCCCTAAACAGCTGCAGCAGGACCACACGATAAACTAATTCATTATAATTGGGAGCTGTTTTGATATGTATATGACCAGCATCCTCCGTGTAGACCTCCTCTATAACCTGATAACATACATGTATGCTATCCAGTGAACTTTCGGCTCATTGCCGAAAGTTCACCGGATATTAACATACATGTATGTTGATATAATAGGTATATGAATAATATTTATGTCAGATGCTATTGTTCTTGGATACATTTGAAAACAATAACAGTTGGATTTTATGATATTTATTTCTTCTGTTTCATACGAGAAAACCATTCTGATATGTAGTTAGTGTTGGTAACTCGTAACTAGACAATAACAACAGGATCTAAAATCAGAAACAACATAACTGAAGGCCAAGTAAATGTCATTTTGCGACCTAATGTGGGTAAGCTATCCCTACCGCGTGTAATGTCGTGATAGCTCTCTTGGCAGCTTGGTAGATGGATTCCAACCTGGCCGATATTGAGTCTGCTAATCACAACATCAGGACTAATATTATAAATACGCATCGATGCCAGTCGCAGTACTGTCGTGCAAACCAAGTAATTGCTGACTTTTGGATTTCCAGAGCAGAGTGGAGCCGAATGAGTTATCATGTCAACAACGATGCCAGGCAGTGAGACATGGCGTCACCTGTCAAAATGAGTTGAGGGTGTACAAAATATTTTATCACAAAACAGAACAATGGGAGGACAAGCCCCAGACCCCCGCCCCCTTTGATCCATAAGCGCTATGTACCACTCTAATAGACTTATAATTAGTCCTATTAACCGATGAAATCACTGGAAATGACATGCAAATACACGTATGAGAAATTTTCAAGTTCTGGGTCGCGGTTAAAGGGTTAAAATAACTCGTGGATACCTGCTCTAAGAAACACAAACACGAGCTGGGCGAGTAAGTGTACACAAATTTACTGGTTTTATTTGTTAAACGGAGGGATATCTCTACAATACAACCATGTAAATAATCTTAAGTTGAATTATAATATACTTGATCAAATCAAGATACGAGGCCATGATAATGTGTTAAAAGAGAAAACTCAACAATTTAAATTTTGTAGCTAAATAATGTGATAAACTCATTTCATTTTCTAATCTTAAATACGGCAAACATTTCAACACCCTCCTGCCGAAATCACAATAATAACAACATAAAATTGAAGATTATAATGTCAAATCGAGGAATCTACTGGACTACTCAATATTTAAAAGCTGCTTTCAAGCATAGTATATTCAGCTTCAAATGAACTATTTCGTCTCTGGACCTACCCACTGGGCACACAACGTTGTTGCGACGTTGAAGGACGTTGATTCAACGTCGCAACAACGTCGTGTGACCAATGAGATAATCTCTATTTTTGCTAGTACGTCGGACTGCAGCTTTCAAGACCTTTCAAGTGACTAACACAGCTGTATATAAAAAATTAGGCTTTCGACGAGCAATTGTTATGCATTGACACTTTAGCACTGGCAAAACGCACGCATTTCAAATACATACCACTATGCAGTCAAGTCGTACATTGACGATAGTGATTAACCCTCCCATCACTAGCTACGACTATAGTCGTTATAAGTTGTTTATTAGTCCATAAAATCACTGTTATTGGGATAGTCAGCCAGCCGGGGAGGCATATTGTGACGAAAAAATGGAGTGATGGCATATCCTTGTTACAAGCAAACTAACTTCAGAAACATGTTCAGTAATTATCCAAGAACAATACCTAGGTGGCTGACAATGTTTTACTTGTCTCCTTTTGGTAGAAAAACGCACTTCAAGATGGCCGCTACATGCACTAAGTCTAACTATTATACTAAAAATAGTATATCTTCACCAATAACTATGCAAATCGTTAATGCAATATGTGGATTCGTATGTTTAGAAGGTCAGTGAATCTGAATTTCACAGCATAAGACAAATTTGAGACTGTTTTTTGCACTTTTAATTGTCAAAGACAATTTCAAACCAACAGTTATTTTGGTGATGTATATATTATATTAGCTAAGTACATTTTTAATGTCAATTCGAAATATTTGCATGGATAATATCCACAATTAAATGTGTATATTGTATTATCATATTCTAACCCTTTCAGTCTAAAATTTTAACAAAAACAAAGTAGGCCTTACATTGCAACGTACATAGTCATAAGTGATCTATATACTCAATACAAAATCAGATCCAGTTCATCACCACAACTATACAATGTATGATACATTTACTTTGATAAATACAAAGCACTAGGCTTAAACCTACGTTAACAATTTTTTACATTATTGGAGCTCATTCCAATAATGTTTTAATATGGTTCACAAAACGGATTCTGGGCACTGTTTTTTTGTGTCCATATAATGTGTGTCCCAAATGACTATCACTCACATCTTCCCAAATATGGCAAAACACATAGGTTCAGTTTTCTGTCATTCCATAGCCTAAAGTTGGCAGACCAAACGTTGTTTCTGAATAAGCATAAATATCTATAGTTATGAGGATTTCCGTCGTCAATTTTACGACAGTTAGGGGTCTCGAAATTTTGGGCTGTGGGTTGGGCTATTGATTTATATCCTGTAGATAACCAGTAGATTTTGCTGAGAACAATGCCTACCTTGGGATCAAACTAGGCCAATATAATCTTAAGAAAACACCACAATGAGAGTTTGAAACTGGGGAAAGCTAGCAGACGTTTTACTCTCGAGACCAAATCTATCATGATATCGATACAATATTTTGCAATAATATATATTGCTTTTGAAAATCTAACCCTTGGTTTATATGCCTCTGACGCCACAGCTAAAATTGGGTTGAAGAACATTCGGAGACAGGCTGACCTAGATCTTAAGGAGATCATAGGACGAGATAGACATCCCTGACCAATCAGACACACAGGATCTTGGTCGTCACTGCCCTAGACCTGTCAGTATGCTGCACGGTATACCAGTAAGCATGTTATCTGCTGATTGGCTTTCAGCAACCACATGATAACACAATATCACGTACAGAGTTGACCTGCAGTTGCCGTGCAAGGCCTAAAGGCAGTATCCGCTCACTTTACAAGTGAGCAGATACTCCCTTTGCAGAGCAGATAACATATGCCTATTACAGCAAACACGAGATTTCGAGTCATTGTTGGTTCTACGAGGTTTCAACGTCTACGACGCTGGCCCAACATTGAACCATCAATGTGTCATGTCATGTCATGTCATGCTGCATGGGTTAGGTGTAGGCTTATACCAGTGTATACACACAATGCAGTCCGCCACCTCGCCACAACTGGCTGGCCGACAGGCTTCCACTTCAACGTGATATCTTGGCGCCAATAGAACCCCTCCCTCTAATGAGCGACCGTGTCATCAAGGATGTATTAATTTGGCTGTAACATTTGCCGCTGGCTCAATGGCGGCTAATGTCGGCGACATTCACCCATTGACTGGTACTGTGAATCAAGCATTGGTTACGGAAACATTGCAATTCCCGTTAATAGGCCCTAGAAGTTAACCTTTTCATTACTACGATCTGACATGCAAAAAAACAAGGAAAAAGTAGGCCTATATATGGTGAAATATTTATTATAATTGTCATTATTTTAACGTAGAAAAGGGGTTAATCATTATTGATATAACTGTGGTGTAATTCCGGCTATCGACGATCCTAATTTAGGTTGTTACTACATGTATCTCAGTCCCACAGGCTGTGATCTAGCCACCTGGGTTATCACTAGTACCACTAGTATAGTAGTCTATGGTATTAAAATTAAACCTAATTATATTACCGTAATCGTTGGTATATTATACATGTAGGCTACACCCGTGTATGCATGTTAAATTGCGTATTAAATAAATGTAATATCTACAACCACAAAATATTATAATAGCGATATTAGAATTATGACTAGGGCCTATACTAAGTTATAATCGTTTTGACTACATGTCATTGCGTGTCTCTCACTTAATATGACTGTCGCCCAATGGGAATTATCGCGTTCATGTGATATATACGCTAACTAAAAATACATTGACATACTATCGTGCTCTGCATTAGGTCTTGGCTGTGAAAGGTGTCAGCTAAATGTGTTTACACACTGGCTACGTGTTGCAATCGAGTGGCGGTATCTGGGTATAGCCACAAACACAGACGTTCAACCAGGGTTGACAAAATGCTTGGTCAGCGTTGCCGACGGTGGACCAAAATGAACAAATGTTGGCTCAATGGCAGGTCAATTTTAGACCTTTTACACATTTAGTGTAAGTATTAAATAACAACGGAGAAAATAAAACGCATAGGTACTTATTTCGGCGACCGTCGATAAGCACTGAAGATATGCAGCAGATCACTGAGCGACCACATATCTCAGACACGGGGTCGACGTTTTTCATAACTAGTGGTCGCTCATTGTACTATATATTCAAAAAAATCATGAAGAATCATGTTTTTTTCATATATTTATTTTGAAATAAAATCATTTTTATAACAAACTACGAATAATACAGAAATACTATATCAATAACTAAAAAAAACTACTATCTTTTTATTTTGCTTAATCGAAAATGGTGAGTAGCGAGAAGAATTAAATCTACCACCTTTTTGTCATTTTCACATCCCCTTGGAGACAACGGACCCCCCTCATATAGGTGGGTCATCGCTATGTATTACCATGCTTACAATTGAAGCATTTTCGCTTATCTTGTAAGGTGTTATGTTTGTACCCAGCAAACACGAGACATTGATCCAATGGTGGGCCAGCGTCGAAGACGTTGTGCCAAGTAACCCAACATTAGGTCAATGTTGCAACAACAATATAAACAATATAAAAGTTTTTGTCAAAACAGTACTACCATGGGCACTCAATAATGCTGGAACAGGTTATTTTATGCAATATATATATATATATATTTATATCATAATGAGGTATGTTGCGCTAATTTTATTGAATTACGAGTATATAATATACCGTAGTCATTTACCTCGTCATTTAAGTACCGGTAGTTCTAGTTACAGTGCATGTATGAGGACTTGATGACCGCAAGGGTGTGACCCCAACAAACACGAGACGTTGGCCCAATGTTGGTTAGATATTGGGTAGACGCCGTAGACGGTGGGCCAGAATTGAACCAGCATTGGGTCAACGTCTCGCGTGGGTCTGCAGTGCGGCACTGTGTATTGGCGTTGGTTATACTTTCATGTAGTCTGGTGTTTGATGATTCCAGTTGGGGGTACAAGGATTAAGTTGTTGTATTTATTGGAGCGTGTTGAACCCTGCTTATAGAGGCTAGGTAGTTATCCTATGAATATTATAATATCAGTGATAATTATAATATCTTATAGCACGATTTATGAAAAAACATCGTATAAGTTTGCTTTATAATATTTATTACAAGATTTTTTAAGACAAGTCACCACATCCGGGACGGGGTGTTAGGAGTGCTTGCACAGTATTTTAATATACTGCTATCATGTGAACTTAGAAAGAAAACATCTTGCACTTGTGCATCTAATTATTTTTAAGCAAGTTTTTGCAATCTAAAGTAGTTATTGGCGGAAAATATATATTTGTTTTGAATACAGTTACATGCATGGCCCATTGCTTTAATATCAACTTCAGTCTGATCTAAAAAATAACTCAATGTTCAGAACCGCAGGGTTCTTGTTAAATTTAATTGCCAGATATATTTGCAAACGCAAATTTCATTTGGTACTGTCCAACCAGAAAAAAATACAATAAAACAAGTAAAATCAACCTAGTTCACGGTCAGGTCGACTGTAATGTCAAAGATAATTGTTTACATGGATAATATTTGTATAATTACATGTACATATGCTTATTAAACATATCTTATTATCACATATTGATTACGGTCAATATCCTCAACAACTATTTGAGATGGGATTGCAACAATTCTCTGCATTACATCCGCATGCAGGAATACAGACTTGCTTTTTGTTCTACACCCACAAGCCACTAGCTCAGAACAAGTGATGGCACAGCAGGCACAGTATACCAGACTAACTCAAGTCTCAGATCAGTAACATGTCATCCCTCGAACATCTCAGGCAGCCCAACCTTCGCAACAATGTCATGTTGACACGCACAGAGCCACAATTTTGCTTGGTATAGTTAGCTCGATTGCAATTAATTTTTAGAGCATCTGGCGCTGATGTCAATTTTTTCACCTCTTTTTTCCCTTGAAAAAGCCCTACAATAAATACTCATATCAAAATTTGACTGTACGTTTTAGCTGATGTTATTCTACATACTATAATTTTATCAACTTAAAGTGGATTTATTTCACTGCAAAGTATATGACATTAAATTATTGATAGTATAATACCAAAACATGTGTCAATATCATAAGGTTCTGACCTTTATTGACCTTCACGACTTATTACTTATTATAATGGTTTTCTGCATAAATATAGACTCGTAAAAGCCGTACGCAGTGGTTCCAAATTTTATTAATTGATAGAATATTCACAAAGATATTGCCAATTATGTACTCATGCTCCAATGCTTTAGGCAGTGCCATACAATATACCCCCCACCTTAAAAATTTCTATAAATATTTTTTCATGCAATAATTTGATTCTACACAATACCTGGGGTTGTACTAGAAGGTCCATACTATCATCCTAACTAGTCAAACTTGGTTTTTTTAGTGCTGAACAAAAGCAATTTTTTTTAATTTGTGCTCCCGGACTACTAAAACCACACACCGAAATAAATTATTTTAAACTTTAAGTATGCATATTCTTAACTATTTTTGATTAATTTCTTGGAAATCTTCATATAACGTCTTTCCCATCTTTAAAGTCTAAAAATATGGAGAATTGGCAATTTTATTCCCAAAATACACAGGTTTAGAAACGAAACACGTCATAAATATTAGTAAAAAAAAACCCTGTTTTTGGTCGCTTTTTTAAAATATTTTTTTTCTATTTTAACGAATAGAAATCGATGTCAGCCTATCTGGTGACATTAAGTAGTATATGCACGATGATACCAGCAACTTAGTTTGTTTGTAACAAAGAGATGCCATGGGTTGAAACGACAGGCTGTACTGGCTGGCTGACTAGGAATTACATGTGTGTTTAAACATACAAGATTTGCAAATGTTTGGTGTCAAATATGAGTTATTTTCACCCACTTGAGGTTGTGGGGCGCGGTAGCGAGACACAGCTCTATGTGGGTGAAAATTCAATTAAAATAAAATGAAATGAATCGGACTTTAGGCCAGCTTTGTGCACATATAGGCTAAACTGGGCCAGGAGAACCTCCTGAGGATGGTGAGATGATTGAGATGACACTGTCCTCCAGACACAGGATTCGAAATTCGAGCTCTGGCAGTCTGAGGCCGAGCACGCTACCTCTCGGTCACGGAGGCTCCCCACAATACTGACTTTCACACGTGGATGGGGAAGAAACATTTTTTGTTTCTTTCAAACCGCCGAGACCGGGAACAGAACCCTGAACTCTGGCGTGAAAGGCAGCGGTGCTAATCACTACCCTAGGGCCCCCGCCCTCAACTTAAATAACTTGGCAGGAAAAGGGTTAGTGGACTTAGCTTCTATGTCGATTCGTAAAACAAACGTGTCTAATTGCGTGGGATGATAGCGGCATGCTGAGATAATATTTGTGGTTTATCTGGTAACGTATGAGACAAACAGAGAGCTCGTTTAACAACAATCATGCTAACAAATTTCCACAAAACACATTTATAGAGTGACCCACAAACGTTTTGTTTAGCTTGAAAATAGGTTCATAAATGATAATATCATCTCCTTAGATATGAAAGGGTGTATCTGGCACTCTTCAAAGTGGCAGATACACACTATCATATCTAAGGGGACGATATATACGTTGTACCCGAAAAGAGTTGTCTACTTTTTAGTAGGGGCTCAATAAAACGTGTTATTTCTTAGCCGTATCATCATGGTCATATCATGCCCCTTGTATGCGCAAGACTATACTGTAATGCAAAACCAAAAGGCAGTATCTGCTTACTTTACAAGCATTTGGCCTTGGAGAGCACACTAGCTTACAGTCACGGACCAGGAAGTAGATGTTGCCTGCTCATCCCGCGATTATGACCCGATATTTGTCAATACAAAAGTGTGTACACCTCATATAATAGTAGTATAGGAGGAGGCAATATAGCGGAGGAGACAATTATCGAATGATATATGCTGCCACCATCAATTTAGCAGCGGAATTCAAAATGGTCATCAATATAAATGTCTGGTTCGTTTGTGATAATGGTGTGGTGTCAGAAAAAGTACCCAACAAGCACGAGAGTATCCCCAATGTCGGGTTAATATTGCAGGGGTAGATCTAATTTTTTTCGATAGGGGGGGGGGGGGGGGTGGTCGACTTAGGGGGGTCTGTAGCACAACCTGTGCACAACCTGTGCAAAATGATAGGGTCACCCTACACAAATTGCAATAGTTATGAAACCTTTTCTATCTGATTCCTAAGTCATCTGGGAGTAAAATTTTCAAATTAGGCCTATGCCTAAATATATTGGCCAGAACCTATATTTTAAGTAAAATCCAAAATGGCCCCCATAAGTATCTCATACATATAATTTTTTAACTGTTCCTTTGAATTTCATGTGTGACATATGTTTTCTGCATACCAAGCCCATTTCCGGGCACTATTTTATTGATTGTGCACATATTTGGGTTAAAGGTCAAGGTCAAAGTGAATTTGAAGGGGGCGGCAGATTATGTTCTGAGTGAGTGAGTAAGTGACTGAGTAGTAATTCAACAATATTTTTGCCACAATGATTATCTGACATAAATTATATATCTGATATTTTAGTAATGCTCAGGACACAATAGCGTAATTTATTTAATATTGAAATACTTTGTAAATTACCCCCTATATTCTGGAAATAGTTTCATTGTTGTAAAAAAATGTCCACTATTAGAACGGGAGTCCAGAAGTTTTATTCAAGGGAAAACGGCCAAAGTGCTCGACCACATGAATTGATACAAAAAACCTTAGCATCCCTAAAATGGATTGCTGGCCTGTTTCAGAATTTTATATGACCTTCACCTCCAAATGAGTATCAATGTTTGTATTTTTTGGCATTTATTTAAGGGTATTGCGCTAAGGCTAAAATTAGTTTTAAATGATCCATTGGCTCCACTGGATTCCAGAATGACCAATAACAGCAATTTTAAAGGCGACCTTACCTCTGACAGCAACCTGGGAAGATGCGTGGGAAAATGTTTTTTATTCAAGGGAAAAGCGCGAAAGTTGAAAATCACAGGAAATTCTTTCTATGGACTGAGTAAGTTCAGAATAGTCAACGACAGCAATTTTAAGTATGGCCTTACCTGTGACTGCAACCTCGGAAGATGTTATGAAAATGGCGGGAAAAGTTTTTTACGATTTCCTGTAATTTTTAACTTTGGCGTTCTTCCCTTGAATAAAAAAAATCGAGCATCTTCCCAGGTTGCTTCCAGAGGTAAGGTTATATCCTATACATCTGGTTAAAATGACAATATTAACAGCAGCCCCAACAGAAGCATTTGTGTCATTCATAGTCATTCACCGAATAGCCATTCAAAAGTGTTTGTCACTGTAAGTCACAGACTATATCAGGTTATTATGGTGTCTTCATCTTCACAACCTTGGTCGTATAATAATTCGTTTGATTATATCAATCGTTGCTTCGATTCAAATGTTTTTTTTATCTTCATATAAATTCTATTAAACTATGTAAATAATTGCAATACATTCAAGGAAAACATATGTCAGGAAAAAATGAGTGAACTAATATACAGCCGATGATGTGGTAGTGGTTGGTGATTGGATATGGAGGGTTACTGCGATTTCCTTTTACTCTCCCTATGAAGGGCTCTGAGTACCCCATGGAAATTTAACTTGTGTGACACTAAGCAATTTAATGCTGAAACGCCTTGGTTTATCGCTCAGATTTACTGCCTCCGACGGGTACTGGTATGATTGCTAGTGGTAGTACTCATCCCAACCTTGTGAGGGTCCTTATGAATCTGTTTCGTCTGTTGCATGCTGTACGATATGGTACGTAAGCACTAGTCTACAGCGATTATCCAAGGGAAGCTAGAGCCCCTATAATCTTCGGGAGGGTTGTCAGCGGTTTATCATGCTTCCTCCGCTCAATAGCGGTGCGAATGCAGCTCTGCATGTTGTGATAGGGCCTTAAACTAAACCGGCAATAGAGTGTCTCCCACATGGTACAAAGGTACAGAGTTACTTTTAACTATTGTTTCTCTGAGGACTATCCGACATGCCCAGAATTTTTTTAAATCACTCTCAATAACTTACAAAGCCCTATTATATCACCCCAACATTACATCATCAACTGTACATCATTCATTTCATCAATGGACTGCACTGTTTTAACGCATTAAAAAAGATTCTGTACAATAAGAGGGTCGACTTGCGGATTTCACCATACAAATGCACGTAATACATTATGCGGTAGTGCCAGCTTTTAACGGGAGTTGGAACTACGCTTTGGCAAGGGTACCATCATAATGTCACCACTTCAGCCTCCAAATAAAAAAAATATGTCTTTCTAGATTTGAAAGTTATTGCAATACTTATTTTTGGAACGAAAATAACTGGTAATATAGCAGATAAGTCATCTTGTATTAAAATAACATTTTAGAGATTAAAATGTATTCATTTAAATAACAGAAAAGCTTGTGGTACAGAACGGGAGGGGAGTGTCGTCAAGCATGGCGAAGACAAGGCAAACCAGGACAAAAAATAGCTAGCAAACCATAAATTGACAGACGTGTATTATCGATTTGAATCAAACGGTTATTATATTTAAAAATATTTCGCACCATCTACTTAGAACATATGTAGTCTTTGGGCCAGACCAAAACTTAGTACCAATTGGGGTGACTAAACGTTATTGTGATTTTCAGTTAGATATATATATGAGGGATCTAAAATGTATGATGGCCTTTTCAGAACGGTAGCTTAAGGGCAGTAATTTCAGTTTTAAAAAAGGGGGGGGGGTCTCGGAAACAAAAAATAAGTATTAATTATATCTTTTCATCTATCCGTCCTACAAAAATCCATAATACATCGTTTCTGACATAATTCGGGCCAAGGAATACGTTTTTGATGTTTTGGAAAATATTTCGCCGACAAATCCAAGATGGCCGCCAATTTCAATTTCTATAGCATAACTAGTTTATTTATGTCTATATAATGTGAGAAAATTTGTAAGTAAATATTCTAGTTAGACAATCAAACTAGCATTAAGTTAAACTATTTTTTGTATATCTTGTAAATATAAAAGCAGTTTAGTTATCCAACAGACGCGTGCTTCATAGCACTTGTGAGAACCGAAAGTGTATTATCTCTATGAAATGTGTCACAGTAAGGCATACGTCTCTAATATTTGTCTATATTATCTAATTTGTTCTTGGTTTAATCAAATGATAAATATTTATATTTTTCTAACAAAATTAAAAAGAAACACTAATTATAAATAAATTAATGATAGCATATATGGTTCATTTCTTTAGACGTTTTAGATTAGATACACTGTAATCATAGTACATGTAATAGTGGTATGTTATTTTGTGGTTGTTATCATAATTATGTGATTGAGCCAGACCAATATTTAGTACCATTCGGGGTGACTAGAAAAAACTACTCTAGATGGTTTTGTATGCCTTACACACGAACACAAATGTATGATGGCCTTTTCAGAACGGTAACAATAAGGCCTATTATTTTATGTTCAACGCTGGTTGATATCATCAATTTTTTTTTTGGTGGAATCAAATAATAAATATTTATATTTTTCCACGGATTTAAAAGAAACTGTAATTATAAATACATTAATGATAGCATGGATCATTTCAGTAGACGCTTTAGATTAGATACACTGTAATCATGATAATACCAAGAAAAGGTTAATAAATTATTGATAATACTTGAATATATTTCTTCGCATGTTATCATGATTCTGTAGCATGGTGGTTATTTATCAATTTTAATAATTATCAACATAGTATATACCTGAGTATCTCGATATAGAAGTTTGAATAGGATAACAAGGTATAGTTCTTTGATGTATTAAATTCGTTTCACCTGTATAAGTTTGAATTCAGCAGTAATGATGATCGTGAACAATCTTCTTTTTCAGCTTGATCAATGTTTACGTATTCAAAACAGAACAGAAACCAACTGTTCTTTCTTACTGTTAAATCAGAACTAAGGTAAAATGAAATCTGGATATTGATAAAATAAATGAAATAAACATGCTCCCCAAATCATTACCAGCATTTAGCTCTGTAAAAAAACTATGGTATTATATGGTGTACAGTAAATATCGACATGTAGGCATACTACGTAGCTCTGTGATCTAATCTGTAAATGAAATGGTGGATATGTCCTTAAATGTTTTTGTCTTTGTTTAAAGCGTGAACACGTCGTTGAACGAACTTTTCAATCTATCACAAAAATAATTTGGTGTTTATTATTATAATATATCATCATCTGTGTCATCATCGGAAGAGGGGATGAGTGCCTCTTCATCATCGTTATTATACATGTTTGTACAGTCCTGTAAAGTACATGCATCTGTACATTTTAATCTATTTTCAGGACATTGAAGCTGTGGCAGTTTACAAATACGCTTACAAGTGGGTCTACACGAGAGGAGATTTAGCACAACATCTGTCGCAGAAGAACCAGACATCCATTCAATTTTTTATCTTAAGCATCAAAAATCCAGCCGCGATCATCATCAGGACGAGGGATATCAGGACAGATAACCAAACTCCTGTGACATATGCCTGCTTGATATTTGGCATGCTGGTATATAGCTATCTCCGCATGATGCCCTTCTTATCCCTGAATATTTTGATATCACACGGTATTGATTTTGGACAATATAAACGGCATGTGATCTCTTGGAGTACGTCATAGAGATCTGGAGACAGTGCCCAGTTTCAACCAAGATTTGCCAATGCATCTCTAAATTTGTTATTGTCTATGACTAGTGTCAAGGCACCAAAAGGAATTTATGGTGTCACATCCTGTGTAGCAATGTAGCCCTATAAATGTAGTACTATAAGGGAATATCTATCAATCTCTGTCGAGCTCTAGTACCACTTTGCATATATAAATACCACTGTATGTTCGTGCTAAATGCAAGGCAAATAATGAAGATATTAGTGGCATCTGTCAAAAGAACAACATCATTGTAGGTCTAATATTCAGCGACATATTTTGGATGAAGCAGCATACGCGTATCTACTTCTTCAGTTGTACCAGCTGAAAGATTAATTATATCGCAAGGATTATTTTGAAAAGGATTTGTCCAATTGGTTTGCAGTAGCTCTACAACGGACTAGACGTCGGTTTCATATTTTTTAACACGTGGTGGCTGAAGACCTGAATGAATATCATGTGGAGAGTCGATTTCAATAACACTGCACAGCTGCTTTATGGCTGTACTTATATATTCAGCATTGAGGTGGTATTTACTCACTGCAGATGGTTTTGTGCTGAAACCTTCGGTACCACCTGCAGTTTGGGATATCTTTGTTAGTGGTTTCTTAGATAGTTTCGACAACAGGTATTCGACCAAGAGGGTTTCTTTGCTAATCTGAACGCTGAAGCCTCCACCTGTAAAATATTTGTAAATTTTGGGTGTTCCTCTGGAAGTCTTGTCATTTGAGAATTGTATACCCACATATATTTAGCATAATTTTGCCTGTCGTATGCAAAACACCATGACACCAAAACATCAATCGTGTACAGATGTAAATGCCAATTACCTGCTCTGAATGAACGAAGTAATCTGAGCATGATTTACAAAAGGTCGATGTATAGCACACAGAATGCCGAATGTATAGTTTTCGAATGGGTCTACATGAATGATTAAGTAGAAGTCTACTCATGCTTTCATGGTGTTTTCATGAAGTCCCTTGATGAAGTCTCCTCACATTACTGAATGCTTACAAGCGAGTGGGAGAGAAACATTTTTTCTTCAAAACATGGATGACAGAGTGGGTGAAGAACCTGCATCAAACAGTTTTAACCACTACACCAGGGTCCAAGCCCTACATAAGAAATGTTAATATGTGAGCTAAGGAAGTGATGTTTTGACTGACGTAACGCGGTCTAAATAGACAAAATAGCCAAATATGTGCTGCCATTTTAACTTAAAACCTTTATTAGTCTACACTATACACCCCTAGTAAAGCTAAAGCCATTTTTATATGTGAAAGCTTCGTTGGATGTTATCTTTGTATGTATGTATGGTTTTTTTCTCTGGAATACAAAATATCTCATAACTTCCTTAACCCTTTCAGCACGGGGATCGCATTTATACGTCAAAGTCAGATTCTGACGTATAGAAACGGTACCCGCACTGAAAAAAATACTTTGTTTTATAATCGCCGTAGACCCACAACATAGGTATTCAAATTAATTGGAAAGAGCTAACTAAGACATTTATGATGATTTCAAATTGAAAAATCCCTTTAGTTTGCATGGCTTATGCAAACATATTTCAGCGCTTTAAGGGTTCATTCACCGTTCTGAAAAGGTCATCATACATTTTTGTTCATGTTTAAGGCATACGAAGCTATCTAGAGTAGTTTTTTTCTAGTCACCCCAAAAGGTATTAAATTTTGGTTTGGCCTAAGCATATAACAACCACAAGATAGCATACTACTATTACCATGGTTACAACATATCTAATCTGAAACGTCTAAAGAAATTAACCCTGTTATCAATAATTTATTTATATTTAGTATTTCTTTTTAATTTGTGGAAAAATATACATATGTATTATTTGATTCCACCAAGAAAAGAATAGATAATATAGACCAACATTGGATATATGCCTTATTGTTACACATTTCATAGAGATACGTTTTCGGTCCTCACAGCCTTAAGTGTTATAAAGTACACGTCTGTTGGATAACTAAACTGAATTTATATAAATTTGCAAGATATACAAAACAAAAAATAGTTTACTTTTATGCCAGATTAATTGCTTATAAGTCAAATATTTGCTTAAAACATTCGAACATCATAGACGTAAATAAACTTGTTATATCATAGAGTGAAGAAATACAGCTTAAAATTGGCCGCCATCCTGAATTTTTGGGCGAAATATTGGTTAGATCATTTCCAAAACATCAAAAACGGATTCCTCGACCCAAATTATGTCAGAAACAATATATTATGGATTTTTGTAGGACACATAGATGGAAAGATATAGTTAATATTTACTTTTTGTTTCAGAGACCCCCCTCTCTTTAAAACTGAGAATACTGGCCTTAAGCTACCGTTCTGAAAGGGCCATCATACTTTTTTAGACCCCTCATATATGTATCTAACTGAAAATCACAAAAAAGTTTAGTCACCCCAATTGGCACTAAATCGTAAAAATTCGGCCCCTGGCCAAAGAACTAATGAGCAATATTATAAAATTATAATATGTAAACCTTCTCTCTTTTTTTGAATAAAGTGAAGCTAACAATCCTTTTTCAGCCAAAATGTGGCTTACGCCCCCTCCTCTTGCACATTCTGGATCCGCCACTGTGATATAATTTATTCATAGTTGATTTTTAATCATTTTCTTTTTCTCCTTCCTTCCCTGGTAATGATGTGTTCATTGTTTTCTCACAATACATGGTGTAGCCGAATATGTAATATTAACGTGAAACATGAATCACAACTAACTGCATGTGATTTAGTTAGTTTGTCTTTGATGAACGTAATAATGTGAGCATGGAAATTTGGAAAACGAAATAATATTGCAATTTTATTGCAGAACAATAATTGCCGTATTTCTTTGGCTCCACTATCGACGTAATGATACAGTCGAGCATCGCTAAACGGACCACCTAAGTGTTCCCCTTAGTGAGGTGGTCCCCTAAGTGAAATTGTACATTATACCTTACAATATATGAACACCATTTGCATGCTCCAATTACAGTGTGTGTACTATTAACTACGCGTATAGGAGATCAAAGAAACACAAAACAAACGCATACAATAACAAAATATTTTAATTAACACTACAAAAAATTAATAAATAAAATATTTATTTAACAAAAATAAAATCTTTCATTGAAGTTTACCACAGTTTGCATGCTGTCTCCACAGCAGCAACACGGAAACTCTTTTGAGCAGTCATCGACTTTTCAGCAGTAACACATAGTCATTTTTCACAACAGAAGGCTGCGGTACAATCCATCCTTTCTAGAGCTTCTTAGTCTTAAAAGACTGATCTGGTTGGTCACCATCTTCTTCACAACAGGTGTCAGGCTCAGTTGAATTTTCTGTACAGTAGTCAAGCAGATCTTCTGTGTGCAGGAGCATAGCTATCGATGTCTAGTATGTATTCTGAGACGTCAATAGGTTTTTGTAATCCTAATCTGGTTTCTGCTAATTTATGATAAGTTAGGGAAAACACAGATGACGACTACAATATAGGTGCTACGTCAAGTGTTATAGTGTGAGTGAGTGTATACTGCTTTACGTCGCTTTCTGTACAATCATGGCAATATCGCGACAAAAGGAATCCTGAACTCGGGACTATGTCCTACTCTTATTGAATGACTTCAAGGGTTCTTTATGGTGCACAGGCCCATAGACAGCACTGCACACTCCAGGCCTTTGAACAGTTTGGATCACTGTATATGCACAACCCCAATGACAAATATCCGAACCAGCCGGGATTCGAACCCAGTACCTCTAAATTCTAAGCTGCAACCGGACCGGATGAGCCATCGAGGCCGGCAAGTGTATACACTGCAAACACGACATACGGACTCGATGTTGGTTTATTATTGGCCAACCGTCTGATATGCCAGCCCAACATCGAATGGGGTAGTTGTGTGGAGGTCATTTTGAGGTCTTTGCGTGCACATGACTGGTTTGTGTGTTCGCTTTTTGGTATGATTATGTTACTTTAAGATGACAAGTCATCCTCGAGGACTTCTAAGTGTCCTCCGAATAACCATATTAAAAAAAAATTATGGTATGGTAATTACACATACTAATATATGACCACAAAACTGCTCATTTTACAAATCTTAAAACTTAAAACTCTAGACATGATTATGAAAAACTTTGGGATTGAACAAAAGCAATCAGAGACCTGAGGTGGTCCGCTAATTGAGGTGGTCCGGAACCGAGGTTATACTGTATTATGTTTTCCTTTGCCATTATTTTGCATTTCTTTGCCCGTATCTACTAGCACACATCGTCACCTGCCAGCAAATACGAGACGATGAACCAGTGGTTGGGTAATGTTGGTCCAGCATTAGAAACGTTTGACAAGCATTGGATCAGCGTCACGTGTTAGCTGCTCTATTATGTGTATTGAAATGCTCCAAATTAAACAAGGGGATTTCCCAAGAGAGCATCCTCATCCTGGTGGATAGTCAACATTTAAGCTGTGTACTCTACAAGCATTAAGCTATGTACTTGGGAGTGATAAATGATGCCCTGCAAGCGATACAGTCCCCTTTAAAATTGTATTTTCACCAAAACAATGTTGTGTTATTGTTGTCCACCATCTACGACGCTGACCCAACAATAAGACATAATTGGGGCCAACGTCTCCTGTCTGCTGAGTAGTTTGGATAATATTGACTGGTTGCCAACCATGGATCTATCCAGCTAAAACAGGAGATCGGCCCAGAGGTGTCGCTACGCTGGGCCAGCAATGCATCTGCGGCACTGTCCCGATATTTAAGAAGTGCCGGAAAATGCATGTCCCGTGTTAGCTGCAGGGTAAGTCTATAAACTGCAATTAGATTTATAATATTGTGGCATTACAAACTGTGAAATAAATGTTTTTGTAGGTTATTTACTTCCGGTTTGCTGTTGTGAGCTATACAGGACCTGTACGGCTCTGTTAATTTATGACTATCAGCTTGTGAATTATGCCACTTTGCGAGCAATTGAGAGACTGTCACACTACTGTCTACCGCTACATCATCAATACCAGGACAACAGCTCAGTGAATGAAAAAATATGGAAACATATTAAAAGTTACATCGAGGTATTTTTTCTGAAAAGCAGGTCAGTAATTTGGTATTTACGAAAATATTGTAATTTAGTCATACAGAATATAATAACTATGGTTTTATCGAAATTATGTTTTCGAGGTTCAGCTTCTATCACTTTTCAAGTAGTAGGCCTACATGGCTATTTGCACAAACAGGTACGCTTATTATGGATGTAGGAAAAGCTTTGAACAAAGGTTTAAATAACAAAAATAATTATTATTAAAATTACAAAGTTTGCTGGCATGATATTTATACAATGTTCTCATTGCACCATGTTCCAAGAGGAGGTATAGCACACTGCGAACAATTCTTCGGACGAAAATTTGCATGGTGCCAATATAAATTTCAGTTTCGAATGGTAGCCACTTAGTTGATATGCAACATTACGTTTCTTGGACGGAGCTGCTCCTAATAGGCCTAATAACATTCTCATATCAAAGGCCTAAGGATAATAAGTATTGTATTCATCGGATATTGTACGTTCAAACTTTTGACAAAATAGCAAGCATTATTCAAGACATGGGTTTTTCATTCATTTTTAGCACGATGTCCTCAAGAAGTGTGAGCGTCTCGGGAATACCTACTGGAATCAGCGAGTTTTTTCTACAGTTATACTTTGAGGATGAATCAGGTGGACTGGAAGTTACTCATGTTAACATGACGGGTCCAGGGACAGCAGATATTGTATTCTTTGATATGGAAGGTATGCATGCTATTCAATACGACGATTTAAATTCGTTGACGGCTCCTGATATCTCGATTATCCTTTTCGGGACTTAAAATTATAAACTATGTAATGAATTATTTATATTTATTTCGTTCGAAGTTGCTATTGAAAGTTGTGCCCAGCAAACACGACACGCTGAAACAATGATGTTTTAATGTTGGCCCAACGTCTGCGACGCTGGCCTAACATTAAAACATCATTGTTTCAACAACGAGTCGTGTTTGCTGGAGTGTCCCGATCGTTCCACTCAGAGGCATATCTGAAGTGAGCCTGTAGTTCTGATCAATATCAGGCGCGGTAGTCAGAAAATCGGACGTAGCGACAACAGGTTCAGTTTAAATTATATTAGGCTGTCAGGTAGTTATATTTAAGCACAGAGCCGCTTTCTTTTCTGAGTTACTGTTTCACTTTTAATTTGTTGACAGCTTCACAAATAGTTCTTTCCAAACATCTTGTGATTCGTGGCAGTAGATTGACAGTGTCGACAATTGGAAGTGCTTCATCACCTGTAGGTCTACAAGGCACAGCCAGGAATGTCTCATCACCCGTGGTAGAGATGCATAACATTGAGAGTCCCATGTCTGAGAGATACGAAGTATTTCCTTTTTCAGAAAGTGATGAAGGTGATAGAAACATGTTATTTTGTGAATCTCACTATAGTGTATTCTCACAACAGTCGCCTGACATCCCCGACCCTGTCAACACATGGGGACTGGACAGTGACCCAGACCAAGACAGTGAAACTGTTGAGAATGATGTATTTGATACAAGAGTAAGAGGACAATCCCCATGCAATCCTGAAAGAAAACGAATACGACCAGAATATAATGTTAGTATCTGTAGAGAATCTGGGCAAAGTAGTCACAGCGGTAATACTGAAACATTGAGAGGAATAAGGCAAAATGATTCTTCGGTCACAGAAAGTGGAAACGCTCTGATGCACCATAGCAAAGCACCAGGGTGCCTTACACAATATAGCGGTGATGATGATCCTCAATTTAAAACTGGTAAAGATGAGTTTAAACACCTGGACTGTACCGAGAGTGTTGAGAAAGAGCCAATATCTACTAAGATTCAACCACAAAAATCGACAGAAACTACAACGCTCCCGATTAGCCCAGATAAATTTTATTTCGCATGTATGGCACTAAAGAAGACAGATAGCATAAAATGTAAGACATGCATAGAAAGGGATGAATGTAAAATTCACTTGATAGGAGGAAAAGAAGATTTGATGGACGATTCTATTCATATACTTGAGTTCACCAATCAGGTAATTAGTAAACAGTAAATTACTAAATTACAAAATAATGTTGTTATGATAATAAAAACATTCTCTTGGAATGAACTAGCAGATATCAAGTAGGGAAAATGTTTGGCATAACTTATAATATACTGGGCAATTTGAAACAATGAAATATAAAATATTAAGGAAATGTCGTCAGGCCAAACTACTACATATATTCATCTAATATTTATAAAATAGTAACCATCTTGTAGATTAAAGGTCTAATTAACTGTTGAAATATGCAGGACATTTTTTTTAGAAAATGCACCAGAATGCAAAGGTGCCCTTGAGTATACCATAATAATAATGTATGCATTTCATACCCAACACCGCATTAAGAGTAAGCTCCCAAATCATAGGAAGTCCATATACGTGAGCGACATCTATGAGTTAATAATTCCACCAATGCTCTTATCCGGGCGTTAGGTTTGAAAACTAACTGACTGTATTACTGCAGGGATCTCGAAACAGCTGACCCCCACGCAAGTATTGACACCAGGGCTTTTCCAGAAAACATTGTACACTCACCCAATGTTGGGCCAGCGTCGCAGATGTTGGACTAACATTAAAACAGCGTTGTTGGAGTAGTATCCATAGCGTTGTAATGAGGTTGAATTACTCAGCTGAATGCACTCAACCTGTACTGTATACTGAAGGCCTACACGTGACCTGCGCATGCGAGTTCAGAACATATCTTTAATACAACGAGTTCTTCAGAATGAAGATTAAAATATCCCTTTATCACTGAGTTGTATTTCATTACAATTATCCTACATTTATCATTGTGTAGCAAATGATACTTTCGTTTTAATGTTTCCGCTATCATGCAAATTTTTTGACTAAATGCAAAACCAGTAAAAAGGTCCGCCATTTTCTATTATAATTATATAATCAAAATGATGGGGCAGCGTCGTCGATGCTGGCCCAGTGTTGTGTCAACGTCTTATGTTTACCGGGAAGAGACCGGATGGGGCTGCGACCTCCATATAGATTGTACACATCCCAGTAAACACAAAATATATGTACAATGGTGGTCCAACGTCAAAGGGAATTTAAAATAATAGTAACTGACAAGTAGATAACTGGATAATGATAAATACAAGTTATCCTCCGTTTCAGTTATTCTGCTGTTTTTTTTTATAGAGTAAGCTAAATATAATATTATATGGTATGAATATTCAAATTATACGTCGTAACATATGGTAAAGTCTTACTGGATAGACTGCGAAACCAGTTTCCAACCCCCCAAATATGAGGTGGCAGCACTGAGAGTTATTTCATATTTTGGCCAAAGTCGACCATTTTATTGTAGGCCCACAGTCGGAGAGTACACTAACATGCTATTTTATCTAGCAGAGATGTGTTGCAGACCACTGTAGGCCATGGGCTAGAACCACCCACCATGCACCCCCCCCCCCACATTTCACAACTTTTTTTTAAACCTTGATATGTCTAAAAAAAAGAAGTGAGATGTTAAATATATATATGGCCAATAATTATGTTTTATTAAGTCGTGACCATGTTAACTGGCTTGTTTTGTTGTCGATTTTGATTATTTTGTAATAAAAAAGCATGTTTCAACGTATTTATAGGAAAAACTCTTTAATCCACTGCGTCATGCAATACGTCAATAGAACGGAAATTTAATTACCTTTTATATGGTATATTGCAAGTGTAGATTGCTAAAAAAGAATAGCTACGAAAGACGTTTGCGTAGCCCTACCCCCTAATTTTAGACGGGTTTGGAGGTATCCCCCTATAAAGGGTCAAAAGCTCATCCCTATTTTTTTGCTGTTAACATCTCATTTCATGTTTTAGACATATCAAGGTTTTAAAAAAGTTGGAGTGGGTGAAATGTGGGGGGGGGGGGGGTGCATGGTGGGTGGTTCTAGCCCATGGCCTACTGGGCCCGTATTCTCGTACAAGTTACGATATATCGTAGGCTTCAGATTGGTCTAGATGGTATTCTCGTACAAGTTACGATATATCGTAACTTGTACGAGAATACGGGTCCTGTAGGCCTAAATATGTGAGCACGATTATCTTGATTTTTCAAAATTACAGGTAAAAGAAGTTAATTTACCTATATCCATGGAGATGGGACAATTGTTAACAACTGAGAAAGGGAAAGTGTTCATGTCCTCATTGGGAGGTAACATGATCATACAGATGAGAGGGAAAGTTTGCCATCTTATGACGCATGGTGAAGATCCGTCTGTGCTGAAGAAAAAACTACTGTCTGAGCTACACACGGAATCAATCAAGCTCGAAATTGACCACGTAAATTTTATGAAAAGTAACAGTTGGAGAAAGTTTATAGAAGGTCTCCTGGAAAAATACTATATTGTGATTTGCACAGATGAAATGACATTGAAAGTAGAAGGTGTGAAGACTGACATAACACAGGCAGTGGATGAAATACAGAAGCTATTAAGAAATAAAGTGATAAAAGAAGATATCATTTCGATTAAGAAAGGAATTTACAGATTTCTGACAAAACATGGCACACCAAAAATTAGTAAAATCCAGCATAATAGGTGAGCGGTGCGGTCACTGTAAAAATATTATCAATTAATCAATGACGGACATTTGATTTTTTTTTCTTTTCCCCCCAGTAAACACAAAACATTTGTATAACATTAATACAACGTTGGCCCAACGCCTTCGACGTTGGTCTAACATTGTTTAAATGGTATACAAATGTTTTGTGTTTGCTGGGTATATAATTGCTGTGTAAGCTACATATAATCTGCTTGTACCATATGCCTATAATATTACAATGATATATCGAAATAAAATATTTATTCCAGTGCCGATGTGAACATAGCAGTTGCAAAAAAACACTCATTTTGGTATGTAAAAATATCAGGACCAGTTGATAGTATGAAAAAAGCTGTTGCAGACACAAAAACAATCATAAACGACATATTATACGAAACATTTGAATTCAGCAAGCCAGGTCAGTTCTACTCTATAGATTTAAACGCGTTTTTGTCAAATGTTAAAAATTATTTATTTCTATATCCTAAGCATAATAACTATATATATATATATATTTTAAGCCCGATTTTTTTGTCACTATGCACCAGCGTAATCTATGTGTACACTGTTGCATAACATTCCCTGTAGCAGACGACGCTGCTGAACGATGTGATTAATAATGAGGCCCTCACACTCACATCGACTAAGTATGTCTTACCCAGTAAACACAAAACATTTGTATAATATTTGTACAGTATCGGTCCAACGTCTTGAACGTTGGTCCAACATTGTACAAATGTTGAACGAGTTGTTTGTGTTTACTGGGTAGTCACTGTGAAAATATCCTGTCATAAAGAAATAGTTTATAGTTGTAATTATATGTATATGCATGACAAAAAAAAAATCTTACACCTACCCTCGATTAAGAGCTTAGTAGTTTTAGTTGTTTTAGTTGTTTTATTCAGAAATAATTTTGCTAAAAGGGAAACGACAACATTCTAAATAATTTCAATGCAGTTGTCGTAGGAAATTCTGGAATAGACATAGTTTTCCACTGAAAGTAGAGTGACTTTTTCATGACACTAGTTTTTTTCCAATCCCAGCTGCTCTCAGCCTCTGTATCGCGGCATGAACTGATAAAATAAAATGGCCGAAAAATTATAGTTAGTTTCCATTTGTCATGTTTACCTCTTCCGTTAAAATGGACTTTTTTACCCGGCTCGATACAGGTTTATCGTCACTTGTGGATAAAGAAGTAGTTGCCACTTACATTCATGGCCTCGAACAAAAACATTGCTGTGTGATAGAAACCCGAGCCACGTCTGAGTTGACTATAGTGCGACCTACTTTCGCCAGCGGCCATGGTGGATGCAACACCTTGGAATCAATTGAACCACCTTTACGACAGAAAAGCAGGTGCATGTAAGCCATGGATATCTATACACGAAACATTTTTATAACATTTGCCGACGTTGTACAAACGTTATAAAAATGTTTTGTGTTTTCTTGGGTTATCATTCAGTTTTGCTTAGTCTCATAGTATTTTTGTCATACCCTTTGAAAACACATACTTAAAAATAACCTTCATTTATTTAGTCTCCATTTTACAAATATGTCACTCCATCTCATTTGAAATCACCTTATACAATTTTGTTTTGATAATACACTGTGCGTGCAATTATTATTAACGGTTGTCTTTACCCATTTCAGCACGAGACGTCAGATTCTGCCATATAAAGACGTCAAACGTCAAATTCGGACGTCTAAAGACGGTCCACTGAAATCATTAAAAAATACATATGGGCCGTAAACCCATAACATAGGTATTCAAATGAAGCGAAAAGATCTAACTGAGACATTCATGGTGATTTAAAATTTGGTCCCCATGGTTTATGCAAAAATTTCCGCGTTGTGAGGGTTAAGCTGATAATTACAACACAAAGGCGTCATCATATTCCACCATGGATTACGCTTTATGTCATCCCAAACGACAACATAACTATATGGCCACTTTATATACGCTTACTTAAAATGATGTGGTATCAGACAGACAGACGGACAGATATTTTATTGACAAAAAAAAGTCAATCCAGACTTATTTGTCATTAAAATAAGAGAGATATATACATCTATATACAACATTGTTAATTTGTTAAAATCATATGACAATATACAGAGTATGACATACATAACTAAAATCATGTTAACTGGCATTGCCATAAAAAACACTAGGTATTACGATAATATGAATGACTGCTACTTAGAAAAAATTGAATGGCATTGCCAAGATAACATAGTGTCTATTATTTTTTTCCCCGCACCAACCAACCAGAGATAAAATAGCTACTATGTATGACATGCTAATTATATATAGTAGCAAAAAAGACATTCTGGAAAGACTCTCTGGTTACATTGCCCAATCACTTTATAGATTTTTTTTTTTTTCCAAGTTCGATCACGAGAATCCCCGTTAGCCACCCAAGTTCGTAATAATTCAATTTCATTCATTAAAAAAATCAGCTCATTTGACCTTGAAATGACCTTGGGGTCATCTTACAACTATGCCACATTGAAGCCCCGAGGGTCATATAGCTATGTTTTCTTATGCTGCGTCTAATTGTTGCTTATGAGGGTCTACTTGAAATATTACATCACGATTTATAAAAAAATAAACTTGAGTTCTAGGAGTAGGCTTACGTTATTGTGCGGAATTTGTGCAAAGAAGTGTTAATGGAAACTGTTTAGCAGTTAAATTAAACACAATTTAATGAGTATTATCCATAATTTCAGGTCGGCCCCGAGAAAACTTCCATCGTCTTCAGACAGTGTATACAACAATGGCCAAGTTTCTCTCCATCTGGACAAAGGAGATATTACTAAATACAAGGTTACAGTACATTAATAAGATTTACAATTACGAAAGCTCAATTGTAATGATTATGATAATAACCGTCATCATACTGAACTATTTGTTTCAATCTCTCATTCATTTAAGGCTTTAATTGCTAACCCAATTTCCAGCTTTGAATGACGATATATATTTATGCTTCATATGCAAAATAGGCATCACCTAACTTGAATTATTTGGCTGACTAACTTGTTATCACTTTCACTGGCATTTAACTTTGTTTAACATAACCCTTTACCCTCTAAGTTATCTTATTTAATGTTTCACCAACTTGAAGTTGTGTCTCGCTACCGCGACCCACAACTTCAACCGGGTAGAAAATAATCATAATGTGTTTAATTTGAGATCAAATATTTGCAAATCTTGATGTTTAGACACTCATTTCATTTCGAAATACAGTATTTGAATCGGCTAATAAAGCAGATTAAAGACGACTATAGTCGTGCTCAGCGCTTAAATGGTTACAGCTTATTTTAACCCTTTCAAGCCTGAATTTACCATTGTCATCTTCATCCACTACAAGCCGCGAATTGCTATCGCAATTCTGGACTTGTAGTGGATGAAGATGATTTGATGTGGTTTAAAAATTGAAGAAAATTGCCATGTATTGGTAAACCAATTTTCTTTCTAAAACCCCTAGTTGTAGGGAAATTAAGCCTGTTTTCAGGGATGTAAAATTATGCTTAAATGCATCGTGGAGGCTTAAAGGGATAAAAGGTATATACTTGAGAGTAACGCCATTTTGAAACACAAAACAAAGTTCCCTTTGGGCGAATGAAAGTAGGCCTAAAATGCAAGGACTGACTCACTGATCACATAGCCATATAGTCCGGGAGGCAGGTCCAGCCCCACCTGTGGGTATATTTGGGCGATGTGGAGAGGTTAAAGGGCACTAAGAGGCACTAAAAGGGGACAGAACGGTGGTATACGGCAATGGAGAAGCACTAAAAAGTGGCGGAGATGCATTAAAGGGTGAAAAGAGGGACGTTAAATTGAAAAAAATATTCGCTTAAGGTCAACGCAATGTATAAAGAGCGATGGAATTTGGCTAGAGTGTGTGAGAGAGCGTTAGAAGGTGACGCTCAGGCATTAGAAGGGCAATGTTTAGGCGTTAAAAGGCGACGACGAAGCGTCAAGGGCAACGACGAGAAGTTAAGGGCGACCTTGGAATTGACGTTTTAAGATGAATTGTATCACAAAAGTAATAAGTAATAAGTAAAAGTTTTAGTTTGTTAAGCTAGGTTGATTATCTCTTTTTCTAAAGCTTCAATCATCTTTTTGGTCACGTGACGTTTTAAACTTGAAGATGACTTTAAATGATCGAAGTTATTACAGAAATTGATTCTCCAATAATTAAATTCACATCAAACATTTGCTTGTTGTATTTGATAAAAATCATTTTTGCCCTCTTTGATGTTGCTAATTGACATTTGATCCTGAATATAACATGGAATCACTGAAATATTACAATAATGAATTATCCAGTCATATTATTTGTATTTCATTTGTATTTTATTATTATTTGTATTTGTTAAAAAAACATACTATCATGAATTTGACCTTTTGACTTTGAAGATGGCTTTCAATCACCAAAAAATACCATAAATATATTTTTCCGTCAAAAGCCCACAAAAAGAGCTGTTAAAAAAGCCCTAGCAATATTTGGTAAAAAATATATTTTCTCTCACTTTATCTTGAAATTGACCTTTGACCTTGAAGATAACCTTGAATCATGCAAATAATATGAGAAATAAATTTGCCAGTCAAAATTACACGAAAAAGAGGTATTGCACTTGCTCCTACCGTTTTTTGCAAAATCATATTTGTTCTTGAAATTAACCTTTGACCTTGAATTTTGCCCTCTAGCGCAAATTTCTCAAGGTTGACACTATGTAATTTTCCGTAAGCTTTACCAGTTTGATTTTCAAATGAGCTGGGAAATACTATATATACTGCTAATGTGCTCAGACAATTATGATTGTACAAAATAATCTAGATTTTTGACGCCGCCTGCTCCCTGGGAATTCAGCGGAAGGGTGGAGGTGGTGCCCGGGTTTCATCATTTAAATGTTTAGTAGAGAGTATGTGTCAATACATATAGATATATTTATATCAAGATATATAATCTCTATGGCTACCTTTCAGAAAATAGCAAATATAAACACATTAAACGTTTAACAAAACAACTTGTGCCAATATCATGGCATGATTATATTGCAAACAATTGGTTCTATGAAAAGTGGTTTCCATGGTAACCATATTAACCTTCAAACTTTACATTTCCACTCTATTTGTGATCATGTTTGAGGGTAGGCGTACTTATTTACATTCTACATTGGCTTTACATATCTACTGCATTTTAAAAGTACTATAGCGTATAACTTTTGTAACGCATTTTTTTTGCCATATTTGTCAAAAATACGTTACCATAGAAACCTTCAGATTGTAACGTTGTGCATAGTGATAGGCAAGTAAAAATGCGATATTCGAAAACTAAGCAAAATTTCATACAAGGAAAAAATGAAAAAACTCTACTGACGTTGATCCAATGCTGATTTAATGTTGGGACGAAGTCATATGATTCTTGTACACGAAATAATCTCTAGACAAATCAGCTGCAGCAGATATGTTTGCTGGTCCAAGTCTTGTATTCTACCCCTGACCAATCGAAGAGTGGTTCAGCCTGTCACATGACGAGATCGGACAATCACCGCCATTCAGTCATTCAGTTGTTATTTAAATCAGGGGGTAGAAGAGCAGAGCTGTCAGTATTGATTGCATACAATCAAGGAATTTTATTAGGCCCGACGGGAGTGTGTTCACTCGTGTCACCAGTGTCTCTATCTCTACTTCAGACACTGGTAATCATCCCCCGATCAGCTCATATTCACCACCAGGGGACAGAGATTTCACAGCCACCTTTCGGAACGATGGCCTCACAGAGTGCAAAATAACCCGATTCATGTTATTACCATTGACGCTTCTGAAAATGAGATAAAAATATCTAGGCTGAATATACACTGATATATACCGTATATAGTAAAAATTGTGCTTAGCTCATACTATTAAAAACTCCATTAAATTGATTATCAATAAATATAAAATTGAAAGTGGAACACGCATGGATACCCTCAGGTTTGTATGACGAGCACTGCGTGCACAAATTCCCATGTGCTGGCAGCGGATGGTCAGGTGTGCATCTAAACACAACTGACCGATCATGGATCTACCTCACAGCTGTGCCTGATTTGTGAATTGCTGGCTGCCCGTTGGCAGACGGTGATGTAACAGACGACAGAGACCCCTGGTGTTGAATATGTGTAACGCCACGCAAAAGCTCAGTGGGTGACTGTGACACTCACAGATAACTCAGTGTAGCGTGTGTGTTCTGTTTAGAGGAAAGAGGGGTGCTATGTATGGGAAACGGTTGATATTTCTGTGAAACAGTCCTTATGAACAAGTCAAATATAACGTTTGAGGTCGCTGGGTTAATTACTTGCGTGTTTAAGAAGTGTTCAAAAAATATATATTCACGATATTCTTGATTAGAGCTTAAATGGTTCTGGTTGGAATAATGTGTGCCCAGGGTCGCAGACGGTGGCCCAGCATTAATTACATCAGCATTGGGCCAATGTTTAGTGTTATCTGAGTAGTGACCTTTCTGGCGATGGGGGAGTAAAGCGTCACCTGCATAGCAATGCCGCAGTACGCGGCCAGCAAACACGGACCAATACAGTTATCTTTACAACATATTAAGCCAATTTTTTGTCAATAGCACTCAAACAGATTAACGCCGGGCCTCGGAGTTCGGGAACTTCTGCTTTAGTTTTATTTTATGAAAAAAAAAATTATTGCAAAATACCATGAAATAATATTGTAAAAACAGTGTCACATAAATTGCGCTAAGGTAGACTACGCTCAAGTAACCATTTTATTTGTATATGCAAATTATAAATGTCCAACTGAGAAGGAAATACATAACTAAATATTATTATAAAAGACTGAGTATGTATAAATTTATAGAGCTGATGTAAATGACGGTCATGACGATAGCAAATTGTGTTGGTTATATAAAGCATTTTAATACGGAAGTCTCATACAGGTAGGCCTACCTTAACTGAAAAGTTGTATCTTTATCTGAACTGTTTGGTTCAGTGGCTTAGATGCTTAGTGCTTTCAAATGTTTTGTAATACAAATGTTTGCACAAGGGCCAGAAAGCCTATTGCTTAACAAACTATCAATACTACTACTACTACTACTACTACTAATACTACTACTACTACTACTACTACTACTACTACTACTACTACTACTACTACTACTACTACTACTACTACTACTACTACTACTCCCAATACTACCATTACTAATACAACTACTACTACTACTACTACTACTACTACTACCACTACTAACCACTACTACTATCAAAATATTGATTGTACAGGCTGATGTTCTGGTGAACACATTGGCTGGTGGTGGAGTAGACCTGGACAAGGCAGGTATTATATCCAAGTCCTTCTCCAAAGTTGCCGGACCACAGCTACAACAGGTAATAAACATGGTAAATTAATTAATTAGGCTTTCATCATTTTTGCACGCATAGCCTCATGGAACTGCCGATATAAAATACTATCCAGCTTTGAGATTTGATTTGATTAATACAAGCAAAGTTATTGGCACTTTTTTAAAGATTTAATTTTGTATCGGTATAATATATCGTGGCTCAGAATTTAATACATATTGGACAAATCACTGGTGTTATATTTAAAGTAGATCAGTTGTTTCGCTCCACCGATTCATAATATTCGCTGAAAATATCAATAACAATAATATTTAGGCTTACATGACAAAATATCATTCTCCTTAGACTTTTGACCAAACAGGGAGGGGGGGGGGTCACTACAAGAACAGTTCACAATAAGAACTGCTCTCAGAAGCTCTGAACACTTCCCATCATTTACTATTGATAACTGATCGAAATGAAATTCAGGTTTAAAGCGATATCTAGACCACGTAGATATGTTAAAATACTGGTTTCTGTATATTTTATGCACATTATTATTTTGTTTAAGGCATTCAGTGAGGCAGCTGCTACACAGTCCAGTAGCAATGTGATACTAACCGATTCTTTTGGTAACTTGACAACAATTTGTAAACACATTGTTCACCTGAGATTGGAAGGCCAGAGGCAGGACAATAACTTCGTTGTAAGTCATCCAAGCTATTATATTATAGAGCTATTACATGGTAATAGTAATTCTGTGATGTGCAATATTTATTTTACATTATTAATTTTCTTATTTCTTACATGCAGGTACCATAGAAACGTATAATTCAACAGTGCAGTATGATTACAAAAGACAGTTTATTAATAAATGCAGAGATAGATAAAATATTATCTAGATGACAAGTCTTAGTAGTAGTAGTAGTAGTAGTAGTAGTAGTAGTAGTAGTAGTAGTAGTAGTAGTAGTAGTAGTAGTAGTAGGCTAGTAGTAGTAGTAGTAGTAGTAGTAGTAGTAGTAGTAGTAGTAGTAGTAGTAGTAGTAGTAGTAGTAGTAGTAGTAGTCCGTTTTAGTACATCAGATATAATTAGGCTATTGATTCAAATGAAAATAGGTATACTACCATCACACTTGTCAATTCTGATTCGGTAGAGATAACTTATATTTTTGAAGGTGAAGTTGCAGAAGGAATTGTTGATGTGTATGGAACACGCAACGACCAACAAGCAAATCTCTATTGCCTTCCCTGCTGTAGGAACAGGGGGTCTTCATTACCCTCCACAAATGGTGGTCTGTGCTTTCAAACGTGCAATTGAAGATGCGGGAGTAAAAAATATGAAACTGAAGGTAGACTACTGTTACTATGTACGTTTTCTCTTCTTTCTGAGCTATTTTACTGTGAAGATCTATACACGTGCCTTTCCAAGATTGACATGCTTTCATAATTTCGCAAAAGTATTCGACTATATTGAAGCATCGTACTACAAACTAACGGAAATAAGAATAATAGGGGGGAGTCAATAAAAATGATGTTTTCTAAAACAGAGTACAGTGGGAAATGAGACCCGTGCAGCATTGGCATGCTAAAAACGAATTTGAGTTTTTACAAGGTGGAGATAAAGGCGATATATTACACTTAAATAAATGCATTTTGTTCTCAATTATTTGGTATAATTGCTCTGATATACTTAATGTAATAATTATTCTGCTTTCGATTTATATTACAATTGAAAAAAATGTAAATGGAAAACAAATCCAATATATGTACCATGCCGTTGTTTTTGATTGATGACCAGAACAAAATTATTGAAATAATGTGGCATTAAGATAGTATAAGTCCATCTTTGAATGATTTTCATAGTTTATCCATTTTCGTTGATGTACCACAGATAGAACGGTATGCAAAATATCCATAATTAGTTTATTTAAATTAGAAGCGATTGTCATAGAAGTATGCATAAAGCTGAATATTCATAAATATGATTATATGATATATATAACAATTTTTTTAGGTGGTGATTGTTGTGTTTGATGATTCTCTATTTCAAAGGATAAAAGTAGAATTTACTCAGAATGCATTTTTATCAGGTTTGTATTAAGTGAATATTACACAAAAACATTTTATCGATTACCCACAGTCTACTAAACTAGTCATGTAAACCTACCAATATTTATTACCAATGAAAAAAATTCGTTGAGATATATACATTTAGTGATGTAGTAAATGATGGATGATCATATCATACATTAAATTCGAATTTATACAATGGGTATTTGATTTCTTTGTCTGTTGGTATAACCAATTGGATTGTGAGATTCACACAATAAACACAATGTATTGTAAATAAAAATAAAACTAGTAACGGTTAAACCGACAGTCATCCCCAGAAGGGGCGTGCGTAGGTCACGTGTATAGGCCTTTGGTATATACAGTAGGCTTACTTGTTGATTGCATTCAGCTGAGTAGCTATAACCTGATTATAAGACTATGGATACTACTCCAACAAGACACTCACCCAACGCTGTTTTAATGTTAAGCCAACGTCTGCGACGCTGGCCCAGCATTGAACCATCAATGGAGAAATGTGCAATGTTTGAGAGAAAGTTCTCCTACACTGCGAACACAACACATTTGTATAACATATATACAACGTCGGCCCAACGTCTTCGATGTTGGTCCAACATTGTATAAAGTCATACAAATGTTTTGTGTTTACTGGGTGTCAATACAAGCTTAGGGTCAGCCAGACATCCCCGCAGTAATACAGTCAGTTTGTTTGCAAGCCAACGACCAAGTAGGGGCCAGTGCTTTAGGCTTTGAATTATTAACTCATAGATGTCGCTCAAGTATATATGAACTTGCTGTGATTTAAGAACTTGCTCTTAATGAGGCTTTGTGTAGGAAACGCATATTTAGTATTATTATGGAATAGGGCCTTGGCCTACCCACGGACACTATTGCATTCCGGGGGACCCTTGTCCTGCAAATTTTGCGTTGACCATACCTTTAACACACTTTTAGTGGCTTTGTATATGTGACACTTATTGTTGGTTTAAGTATATTCTAAACTAAGTGTAAATTTGAAATTATACAATGGGTATTTTACCTTTTCTAGGCTTGCATGACCAATCGTTGGATTGTTGGATTGACAAATTGTTACTCATTTTGGATGTTTCAGATACACCTATTAAGAGCTCCGAAAAAGAATATGACCATTTTCCCAAGCATGACAGCACTATGTCACCCACCAGACAGTCACCACGTATAACCACTAGTGTGCAACAAGTAGACTTCCATGTAAATGCATGGTGAGAATTTGAATGGAGTGCTAAAATAATTAAGATGCTGTTTTGTCAGCTGGATTTTTGCTTAAGGTGTATTTTTAATTTTATTTAGATTATATGATTATTTTATTTATATATATATATATTTATATGTTTATTGTATATCGTAAGGACCTAAATATTAATGATTTTTTTCCCAGTCACACATACCCTCACGCACGTCCAGCGCACAAAAAATGAAGATTTTTGGTCAGTGCGTTGTGGTTCGATGGGGGTGCGTCAGAATTCGTTGATAATTTGACGAGAACGCAGGATGAACGTTATTTATTTTCCGTGTGCATCAAACTCTGGACACACTTTCTGCATATTAAAAAATGTGATTCTTTTTCCACGTGTGAATGTAGACACCAGAAGAACGTCAGACCAGCGCCAGTTCAACGTTAGGCACACACTCTAAGTTCGTTGTGTTTTCGTTGACCGAGATTTGTCCCAGTGACACATAAACGACGCCTAGTCCACGCATAAAAAAATAAAAAATAACATGTTGAGTCCGAATTGTGAAAAACGTTGCAAGCTGGTAGAGAATGCACAGCGTGTTTTCAACGCAAATGGCGAACGAACAATGCCTCGCTAACGTGTTGGACGCATACAGTGCCCATTATATTTAAGCCCTACAATGCTAATGTCGACGATTATAGTAACTGTTATCGGTTTGTTTTGTACATATGTAACCATTTTAAAAAGAAAAAATGTGTCGTAAATTTATGATAACAGTAGAGGTTTGGACGTAATTTCGACAAATTAAAAACAAACTCTGCACTAAAGGCTGTGTATCGTGTGAAACACCACTTTAAATGATTAAAAATAAAATGTCGTCCTTCAGAGCTCCAAGGGTTAAGTTGCAGAAATAACATAGTCACAGCCTGTTGCTCGAGCGCTGGGCGAGCTACCGGAGTGTGCTTAGCGCCCTCAACAGGCAGTCATATGATACAAAGCAAATGTATTTGGCGCTGTTCTAGCGCTCCCTGCGTGTTTTTGCGTTCAATATTTTAAACATACCCAATTTCCTTTGGCGATTACTGTGCGTGGGTCGTGCATCGACTATGTGTGACTGAGCCTTATATGGTCAGAAAAAACCTCGAAAATGCCGGCACTGAGCGCGCATATAGTACCCACCCAACGTGTTCCCAACGCCAGCGAACATATAACGTATATGGGGCATGCTGAATGCTTTCTGACTTATTCGTGCCTCGCGCTGGCGATGCGTGGTGTCTTCGTTAACTTTGTCACCCTGCTAACACGCAACGCCGTGGCAAAACGCTGTGTATTCGCTGATTTATACACCTGATTTAATTATAACACTCTGTATATTCGTCTTAAACTCGCTAGCTGTTCTCATATCCTGACAAAATTCATGGACGCACAACAACGAACTGCTCTAATGTTTGTCGATCAAGGCGTGCGTGGGCTGTGCGTCGTGTATGTGTGACTGGGGTATAGGCCTAAGCCTGCAGCATTTCGCAGTACTAAGATACTGGGCACAGTGCTGTCAAATCCTATGCCAAAATATAATTATCACGATATTTAAACAAGAGTGCACCCGACATTAGCTCGCCCCCATTATTGAGCTTAAAGTTATCGCGCCCACAATGTTAAATGTTTGACGTAAAATTTCAAAAATCACAATAAATCGGCCATTTTGAATTTGTTTAGCCATTATTCAGCGTTTTGCGTTGATTCAACGTCGTAACAACGTCGTGTGCCCAGTGGATAACTGATTACTTGAAAAGTAAACCGTTATTATAATGTCTTTTGATTTTGTATGCCAGTTTATCTAATAGCAGTATGAAAATATGAGATTGGCTGTCATTTGTCCGGTAACCTACTCGCCACTATAAATAATAAACACTAGTAAAGGGTCGAGACAATGTTCCCGTGATCGACTGGTTACACTATTTTTTAAATTTAGTTGAATTTGCAAGGTCACTGAAAGGATTGAAGGATGTTAGCCTGTTCGGCCGCCTGTCTACTTAAAGAATTATTCAACTGCAAAACGCGCATGCCTGGGACGGTCAAGTGTAGGCCAACAGTAGCCTATTGAGTACAGATTGACGGCATAAATATAGCCACTGAACTGATCACAAGATACTACTTAAACGAGACATTGATCCAATGCTGTTTTAATGCTAGGCCAACGTTTGCGACGCTGGCCCAACATTGAACCAACAATGAATAAATGTACAATGTTTGAGAGAAAGTCCTCCTGCCCCAGCAAACACAAGAAATTTGTATAACATTTATACAACGTCGGCCCAACGTCTTCGACGTTGGTCCAACATTGCATAAAGTCATACAAATGTTTTGTGTTTACCGGGATGTCAATACAAACTTGGGGTCAAGCAGTTTCAACATCCCAGCAGTAATACAGTCAGTTTGTTTGCAAGCCAGCGACCAAGTAGGGGAAAGGGCAAAGAGCTTTGAATTATTAACTCATAGATGTCGCTCAAGTATATATGAACTTGCTGTGATTTGAGAACTTGCTCTTAATGAGGCTTTGGGTATGAAATGCATATTTAGTATCATTATGGAATAGGGCCTTGGCTTACCCAAGGGCATTATTGCCTTCTTTTTGACAGTTGACCACACCTTTAATAGTTTGCAGATATATCCAGAACTACTTGTCCGATTCTCATATAAAATTTTGTCACACATCACAAGTCCTCTGAGAAGTTCTGGTGCGAATCTATGGTAATTTTACTTTAGCCAACGTTTAGTACAGTACTATAGTATGATTTGGACACATTTTAAGATACACTTAGTTTCCGGCACAGTTACCAAAACTGGTCAAATTACATGTATAGGGCCTGTTGCAAAACGTTCATAATTGGTGGCCAGGGGGCTGATTTTGTCGAAAGCCTCCATACAAAATCGTTGGGTCCCCATCCCAAAAATGTAAAAAACTCACCCGCCCTCCAAAACTACGTTTCAAATTTGCTAAAACAAATGTAATTTACGGGAGATCCTGAGATCCCAAAAGTATAATTTAAGGTTGCTAAATCGATAAAATGCCTTTTTTGTCAACTTCATGGTGTTCAGATTGATTTATAGAGGGCCTATATAGCCATTTCACAAATGCCAACTTCCGCCTGATTTTGATAAGGACAAATTATAAAAAAAACCTTTGTGCTTTGGACCTCAACTCTTTCAGCGCAGGGATCGGATACAGACGTCAGAGTACCCGCACTGAAAGAGTTAAAATTGTATAATGACCGTATACCCCAGTCACACGAGCACTTTAACGCGGATTGAATCCAAGATAAATATTATATACCGGGTTTACCAGGGGATCGTTCACATGGTAAGCGAGGCAGATTTGAGTTAAATGAAATAACACGGGATATTTTCAAAAATTCTCGCCCCTACTACGAAGGTGAGGCAAATGTTTTATCCCGGGATAAAGCGTGTAACTGATACTATATCCCGAGATATAATGTAAGTCGGACCGCAAGATGAGTCAGACACGGGTTTAGCCTGGTAATAGCGTTCCAGGATGAAGTAGGCCCTACAAATATATTTTGAACATTACAGTATTAAATAACAGAAAGCAACACAATGTATGTTTGTTGTGATAAAGTGTTAGGCCTATGTCTTACATTAAGTTCAACTCGCCCAAACGGCTGCAGGACTGTATGCTCTCCGTGGAGTTGAAATGGCACACGAATGAACAGGTCCAGTGACCAGGGGGTGAGATGTAAAGTCGGATGATAGGTCTTCAGACTTGATATCAGACTATAAACCTGCACCTTTACCTTTTATTATTATGTCATAAAATACCCTCTGCAGATCCCTTCGAATTCGGGCCACTTAGTATAGCACATTTTATTACAAAAAAAGGTTACCAAATGTATACATGTATGCATCTGAAACCATTCTGTAAAAATTTGACATAAGCCAAAAAACCTTCAAGAACCTGTTATATTGTGAATAAAGTCCAGTGGTAGAGTAGGCGGATGAAGCTATTAGCAGATTGGTGAGGACTTGAATCATGCTAATGTGAACATCTGTGCGTTTGTCTTCCAGGACAATTTACTGCATCCAGTGTACCTCAATCTGTATTTGAAAAATAGTGCATAAGGGCACGTTGTATTCTCTTACATGATTGCCCTATGTTCAGAAGATCCTATATCCAGAAGGTCCTATGTTCAGAAGGTCCTATATTCAGAAGATCTTTTGTTCAGAAGGTCTTATGCTGGAACACATTTCCTTCTTTCAGATTCAGGTATAAAAACATCTCGCGTTTCTTTTTTATTTCCTTCATAACTTTATTATTCACTTCTTCTAGGGATACACGCGAGTGAGTGTCAAAGTTACGACGTTCTCGGAACTTCAAATTCCGAAATCCCCCAAGTTCCCGGAATTTGGAAACCCCAAACCCAAGTTTCGAAGTTCTGTCGTCCTGCGTGGCGTTCTGCGCTGTGTCGTTTTTGTAATTGATTGATTGATATTGAGTTGTTATACAATGATATCTGATCACACTTTTGCAATTAAATTGCAGAGTTAAAGATGCAATTTTTGCGTTACAAATTGCGCTGCGTCATGCGCTGTGATTCGCGCCTCGTCCCTTCTTGAATTGCTGTCTTTGCGCCGTATTTTGTGCCGCTTATTTCTCAACGTCCTAGGGGGTGCTGCGTCTTGTGCTGCGTCTTGCTTCACGTAGCCTACGCCTATGCACCGCTGTTTATTTTGTTCCTCGTGTCGCGTCTTGCGCGCCTCTTGCGATGTTTCTTGCGCCACATCTTGCGCCTCTTCTTGTGGCGTTTTTTGTGTTGTTTTTCTTTTTTTTAATACGGGACATTCTGAAAATAGGAGCTTCTGAATATAGGAACTTCTGAACATGAGAACTTCTGAACATAGAATCTTCTGAACAAGAACTTTCTGAACAAAAAGGACCTTCTGAACATAGGAGCTACTGATAATAGGATTTTCTGAACATAGGACCTTCTGAACATAGAACCTTCCGAACAAGCACCTTCTGAACATAAGACCTTCTGAACATCGGACCTTCTGAATAAGGAGCTTTTAAACATTGGACATTCTGAAAAAGAACTATTTTTTTAACATAGGGCCTTTAACTGCGCCAGTACTATTTTATCCCAAGCTTAACCCCAAAACATGTAATGTGTGTGACCAGAACGAGAACTAATCCGTGTCTGTACCGGGATTAACCCGCTACAAAATATGTTTGCGTGACCAGGAAATGTGGACTAACCCGAGTTATATCTTGTGGTATAAACCCGGGATAAATAAACCGAGTCTATCTCGAATTCAATCCGAATTAAAGTGTGCCCGTGTGATGGGGGTAGTAGACTATAGGCCTTAGCTCTCTGGTTTTGTATAACAATATTTCAGCGTTTTAACCTTTTCACTACCATACATGAAGGAAATTTCCGTCATCATTCGTCAATGAACATAACCATAAAATGACACAAATTTTGGTCAAATATATACTACATTTATGTATTTTTCGTCATTTGAAGCTGGAAATTGCGTTAGCAATTCCAGCTTCAAATGACGAAAAATAGAACTCCTACACCAGTATATCTGGATCCTGGTATGCACCCCGGCCTGGAAGTCAAAGGGTTAAGGATTATCTTAGCATCCACAGATCGTCACATCATGAACTCTTTTTCTGACAATGTATATAAAGAAGTTAGGCCTACTATATCCGTCCTATATCCTACCCATAAAGTATTCACGCTCCTTTATCTTTATCTTGGCAAGTTAAGGAGCGCGAGTCATGCATTTTAGACATTTTATTCATACTACGTATGTATTCCTGTATACTACGTTATATATACGTATGTCGTCCCTTTAGAATCAGAACCAGCTAAAGTAGGATGACTCTGCAAAATATCGCACTTAGTATCAGAGGTGTCTAAAACAAATAGGCTATATACGCACAGAGGCGGAGTAGATAATTTGTTTAAAGCATATCAGTCTTAATAGCTTAAGCCTTTTATGTCAGCTCTGAACATGTTAGAATTATCATTGGTGGAAAACAGGCTTAATCGTTTAAGCTCCTTCTGTGATATATTAAAGCAGTATTAATACCAATATAAAGCAGGTTAAATGCATTAAGCTGCTTCTAGCCTTATCCACTGTGAAGTTACAATGCTTGACTAAATGTGGTTTAATCGTTAAGCTGGTTATAAAACACAATATAGTTGTTGGTTGATATTAGGATTATTGGAATCAGAACCAGCTTAAACAGGAAGACTGCAAAAACAGCCAACCAGAATGAAAACATTGTCCAGTATCATTGAGGTAATGCTTATCAGGATTAACCCTTAGCGGACCACCCCCGCTATTCACTTTTTTGCACCAAACCAGTCTTAACCTCGCTAAGCGAACCACCTGGGACATCAAGGGTCAATATGTGAACTCCTTGTATCACTAACAGAGCATGCACACCTACGATAAAAGTCGCGCCTCCACGCTTGGATGCCCACAAACGACAACCAACATTGGTTATCCGGATCAGACCCAATGGCAGTCTTGGTGAGGCATTAAAATTGTCATGGGCCCTACATGGTGGACGTCGCCCCGTCACGCTTTCTTTGCTTATAAAGTAAAGCTGATACTAATTTTATTGTTTATTTCTGCAGATATAGAGCTTTCTCATAGTGAAAATAATCAGCATTTGCAATAAATAAAACAATAACAATAAATTTTCTTTCTGTCTTTTATAATTATTTTCAATTGTCAGGGGAGCATACACTGCAGCGCAATTTAGTAGGGTCAATATTTTCACCAAATCGACACCACTAATTCATCATGGGACTTCACATTTACGAGTTAGCCGTCGTCATTAATTTATTATTTAAATTGGGAGAAGGCATATAATACTATACTTAGGTGCCTAAACGTCCGGTTGCCTTAAAGTCCCGCTGTCAAAACGTCCGAGTGCCAAAACGTCCGGGTGCCTAAACATCCGGGTGCCTAAGTGTCCAGTGCCTAAACGTCCGTTGACTAAACGTCCGGTGCCTAAACGTCCGGCATTCAACTCGGTATATACCGATTCGGTATATACCGATAATTTCGTAGTTATTGTATTTTGTATGCTCCATTTCTATCCAATGGCTAACATAATAAACATAACACCAGCTTACAAAGATATAAAAAGGGGATCTGAATGTATAAGACATTCATTGTTGCGCATCATTATGGCAAAAGCCAGACGTAATGATATTATACGCACGTCTGGCACACAACATATATTTCCATTCAATGATTTCAATAAACACATATTTTTCGAGCTTGTTTTGTAAAATTGTTGATTAATATTCAATACTGATTCAGGGACTAATTTTCTGGTGTATCCGAGCAGTTAGCTACTCAATATTGGCCATATGCTACATAACAATTATGTTGGTGTAGCAGTTTTTGGCATGGAAAATAGTAGTTTTGCAGATTTGCGGCTGCTAAACTGCTACACAATTTTTTTAGGATAAATTATTCCCTGCTGATTTAAATGTTATATCTCAACACCATTTAACACGTTTAGGAGTGTTGCTTAAGGATATGATTTAATCAGGTTTGTTAATTCCAGAACCAGCTTAACGGATTAAGCTATATCTGAGCAGATAGACTGGTTATAAGACCTGTGCAACATGGTAAAACTGTTGCAATAAGACAAGCTTATTTGCTTAAGGTTGTTATGATACTCAAATCCATATTTTGAGTTTTTGAGATATTAAGCTGGTTCTGATTCTAGGGGGACGATGTGTCTGCAACGTCACCAATATCCGTCAATGTGGGACTTGAAACACTGATCCCTCTTACTGCAAAGTTTTAAAATGTATTTTAAGCCTTCATCGAAGTTATCATATTATATACTATGAACAGGATGAATGAGTTAAAGTTTCTTGATTTTAGGCACAAGCAGGATGTTGTCAACGTGAAAAAAGACATTGCAGAATGGCTGAATCACAATTATACAGATGATAGCCTGCACCACCCTGCTATACAGTATTTGTCTCAAGGCGACATTGAAATGATACATGCTGCAGCAGATACCGGGATTACGTTAAGAATAGGTACATGTAGGGTTTTTTTCATGTCACCCACCAGTGTCTCTCATCAGTCATAGGGCAATTTTTAAAATTTGAGACATTCCCTAGTGTGTAGACATATATGGCACACACTTTTGATATTATTCAAACCATGCCGTTGTTTACACATTTAAAGTTGGAAATTACGTTAGCAATTCCACATGTTGCTTCAATGTTGATCCAACGTGTCTGACGATGGCTCAACAACAACCTAACATTCTGTATACACACTTTGTGGCACAGCACTGCACTATGCGGGTGACGCTTTCAGATAGGCCACTACCCAGATAAAACGATACATTGGCCCAATGCTGATGTAATGCTGGGCCGCTGGGCCAACATTATTTCAACCAAAACATTTTAATCTCTAATCACGAGTATAATCGAGAAAATATATTTTTTCTGAACACTTTTTAAACACGCAAGTAATTAACCTAGCGACCTAAAACGTCATATTTTACTTGTTCATAAGGACTGTTTCACAGAAATGTCAACCGTTTCCCACACACGGCACCCCTCTTTTCCCTAAACAAGACACAAACTGAGGCACAATAAACTGAATATGTTAATAGGCTCCTGGCCTCCGGCCTGGCCTAATTATAATTGGCTGATCTCGTAATCCTGATATGTAACCTGATCATATTGAATGTTTCGCAAACACAGCAGGTGGCTCGCTTGAACATAACCAGCGAGCGGGACGTTGACCCATTGTTTTATTATTAAAAACAAACATACCCCTTACTTACGTACTTACTTACTTACGTACACACTTATTTACGTACTTACTTACGTACTTACTTATTTACGTACTTATGTACTTACTTACTTACTTACTTACTTACTTATACTTACTCACTAACTTACACACAATTTTTTAACAAACACGAGTCATTAATTATTTGAATATTTGGATGATGTAAGTCTACAGTAAAAGATTAATTTTATGGGGGTTTTTCGTAAAAAATAAAAGGCGATTTATCCACTATTTTTAGGTGATATTAGCATGATTAGCAAATGCTTCAAATGAATTGCATTGGTGTTTACATTTTTATCCCGCCTTTTAATTGTTTTTAAAGGTGGGCTATTGCAATAGAAGTTCGCCGTCAGCGTCGGGGTTAACATGTCCTTGTGGGCACGATAACTTGTGAAGGTTTTCATGTATCTTGCTGAAGGGGCGGGGGCCCTGGTGCAGTGGCTAAAGTTGCCTTGAAAAGTCGGAGATCGCGGGTTCGAACCCCACTCTGACCTCCAAGTTTCAAAGAAACAAAATGTTTCTTCCCCGCTCACTCGTAAAGATTCAATATTGTAGGGAGCCTCCGTGGGCGAGAGGTAGCGTGCTCGGCCTCAGACCGCCAGGCGCAAATTTCGATTCCTGTGTCTGGAGGGCAGTGTCATCTCATTCATCTCACCATCCTCAGGAGGTTCTCCTGGCCCAGTTTAGCCTATGTGTGCACAAAGGTTGTCTAAAACCCCATTCATTTCATTTTGTTGTATCTTGCTGCTGAAATGTGTTATGCATGCTGGTAATAACACGTTTTCGGACAACTTCAATAATTTTTTATCTGCTTACTTGTAAAGTAAGCAAATACCGCATTTTGGCTTAGAATGAAAATGGATTAGAGTGAAAATTCAAAGCCGGGTTGAATGGTCCGAGACAAAAATATCGGGACACCCTTTCTATAAAATTTTAATGGGACAGCATGATTATTCTTTATTTATATTTTCAATTTCACTTACAAAGTATTAGCTAATGTAATAAAACGTTATCTCAGGCATGTATCTGTCACGATTTATAACATAAGGCTGCCTAATGTGGGAGAGTAGACGAATTGTCATTGTAAATGGCTGGGACACGTATTTCGTCTTTAGTATAGATTCACATATCGCTGGTGAAGAGTCAAAAGAAGATAAGTCCATTTGACCCCCCACCCTTGGATGGTACCGTAGTGGTTCTACATACACCCAACATTATGATTATGACGTTTTGCTTTTATGCTAGAATCCTCGAGCACTTATCATGCTTATTCCAATTTGACAGTAGATGATCATACACACCTGTAGCCTATGGAAGACCATTAACCACCAAAACGTCAAATGTGACTTATCTCACTTTGACTTTTCACCAGCGATATTTAACCCTTACAGCGCTGAAATATTTTTGTATAAACCATTGAGACCAAAGGGTTTTTTCAATTTGAAATCATCATAAATGTCTCAGTTGGCCCTTTCCGCTGTTATGGGATTACGGCCATTAGAAATATTCTTTCAGTGCAGGGACAGTCTTTATACGTCAGAATCTGACGTCCACAGACGTCAGATTCTGACGTATTAAGACGGTCCCCGCACTGAAAGGGTTAATAACAATGATGACCCTGCATTCACCAGTTGTTCACGACGCCTTAAAAACAAAGAGAGACAACTAACGTTACTGAACTAGAATGTGTAAGTGAGATGAAGTTTACATGTGTTATTTTATATTCTACTATTTTTATTTTACCATTATATCATGTGGAAAATCATTGGTAAATGTGTATATTATTGGCTATATGTACTGATTGTCACTACACTACACTGGGTAGTAAATGTTACATTGTAGTGGCTCCTGAATGAACTAAATAACTTTACTAAGTCTGGGTGCCTTTTTTGAAGATGTCGAAAAGAAAGCTATACACATTGAGGGATATTTGAAAGATGTTGTGGCTGCAAGAAAACGACTTAACCATATCGTGGAGCAAATTGCATCTGCTAGCGGAAATATGAGTCTGAGGGTAGAAATACCCACATACTGGAAAAACTTCAGGTAAAATAACAAAGGTTTGGAGGAACCTTATTGTATTTAAAGCTGCATAACTGTTTTGTTTATTTTATTCAAACGAATAATCCATGGAGAATGGTGTTTTATTTTTTATTTTACTGCTCTGGTTACTGAGTTATTAAGGATTTAAATTTGTTTTTTTTTTAAATTGTTGCCCCACCAAAACAAACCTGCTAACAGCTGAGTAAGACATACTGTCTATATAATCAGGACATTAAAAGTACCAAGTGGCAGATAACGGTCATCATAGAAAAAAGAGAGGAAGACTTATTTATTATTGTTATTTTTTAAGTGGTCATAGATACATTTCACAGTACAACGTGTATTGTCTCATATCAGTTAGACATATCTAGAAGTTATTACTTTGTCTGATATGAATGATATCTGCATGTAATGTCATGTTTAAAATCAGTACCGGTATGGAGAATGTCACTACCTTGAAAAATAGAACCCTATTTCGGTATGGTGTTTTTAAGTGTGGGCCAGCATCAGAGCCTTTGGCCCGCCAATAAGACGCTCTCCCCAGACCGTGAGAAATTGTACTCGGAATTGACATCAAATTCAGTGATGTAAATCATCGTTTTCGCTCTTTGGATTTTCGTGATTTTCTTGAAAAACATTTGCATTTTTTTATTAGGTATCTCATGGAAATTTCAAAATATAGTCAAAATGCTACTAGACAATATCAGACTTTATTTTATTTTATCGTTAATTATCACATACAGTGATATACATCGCGCTATGCGGTAAAATAAAATAATCTTTAAAAACATCAGACTTTACTGTAACCGATTTGACCCAGTATCCACCATCTAGATCTGCGGCTGGTGATGGGGGCTTTGTATCTCAGCTAACACGAGGCATTGATCCAATGGCAGAATCATGCCGGACCATCGTCTGCGGTACTGGCCCAACATTATGCCGATTCAGTTCAACGTATGTGTTTGCTATTAAGGGGTTGGTTTCGTGCTGGCCAATGTAACATTATATTGGCCCATAAACCTCACCGTTATTACATGAATATTGTACACACACCGAATCACTACTTAATAATACTTGATGGTGTACCGCATGGTGAGCTAATTCCGCTACATTTACCCAGTTTTAGTGCATTTATAAGGCCTTTAAAACAATAGCAATGATTGTTTTGTACGTTTTAGGTTATTTTATTCGAAATAAACAAAACAGTTATGCAGCTTTAATCCAGTGACAAACCACTTTAATATCGTGTACTACTCGAAAGTCCTATACAAACAATACAAGGCCCTATGTTGAAAATGATTTAGGTCTACGGTTGGTATTGTGCCTGCCTGGTTGACAATATTATAAAATAAACAGTAATAAATAGTAGTGGTTTGATAATTAATTTGATTTGTCTAATTATCTTTATGTCTTTATGTCTATTAATTATACAGAATGTCACAAAAATATGACATAATGATGAAACGTGGACCCCAGATGGTGGATGTTGATAAAAATATGCTGTCAGCCGTAGAAGATATGATACAAGCAACATGGAGAGCAGAAATAGTAGGTCATGGACAAGATGCTGTTGGTCTGTCTCATAGTAATATAAAAGGTAGGTCATGTAACATGCGTACAGGGCAACTGTAAACACATCAAGCTTCGATTTATTACTTATACATCGATTATACATTGATTACAGATTATTTGGGCAAAAATAAAGTATTATATCGGTTTTGTAGTAACAAAGGTCGAAAGGCTAGAAAATCCAAAACTTTGGACAGACTACTTCCGAAAAAAGAACGATATGCTTATAAGAACTGACAAAATTGTACCCGTCTCGGAGTTGAGTGGAAACGCACCGGTATGCACGGATGACGCTAAACTACAGAATCAAAATGAGACAAGAACAACATCACAAATAAACGAATCTTGGCTTTTTCATGGTACCGACAAAAAGTACATAGACAAAATCAAACACCAAGGTCTGGACTTCCGGGTTGGATCAGAAGGAGGCATGTTTGGAAAGGGTATCTACTTTGCAGAAAGTGCAACTAAGGCTGACCAATATACAGGTAAGCAGGCTCTATGTATAATGAGTGTTTGACGTCATTTAAACCCCCATACCATGCTTACTGGACATAATTTCAACCCGATATCGTTCCCCTCGCTGTCGTACCGCCTGCTCGTCTGTCTTTTTTTTTTAAATGCGATACGCTCGTCAACATTTTACCGAATGCCTCCAATTTTGTATCATACCTACAACTCACCAATAGCTTTGACATGTCAAAAGATATGGGCTGTTCCATAATCCGTAATAATTTGTAGAAACTGAAGCTTATACGACTTTGCTATAATGATTGCAAAGCCTTGTATTTGTATGAGAAATGAACGATAATATAACAACGAGAATATCAAGGTAGAGAATATCAAGGTAGAAAAGAGAGGCCAATATGTATTAATCTCAAAACAGCTAACATATTGTTTTTTTTTATCATTTTTTTGTATATGTTCATTATTTACATCGAACTTAAAAATATTATCGATTGAGTTAGCATGCCTTTTATTTTTTACGTTTTTTTTCAGATGATAAGAAAGCAAGAACACCTGGTGATCATATCATGTTTTTATGCCGTGTGTTGCTGGGCAATGCCTTTGTCTGCACAACTCCTGTAAAATATCAGCGCCCCCCATGTTTTCAGTGCCAGCAAACTGAATGTAGCCACATTGACACCCCATATGATTCGGTGATTGGAACCCACCGTAGTAATCCTCCTCAAACACCGCTGCTGTTTAGAGAGTTTGTCATCTATGATCAACCACATGCTTATCCTGAGATTGTAATCACATACGAACGGGTGTAAAAATAGCGCAGAAAATAGCGCAGTCACGATAAAATGACGCCTAATATTACACCACTTTCAATATTAGCTGGAAAGGGAATAAGACACTTTTTCGATTGAGCATGTTGTGCACACTTTGATATTGGACTGTAGAAAAAAACTGTTATTTTACCTTCACCAGAGTAGGCGGGTGAAGCTCTACTATTACATGTATTAAATCCTACAAGTGATAGGCCTATTTTATTTAATGCTGAATATCAAGTGGGCCTTAATGTAATTTGATGTAATTGCTTGTTTTGCTAAACTACAATGGCATATGTTGAGGAGAGCTATTAAAGTTATTACATAATTAGTTCATAATAGACAGTCAAACAGACAGACAGACAGACACAGACAGACGTAACATTTATAACAGTTAAAGGTGATTCATGTTTTATTTATCACAATTATAATGTTTAAATAAAGTGGCAGTAGTAGTGTGAACATTAGGCCTACTGTCACAGGTCATTATGCACTTCTGATATTATGCATAGTCTGGTCAAAATTAGGGAATGTTTGCTCTGAAAAAGTGCTGAAGGCATATTAGGGTAAACGTCTTTTTGAAACCTGTTTTAACCCAATTTGAATGTGCTGATTTAAAAAATGCTGTGTGGCAAGCTCGATTATGAACATCTGACCTCTAACATCGCAAAACAATATAGCCATTGAAAATATATAATTTAAAATGTAGAATGGTCATTAACACAAATAAGTTTCAGACTGACTCAAATCTAGTGATTTCAAAATTGTTATTTGCGAAGGTTTGATATAGCCCTTTAACCTCTGAAACTTCCAAACAAATCAGACACAAAACTAATATAGAGCTAAAATGTGGAATTGTCGTCAAACTAATTCATCAAATATAATATTAAAATTGCAAAATTAATTGAGAATTATGAACACATGACCTCATACATTTTAAATGTTTTTTTTAAATTTCCATCTAACGGTAAACCTCTAAACCATTTTTTCTCCATGTGTAAAACGTGAGGGGGGTAACAAACATGATAACTAACCCAACACATGGTTATCATATGTAGGCCATAAAGCTTTTTTTTTAGTCATATACTGCGCACAGACTCACACTCCAGAATCTATGATAACGTCCTTCGATCATCGTTTCAAAATATGTATATATCAACATTTTCAAGATTTATTGAAACAATTTTTATTTTCAGCGTATGATACATCAAATAATATTAAAACAGAATGCATCATTTTTTCTTCAGATATATTATTACTATTATTATTATGTTATTAGTCTCACCCGGTATAAAAAATTATACAACCACACATTGAAGTAAGATAGCTTATTAAAACCATTGACACCGGCCTCTCCTACGTAGAGTTATGAGAGGCATATTTATTCCTAAAAAACTATAGTTATGAATTATCATCCTCTATTAGCTTAGCACAGTGTGTTCAAATATTTAATATTTGCAATTCACGATATACTAACATAATGTCTATAAACAGATGATGCAGAAGTATCTAATAAATAGATAAAAATGGTACTTGCAATATATAATACAATAAAAAATTAATATACAGATGATGAAAAACTATGCAATGAAATATGATGAAAAAATTAAATGGTTGATGCCAAATTATGCCAATAAATAATATTATGTTATATTAATCTAGCACTAAGTTAATACGAATATTAAGTTGCTTTTATACAGATAAAATAAAGTTATACAATACACGGATTATGCGACTAATTATGTTTAAATAATTAGTAATACGATATATTAAAATGTGTTTATATACATATGATGGGCAGTTTATGCAATAAAAATATTATGAATAGTTTAAATTTGTTGATCTAATTATATCTACACTCACATTGCAGGCTTTAGCACATCGATTCGCAATATTTGGATGATATTAGAAATATACTTTTCTGTATCTGTAATGTTCAGGCTAGCAAAATCTGGATGACAATATGAAGCATGTTTAAAAAGACTTACTGTATTATATTTCGCCTTACACATTACTGTATTATATTTCGCCTTACACATTACAAGCCTTAACTGTAGGCCCTAAATCTCAGCCATGAACTTCCTTTATTTTTTAAATGAATTTATTATCAATATTATGTGTGAAATTCAGAATAAAACAGATACTGGATTTAAAGTAAATCCAAATCACAACGATACCGGCTAGTAAAAAATAATAAAAAATGCGTGCTGTATCAAGCGTGTGGTCATGACGGTGGATACTATTAAGCAGAGGTCAGCAGATGAAGACAGCATTTTATTTTTACTAGGCCTACACCAATTTAACTCAATCAATAGTTTTCTAAACTACCTCTGCTATATCTTGAATAAGGGACATAAGGTGTTGAGAAACGCTTTGTCAGAAGCGTGGCCCTGCGCGAAATTAACGTCGATACATAGGTTTCAACCTTAACTCGACGAGGCCGCAATTTACGTTGAGTCGCATTAAGAAGGGAGAAACAAGGATAGGCCTATTTCTCCGAAAAACAGGCAGGTTTAAGCGGGGCTCGAACCCGGGACACATGCATGACTGACAAGTAGGCATATATATTAATAATCCAAATTTTAGAATGTCCAACATGCCTCAGCCATGACCCATAATATAATTATCTTGCCCCAGAGTAAAAAAATGAAATGAATCGGGCTTTAGGCCACCTTTGTGCACATATAGGCTAAACTGGGCCAGGAGAACCTCCTGAGGATGGTGAGATGATTAAGATGACACTGTCCTCCAGACACAGGATTCGAAATTCGAGCCCTGGCGGTCTGAGGCCGAGCACGCTACCTCTCGGTCACGGAGGCTCCCCACAATACTGACTTTCACACGTGGATGGAGAAGAAACATTTTTTGTTTCTTTCAAACCGCCGAGACCGGAAACCGAGCCCCGAACTCTGGCGTGGAAGGCAGCGGTGCTAACCACTACCCTAGGGCCCCCGCCCTGCCCCAGAGTAGCGCTGATCGGCTTTGGAGCGAGTCGCCTGGTCCACGGCTAGCCTCAGAGATGGGACAATTAAGATGGGTCATCAATATAGATTACCACTTCTGTATATTAAAGCAGCCCCTTGGGATGACATAATTTTTTTTTTTAATCCCGTACTGGAGTAGTGTATCTCATGGATCATAATTTTATTTTTTTCTGAATTTTCATATTTTTACAAAAATTTTTAATCAACATTTCTATGAAACCAGAAGTAACCCAAACAAACTATTTGTATAACTGAAGGACGATTGAATGTTTTCACAGCATTGGGCCACATGCTGATGGCATCGGCCCAGCGTTAGGTAGACAATCAGTGCTGCAGGTGTGTCCTGCTCTGATCTTACCGTCTGATACGTGGGAATATGTGATGTAAAGTGCTAAATATTGCTGACTTGTTTTGTTTACATGGCCATATACGACCTGGAAATACAACTATTTCACTCTTTTTCGGTGTTTTAAAAGTGCTTTTTGACTTTTTCGTATTTTCAGTTAAGATCAGTAGGCTATATAGCTTTATATATATTCAATTTTCAAAATTGACAACATTGAAAATGTTTCATCCCAAGGGATCCCTTTAAATACGTAACAAAAAAAAACAAAAAAACTTATAAATATATATATATATACAATCGTTTTGCCTTTATGAATTGTAACGGGTATATATGAGCACATGAGACATTTGAAAAATAGTGACCCAACTTCCCTCACTCTTCCCCTACTGTAGCCCTATGTTAATTAGGCTATGCAAAACAATATCATAGCGTAAAAATGGGAAAATGGGGTCAGTTCGTTATTCCGACAGGTTTATTTTCCGACATGTCGATATTCCGACAGGTCGTTATTTCGGCAGGTAGTTATTCCGACAGGTAGTTATTCCGTCAGGCCGTTATTCCGACAGGTCCTTGAGGTAATGAGGATTACCCTCTTTATATTATCTGATTATATCTACACTCAGACTTCACTTCAATGAAACTAACACGGGATATTACTATAATTATTAACCACGTTAGCCAGCCACGTTTTCTCCGCACGAAACAAAAAATATTCTGCTCGGGGCATTAATCAAAAACATTTCGTACCTAGCATAACATAACACAAATAAACGCTCTTATTATTTTCGAAATTGCTAAATTGTAGCCTCCCAGCAGTATGTATTTTGGACGGCATTAGGACAGTAGGGAGGTCGCTCGAAAGGATTTTATTCAATTTACTAGTTGGTAAATGTATGATTTTTCGATATGGAAATTTCCGAACAAAGCTGGAAACCTTGTGGGAACCTTGTATAATTAAATTTATTTATTATAATTAAATATACATAAATAATATATCATAAATGTATAAAATGCAATTGCAAACACAATTGTGTAAATTAAGATATCAACTACGTTTGATATCCAGAAATGAGAATACAATTTATGTACATTATAATTACACTTAAAATTAGGTTGAAAGTGCAAATGATAATAAACAAAACAAGAGATTAAATAATTCCATAAATAAAACCTATCACCATTTTTCGTTACCGGGTTACAATATTGCAAAGGCTTTGTTTGGGGGGCGATAATTAAAATAGCAGGGGGCTGGAATTTTTTTCAGATTTTTTATTTCAATTAACTGCATTATTTTTTTATTTCAGGCTGGCTATGAGTAAAATATTTTTCCCTAAAAGTCTGGATGTATTTTTTTCCTGTGCCGCGTTTTTGCTGGTGTTATCAGCCGGCTGCCTGCATGGGTACAAATCCACAGGTTAATCCCAGAACAAATTAAATTATTAATTATTTCTAACAGTTACACTCTTTCAGAGAATGTGATTCAATAATATTAATTTTGTTTAAACACAATTTGGAAGGTAATTATTTATTTCCAGGCTAGCCACAGCTATTTTTTTTTATTTCAGCCTACCAAAGGACGAAATTATTTATTTCAAGAAAAACTCAAGGCCCCTCTTGAAATTTTAATGGTCACACCCTTACAATATCATCAAGTATTCGTTACCTTTTACCAAGACTTTAATTTTCATCAATACTGTTACAAGGATCATCAAGGCTGTACTATCACTGTTACAGACTGTACAGGGAGAGATATTAATATAAATAGTAGCAAATAAAATACTCTGGAAAAGAAGAAAGTGTTAAAATAAATACAATATACTTTTAAATAATCAAATATATGTATGGAACAATCAAAGTCTGTAGAATAGGAAACTCCTGCTATCCCTCTACACCCAGATGCGCACTTTTGTTCAATTTGCGTGGTAGTCATTTTTAATTATAGGTTATGTCATTGGTTGGCATTAAACCCAACAACTGGTCTGAACGTATCCATATATCATAATTGTAAAAAAAAGTCTATGTTGGGTTTATAAGGTCTACTACTCTAAAAAAATTCGCCAACTGGCTCCCAGAAATTAAGAGTGGAGAAGGTTAACCCTTTCGGTGCGGGCAAATGCGTTCAGATCTCAAATAAACCACCGATTGTAATTATTATTAGACATTTAGCAGGTCCAGTTTTTAAACGTGGGGGTACATCCATTCATTTGAAGCTGACAGTTGCGTCACCAATGCCAGTTTCAAATGAATAATTAATGTAAAAGAGTGATGCAGAACTTAGAAATTAAAATAGTTAAACTACACTATTAGATAGATAGCCCTGTATCATGGGCCCTCACGTCTTCATTGCCATTCATCACGACGGCCGTATTCACAAAGCAAGTTTAAGACTGGTTTAACAAAACTACTGGTGTAAACACGGGTTTAGCGTTAAACCGTATGCACAAAAAAATTTTAAGCCACACACTGGTTTAAACCGGGCAGTTTATCGACTGAAGGTTAAACTTGCTCAGGGGGTAGTTTAAGCACCGGTTTACCATGGAGTGGAATGAGCATTATAATGATAATGAACGCAAATATACGAAATAGGAGAGAATGGGATAAAAAATACACAGACTGATTATTTATTATAAATGTACTTTTATTTCGTTGATTGGTAAGTATTTATTTGAATTGAATACTAAATGATGGAAAATATAAAACACTGATGTGAGAGGTAAAACCTTTTAGCGTGAATAGTATTGTCAATATATATTTGGTTTAATGCCTATTATTAGCAAAAGGCATTTTACTTGCATGGTCATCTTTACACATAATCATACATAGTATTACTTTCATCGTTTCTCCCTTTCTCCGGGTAAAACCCTTTTTATTACACGAAACACCTTAAATATATGACTCAGTACCGTATTCTAAGTCCGTCCAATGGCAGAGTAACTTGGTCAATCACATGACGAGACCATCCATTCGGTCAGTCAGTTGTTCACAGTTATTGATATTCAAATAAGTGTGGATTATATTTGGTTAATCTATGATTATACGATACGTGGGCTGTATTTGACGGGTTAACAATTAATATTAAGCGGATCAACAAATGAACCAATGCATGGGGTTTTGGGCCACCTTTTTGCACACATGCTAAACTGGGCCAGGAGAATCTCCTGAGTATGGTGAGATGAATGAGATGGCACTGCCCTCCAGACACAGGATTCGAAATTCGAGCCCTGATGGTCTGAGGCCGAGCACGCTACCTCTCGGCCACGGAGGTTCCCCACAATATTGAATCTTTGCGAGTGAGCGGGGAAGAAATATCTTGTTTTACCACGGCACCAGGGCCCTCGCCCTATCAAATCAACAAGATTATTGTCGGAAAGTTGGGCTATGTTTAATATTTGATACAACTGATATTTGAATTCTGAGTAACGTGTAAAAATAGAAGGTGACACAAACACAATGTCAGTTTTTAAATACTGCATTAAAACGATAACAGAAAAATTATCTTCTATTATGATTTTAATTACAGGATCTAGAAAAGAGCAAATGATCTACTTCTTCGACCCAGTAAACGAAAGACCTTGGTCCACTGTTGGTTTAATGGTGTACTGCTGTCTGCGCCAATGGCCCAACGTTAACCCAACATTATGTTGACGTCTCGTGTATCGCGCTTTCAACCAGATTATTCAATGCTGTGTACACAAATTGTATGCATTTTGTTTGTGGGTAACCATCATTTGTATGCAGGAACGTCGGATGAAACTGTAGAACCAGCCGGTTTAAACAGTATTCTGAAGTTTTGTTAATAGGGCCTACACTGGAGCAAAACTGCTTTTGTGAATACGGTTTAAAAATAATTTACGCAGCCGTTCAGTTACTCTCGTCTAAGCGCTAAGCTCGGGTTTTGTTAAACCTCTTTTGTGAATACGGCCGTAGCTGTTTATCCTCTCTTTCGCTATTATTTTCATGTCGGAATAACGACCTGTCGGACTAACAACCTATCGGTCTATCGGCCTGTCGGAATATAGACCTGTTGGAATAACGACCTGGACCCAAACTAATAGGTATACAAACATAACAAATAGCCTAGTCTACGTGTGTTTGGAAATTATAATAAAAAAATATATAGGCGTAAAAATAATAGATAATATACAAACATGACAAATAGATCTAGTGTGTTTGAAATTATACAACACATGAGTAGGCCTACATGTAACATAGATTTTAATGAACAATCTTTGTGTCTAAGTCACATGCCTAGATCTATAGATTTGTTATCCACGCTTAACAGTCATGTTTGATAATATTAATATACTTTATACATATAGGACTACCCAGCAACCACACAAGACGTTAAACCAATGACGGCTATTTCAATGTTGGCCCATCGTCCACAACGCTGTACCTACATTGAACCAGCATTGGTTTAACGTCTCTTGTTTGCTGGGTATGTATAAAACACAGTGAAAACCAGGGAATTCCCCAGTAGATCATTGTCTAGTCATTGTGGAGCGTGCAGAAGTTGTACACACTTGTAAACAAATACTGAGGCTCCAGACGGGGGTGTCCATTAGAATGGCAGTGATAAGCTGCAGTGCAGCTCCGTTCCACTGCTCAACAAACACGATGTGTGCGCCAATACGCCCCAATAAATATGAATACGAATATATAAACTTCTATAGCCCCTAACTTCTCGGCGTCCCGAGCTCATAGGCGCGAAAATCGGGAGGAGTGTTCAGTACCGCAGTCGTTATTTTATTCCGGGTCACCAACTGAGCATACCAGGACACAAAAGAACTAGGTCGGAAAAGATTGGTTGAAATAAAAAGTTTTTAATTTGTTTTCTGAAAGAGTGAACTGTTTTTGAAGTTATAATTTCACTGGGGAGATGATTCCACAATTTTGGTGCCGCCACAGAAAAAGACCCTTCGAGGAAAACATAACATATTTTGGTCAGATGAGCGAAGATCACAAGTACGGTTCGGAGACTTAAGCATTTCTTTAAGATAGATTGGCTGATTGTTGCATTAGGCCTCATAGGTGACTAAATAAATCTTAAACTCTTTGAAGCCTGCTTATTTCTCGGTTTTTCACATTATAGAGGAAACCGTTGCAATAGTCCAGTTTACTTGAAACAAGCGCTGTTGTAATGGTTTTAGAGATTTCCGATGTCAAACACAGACGGAGGCGACGTAAGTCACGAATGTGATAGTAGCAGGAACGACAAACCAATGATATGTGTTTGCTGAAATTCAAACACAACTCCAAGATTTCGAGCTGAGTCTGTAGGTGTTATTTTGCAGGGAAATGTTTCATAATTTTTTTTCGATGTAATTTTGTTCCAAACAGTAAAACCTCTGATCTATAGATCTGCGTGTCAGCAGCATATAGATGGTGACACACATTATGTCTAACGTTAGAAATTATTTTATTGAGAGGTGTTGTATAGAGTGTGAAAAGGAGCGGCCCAAGGACAGATCCCTGATACTTTGTTTGAAAAGGTTTACCCACACATTCTTTAACTTTAACCGTTTACTGTCGATCTCATTCCATCAGGTATGAGGCAAACCACTGGAAGGCATTTCTAGAGTTGCCATACCAATTCTCCAACAGGCAGATGACTCCACTGTCAGGGCACAAATTAAGACTTGGATTTTTTGGGGGGACTGTCCCCCCCCCTGGAATTTTTTTACAGGGGGATTTTTAACTCGAAGAAGGGACTGTCCCGCCTTGTTTTTTTTTTGGAGGATGTTTTTGGGGTGTCACATTAAAAATCAAATCGTCAAATGTAAAAAAATTAAGTTTTGTTTTTATTTTAATCGTCAGGGCAAATGCAGGGGTCAAGGGTAAAAATTATGTTGATGACCGATCTACTTTGAAAAAAATCCCAGTAAACTCCATCACCTAGCGCTTGGCCAGCCAACTTTGCTTGCCACAGGCTGGTGCGTGGGCAAGAAGTGTTATAATAGCAGGTATAGCGATAATGTCTAGGCACCTGCCAGACACGTGGTAGGGCCTACGCGTGACGGTTAGGCCTACAGAAGGTAAATACAGGCCAATGTAAATATGCGTGGTGCTGTGTGTGCCAGCAACCCAGTAAACACGAGACGTTCACTCAATGCTAGTTTAATGTTCGGCCAGTGTCGCAGACGGTGAGACAACATTGCGTCAACGTCTCGATCTCGTGTTTAGTGGAACATTACATATTATGTGAAAGTCAATGACCTCGACCTCCTTTGTTTTCACCGAGCTGGCTAATACAATGAAGTATGGGGGAGGGTTCTTATATAACCTTGTTTTCACAGAGTGACGTCACTGCGTTTCACAGAGTGAAATAGCCTATGGGGGAGGGGGTGTTATACTAGTCCCAGTGGCTAAAACAGGTTTCAGCCACAGATTGACCGCCTACAAAATCGTGGGACATTTCTTTGGACTGTCATATCGGAAAATATCGGGGCATATTAATCAGGTCAAATATAGCTTTTTTAGAATCAGTAACATTTCAGTTCCATGCCCGCATGCTCAGCTCAGAGGTGCCAGAGGTCGCACAGTCATTAAAAAGTTATGGACATTTTTAGGACCTTGGGGTCGGGATCGCTCTCAGTCACCGCCATGTTGGATTTTTCAGGTAAAGCATATACATCAATCCACGGCCTCAGAGAGGACGACACGGCTAGTGTTATTCCGCGTGTGATCATGGCTGGTTGACAAGAGCTGGGATATATCTTGTCATTTCAAAGAGATGTCGCGGCACAATGATGGTCCTGCATCTGCAATGTCGGCCCACAATCAAACCAATGCCGTCTAAACGTTACAAAAAACGTCACATGTCACATAGGTTTACAGCGTGAACACACAGATCTAGATAGACACGTAGGCTATCTTTAACCTTGTATTCCCAGTAGAAACGAGATGTTGATCCATGATTGCATTAATGCTGGGCCGGCCTTGCAGGCATTGAACACTGGGTTAACATAGTGATCTGATGGGTTAATATTTAATAGACATAGGCCTACATCGAATTATTCGTCAAATTATTTGTCATTTGAAATGCGACCCCCTCATCTGAGGCCTGAATATACAAACCTTCACCTGTTTACGGCCACACATGTTCTGTACGCATTCACGTATTGTGAAACCACACCACCCGCGGTTATCTAGTTTAAGTTCTGGTTATCTAAGTGAGTGGTTTCGAAGGAACGTTGGACTAAACCACTGTAAACTAACGTTACTTATACTTATAGCCTGATGAGCCAAAAAATAACATGGCTGATACAGTAGGGCTGCTGATATCGACTGATTGGTGATAGGTAGGCCTATTTGGCGATGCAGCCCAACGTTGGTTATCTGGTTATTGTAACACCAGATCAACTATGAATGATTGCTGCCTAGTGCTAGTAAGCCAGTGAGTGACAGTGACAGTGACAGGAAACTCTGGTTGTAACAAGTTGCTGGTGACAAGTCAAAACAACATCCGAACATATATTTCTTCTGAAACGCAGGTCAGTGTAAACATGGTAGGCCTAAATATTGTTTCAGATATAGTCCTATACAGTGATAAAAATAGCCCCCTATTTAATATCATTATCATGCCTCATGTAGGCTATCTATAGCTCGACTGCATGATATCAGAAATGCATAATGTCTTTATGTATTACTGATGATATACATGTAGGCCCATAAAGCTACAGGCATATTAGTTAGCCGATAATATTTACAGATATGGATAGAGTTTTAAAACTATTAACACGTTGGTTATTGAAGGCGGTTATCGGGTTATAAATCACTAGTTATGAAATTGTAACCATGGTAACAACAGTAATGTACGGTATGGTAATCTACGAAACGAAAATAAATGACCAAATGAAACGAAACCAATTAATTAACGCTAATTTGAAATGTTTCAAATAACTCGTCATTTTGTGAAATTAAAAACTGTTGGCCCACTGTGCCCTATCACTCACCCTCACGTCATCATATATATGTAGGTTACGTCATCATCTTACAATTAGTCCTTGGATAGACATGGTAGATAGGGTTTAACATAGGCATAGGAAGATATTTACATTGGGGGGGGGGGAGAACCTGAGACAGGCTGACTGGACATTTGTAGGTCTACAATCAGAGCCGCGAAGCGGCGCACTGCGTTTGCTATAAATATTTATTTTAATTGGAGGTGCTCTTTTATGAATTCTGAGAAATCTTCAACCATAAACTTTGCAATAATTCTGTATCACAAAGGGAATATTAGACAAAAATATCATCATAATCATGATGCCTTGTTTTTTTCAAAACTTCTTGGGAGGCATGCCCCCAAGGTTATATTATGCTGAAACTTGTGAAATCTGAATGAAATACTGATGCCTGGACTGGTCATTGATGATTCAGAAGGAATGTAGCTCAGATACACCATGCAGCAAAGTAGCCAGCACTTCTTATAATGGATCGTGGGGCACCTTACAATATCAATATATGTTCATCAGCCATAAACAGTATGCTTTGGAAATTTTTATGTGTATATGTGTATAATGACTTCAATAGCGCCATTATCTCTCAATAATATTTAGACTCAATGGCGCTGTGGGCTAAAATCAGTATTCAGTGGGGAGGTCCATAGTCGGAAAATGAATTCATCATATATATGACGGTCGGCAAGACTCAAATTAAGGTGGTAGGTCTAATGTAAAAAGGTGTGTTTTAATTTTTTTCCCGAAAGATAGTGACTGATTTTGCTTCACATATTTCAAGAGGCAATTTATTCCATAAACGAGGTGCAGCAACCACGAAAGATGAATGGCCGTAATTTCTTTTTGACTGCGGTCCAAGATAATAACTGCAAGTTGATAACTGCATACTTTCGGATCTCAGTGCTGGTGATTCTCGTAATCAGGTAATGCAATAACTCACTGAGATATGAGGGAGTAGCCATGAATAGTGATTTAGATGTCAGAAGGTTCAGTTTAAATTCGATATGCGATTTAACAGGCAACCAATGCAGTGATTTGAGCAGGGCCCAGACTCTGGAAGCCTACATGACTGAGTCTCTACTCCGGCAAGGCAATTTGGTACATGCCGCAAACTTGTTTTATATTTTTCGGAACAACCGAGCAGCCAAGAATTGCTGTAGTCAAGGCGACTTCTCACCAGAGCATTGGCTTACTAGAGAAATTGCAGTAGCTTTATTAGGATCAATTTGAATGCGTCTAAGATTGCGAATATGGTCAGATGGTAGAAGGCTGATCTACAAATATTAGAGACATGTTTCTTGGTTCAGAAGTTCAACTGGGAAAATACGACTTTTTTGCGTTGAGGTAAATTACTAATGCTCATGAATTTTGTCTTACTAGGATTTAGTTTCAGCATGTTTTGGTTCATCCAGACCTGAATTGCCAGCATACAATTTAGTACAACAATTAAAGACTGTGTTATATCTTCTGCAACGAAATATGTGTAGATTTGTGTGTCATCAGCAAAAAAGGTGATGGTTTAGACCAAATCTGTTATTATTGAACTGAGAGGAGTAGTATACATAGTAAAAAGAAGTGGACCCAAAACAGAGCCTTGCGGAACACCGCTCAATAACAATTGCGGAGTAGACAGTACACCATTAATTTTAACAAGCTGCGAACGACCAGTCAGGTAGGATAGGACCCACTGCAACACCACACGATCAATGCCAAACTACTCAGTCAATGTACAGAGTAAGAGGTCATGATTGCTTGTGCCAAAAGATGCAGACAAATCCAAAAGCGAAAGAGCAGTCAGTTCACCAGGGTCTTGAGCTGCCAAAATGTCATTTTGAATATAAAGGGCCGTTTTGGTGGAATGTCCAGATTTATATGCCGATCGAAGGTTATTCGAGAAACCTGAATATGCATGTGAGATTTTAATTGGCTGGCAGTGATTTACTAGATCAATTTGGAAACAAAATTTAATCCAGATACAGGTCATCAAATATTGCTGGTAGTACTGCAAATATCTAGCCCAATAGATATCACCAAATGATCTGTTGAATAGGCATCCAAGTTTACCTGTCCATGCTTGACTTGGTTCAACATGGTTTGTGTATCACCCTTCTGAAGCATCATTAATTTTATAAGTATAATCACTCCCACATGATACGTGACCACTGACCAATATTGCAATAAAACAGTCCTGGGTCTTGGAGCACCTTAAACCAGGGCCGATAATTTCCACCAAATGATTTGTTGAAAATTCGAGTGTACCTGTCCAGCTTGGCTTGAGTCCGAGACTGTTTTCGTATAGCACTTCTGTCACTCCCATATGATCCATGGCCAATATTGCAATAAACTGTCCTTATTCTTGGAGTTACAGCTGTTACTGAATTCATGTGGTACTGCCTTTACTTAGTTTCATCTGTGACACTCGCAGCAGTCTGCATAAAACTGAATGGCAGGCCAAAGCAATGTACATACTTCTTAGTAAAATTGCTTTATTCAGTACAGGGTATAAATCTTGATTTTTATATTTATGAAATGACTGATTGCTTTTCCACGTTTCACTTGATATCATCTGCTGAAAGGCATTCCAGTGTCCCTCGAAATGTGGCTTAGTCGGAGATGTCTGTTGTTTTGAACACTGTTCTGTTATATTTCTGCTGCATCGAGGTATAGACCAAGCTATTGAATAATTTGCTGCGACGTGCTTAAATGGCAGCTGTGGTAATAGCTTGGTCCATCCCCTATTATCTCTGGCATATAAGTAGTATATAGGGCACCCTGGGGTACTAAAACCATAATTCATGTATAAGATGGTCGGCGTATGATCAGTTTAACGTTTTTAATGCTGGCCACATTGTTGCATGGTTGTTTTAACTTGGACCAATCACCCCCTCCTCCTGTATGTGTTTGGTGATGGACACCCCTTCTTGGACCCGCACCCCCTCCCCTTTGACCCACACCCCCCTCTCGGACCCTCACCTCCCCCCGCACCCCCTCCCTGGGACAAGCATCTCCTGCCCTTGGACCCTTTGTACTCCCTTTGAGCTTTTTTTAAACATTGATTCTAGACTAAAGGCAGGGGCCGATCTGACCTCAAAAAAGTAGTAGCCAAAGTTTGAGCCATATGAATAAAAAACTTGTAGCCAAATTAAGAGGACAATAGCCAAATATATAGCACACAAATAATAATATTTTAATAGTTTATTTTTAACCCTTTACCTACTACACCTGTACTGGTAAGGCATGTATATGTGCAAACAAAACTATTTCACAGTAACAGATAGTTATAATTGGTTTACGTTATATTTAATTGTCAGTAAATTTCAAATAATGTAACAAATTTGTCAGTTTTTCTCAGTAAATATTATCAATGGTGTTAGTGGATTTGCTTTCTTGTCATGAGGTATTTCATGCTATATCTAATTCTGTGGGTATAGCCAGCATGATCAGTGTTCACTGTCGTTTAATAGTCTCGCTGATTTTTCTGCTGATATTTACAATGTGTCTTTGCCTTAGCATGGATTTAAAAACTCATTTAACCTATTCTTGTTTGGTCGCTATCACTGCTATTTACTGCTAGATTACTGCTATTTTAAAACAAGATGAAAGATAGTTCTGCATTTATTTCAAATACTAGGGATATGGGTGTGCAATTTTTCTTGAAAATTATTAACTAAGGCCTAGTAGTGGTAGTAGTAATGTAGGCTATTATGCTGTACAATAGCTGTCTGGCATCGTCACATTACCATGTATTGTGAAAGTGGGTTGAAAATTTACCAAATTTACCAAACAAATTATTTAACCAGCAGACACGAGGATTTGAACCAAAGCTGGCCCAACATAAGGCCAGCATTGGGTCAATGTTTTGTGTTTGCTGGTTAAATAATTATTGCCCCTTATTAGCCCTACATTGACAACCCTACTGCAGGGTTTTCCCCAAAGCGTCCAAGCGTCACGGCACCATGACGCTTTAATTTTTTAACTTGACGCTTCAGTAAGTGCCGTGACGCTTCAGTAAGTGCCGTGACGCTTCAGGAAATTCCGTACAACATTAGCATCGTGTTGCGATGTACAGCGATACAGATCAACGTTAGATCATCCTCCAGCATTACCTGATTACATTGGCCTACTGTATTGCCGCATGGCAGTGCGTGGCTCGTCTGTGCGCATGCCCAGTGGTCATATGATGTCACGTGGTCAGGCACTGTTGGCGGGTCTATCAGCGTGTAGCTGGCTGCATGCGCCCAGCAAACACAATAGTTACAGTATAGTACGTGTAGTACGTTGACATAATGTTGACTTAATATTGGTCCATCGCCTGCAATGCCGGCTCAACATTAAAGCGCGCTGTTCCACCTGCCGTGTTTGCCGCGATAACAGAGCATACGTCTGGTGTGTCACAATCCTCTACCGTGTCTACACGAACCCAACGTCAACACAGCGTTGTTTAGGCAATGAAGCGTGCTGGCTGAGATCAGTTGGGGTGTAACTTCTGATATTCTCAGAAAGCAAAACAAGTAATGCCGACCTTGTTTGTGTTCATTAAAGGCTGGGCCGATGTCACTAGATGCTTGTTTTTAAACCAACTTGTTTTCTGGTATTAGAAAGTTCTGATGATGATCCAACGGCATGGCACTGATCTATTAAGGCCTAATGAATTTATTTCTCAACCACGAACAAACAGCATGCTATTGAACAGATCTTGTATTGACCAATTTTGAATCATTACGTTATGCCTAGTGTCTCATGGTCTAAACATTTTTTCGAATTCATTTTTGTGAATAATAAGTGTAACGTTAGGCTAGTCTATTGTTTTTAATTATTCACAATGCGATTTAATCCAATAGTCTTGTCAGACAAGAATCATCTCAGGCCCCCATCTCATGGTATTTCTCTGTTATCATAGTTTGATACAGGGGCATAACTAGACAAAGTAGGCCTAGACACTACATATTTCATTCGTCACTGCATAAGCCCCTAGTCCTATTTAAAAATAATTTGCTTTGTACATATGAGAAAATTGGTGGTCTATATCACAAGGGTTTTAAATGTCAAACTGGCACTAAAGTTTCTATATATCAGTCTACATGCAGAATCAGTGTTTAATTTTTTACCAGCACAAACAGTGGATACACATGACTGCTATAAGCCACCAAAATGCATATAAAGAGGTTTTCTGATTCAAATTTCAAGGGGGAGCATGCCCCCCAGACCCCCTAGACTGTGCGCACCGCAAATTGTGCGCCGCGCGCAAATTGTGCCGAACCACCAAGTACCATGATGCTTTCTCATTTTTCTGAGGGAAACCCTGCTACTGATAGGTAAAAATCTAATGGTAACATCAATATGACTACATCATTCCATCCAGTCACGCGACCTTCCCCTGTCTTGTGGTAGTTTGTGGAATCTGATATGACGCTTGACTTGACTCGCATGAAACAGCATTTCAGCTTCTCTCAGGCAACAGCATACAGAACAGTTATCAGGCAACAGCAGTAAGTTGTAGTGCTGTTGTGCTGTTGATCTCTCGCATCAGCATGCTGTCAGCACAACTCTGTTGTGAGGCTTATCAGCTGCTGATCTAGAGGCTCTAACGAAATCCATCGCGTGGCGTCTTACAGCACGTGCTGTATGCACAGTTCAGTCTATTTTGTAGTTTGTATTTGTGTACAGCAACTGATTACCACCGCTGCAGACTGTGGCCCAGTGAAGACTGACTAATTGTCAGTCATGTGACAAAATACATGGAGATATTTTACAAGCCAAATTATTCGCCATACAGAAGTATTGATCGCCAAAAAGTATGTTTAGTCGCCATTGGCGCATTGGCGAGCGGTCAGCGCGGCCCCTGAAAGGGTTATTGTATGATAATTAGTGGTATTAATAACAATGATTAGCATCATGTTGCTAATCAATGTGATTGGATGATTTATCATTCCCATTTTGAATGATTATTGAGCGTATATAGGTGCATATTGGCAACATAATTTACATTTAGTATCATTGGGTTGATGACTCATACATGAATGATTAAGGGTCGTCATGTCATGACGCCAAGTGCTTTATTTTGATTGGCTGGTTCAAAATTTTATTGAGCATCATCTCATCAATTGCTTTGTGCATTTGTGTTGTTGAGTGATTCATTATTGTTATATGAATCATACACACTGTGAATGATTAATAAGCGTCAATGGTTAGTGCATGATTAATGAGCGTCCTTTGCAAGGATGGTGTGGCTCATACACATTGTGAATGATTAATAAGCGTCTATAGACAGCTCACACAGTTACGAGAAGGCACTTGTCAGAGAGCCATTTGAATTCACCATGGTCTACAATAACACACTCACCATACGTAATGACATGAACATAGACAGGAATGGACTGTCGACTGGCGCAAGATCGTCGTGAACTTACAGCTCGCATGCGCGGCTAGGAAAAGTATAACTGATTTCCGGTCTACCTATATATTGAATTGAATACATGTATAGACGTCAAATCATACCCAGCAAGCACAAAACTTCTTCTACGTTGGTCCAACATTGTATGTTATACAAATGTTTTGTGTTTGCTGGGTATGTGCTGCCGAGTCGCTGGGTGTATTGGACATGGTGTGTATACGTCTATGATCGATGTCCACACATGTGCACTGACCAGTCACACATTTTCACGGGAGAAGCATACTTTATGTGCTTGGATGTTTTATTCTTGTTCTAATATTTAAATACTTTTGATAACGAAGCAGAAAGAACTTTTATAATTTATTCATTTATCGAATACATTTGTTATGATTTGAAAGATATTGAGATTAATCATTAATTTTACTGTGATTGAAATTGTGATCACACAATAATTATATATACCCATGAAAAATGATCAAAAAGCACATGGTTGAAAGTTTACAGTGGAAGTAAACCATCCCTTCTCTCGCCAATTCTCGCGGACGGAAGCTCCCACACATCAATCAGTGTTGTGAGTTAGCAGTGCATGCTCTCGGTGTCTATGGTAATGACTCACCCACCAGCCGTAAGGAGGGTTGAATACTGGTGAAACGCCTGGTACAGACAACGAAAGAACATGATGAACATTGGAACTGTTACAACAAGGAGCAGCATGGTCTCCCAGGAAAAAATGGAAATGGTTGATAGCCGCGTTAGAGGCAGGACGACATTTTCTTGATGAAGGGGATTTCTTGATCAACATCCAGACAGCACACAACATAACAAGCAAGAGGACTGAGTATGAGAGCGAGGTGATTCCAATCGTGTACAACATGTCGGCGGCAGAGGTGGAGGCAATCAAGGTAAAAAAGTGGATGTATTGCACAGGGGATGCAACTATAAAGAATAACATTTTTTACAACCTTTATGACTCCTTCGTCTTCATTGATGGTGGTAGTGAGTGGTGTGATCATAACAAAGAAGTGTATGGCATCATGACGCCCTGCCATGCCATGCAGACATCTATTCATCATTACCAGATTTCTATCACAAACAAGTCTATGTTCTTGGTGGTGATGCGTCATCACAGACCAAGCGGAGGTGGACCCAAGGGGTGGGAAGCAGTGGCGAGTCATCACAGACCATAGGGAAGGGGATCCATGGGGTTGGTTGCAGTGATTGTAGTCTATGTAGTATAAGACAAAGGGCAACAACAATGTTAAAACAGCAGGCCTCCGTAATAGAGTATTAGGCAAAGGGTGGCAGCAATGTTAAAACAGCAAAGTGTCAAACATGACAATGACTTACACCAAGTCTGCTGTTTGGCGAACAATGTGTTGTTGAGGGGGATATCAGTCTATGACTGACACCAACTGACCAAGGGATGTGTGGTGATCGAAGGGGGTGTGTAAACCATGAATCATGCAATACAATGGGTTACAACACTAAATTTTTGCTGTATTTTAAACCTTTTTATAGATATATTTCCTATGCCCCCACTCTCCCCTATACATATTTTGTGGTGTGATACCATCAGGATTCAGATGACACATTCTTGTTAGGATTTTTTGCTGTTGTATCTGCTGGTGCATTGGGAGATCTTCAGCCTTCTTTGGCTTCACCACCTTTTTCTTAGGGGTATTTGCTGGGGAAGTTGCTGGTGCGGTGTCTCCTGGTATACTTGCGGATGGTTTATGCTTTGCTGAAATTAGCGAGAGAAAAATAAATCTATCACGAGTGCTGGTCAGAGTGTAAACTGTGCACTCACCAGGTGGGGGTCACATGGTAGTTGTTAGGTCATTAATATTGACATTAATTACAAATTCAGTATTTCTATTGTTTTTTTACGAACATCCCGTGAAGAAACATTAGTAATTGTATCTTTTTTATTTAAGTAACATCTTTGTAACGGTTTCCAAATTAATATGGGTTTGATGGTATAAATATAAGAACACAGAAAAATGAACAAATGAAGCTTAAATTGTTGACATTAGAACTCAATGGGTATATAGCTGAATGAGTTCTCATCTAGATTGTATGTATTATGTGTAGTGCTGTGTTATGTGTGCTGTGCATAGTGTGATTATGGTAAAAAAATATTCTTTTGGTTTTCATGTATTTATATCTCTCTTCACATATCATTCATATTGTGATAATCATAATACATGTAATGTATGTAGATGTAGACATAATGATTACATTTTAAAATCTACATACATGACAGCTGAACTGATCTGGATTTGAACCAACCAATCAAAATGCATCGCTTGGCGTCATTTGATGACGTCATGTTTCTTAGATCCTTTGTCATCGCCTGACACCTATTTAACATTCATAACAATATATAAATTGAATAATGATGGATCACACAATATCTCATTGTTTGACAATCACAATGAAGTGCATGGCGTCAAATGATGACATCAAGTTTCTATTGCCATAATTGACATGTCTATTCATTGCGATAGCAGGCCTAAGTTTAATATATCACAAACCAGCTTGCTCTGTTGCAGTCTTGGTGTGGTCAGATGCTCATACCATCATGACATTAAGCATTCAAATGACCACGACGCCCATTAATCATTCAACCAACCATTTATGCTCATGGCACTATCAATTATCTTTAAATACCATCCTATGCTGACGTCATGCGTATATAGACGCTCATTAATCATTCACAATGTGTATGAGTCATCATCATTGTTATATATGCAGACGCTCATAATTCATTCATAACCATTACCATGACGTCCATTAATCATTCATCCAGCCAATCACATTGACGCTCGTTCGTGGAGTCATGACATGTGTCATGACGACCATTAATCATTCACAATGTGTATATGTCATCATCACAATAACACTAAACATCAATTATGTAGCAATTCACAGCATTCTATGCTGACATCAGAATAGACTCTCATTAATCATTCACAATGTGTATGAGTCATCATACTCACAGTGTCACGACGCTAATTGATCATTCATAACAATAAATATTCAAATGGTCATGACGCCCATTAATCATTCATCCAACCAGTCACATTGATGCTCATGGCATCAGGACATGACGCCCATTAATCATTTGAGCAGGAGTCATCATCACAATAACACTAAACATCAATGTAGCGATTCACAGTATCCTATGCTGACGTCATGCATAGACGCTCAATTAAGCATTCACAATGTGTATGATTAACAGACCAATAATGATTCACCCAACAACACAGCATGTGCAATTTATAGACGCTCATTAATATTTTCAACCAGCCAATCAAAATACAGCGATTGCCGTCATCATCATGTTTCTTAGATCTTTCAACTGACTTCAATCACTTTCATGGCATGATTAGCTCATCTAGGCCTATGCTATCGTGTTGCATCTGTCGTCTGTCGCCTGTTGTCTGTCGTCTGTCCATAATTCACAAGAAATGCTTCTCCTCCTTTAATTCTTATCCGATTTCAATTCTGTTTGGTTTGTTTGAAAGGGCTTGTGCCTATACATTAAACGTCCTCATGGATATCAGAAATTTTAATTAATAATCAACTTATGACCTAATTAAGCCCTAATTAGGACACTTTGTTCACCATTCACAAAAAATGCTTCTTCTCCCTCAATTCTTATCTGCTTTCAATTCTGTTTGGTTTGTTTGAAAGAGCTTGTGCTTATTCAATTAACTTCCTGACGGATCTCAGAACTTTTAATTATTAATTAACTTATGACCTAATTAGGGCACTCTGTCCACAATTCACAAGAAATGCTTCTGATCCCTAAATTCTCATCTGATTTCAATTCCATTTGGATTTTTACCCCTCGGCCCGTTGGGCCTGAAGGGGTATTGTCGTCCCCTTTGTGCGCCGCCGTCTCCGCCGCTGCCGCCGCCGCACACACTCTTTTGGCTACTACACCAACATGGTGCAACAGATTAAATTCATAATTCATACAAACATTCAATCCCTCCCTGCACTTTTTTTTACTCAAGGTCAAGGTCATAGGTCAAAGGTCAAGGTCAAAGATTAAAAAAAATCTTGTTAACGCGATAACTTGAAAAATAATTATTGGATCTCTCCAATTTTTCACGTGAAGTTACCCATGAGTATGGAGATCACCTGATTAGATTTTCAGCTTTCCACCGATAATCAAAATGGCCGCCACGTAGCCACTAATTTTTTTTTTTACTTAATTTTTTTTAGTAGAGCGTTTGCTTTACTTTTTCGGTCAATGTGGGTCTGAGTGGTTTTCTGTATGATTAATTTCACGGCAATAACTTAAAATTTGTGGAATTGGGAACATATTTAACTCCATGTGTGTGTTAAGAATAACTTTTTTTGTTGCATCACGAAGCCAGATTTTAAGATTTTGGCTCAGCTGATCAGATGAACACTGATATAAATGACGCATCAATTCCTATCTGTAATGTATCAATGTCAGCCATGTCTGTTAGGTGACGTCACGACCTTGGGAATACACTTTGACCCTCACTGCTTTGACCTGCCTGGCCAGAACAGCAATACCTACCTGCCAGTACTGTATACGACACGTGGGGTACTGGGATGATTGCTAGTAGTAGTACTTTTCGCCCCCATCCGGGGAGGGTCATTAGGGATCTGTTTCGTCTGTTGGATGCTGTTACGGCATTGTACGGAAGCACTAGTCTACAGCAATCATCCAAGGGCAGCTGCAGCCTCCTCGTATCTGGCTATAATCTTCGGGCGGATTGCCAGTGGCGTACCCTGGTTCCTCCGCTCAACAGCGGAGCCAATGCAGCACCCGCATCAGTGCTGGAACTGATGTAGGCCGTGGTAGCCTTAAATGACCGGCAATAGCGTGTTTGACATTAGGTCTCTCACGTGGGATGAATGGAGTTACCCAGAGGGAGTGATCCTTCCTATTGTTACTCTGGGGACTATCCGACCCGAGGATAGCGGAGCTGCGCGAAATGCCACGAGTTTCATCATTAAATTGTACAGCGAAACTCAAGTCTCCGGTCGTCTGGGCATGTCTGGGGGTATATCCCCTAGACATGCACAGAACCCCTTATCGGGCGAGCGAAGGAAAACGCTCTCAATAACCCACCATGCCCTATCACCCCCACCCTCACATCATCATCTGTACATCATTCATCTCATCAATTGACCACAACGTTTTTATCGTATTATAATGTCACTTAAAAGACCTTTTGTGCCGAAAAGTGACGTAAAGCATTGATTTACTACTACTATATATGTATACGACACGTGACCTACTATGATCCAGAGTTGTTTGAATGTTGGCCCACCGTCTCCGACGTCGGCCTGTCAATAAAACAACATTGGGTCAACGTCTCGTGTTTGCTGGGAAGTGCACCTGTCATTAATAGTAGGCCTAATACGGCAACGCTGACCAAATGTTGGGCCAGCGTCGTAGATGTTGTGCCAGTATTGGAACAACGCTGGCTGCATGTGATTGTCCAGCGGTATACGTATTTGCGTGTATGGTCAGTCTGTCCCTGAGGCAGTGGCGGATCCAGCATAGACAAACCCGGCGTACGGCGTGAAAATATTGCATTTTCATGCATTTTTTTGAATAAAGTGAAGCTAACACCCCTTTTTTCAGCCAAAATGTGGCTTACGCCCCTTCCTCTTGCACATTCTGGATCAGCCACTGCCTGTGCCACAAGGAGACATTGAATCAATGTTGGTTCTACGTTTGTCCACCATCTACGACGTTGGACCAACGTTAAGCCAACTTTGATTCAATGTCTTGTCTTTGCTGGCCTGCCAATACACATGTATGGGGCCTATATAATATGCCTATCCGCCACTCACTGCCCAACAAAACAAACATTCACTCGATGTGGCATTAATATTGCTTCATAGACGATGCTCTAACATTAAACCAGCAAAAAACCCCCAATTCATTTGTAGTAAAAACTTAGGCCTAGGGCCTACTGGTGTCTACAGTCTGAATACGTTCTGAAAACTTTAAAAACACCCCTCAGGCAATGCATAGCCTAATCCTGCTATGCTTAATGAATCTCATAGCCATATGCAAAGCCCCAGAAGTGACATTTAAATTAGGCTATTATTGTTTTCAACTCAACATCAAGTTATTAACTCACTAATTATATCGATAACTTTGCAATCTCAATATTTCTAGGCTTATCGAGCTGTGAGTTCTATTATAGTGAGTTCTATTATTAGTCTATTTAATGTTGTCCTGCAGTCTCACACTGTTATTACGCTGGTCTATAGCAATAAATCAACATTGACTCAACGACTGTGGCAGTGGAAGTAGTTAAAGAAGTAGTCTCCTGACTCAGTTATTTCAATCTGAACACTACACACTGCCATCACTTCTGAGCAAATAGCAGTAGGCCTACCAGCATGCAATGTGCCTAGGCTACTAAATTATTTGCTAGACACGTTTTTTGGTACCTTCCCCTACCTGTCATTGACTGGGGTATGCCTAGTAACATATATGCCTATACCACCCAAACTGTCAGGGGAATATAAACAGTTTATGTTTAATAGATCGGCTTTGAATAATGAACTGCACTACAGTCCCAGACGCTGGTCTCAGCCCAGGGTCACACAGGGAGTAGCTAGCTGTGAAACGAAGTGACGTCACTCGGTGAAAACAAGTGTTATATAACAACCCCTCCCCCATACTTCATTCTGTAAAACGCAGTGACGTCACTCGGTGAAAAGAAGGTTATATAAGAACCATCCCTCATACTTCATTGTATTAGCCAGCTCGGTGAAAACAAGGGAGGTCGAGGTCATTGAGTTTTACAGCTTTGACCTATTTTCATTAAAATAGGCCTACCGATTATCCCTAATAGACCGGATATAGGCCTACTAATAAACACAGAGACGCAGTTGGGGGGCGTATTTATCAGGAGTTTATTATGTGCACTGAAATCAATGTGCAGTCTATCAATAAGGGTGTCGACTTGAGGTGTAAAAAATAGATGTGACAGATCAAGGCTGACCCTGTGTACTCTATGGCTCGTTTCTGCCGGGAATTCACAACATCACAAGTGCAACGCATGACCACCACCCACCCACTCCCCCTCCCCGAATAAACATTGAAAACAACATTGAGCTGACAACAGTCAGACACGAGATACAGGATAGTTACTGTCGGATTCAATACCTCATTTAGACCAATATATTTGTTGCTTAATTGTGAAACAGCTGCATCTTAGCTTTTCTTAACCCTTTAACCGCCAAATTATTCAATCTGCATTTTCACCCACTTGAAGTTGTGTCTCGCTGACACAATCCACAACTTCAAGTGAGTGAAAATCATTCAGATTTGACAAAATGGAGGTCAATTGTTTTCAAATGTTGCTGGTTGATGTCACTTTTTATCTTTAACAAATGTGTTACTTATTGTGCTAATAAAAAATGAAAACCCGAATATATGCGACACCGGCAGTTAAAGGGTTAAAACAATAACCCTGAAGCCCGGCACAAGCTCTACTTCAGTGCCGTCAGGCTCTAGTTTCATAATTCCCTTGAAACCTGGTATATATAGGTTTTCAGGGTTTGCGAGTCTGTTGGCATTATCCGTTTTCGCGTGGAACCGAAAAACGAGGCTATGGCGGCCATCTTTATTTTTTAATTACAAAATTCCTTGTTAACGCGATAACTTGAAAAATAATTCTTGCATCTCTCTAATTTTTTATGTGATGTTGCCCATGAGTATGCAGATGACCTGATTAGATTTTCAGCTTTCAACAGAAAATCAAAATGGTCGCCAATGCGATTAATTATTTTTTAAAAACTTTTTCTCAGATTTCCCTCGAAACCGGGTATATATAGGTTTTCGGAGTCTGCGAGTCTATTGGCATTGTCCGTTTTAGTGTGCGACTGAAAACGAGGCTATGGCGGCCATCTTGATTTTTTAATTTAATAATTCCTTGTTAACGTGATAACTTGACAAATATTTATTGGATCTCTCCAATTTTTTACGTGAAATTACCCATGAGTATGGAGATAACCTGATTAGAATATCAGCTTTCCACCGATAATCAAAATGGCTGCCACCTGGCGACTAATTTTTTTTAAAACTTTTTTTTTAGAATTTTCTTGAAACTTGGTATATATATATAGGTTTTCGGGGTCTGCGAGTCTATTAGTATTGTCCGTTTTCATGTGAGACTGAAAACGAGGCTGCAGCCGCCATTTTGGTTTTATCAATTTTAATAAATCGTTCTTATTTCCAATTAATTGCCTTGAAACCTGGCATATATAGAGTCACTGCATGAGCCGAGGGGTATTTGAGTGCTTGCACAGTATTTTTTGAAAGAGCTCGTGCCTGTGCAATAAAAGTCCTCACGGATTTCAGAAATTTTAATTATTAAATAACTTATGACCTAATTAGGACCTAATTGAGGCACTCTGTCCACAATTCACAAGAAATGCTTCTCCTCCCTTAATTCTTATCCAATTTCAATTTTGTTAAGTTCATTTGAAAGAGCTCGTGTATGTGCATAGAACTGCCTCATGGATTTCAGAAATGTTAATTCGTAACCAACTTGCCCTAATTAAGGATGAGCTTCTGTGTCATTGACACTCTCTTATTATCTATACCTTTCATTTTTGTGTGCATAATTAAGGAACAACACAATTCTATAAGAAGTACCCTCGTTTATTGCATAAGATTAAGTTAAAAAGCTGAAATATAAACAATCTGTAGTCATGTCGGGGTACTGGGATGATTGCTAGTAGTAGTATTTTTTGCCCCCATCCAGAGAGGGTCATTAGGGATCTGTTCCGTCAGTTGTATGCTGTATGGCATGGTACGGAAGCACTAATCTACAGCAATCATCCAAGGGAAGCTGCAGCCTCCTCGTATCTGGCCATAATCTTCGGCGGACTGCCCTCAGCTCTCGCATCAGTGCTGGCGCTGATGTAGGCTGTGGTAGCCTTAAATAACCGGCAATAGCGTGTTTGACATTAGGTCTCTCACGTGGGATGAATGGAGTTACCCAGAGGGATTTATCCTTCCTAATGTTACTCTGGGGACTATCCGACCCGAGGATAGTAAAGCTGCGCGAAATGCTACGGTGTTTCAGCATTAAGTTGACAGCGAGACCCAAGTCTCCGGCCGTCTGGGCATGTCTGGGGGAAGATCCCCTAGACATGCCCAGAACCCCTTATCGGGCGAGCGAAAGAAACTGCTCTCAATAACCCACCATGCCCTATCACCCCCACCCCTTACATCATCATCTGTACATCATTTCATCTCATCAATTGACTAAAACGTTTTTATCGTATTACAATGTCACTTAAAAGACCTTTTGTGCCGAAAAGTGACGTAAATCAATGATTTACTACTACTACTACTACTGTAGTCATGCCTCTGAAAAAAAGAGAAAACCATGTTTTACCATAGAAAACAAGTCATTTCTTTATTGACATCAAATAGAAAAAAGGGTAATTAGAATTTTTATTTGTGAGTTTGCTAATCATCAGAATTGGACCAATTTCAATACAGAATTGAATGTATATTCAGTTGTCATCCATTAATAATTCGAGCATTGAACAAGTCCACCTCACACTATGTGCCATCACATAATTATGCCATAGAAATACCATCAACCCACTGGTTCCAATATTCAAACTCATATTGTCATCACTATGAAATAATTGCCATTAAACACAATAATAGTCACAATGACGCTCATGGCGCCGTGAATTATGCTGACATAATTTGTTAATATTATAAACAAACGATCATTAATCGAATCACAATGAAGCGGTGTCATGCCACTAAACATTCAAATAACCATGACGCTCATTAATCATTCAGCAACCATTCACACTCATTGTGTCACCAATTATGTTGACACGTCAATAAATAGTGTCCTATGATTACGTCAGGCTCATTAATCATTAACAATGTGTATGAGTCACGCCATCCTTGCATAGGTCACTCATTAATCATTCACTAACCAATGACACTCATTAATCATTCACAGTGCGTATGATTTATATAACAATAACGAGTCACTCAACAACACAACATGCACAAAACAATTCATGAGATGATGCTCATTAATATTTTGAACCAGCCAATCAAAATAAAGCACTTGGCGTCATGACATGACGCCCATTAATCATTTGTGTATGAGTCATCAACCCAATGACACTAAATATAAATTCTGTTGCCAATATGCACCTTTAAAATGAATATTAAAAAAGCTCCAAGGGAGTCCAAAGGGTACAAGGGGAGGTGATGCTTGTCCCAGGGGAGGGGTCACCTGCAGAGGGGGGTGCGGGTACAAGGGTAGGGGTGCGGGTCCAAGGGGAGGGGTGCGGGTCCAAGTGGGCGTGTCCACCACCAAACACATACAGGAGGAGGGGATGACTGGTCCAATGTTTAATCAACCATGCACCAATTTTTCCAGCATTCAAAACGTTAAACCAAACATACGCGATCATTTTACATGAATACATGAATGATGGTGTTGGTACCCCAGGGTGCCCTATATACTACTCATATATACACAGATATCCCTTATGAATGTGATGTGATGTATAATCAACAGCTCCCTGTTGGCCTCTGCTATATTTTTTATTGTGCATCATTTAAGGTTTTTACATTATTGTACAATAATGTATTAATATGGTTTATCAAGACGGATTTCTGGGAACTGTGTGTCCCAAGAACGGCAACACACATAGATTCAGTTTTCTATCATCACATAGCTCATTGTAGGCCCGCCAAGTTTGTTTCTGAATAAGCATAAATTTCTGTATTTGCCGAGTTATTAAGCTTTTTGTCGCCAATTTTGTGAGCAATGTCCACCTTGAGGTCAAACTATGCCAATATAATTTAAAGGAATGAACACAATGAGACTGGGGAGAAGCTAGCAGATGCTGTATTTTCCAAAGCAAATCTATTATGATATTGATACAATATTCTGCAATAATATATATCACCTTTGAAAATCTAACCCTTGGTCTTAATAGCATCTGACACCATAGCCACAATTGTAGTAAAACATTCTTAAAACTGGCTGATCAAGATCTTAGGTCATGATGTCTAGCATTATGAGCAGGTATCATGAAACCCAGATGCTTCTTCCAATCTTCTGAGCTGGTTCTATCGTACTGGTTCATCAATGCAATATTAAAATGTTCACAGATACCGTTTCCAGCATGATGGTAAGCTGTGTGCGCAGTTACTTTATTCCAGCTAGTGCGCACAGTTCGCAAGTTATACTATCTTTGAATTCGGCCCTTGGTTGCTAAGAATTTGGAGTGGAATACCATGGTATTTAATGAGCCTATTTCTTTTGGCATTTGGTATACAGTGCCTGAGCAAATCTGGTCATCTGATCTGTTAATAGTAGGACGTTCTGGAATGCACATTCAGATGTGCTCTAGCAGTAAGGCCACTATGTTCTTTTTCTCTGTTTTAGATGAGCGCGTGCATTAGATTTAGGCCGCGCATTACGAAAAAAAACATGTGTTTTTTTCTGCCCAGTGCGCGCATTAGATTGTTGCCGATTTCTGAAAAGAACCCTGTCAATTTCGGGAGATAAAAAAACATTCCGAGAAAAAGACAAGTTAATTTTGGGAGATAAAAAATATTTTACCAGCTATGTTTTTTTGCTTGTTTACCTTTTTTTAAAAACATGTCAAAAGTTTTTTTATTTCGTCGCCCTCATTAACTTTCCAAGAAATTTGTCCGATGTTTTTTTTTATTTGGACGCCCTCATTAATTTTTCCAAAAATAGGTTAAATGTTTTTTTTTCTTAAATGTTTTTTTTCCGCCCTCCCTCATTAGATTTTGGATTTGTTTTTATCTAGAACAGAGAAATTAAACATAGTGGCCTAAAAATCAATGTACAGTAATAGCCTTAGCCACTATTATGCTACTATAATTTCAAGGAGAGCAACTTGTGACAATTGCTGTTTGTAATTCTTTTGTGAAATAAATTATGTTTAAACCACTATTATGCTGACCAACGCAGCTTTAACAGCTGTTCAACATGTCCTTGAGACGTCCTCGTGAACATGATTTAACTCGTGCTCAATTCCTCTACAACCCAATCAATCGGATTCAAATTTAAAATATGAAACTGGCGTAGTTCCACACCCTAAAAAGATCGTATTGGTGTCTTCTCCAATCACTTTTCCTTGAGCAGTGTCATCTAATCTTTCCATACTTCAGTTTCTCTCGGACATTTCGCCAATGTTTCTTTGTCGTTTTCAATAAAACTTCTTTCAATTGTTTCAACTACTCCATAGACATATATTTATATTATCATCAATAGATGTACCCATGTACCAAGTTGCTTAAATACGTGTGCCGCCTGACTTCAAAGTAATCCCCGAATTGCTCTTCCCCATATAATACGTCTTCACTGTCAGTGTGGATTAAATTGTTCATGAAACGTTGAACTTTGTATTTCCAGAGATCTAAATATTCACCCTTACTAGTCTGTTATCTCAAAAGCAAAACTGCTTGATCCAGGTGATGTTTTATTATATATATTCTGATGGTTGTTACATTATCTGTTCATCTGTTATGAATGGTTGTCTGGGATTCCTCCTATTTCTCCATCAACTTGAAAGCATCAAAAAGTGAACTTTCTTTTTCTAAGGATGAAAAGAGAATTCACCCTTACACGTCTGTAGATGGTTTTTGGTATCAATTATACAGTGGTGTCTGTGTTCAAATTAATTGGGACATATTTTTTAGCCACATAGTGTTTGATCATGTTGATGAACAGCAATGTTAGCATTTTTAAACGATTATATAGACTTTGGCGGGGTACTGGGATGATTGCTAGTAGAAGTACTTTTCGCCCCCCATCCGGAGAGGGTCATTAGGGATCTGTTCCGTCAGTCGCATGCTGTTTAGCATGATACGGAAGCACTAGTCTGCAGCAATCATCCAAGGGAAGCTGCAGCCTCCTCGTCTCTGGCCATAATCTTTGGGCGGATTACCAGTGGAGAACCCTGGTTCCTCCGCTCAACTGCGGTGCCAATGCAGCTCTCGCATCAGTGCTGGCGCTGGTGTAGTAGCTGGCGTGGTAGTAATATGTTTGATGACATTGTCTCTCACGGGGAATGAATAGAGTTACCCTTCCTATTGCTACTCTGGGGACTATCCGGCCCGAGGATAGCAGAGCTGCTCAAAATGCCACATATTTTTAGCAATAAATTGCACCGCGAAACCCAAATCTCCGGCCGTCTGGGCATGTCTGGGGTAGATCCCCTAGTCATGCCCAGAACCCCTTATCGAGCGAGCGATATATATACTTTGGCAACGTACACAGATTATGTTGTAGTAGTGTTATAATATTTAAATTTATTATTGCGCCGTCATAATTGATGCAACAATTAACAAGAAAATCTTCATGTTGGAAAATTATACAGAAAAAATTGAATTTCACATTCTGATTAATCTGCAGTTGGTTTTTTGTTAATAACAATGTTGGTGCACTGCTTGTAAATATTTATATTGTAAATAATTAATATATAGATTTAAAGAACATAAACACCTGTATGTACAAACATAACATCATCTACTGTCATTGAATCAATAAATTAATCAGTGATCAATGACGCTGCCTAGACAATCAATAGTGTGGTATTTTTGTATGGCTGTTTGCACCAAATTACGAAATATATGTACACATTCTACTACTAAGCATTCAACCGCCATTCATTTTTCATACCAAATAGCTTTATATAATTGCAAATATTTGCCCGAAATTAAAGAAATATTACGTATTCGCAGTTATGTCACACAATTTAAAAGAACTAGCCTGCCACAAAGTTTAGTCATGGTTGTCACAACATTTTATTGTTTTAACTTTTATTGTGACTAACAATCTTGTAGCAATGAAAAATAAAATTTACCATCAGTTAATCATGTTAATACATCAGACGTTTTAATAACAATGACTAAAACTTGGTGGTGGCTAGTCACTTTGAAATAGGTGGTAATTTCCATTAGTAGTTAAACATGTTAAATAGTTAAGACTGCATGCTGTGAACCTACTATTTATTTCCATAAAATCACAGAAAATTGTAAATTCTGTATCCTATTTATTTTGGATAGCGTAACATTAAACTGTTAAAAGGGATACGTACTTTCAATATCTCGCAGCCACAGTGATAATTTGTATGTTTGTGTTGCGCGTTGAAGTGCAGATAACAATTAAATAGTTTGTGTGCATGAATTAACACAAACTGAGATGAGATATACACCCATTTGACCGCTGCACTCTGCAAAACTGTCAATCCTTATAGGCAAACCATTGAACATGTTGAATAGTATACCTATGTCAAACTACATGTAGCTAATGCTTATAGTAACAGTGCGCGTTATCAATCTTTAAACTAGTCCAATTGTGGTTAATATTTTCTATTTCTATCTCTATCATGTCTATCTTTTTAATTTAATACCCGTGGTTATTTATTGTCAAAAATATTTTAATAACTTTAATGTCAGAGGAACCAGACTAATTATTAGAATAAAAGGTATGATGAACAGTGGGCCAATCGGAAAAAAATTGATGAGCTGGAGTATATTAATTATGATTATGTATAAAATCATGATTTTTTATTGCTAAGACTATTTCCATCGATTTTGGTACATAAATATTTACAATAATTATTGTTGCATCAATGATGATGTCGCAATTAAATACTACTGGATAACGCTACGTCAACTTGACCCCACAACCTAATAGGTTGCTGAAGTTGGTACCATATATTTCAGAAATAATAAACATGATGATGTTAAACAAACAGCGTCTCAAATTTACAAAATTACTTATAATTCACAAGTGTCCCAGTTAATTTGCACACTACTGTAGTTGTTGAAATATTAGTCAATAATTGTAATTATACTGTACTATAGTTAATGTATTAATGTATTCACGACATTTTTATTCACTTTCATTCACTTATAGCACGATGTCTTCAAGGAGTGTTAGCGTCTCGGGAATACCCAATGGAATCAGCGAGGTTTTCCTGCAGTATTACTTTGAGGATGAATTGGGCGGACTAGAAGTCACTCATGTTGAACTGACAGGTCCAAGGACAGCAGTGATTGAATTTTTTGATATGGATGGTATGTATAGCACAGTAGGGAATATTATATAAATTAATTTGCGTAGCCAATGAATTACAGTTAAATTGACGTTATGTTGAGTAGATTTTCTACTTGGTTAGTTATTTATTAACCTTTTATTATTTACATTTTCACTCACTTAAAATTGACCCTCGACCCACAAATTCAAGTGAGTGAAAATTACTCATATTTGTTTAATTTGGGATATACATGTGTCCTTTGCAAATCCTGATGTTTAAACACACATTTTGCTCCCAATATCAGTGATTTTATCGACAAATAAAACAAATTAAAAACGTCAATAATTGTGATCAGCAAGTGTTTTTCCGAAATGTGTTATTGATGCTAAATACCCCGCAGTAGTCTTGTCAGGTAATCGGCATAGAAGGTAGTATCTCAGTATACATGTACATGTATATAGCTCCATCCTTTCATACACTACAGTTTTACATTTAATTTGTTCACAGCTCCACAGATTGCTGTTTCCAAATATTTTGTTATTCGTGGCAGTGAATTGACAGTGTCAACTGTGGGAAGTGTCTCATCATCTGCGCAAGACGCAGCCGGAACTGTCTCATCACCCGTGGTAGATAGTCTTTCAGAGCCAGTATTATGGTCCCAAGACGAGGAGGCGGATAATTCAAAAGTAGCATATAGTCCTGAACACTCACATGACTTTCAGAGGTCCATATCTGATAGATATGAAGAATCTCCTCCTTCAGAACGTGATGAGGATTTATTTTGTGAATCTCCACAACTGTCATCTGACATTCACCTACCTGTTAACACATGGAGACTGGACAGTGACTCAGACGAAGAGAATATGAATGAGAACAAGACTGTTAAAAATGAAATGAAAACAGACTCATACAGAGGTCATTCCAAAGGTCCATACAGAGGTAATTCCAGAGGACGGCAAAACCGAGGTCGATGTCGGGGCTACCGTGGCAAAGGGAGAAATAACAGGTATCCTGCTAGAAATGCTAATAGATCTGTTAATAATGAGGCTGTAGGATCTAACGACGTTCATGTAAATTCATCACAGGTGGATAAAAGAAGAAGAGGGCATTCACCGAGTAATCGCGAAAGATCAGAATATGATGTTAATATTCGTAGAGAATATGAATCTGTGCAAAGTAGTCACAGTGGTAATACTGGACCATCGAGAGGAAGATGGCAAAAAGGTGATTCTGTTAGAGGAAGTGTACACCACAGCACAGCACCAGGATGTCTTGCACAGTATAGCGAATATAGCGGTGAAGATTATCCTGAATCTAAAACTGCTAAAGACGATGAAGATACATTTATCCACTCAGACTGTGACCCATCATTTAAAATTGATGAAAAAGTGCCTGATGACGCGCCAATGTCTACCAGCGATCACCCGAAAGGACCAATGGAATCCAGAACACTCACGTTTAATAAAGATAAGTTTTTCTTCGCGTGTATGGCACTGGAGAATGGAGATGCCATAAAATGTAAGACACTCATAGAAAAGGATGATTTTAAAATCCATTTAACAGGAGAAAAAGAGGATCTGGTAAATGCTTCTCTTCATGTCTTTGAATTCACCAATCAGGTAAATATCATTTGAACATAGCAAAGAGATTATTTCATTGCGAACCGTAACATTAATTTATCTGGTTCTGTACCACAGCCGTATGGTCAAAGTTATATGAAATAGGTTCCTCTTCCCCATCAACATGGTCAATTAGGCTCAGTTATTGTGGTAGATGGTGTAATTCCTTATTACCAACAAAAGATATATTGAAATGACAATGCATGGTATGTTCTGTTATATGTGTAATAAACGCGACATAATGAACAGTGAGGAATTTTTGGGGCAAACTATTTGGATGATAAAACATGTAGTAACCATTTGCTAAATTCAGTAGTTTCCAGTCTAGTTATTTAACTTTAAGGGGGTCACAACTGTCAAAGCGAGAAACGTATTAACGTCATAAGTATTATCTTCATGCTACACATTATCTGCAGCAATTTTCAAATCGACGTATAGGCGTATGTTTTATAACACAATCGTTCGCGCCATTAAATGCACTAGTAATTACATACATCTGCATGTAGCGTATGTGAACCTGGTGAATAGATACTGAGCAGGGTAGGATTCATCCCTTTAAACGTGACCATAAATTTATTAGCGGCTGTCCTTCTATAAACACTTTTGTGATCAATTTCATGCATGATATGAGTCTCCTTTCTTTTAATACTTTCTTTTAATACTTTCTTTTATAAAGTCACCTAATAGCTGGAAAAATTGACAGCTGTCACGAGGTTCATAAAGAGTGTCTGTTTCTGTGCACGCACAGTTGAAATTATATAACCAAATAGCGGTGACCTTTTCTAGCTATACACATCCAGGAACACTTTTTTCTTTCAAATCTTATTTTGTCGTTGAACACATTCTCTTAAAATATCTGATTAATTATACATATTTAATCATTACAATGATTACCATATATGTTTTTAGTTGACCTAATTTAAGAATAAAATATTCAGCTATGTAGTGCATTTTTGTATGACCAACCTAAGTATGACCGTCTAAATTTGAATATTTGCAAAAACGTTTTTTTTTTAAATATTTTCTTCAATAATTATTTAAAAAATGATGACCACGGTCAATTTCTTAATGATGCGGCAAAATCATATATTTTTTAAGATCTATTGAGTATATAAATATTTTTTCGCTGATAAATTGAATATAAAAGTGATCGCTGAAAACTATTATTATAGAATACAAACATGTACTATAATTCACCATAAGCACATGATAAGTAATTGATTGTTCGGTTTTATAGCCATAAACTGAGCCAAAAAATGTTTCATATCTATTTATTCATTAAAGATCAGCTCATAACGCCGTCCATTAAAATAAATTCGTCCTCAAATTAATACACGACATGATGCCTTTTTAAATGCTGGACCTTGATCAAAATTTGCCGCTAATTTGAGGCTGAATCCTACCCTGGTAAATATGCCTAATAAAAAAAATGCCATGAAGTGACTAGGTACCCTTACTTTTTAATATACCAGGTCAGAGAAGTTAATTTACCTATATCCATGGAGATGGGACAATTGTTAACAACTGAGAAAGGGAAAGAGTTCATGTCCTCATTGGGAAGTAACATGATCATACAGATGAGAGGGAAAGTTTGCCATCTTATGACGCATGGTGAAGATCCGTCTGTGTTGAAGAAAAAACTACTGTCTGAGCTCCACACGGAATCAATCAAGCTCGAAATTGACCACATAAATTTCATGAAAACTAACAGTTGGAGCAAGTTTATAGAAGGCCTCCTGGAGAAATATTGTCTTGTAACTTCCACAAATGAAATGGCATTGAAAGTAGAAGGAGTGAAGGCTGACACAAAACAGGCGAAGGATGGAATACAGCAATTATTGAGAACTAAAGTGATAAAAGAAGATAGTATAACGATTAAAAAAGGAATTTACAGATTTTTGAAAAGACACGCCACACAAGAAATTCGTAATATTCAGCATAATAGGTGAGTGTTCACTTTAGAATGATATGAATCATCAAGAAGTATATAGCAATTATACATTTTTATAAATGACTTCATCATCCAATGCATTGGCCACATGACAGCCAAGATTGTGTTCCCCGTCTACACAAAGCGGTTTTACTGTTTCACTTTTCTACTTTTTCCTATTATATATATTTTTCCAATAACTTATTTTATAAATGTCATCATGAGTATACATTCTGCTGCATAATTCTTTTCATTATATGTTTTTTGCCAATGCCAATGGTACACATTCGCTCCAGTACCTAAAAATCTAATTTTAGACATTTCGTTAAGTAAAAGATATAAAGAAAATATGTGTGTATTATGTTAATTATGTCCTACTTTTCTCCTATTTTTTCTTAATTTTAGTTAATTCTTGGAGAATATAATTATCATGTACCGTATCCCCGCGCATAAACGAGCATGCATTTATAAGTGAAAATCGCTTGTTTTAGGGATGTTTTAAAAAATTATGTTCGAATATAAGTGCATGCACTTGTTTTCGAAAACTAAGTGCACCCCTCTAAATGGGAATTGTGTCACCAAATCTGACACCTTAAGGGACAAGAGTAAATTATTCTATCAAATCATATTACAAGAATCACCCCCGTAACACCCGCCCCCATTCAGCCGATTATTGTTAAGACGCCAGAATTATTGAAAGAAACTTTGCCCTCATCTAAACAGATTCTTGTGGGGTACTAAATCCGCGAAGAAAAAATAATGCACAAGTGGGCGACAACAGCTCACAAAGGGTGGGAGAGTGGGGAGGCGTCATGTCCGTGGGGAGAGACTCCGTGGCTGGACAAGTCTTTAATCTCATTCAATGAGAACGTTATGTTTTTACAACAATGATCATGTCTTGAGCCCTCCTAGACAGAGGTGTGGACGCCATTGTAGACGATAGCTGTGACAATGCAAACATGCACCATGTGCACTGTATGAAATGATAGCTGGCTGTTGAAAGAGTGAAGTTTGTTTTGCGCCTGGCAACTAGGCTTATATTTATATAGTAAACGCAAATATTTTGTTGTTTTCTTGAAATAATGTTATATAATGCACATCTGTATTCTAAGGTGGTGTATTAATAAGGTTATACGTACTGTAAATGTCAGTAAAAAACAAATAAGTTTACAAATTTGGAATTTTATGTCAAAATATTTATCATTATTTTGTTGATTATCAAGGTCATTTCAAGTTTGAATATAAGTGCATGTATTTTTCTTAAAATATTTTTTATGCTCGATTCGAATATAAATGCATGCACGTGTTTTCGAAAACTAAGTGCATCTTCAAATATAAGTGCATGCACGTTTATGCGCGGGGATACGGTATTCCTCTTTTGGTGCCTGTGTTTTATATATTAATATATTAATATAACCATAGCTCTATCTATGAATATAACCATATCTTTAATAAAATAATCTATCCTATAAAAAAAGCCCTATTACTATTAATACATCGCCATCGTCATTTAATTACCTGAATACATTAAAGAGTATACATGCTTCTCGCAATACATAATGCAATATCTACATACACTATTTATTGCAGTGCCGGTGTGAACATATCGATTGAAACAAAAGATTCATCATGGCATGTAATGTTATCAGGGCCAGTTGACAGTATGAAAAAGGCTGTTACAGACACTCACAAATTCATAGACAACATAATTTATGAAAAATTCGAATTCAGCAGGCCAGGTGAGTTTTAGACTATCGATTTGAACGTGTTTATTTTAAATTATCAACTGTTTTTTTATTTAGAATATATCGCATATAAATTGCCATTGATCTAGGCAGGTTCTTAGTGGCAATTTACCTGTGAGTTTGAAAGTACTATGTAGGCATATAAATTAGGAATGGTGATGTGTTAACTCACACCATCACATACACAATGTGATGTGAAGACGGGTTAGTAATGGTGAGGTATTCATCGGTTAACTGATTAATACTAGGTGATAAGCCAAGCGGATGGCTCCCACCCGAACTGTCGTCCCTGGTGTAAAAGAGGATGCTGCTTGTAGGGTACCAGAACAGTTGTATGCAATATTATTAGCAAACTATTGGGGATCTCTTATCATGCTTATTGGGGACTGTATATCAACGAGAAAAGCCATGACGTGATCTGATGTGTCGTATATTCTATCATTACCCTACACGGAAAAATGTATTGCGACTGTAGAGAATGTTGCCAAAACAATGCAACTGTGCAATGATATTTTGGAAATGATATCTACGCAAATAAGCTTAACCCTTACAACGTTGGATTGTTTTTGTATTCACCATGGAGACCAAAGGGTTTTTCCAATTTGAAATCATCTTAAATGTCTTAATTAGCTCTTTCCGGTTCAATTGAATACCTATGTGATGGGTCTACGGCCATTAGAAATATTGTAATTCTTTCAGTACGTGGACCGTCTTTATAAGTCAGAATCTGACTCTATAGACGTCAGATTCTGACGTATAAACATGATAAAGACGATCCCGGCGCTGAAAGGGTTAATCGTATGGAGCTTATATTTAGCTCTTCAGAACAAATTGATCCACGACCTTTCCTGCGTTACAGGTTTATCTTCACTTGTGAATAAAGGAGGAGTTGACACGTACATTCATGGACTTGAACAAAAACATTCCTGTGTGATAGAAACGCGGGCTTCTCAAACCACCCCTGATATCGCCAGAATGCCCTCTAGTCGTGATACAAGTTCCAGTGATTTGCGCATCTACAGAACAAGTCGACCACAACATCGCAAAGTTAGGTAAGATCGTTAATTAAGCACATATTCATTTTATGTGTACTAAATTATTTGAAGCGATATATATTATATATATTTTTGTTCAATAAAATCGAATTAAAAAATAGGGTGATTTTGTCATTTTTCGGGTACATAAAGGGTTAAATGTTATCCAAAAGGTTGATTTCAAAGTTATTTACATAATATTCCTTGCATCAGCTTATGTGCCACAATTTATTAATGTATTTATATTACAAATATGTATGCTGTTTGGGCCTACTTGAATGAGTACGCTTTATGTTTAGTCTGGTTTGTTGATGTGATTTTTAAAATAATTAAAAACAATACAGATAGCAGATGATGCGGGTTGTGTTGATGTTAGAGCCACACTGATCCCCGGTTTAAAACAGGTACTTTTCACATAAAGATGCTAATGTCCTGTTCCGTCATGTATACTTCTGATTTTAATGGGTGTGATGAATATATACATGACTATTTCGACTTGATCCATAGTCCATTATTCCGCAACGATTATGACAATATTAAATTAGATACTATTTTATCACTATTTAATTGTTTACTTTAAAATGTAGCTGGACAATAACTTTTTGGCATGCTAACAACATTTTTCAAAGAGAAATGAATAATAGACCTACACAAACTGAAAGTTGTATTGGTATATTCGTGGCATCAGTTTAGTTTATTTAGCTGTCACTGTTGTTTGTCTATTCACCACTGAAGTACATGTACAGCGTGATTTAAGGTTTATAATATTTATTAGACGAATGATAAGGAAACTGTTTCGAATTCAAATTAAACACAATTTAATGAGCATGATTAATTATTTCAGGACGATCCCGAGAACACCATCATTCATGAGATCATCTGCAGATGGCGTATATAACAATGGACAAGTTTCTCTCCATCTGGACAAAGGAGATATTACTAAATACCAGGTTACAATACTAACATTCATTTGGAAAGATCACTTACATGAATCTGGCCATAATGGCTACTTGAATTAACATTAGGTGAACGTTAACACTAATGACTCATTTATATATTTGGCCATGTCATTCTTAAAAGTGCAAGTTACCCTTACTTTACAAATGAATGAAGGTAACATTTCTCCAGACATGTATCCTAACATGCCTGGAGAAATTAGAGCCCTGGCGATCTGAGACCGAGCACACTACTTCTAGGTCATACAGGGTCCCGGCAAGGTTGAAGAATTGAGAGTTAACATAAATAAACCTTTTGTTTCTTTGAAACGAGGATACCACAACGATAGACTGAACCACGCAAAAAAAAACATGTAACACTGTTGCAAGTTTTAATCTGTTACGCGGGTCTCACTTTACAAATCTTAAAAAAACAGATATAATAATACAATAATGTGGATACATATGTAATACGAACAAAAACAAGACTCCTGATGCCGTCATTTTACTATTTAGCCGTCATTTTACAATTAAGCAGTTTAAATTAGAATTAAGTTTATATCGCATATTTACACTCGCCTTTAGATACGAGTTTCTGCCGCAATTTCAAACTCAATGTAAAAGTATAGATGATGACAATTACTAAGCCCCTGAATTGATTGTACAGGCTGATGTTCTTGTGAACACATTGGCTGGTGGAGGAGTAGACCTGGACAAGTCCGGTGTTATATCAAAGTCCTTCTCCAAAGTTGCCGGACCACAGCTACAACAGGTAATAAATCAATAAATACGGCTTCGGGACAGTCTTTAAAACGTGACGTGTGCAATAGGGATATACAAATGACAAGTGGTGTCTGCTAATATATGATTTGGGCATGGATTCCACGTCTGAAAACACCGTACTGATTCAATTTTTTGCCTGGATTCTCGCATTTCATCGATCATTTTTTTCAATGAAATTGTTATTTAACATGTTAGCGCTCACATTTTGAACAGCGCCATTATTTAAGTGTCTTCGTAGTCGTTTTTGCGTAAACATGTCACCAGAGCTGCATTGAAGGCAATGAGAATAATTTTGTAGATGCATTACTTTAAATAATAGATCACAATGTTGGGTTCATTAAAAAGTGGTCTGTACCCTTATTCAATAAGGACACAAGCTATTAGTCTGACTTCACAATTGGGGGCACGGTAAACTTACTGAAGTACTTATGATTTGAGTTTTATCTTGCTTGATTGAAAGGTCGTGGTTCAAATATTTTCTACATTTGTTGCGAAGGGGGGGGGGGGGAGGGGGGTGAGGGGGGTGATCATCAATCAGAAGGTAGTATTTTGCTTATTATACTGTGTACAGAGCAGAGCAGGCTCTGTGTGGATTATCTTTAAATAAGCTCATTTTCATTCCGCTTTTGGAATTGGACTACATTTTATCTATGACTTGACCTGATTAGTTTTTCATGTGTATACAATGTCTCAAAAAACTTAAAGTCATAATCATTTTCTATTGAAAAATGCGATAATTTAATTTGTTTTTGATTGATCGGTTACCTGGTTACTTTCAGAAGGAAGTATTCTGTGGCATTTTCAAGTAGGCTTTACATTTTTATTTTGCCTGATTAATTCCAGCGTATTTATCATGTTTATGTAATAATCTGTTTTCGTGTGAACGTGGACTGGTATCTCGCAAATCCTTTTGATTTTGTACTCAAGCTCTACTTACCTGCGGTGCTTGGTCACAAGAAGAAAGTTCTTTTTTTGGTCGCGGTTATATCAGGTGATTGTCCTGAAAATTGCAGCCATTTTCTTGTTAATTAGTGCATGCGTGTTATGCTTTTGGTATGTTACGGCCACAATTGAGTGTTTAAAAGAGACGTAACATCTTGATTTACACAATAATAATAACAATATATTTACATCACGAAGGACCCGTTATCCTTGTATGTTTGACCATGTTGACAGTCTTACAATGAAAGTATTTCGTTTCGAAAAAAAACACGGTAATGACTATCCAATAGGTAAACATTCAAGTAATTTGTACCAAAATTGAATACAACTTTGAACAATCTAAACATTGATTTGCCGAAAAAAAGATGTATTTGTTTCGTTGGGATAACCTTTTTTCAACTATATATGTATATAGGCTACTATTGTGATCACAGTGGTACATGGTACACGTAGGTAGCCAAATAACCAATACTACCTTTGTGCATCGGAATAAATTTAATGTTTTAAAGTCATATACCATGTATACATATGATAAAGTAGTAAGCAGTCAAAATGATTATTTGTTTGTATGCGTGTGTTCCTGTTCACACGGTGAACATGTACATGTTGATATTACATGTACATGTATATATTGCTATCATGAAATGACGACCCAATGTTGGCTCAATGTTGGTTCACCGTATGCTACGTTGCCCCATGTTTAAACATCGATTTGTTGTGTTTTAGGCCTTCAGTCAAGCGGTCGCCACACAGTCCAATAGCAATGTGATATTAACCAATTCATTTGGGAACTTAGCAGCACTTTGTAGCCACGTTGTTCACCTAAGATTGGACAGCTGGAGGAAGAGCAGTAACCCCGATGTAAGTTATCAAATATATGTGCTACTACATCATAAAAAATGATATTATCTGGAATAGAAGGTTTATTATATCATGGTGTATAATTTATTTCACATTATTAATCTTATTAAAACAGTGATATTGGTTGATATGTCGATTTTAAAAATTATTTATATTTCTAGTAGAACTACCGACTATGATTTAGAAATAAATACAAAAATATTAATGCTTCTGAGAAAGAAGAGAAATCCCATCTTCCAAAGCAAACTTTTTGTACGCTCAAAGAAAGACCCAGCCACAGTCAATCTTTTGGCAACATATAGATATATTTTCATCGGCCGAGTACAGACAAATGATGCTATTGTAAAATACTCACACATTTCAGACACTAATTAACATGAATAACGTACAATGGACTTGATGTGCTCTGGATCTCACGGAAAGAAACGGTGGTAATGTTGTATAAGAAGTTTATAAAATACGCTGTTCTGCTTGCATGTCAATATAGCTTACCAATCGAAAATCAAATAAATATAGTCTATTGTGTGCGTTTGCGTGATAGTATTTATAAAAATGTTTTCAACTCTGTCAAATCACCACAAAAAAAACGTTATTTAAAAAATGACCAGAGAAAATAGAGCAGCCCATATATCAGTATACACTGATACAAACTTACTACAAATATAGCCGATTAAAAAAAATTAACGTCTTCACGGGAGGTACGAAGGAGTGATCTATGGAATCTAGTATCGTCCGTACGTTCTTGTCTTTATAACTTGCGAAAAACAGCGCCGCAGTAGTCTAGTGATTAGATCTGCGGACAGCAGATCGGGAGGTCGTAGGTTCGCATCCCGCATAGGACATGATTTTTTTGCGACTGGCACCAACCCAGGATAAAATATGGTGTAGGATAGGTTCGGTGGTCAGTCAGATTGAGTTCAGACTGACATATACCAGAATAAGTTGGTCTCACAGCTCACAGCCCTGTCATGTAGTTCCAAACCAATTTCCAAAGACGGACGGACGTGCAGTGTCAATCTATATACCTACTGCACTTTTTGTACAGCCCTTGCACTGTATATAATTAAAAATGAACCTCGGCAGGACTCGCCAAAAATATTTTGTCACACACCACCTCTTGGGAGGGCAGCTGGGCTTTTTGGGAAACTGAACTACAACCTACTTTTGGTACAGAATAGAGACCTGATTTAGACAAGTTAGATCCTAGATGTGCCTTTTCATGTAATTGTACCTTGAGCTACTTGTCCTCAAGCACTTTGGCCAAATATATGGTCGTAATAGTTATACTAAACTAAAAATATAGAGACTATTCGATATACATGTAGCTACATCATGAATTTTAAAATTTTGAGGTTTATGTTTGGATGCGCCTTGAAAATGTTCATATATACATATATAATTCAAAGTGACTAACTGGAAGGCATTATTTATTGTAGTATTGATGGCTAATTATTAATATAAAACAAAAATAGAAGTTTCTGGTAGGGGTACCACATACCTATATCTATAAAATTAAAAAGGGTCGACAAGGTGGCATTATTGTTGTGCCACATTTCTTTTTAAAATATCTTAAAACCCATGCAGGCTGCAAAATTGTAAAACGTCATTTCATATAGGCTACGGTTACGGGTGGGAACGCTTGGACTGCTTGTTATTGGACTGATCTTGTTATTCATAGTATTTTCTATGAGCTATTACATTATAGAAATTTCATCTGGAAATACTACAATATTCTACAAGTAACACTGCAGAATATAAACAATTACAAAAACGCTGAATGGAAATCGAGGCATCAACTAAAATCGTTTGTTTTCATAAAAATGTGGATGGTAAGCTCTGTTCTGATCTACTGTTCTGATCTACTGAAGATGAATTGTCACCCCTATTTTTGCAGATGAAGTTGCGGAAGGAACTGCTGATGTGCATGGAACACGCAACAGCAAACAACAAAATCTCTATTGCCTTCCCTGCTGTAGGAACTGGGGGTCTTCATTACCCTCCACAAATGGTGGCTCATGCTTTCAAACGTGCAGTTGATGATATGGGAATAAAGGGTGTGAACCTGAAGGTAGGTTAATACAATGATTGTATGTCTAGACTTTTAGTCCGAGATTAGCATCAGGGTAGAACTGAGTAGCAATAACAAAAAACTGTGTTTTAGTAGCCTACGTTGTTAACCAGTGATCAACTATTTCATGAAAACTGACAAATTCACATACAAGACACTGAGACTTGAATCGCCAAGTCATTATTCCAATGAGATGTAAATATGTCATTATCAACTAATACATGTATGTAAATCAGTAATCAAACAAGGACGCCTTACTTCATCACGCAATATTGATGTGTTGCGAAAATATAGAATTTGAAAAACAGCTTTTAGAATGGCATAGATCACCATAATTAGTGACTTTGTATCGCGTAGGCCCACAGAGTCTGATATTACGGACTGGACTTCCTCTGGAATGCTTGACCGCTGAACCGATTCGGGGGGTGTTTAAATCAATGTGAATGAAATCATCCCACATTAAGATCAAGATTTATTAGATTTTGGGGCAAATATATCGACCGAAAGTGTCAGAATGGGGAATTGGTAAACATTGAAGGGGAGAGTGGGGTATCTAGACCATAGGGGTACGTTGAACCACTTGACTTTTCTCAGTTTGTTTAAGTCACAATCGCCAGATGTCCCGTCAATATGACCACCTTGTGGTATGTGAACAAACCAAAAATTAAAGGGCACATTTGATCACCTCATCAAATTTTCTGCTATTTTCAAAAATTAGCAATTTTAATTTATTCTAATTCTTATTGAAACGTAGCATTAAATAACAATTTTCGTTTCACAGAAACCCTTTCAAGGCCAATCTTGAATAAGAACTACTATTTCACATTTGTTTTGGCAAGAAAAAAATTGGCAGGCATTTTATCTTGAGGAATTTTGATGGGACACGTTTAACCATGAAAAGTGGGGCATGTTGAGGCATAGTTCAATATAAAATTTAGGAGTGGGGTACCTGGAACATAGGGGCACGTTGAACCACTTGATTTTTCGTTAAAGGTCGGGTGTTGTACAAACACAACTCGTTTTACCTAGGCTATCACAGATGGCAATAGTACTGCTTACGTGTCATTTCAAAACCGTTATTTCAATTTTTTATCGTGGTACAAGGTACGCCGACTCATGGTTCAAGGTGCCCCGTGGGTGGAGTAGGTTGAACCTATGAAAAAAAAAAATTGAAATGTGATTTTTATCTTAAGTGAGAGATTAAGTTCAAGTTATTTTATGCCAGGATGCTACCTTTTTCTACAGCTGTCATTTGCCATACAAAAAAAATAATTCAATTCCATTCTGACTGAGGAGGGGGTTGAAAAATAGAAAAAATTGTTCAAGGTGCCCCACTCTCCCCTAGTCCGTGTTTTTGCATGTAATGCAGTAGCATTTTGGTCAGTCTTAACTCTTTCTCTAGCTCCTTCGTGTTGACTTCTATTGGAGATTCTCAAGCTTTAGCATTTTTCGGTACACGTGTGTATTTTTAGAGGGTGAGGTTAAAAAAGTTTTTTTTTATTAAAAATGACTGCAGTAGCTTCATCAGCATTTTAGGATGTTTTTCGGGGGGTAATTTTTTTTGTGGAGAAAGATAATTTTGTTTTTTCACCTATATTGAAGAAATTGCTTCTTCAACTTTGTGAAACTTTCTTGTGAAAAATAGTTGTATACCGGTCACCGTATGTGGGGTATGGTGGGGTAAAACACGCCCCTCTCCCCCCGGGGGGGGGGGGGGGTAAAAAATGGCATCTCTCGCTCGTTCAAGCACTGATTATCTGAGGTGTTTTATTTTTTATTCCAAGTCTAGGCAATACCTCCTAATGCATCGGTTTGCGAGATTTTCTGAGTAGCAGGCTATACACAAAGGGGAAGAAAAAAATATTTTTGTAAATAACAGCACAAAACAGAAAAATGCTGACTGTAATCTAGGTGTAGAAGCTTCTTCATGAGTGGTGTTCGAAAAAGACTTCTTGTCTGATTTGTGCTCAAGTTGAAATAAAAAGGCATTCAGGGATAAAACACCCCGATAAAATGAGAGTTAAATCACATACCCAATCAAGGGAACTAAACCATTGACTATCTGTCAATTCAATTGGACCTCACTAATAAGTTCACTAATGAATTTAGTTTATTTTTCAAGAAGATGACCTATGTGCCTAGGAAATTATTCCCATACATGTATCCGAGACATGTATATTGTTTTAGGCACAGAACAGTGAAAGCGATTTTTCCAAGTCGCTGAGAAAGCTTGTGAGCGCGATATTTTATGAACCGTTGTTACATCACATTCAAATTCGACTTGGTGGTTATCCAGGTATTTCTGATGATCTGATAAGATCCATAAGAAAATGACCGACGGTAGCCACCTTGAAAAAAATCGACATGGTGGGAGGGGGAGGAGTGAGTCATTATTTTGAGAATTTGTTAATATCAAAAATGATTGATGTAGCCCCGACGGGTTTTACAGTTATGTTTTGTGGCCATTTTTGGTGGACTGACCGGGTGTTAATCTGGTAATAGGGATGCTTTTAATGTCGAAAACAGTCACATCTAGTTATAAGTTTGATTAAATTTTTGTTTGTTTTTTTAGGTCAGACTTGTTGTGTTTGATGACTCGATATTAAAAAAAATGGAACCAGAATTTTCCCAACAGGAATCCTCATCAGGTTTGATTTTATGGAATATTACAGAAATAACTTTCAATTGAGTATCTCTACTTAATTATGGAAAGACAAACACCATACACATTTGCTGACAGAATTTACACGTACCGCTAAATAAGCACCAACCGATATTTCAAAGTGTACGATCTCATAGAAATAATTAATACCTACAGAAAGTAATCGTAGACCTATGGAAAGTAATAATTGATACTTGTAGAAATACGATCATAAGTAAAACCAACCCAATAAAGAAACAAAGAATAGCTAGCTGCGCATATCTCAAACTGGTATGCTGCGTACTGTGGACCACGTCACCAGTATGTACCAGAGCATATTTTGCAGGCAAAAAATATGTAATAATTATGTACAACAATTGGTTGAAAAAGAATAGTGAAAAAATGTCGACATGACGTTCTCGCTATTGTTTTATTCATCGCAGGCCTCTTTAATCATTGTAATCCAGCCACTTCCCCATTTTGAATAATCCCGTTACATGTACGTGTAGGCCTATATTATTTTCCAAATGGCTTTCCCAAATTATGTTGTTATGTTTTTGATATGTTAAAATTAGTAAATTGTTTGTTTGATTTGTAATTTTAAATTCGTTGTATACAGTAATGTAGACAACACCATTCTTAGTCGTTTTTTGATCTTTCAGATGAAGCTAGCTCTGAAGAAGACTATGTTCAGACTTCTATGTATGACAGGGATGTGTCCCCCATCAGACAGTCACCACCTAGAAACACTAGTGAACAAAAAGTGGATTTCCATGTCAATGCATGGTGAGAATTTGAATGGAGTCAGAGTGCTAATTAACCTTTTTCCCGATGACCACGATTATTTTCGTTTTTAATCTGTTTTATTAGTCGACCAAACCACTGTTATTGGGAATGAAATGTGTGTCTGAACATCAAGATTTGCAGATATTTGTGTTCAATTAAACAATTATGAGTAATTTTCGGCCACTTGAAGTTGTGGGTCGCGGTAGCGATACACAACTTCAAGTGGCGGAAAATTGAAATAAATTTAGGATAAGGGTTGAGAAAACCGTTATGGCCAGCTGACTTAGTGTCTCTGCTATAAACGATGACTAATATATCCGTATTGATGTATGTTGTTCCACGCATGTGTAGGCCTACAGTTGTGTTTGCACCCAAAAACCTATGTTGGTCATAGCGTGATTCGATCCCAAGACCCATACACTCCAAATTGACCTCAAAAATGTATGTAGAAATAATGGCGACAAGTCATGATACCGTCTACTATTCAGAAGCGATGTTCCTTTGAACTACTAGTGATATATATCCTTACTCACTGACGCCGCGAACTCACACCTATGACGTAAAATACGATGGAAGCGTGTACATGATGCGATACATAATGATTACCCCTTACAACGCTGCATTATGCCCTATTTGTGTAAAAGCCACGGAGACCAAAGTATTTTTTTCAATTTGAAATCATCATAGATGTCTTAGTTAGCTCTTTCCGTTTCGTTTGAATACCTATGTTATGGGTCTACGGCCATTAGAACTAATTAGATTCTTTCAGTCTTTATACGTCAGAATCTGACGTATAAAGACGGTCTCCGCGCTGAAAGGGTGCTGTGCTGGTTTAATGCTGGGTTAGCGTTGCACCTGACCGATATTTCCGGGTTGTGTCCATTTTGGAGAAATAATGAACATTGATCCACCAAATATCACAACAATAGTCGCAATTTTTTACCGAAGCATGAAGCATGTGAAGTCCGACGATGGGTAGTAGAAACCTGAGCTGAGGCACACCCATACATGAATGCCATATTTTTCTAATTATTTTATTTAATTTACGAAGTAATTTGGCAGTCCATGTGATTTAATAATTACCACAGTAGACGCAAGGGATTAACTCGAGGTTGGTTCGGTGCCGGGGCAGATGCGTCGCAGACGTTGGGCCGGTATTGGGCCGCGGTCGGGGGCGTCTCGTGTTTACTGTGACCCTACTGTGCGGTCCTGTTGGAACAAGGTGTAGGCCCCCCTAGTAGTTGTTGTTTGAGTGAGCAGTTTTTTTTGCATGACAGACCTAATGTTACCTGTAAATAGAGGTGTATACATGTTTATGTTCATGTAGACAATGCAGTAAATTATTTTTTATTATGGTTGTTGATGCGGAAAGGATTTTTTTTTACATCATGGCAATGTCGTTTTAGTTCTATTTTAAATGTTTTATTTTGCATGTATCCAATATAAAACATTGTTATCTTTTGTCATGCACATCTTCCAGGCAGCAAGTCTTGACACAGCGAGGCATTGGTCTGCGTCATCGGAGTAGCGAGCCTTTCGGGGCAAGATGATCATGCATGGCATTACGATTTAATTGGTTTTATGTGAAGCTTTAATGTATTTGTACTGTATTGTTTCTGTATTATTGAATGTATCAATATGTCTTTTAAAGTTATCATTTACTTATGATATTATTATTGTTTAGCATACACTGTATATTTGACAAATCTGCTATTGCGCTGTTGTATATACTATGTATTCCATTATATTTTATTACCGGGTATGTATATTTATAATATTTTATTTTATGCATATTTATCAATCTATTCTATGTACCGTACTATATATATTTTTAGTAGAGCTTTGCTCTACTGTTGCAGTTGTCTGGGCTTAATGTATTTTAGTGTCGATTTATTCCACGACAATGACGTTAAATTCGTTGAGCTGAGAACATATCTAACGGCATGTGTCTGTTAAAAAGAACTTTCTTCATTGCACTACGAGCTCCAATTTTGAGATTTCTATTTAGATGCTCAGATAAACACAGTTAAATATATGTTTTCTTTGATCCATGTCAGCCTTTAGAGATGCCGCTTAGTAAACAGCGTACAGGTCAACCCAGTGAATTACATGTATATACAGTTCACTTGGTCAACAAGTCTTCCTCGCTGTCCAGTTGATTAATTAGGTCAGTTCGGTGACCTCACGCGTGACCCGGCTGCGCGACATTAGCTGTAGCTGGCATTGAACACCAACAAGCAGAGTGCTTGTATGCACGGCACGTGCATTAGGCCTGAACCCGGTGACACCGCCCAGCAAACACAAGGCTACACAAGGCATTCAACCAATGCTGTTTCAATGTTGGCCAGCGTCGCCCTCGTTGGCCCAACATTTAAACAGTATTGGGTGAATGCCTCGTGTTTGCTGGGAGGACTGCATCATGTTTCTACAGATCTGTAGAAATACGATGCAGTCTTCCCACCTGCCCAGAAAACACAAGGTAGTACATCATCATGTATCTGTATCCCGGGATCTGTATCTATGCAGATACAGTCATGTTATTATGTCTTCATATTCTGCCTCCATCCTCTGTCTACGTGAAAAGCGCACCAAGCAGTTCATGGGGGATATCCTTTTTTTGCTAGGGCCAAGCAAACACTTACACAAGACATTCAACCAATGCTGTTTCATTGTTAGGCCAGCGTCGCCATCGTTGGCCCATCATTGAGAAACTAACAGCTCCAACAATTTTCATGGTGTTTGATGGGTACATAGCCAGCGGCTCCGGTTAACCTAGGTGTCGGTGACGAAATTTTGCTGCATTAGGGCTGTCCAGTTAAATTCTGATCAATATAGGCCTATTTATAAATAATATAAATTGTATTAAGAGGTAGACCTAATCGTTTGTATATTAAATACATGTAGGCCTACACGTGTGTTTGCACTTTATATTGTTTGTTAATTGAATGTTAGTCTATATAATCTCATTTTGAAATACTATTTCACCTATTTATATATTTTGATAATATGATCTTCGGATAAGATTGTAATATAGTAGACCTCGATTAAAAAACAGAAATAACAAATTGACTAGGCCTAAAATAATTATAGGAATATGCAGGCTTATCGCTACAATTGGCCTGCTATTGTCATAATTGATCTACAAACACACAATATATGATACCGGTATTGTATGACAAAGTTATAATAATTGCAAAAAACTTTGCACGGACTTCAGATAGACTTTCAACTTCAGATTTCAAACTTCGAATTTTGGGCGTTAGACTCTGGACTTCGGTTTCGGACTCGGATTTTGGACTTTGGGCATACTTTGGACTTCAGACTTTGGTTTTTGGACTTCAGGTTTTGAACAGACATACGTAGTAATTCAGACTTTGGACATAATTCAGACAGTTTTCGGACAGACGTCGGACATCAAACTTCAGATTTCGTCGGACTTCGTACATCAGACTTCCGATTGTGGACTTTAAACATCAGTTTTCAGACTTCGTATTGTGGACTTCGAGCATACTTCAGACGTCGGATTGTAGCCTTCATTGTCAGACATCGTACAGACGTCAAATTTCGGACTCAAAGACTCTGACAATTTATTTGTCACACAAACATACATATGTAACCAAATAACCTCAGACTTCAGACGTCAGACTCCCACTTCAGACTTTGGACCTCGGCCAGACTTCGAACATCAGACTTGGACTTCTGACTTTGAATTTCATACTTCAGATTTAAGACTTCGGACAGACTTCGAACTTCAGACATCAGAATTCAAACTTCAAACTTTGAACTTTAGACTTAGAGTTCGGATTTTAGACTTTGGATATACTTCGGACAGACCTCGTCCTTCGGATTTTGAACTTCGGTCTTTGAATTTCAGACAATATAGGCTACTTCAGATTTCTTCGAACTTTAAGAGTTCAGACTTTGGACTTGAAACTTCAGACTTTAAAGTTCAGAGTTCAGAAACCCCCACTGGGTTTTAATACTTTAAACAGTTAAATAATAAAGTAACACCATTTTCTATGACTTGGTCTTTTGATTAAAATAAGCAAAACAGTTAAGCAGCTTTAATAATTATTGTGAGACAGCTCCATTTAGCTGTCCGTAGAACAATAACCACGAAGGTCGACGCAAGCTCTACTTCAGTGCCGTCAGGCTCTAGTTTTAAAACGCAATAGTCTGTACAGACTTTTACAGTTAATAAATGATTGATTAATTGATTGATTGATTGATTGATTGATTGATTGATTGATTGATTGATTGATTGATTGATTGATTGATTGATTGATTGATTGATGGATGTATGAGTATGAGAGAGGACGCTCTTTGATAGAGTATCTGCCTGTCACGCTTCGATTCTCGCTGATCTTAAATAAAAGTGTGTCGTTGTTATTCTCACCCGGCTGGCTTGGTCGCCTGTCACAGACACGGCTGACCAGATCCTTATTGAAAAAAAACCCCAATAGATGCACCCCAATAGATGTTTAAATATAAACAATTCAAAATTCGAATCGAGCAGTTATAATCGGTAAAATGGCCGCCATTTTGTCTAATTGTTGTAGTCTTTAACCAACAACCCGATCACTGTCTTGAAAGGCAGTGGCAGACAGGCAACCCATCTGATTCTCACCTGGAGCTCCAATGATCGCTGCCCGTTTCAGTTATATAGAAAGACAACAGTGCCGCCAATGATAGGTGGAGTCAAACCATTTCTAAATCCTTGATGATGGATAACAGTTACCGGGTTCAAATTCTGACCGAATGTTGATCATCGGGCTTGTGCAGGCCTACAGCTCCAAACTGTTCAAATGCCTGTCGTGTGCAGTGCTGCCTATGCTATCGTTAAATTTCTGGTCTGTAGTTTACTTAATTTGTCACCCGAAAAAATTATGACATACCAATAGTACATATAGGCCTACTTAGGGCTGTCTATTGTCGCAATATCCCCACAAAGTTCAGAAAACGACGATTTTAACCCTTGCAACGCAGAAAATATCTGTGTATAAACTATGGAGATCAAAGGGTTTTTCAATTTGAAGTCACCATAAATGTCTTGGTTAGCTCTTTCTGCGTCATTTAAATACATATGTCATAATTGTGTCTACGGCCATTATACATCTTAAACTCTTCCAGAGTTGGGATCAAATTTAAACGTCAGAATCTGACGTCTATGGACGTCAGATTCTGACGTCTAAAATCGGTCCCCGCACTGAAAAGGTTAAGTCCTGAAGTCACTCACTTTTTTTAGGGCCAAACATGATGTGATAAATGTGCAGCGTGACATCGCAGATTGGTTGAAGCAAAATTATACAGATGATATTCTGCTTCACCCCACAATACAGTACTTGTCTGAAGGCGAAATGAAAAACATTCGTGCTAAAGCAGACCCAGGAGTTACTCTACGAATAGGTAGGTTTGATGTTAACTTTTGAATAAACATGGTAAACTGACGAAAAATTATAATTATTTCAAACACGTCTCTTTAATTAGTCCAATTGCTAATATAGGACATCCTTAAAACAAGAAATACAATGTAGTATTTGTAGGTGAGGCGATGCACATACATTAGCTTTTTGTCGCACCTTCAGCCTATACATGCTGTTCATTTGACAAGTTGGTTCAAGTTACCTTACATAGTAACATTACAAATCTACCCCACATGCTATTAGTTCTTAACTGTTCAAATTATTCACTTGTGTGTAATTTAGTAGTCTCATTATCACCATTCATCACAAACGGAAATGTTATATTTTGTTACCAAGTTAGTAGCTCCTGAATAAACTTTATCAAGTTTGTCTGCATGTTATTTCGTAGATACAGAGAAGAAAGTGATACATATGGAGGGATATATTCTAGATGTTATGGCTACACGAAGACGCCTTACCCAGATGATTGAACAAATTGCACCTGATGATGGAAATATGAGTCTAAAGGTAGAACTACCCTCATACTGGAATAGCTTCAGGTAAAGTATAAAGGTTTTCCAATTCATTGCATTTTAAAGTCTCTACCCACTATGTGGTGGATACTTATTGTTTGAATGCTGTCTATTCTTGTTATTATTATTATTATTATTATTATTATTATTATTATTATTATTATTATTATTATTATTATTATTATTATTATTATTACAAGTTAATGCATATGGATTATCCGCGGTAGTACTTTTCTAAATTTCTTGCTAGTATAAATCAACCATATAAATTAAGTTGAATAATATATAATAAGTACATTTTAATGGCCATATGCCTATGGTCGAAAGATTATATGTTCTGAAGGGTATGTTGGGAAGGTTATATGGTTATACTATCAGATAGCAATTGAAGTTAAAATATTACTCTTATTATTGTTACAATTATGATTATTATAAACTTATATTATACTGGTCGGCATTAGGCTAAATTTGTTTGTTGGATAATTGGAGATACAGCTTTGCAAGGTTGAAAAAGCCGAAACAGCAGTATCTGCTTACTTAGGCCTAGATACATCTTTATCTATCCAGTTGTCTTCTACCGGCAGACTCCTTGATATCACGTATATGTGCTATGAGTTCAGAACCCCCCTCTTCCCTGCCCAACTCCTGCAGGCCAGACAATCTGACCTGAGTGTGACCTCCATACCACAGTCAGTAAACCGATGACGTCATAATAAATATTCATGATGCTCACACCCCCTCCATTTCGTACAGGCCTGACACACACCTGTTGTCAAGGTCAGATTGGTAGTCTGACCGTCTGGCCTGACTGGGCAGGGTGGCCTAGATACTGCTTTTTGGCTCTGCACAGTATCTGCTTAATTGTAAAGTTGCTTACTTGTAATGTAAACAAAGACTGCCTTTTAGCTTTGCACAGCAGTGTTATGTAGGCGTATCACACACCACACACGGGACATTCAGCTTAATAATGATTTGACGTTTTCATTCATAACTTTCTGCTCAAACATACGAAATATCTGTGTGTTTTATCAGATAGCAGTCGAAGTTCAAATATTATTCCTATTATTGTTGAATTTATGATTGTTATTATCTTATCACAAGAAATAAAAATTGGTCGATATGCAAAAAATGTTGCTAAAATCCAGTCAAATCTGGTAAAATCCCAATTATCGCCCAGCCAGGCTCTTTATTTCAACTGTCCAAACTCACCTCATGTTGCTTCAGCAACAGGCAATCTAGTGGATTTTAGCCTTTTTTTTCTTCTCATATATTCTCCTACAGTTTTAATCCGATCAACTGGACATTTACACACTTTGTTCACCGGAGACTTAGGTACCTTCTTGTAATTTTTTTCATTGTAACCCCCGTGATTACAGTGAAATAACGAATTAATCATTAAAAAATGAAACTTTTAACTCGGCGGGTTTGGGGGCTAGACGACCAATTTTAGGTCCAACGTGATCCCTAGGCCCTATTGCGTCGCGTGGTACCCTAAGCTTATTAAAATAAAGGTGCTCAACCATATATGTGCTTTCTTTGTAAGTTATATTCTTTTGGGTCATTTCGTTGTTACACGGATCGATGCGCCGTGAGCTACGTAGGTAGCACTTTTGTAGGAGTTTTTGACCGAGTTAAAGCAGTTTAAAGTTTGCATAATGTGACGATGACGTCATCATATCTCGTACCGTTTTTTCACGTTTTGGTTTATAACTTTTGTTTAAGAGGTTTGTAAGACTATTTGAAAACATCATGTTTCTTGCTTTTTTGTCAACTTTATTATGATACTTTGAATGGTAATATTACTCCTATTATTGTTATAGTTATTATTATTAGGTCTTTAAGGGGAAATTATTATTATTAGAAGTTGGAAAAGTTCATATTTGCCATGCAAAAGTAAAATCTAGTTTCATTATCGTCTGTCCTTCACAAACGATGCAAGGTTTTATGTGACACAATGGTTTGCAAACATGATGAAGTACGTGTCTAATTTAATATACAACAGACTAAACGTGGTGTGGTAGTGATTTAAATGAGTTAAGTAAATACATATTGTAAGCCGTTCATTTAAACGAATAACTGGGAAAGTTAAGACCAGTCCGAATGCATAGAAACGGTAACCTTCATTTACCTTTTTTTTAATTGTATACTTAATTAGGTCACTATTGACTAAAGTTAGGTTAGCGAGTCTTTTACACACTCGTAGACATATAGTGAACCTTTAAAAACTACACGTGTATGTTTCTGATGGGTAATTGTTTGAAAATTACTGTTATCTGACTATTTATAAGTTCAATATATTTTTGTAAAATTTGTCGATTTACCAGCAAACAAAAAACGTTCACTCAATGTTGGTTTAACTTTGGTCTTTTTCTACAATGCTGATCAACCTGTCGTTTTTGTTTGGCTCAGTTGGGCCACCAGTTGGTATGCTGTTAAAAAGTAAATCACTAACCACGATTACGAATTATTATTATCACACACCAAATAAAAAGAAAATTACTATTTTGATTTCTTATCTGATAAATGTATTTGCCTAATAATTATACAGAAACACACAAAAATATGAAGCTTTAATGAAAAGTGCCCCAAAGATCGTAACTGTCGACAAGAAGATGTTATCAGCTGTAGAAAATATAATAAAGTTAACCTGGAGAGCAGATATTGTAGGTCATGGACAGGATGCTGTGAATTTATCTCATAGTAAAATAAAAGGTATGTCTAATATGTGTATCACCTGAGACAAAATGCAGCAAAATATGTAAAATTGTAAGCATTATAGTAGGCCTAATCTATTTTTCATAAAGGCTAACGCGGTGATGCTCGGAGGTAAACACGAGCACTAATGTTATGCAAATTATACAATTTATTACTTATAGTTATATATTCAAAAAAAGGAAGATTGTTTTACGGCCATATTTTATGCAACACGAATAATAACAGGCATTAATTCGTTTTGTGTGACCTTACATTAAACGATGGCTGGTATCGGGATATCAGGATGCTAATAATGTTCAGCATTTTTCCGTTCCCGCCGCCGTCTCCGCCGCCGCTGGCATATCCTCAATTTAGCTCTCACTAAAAAGTTTACTGATATTTTTTTTTTTTGACGTGTATGACCTATGTCACAGGGTAATTCTTCACATATATTTTTTTGGGCACCGAGCCAAACAATACCATTTTTCAAGATGGCCACCCAAGAAGTTTGTGGGCATGATAACATAAGAAACGTTGGTTGGATTGCATTCAAATTTGGTAGGGTTGTTCACTAAGTATTTCTGACGCTCTGATTAACTTGTGGGTTGAATCCATTAAAAACAAATCCATTAAAACAGGTTTAGAAAAGTTTACTGGTAAATTTTATTCATGTTTCACGTATATGACCTATGTCACAGGGCAATTCTTCCCATATATTTTAGGGGGGGGGGGGGGGGGCACCGAGCCAAAAAATGCCATTTCCCAAGATGGCCGCTCAAAAACTTGTGGTTGGATTGCACTAAAATTTGATGTATCCTATGATGAATCCTTTAAAAACAAAGTGGCTGCCGCAGCCCTTTTAAAAAAATTGACGTGGTGGTGGTAGGCATCATTTTTTTCTAGTTATCCATTAATTTGAATTATGCTGTTTCGAATGTGGTTGTTCGGTATATCTAAAAACAGCATCATACCACGATAGTTGGTGTGTTATCTCCCCGGGTATACCTCAGAATAGCACTATCTATAATGGTAGGTGACTCTGTCCTTCGGTATACCCCAGTAAATCACATTCGAAATCAATCGATTAAAAATTATTTTCCTTTCAATCATCCAGTTAGCTCAGTTGCAATATGTGAGTATATACAAATAAATCAGATAAATGCAAAATGTCACATAATTATATAGCTTTACACTCATTGTAATATATATCATTTGTTAAATTATCACAATGGTTTTACAGTGAAAAAGGTTGAAAGACTAGAAAATCCAAAACTGTGGACAGCTTACTTCCGGAAGAAGAATGATATGGTTTTTCGAAATAACAAAATTGTACCTGTTTCAAATTTGAGTGGAAGTACAGCGGTACGCACGGATGACTCTAAACTACAGAATCAAAGTCAGACAAGTACAACATCAGAAATAAATGAATCTTGGCTTTTTCATGGTACCAATAAAAAGTACATTGACAAAATCAAACACCAAGGTCTGGACTTCCGGGTTGGATCAGAAGGAGGCATGTTTGGGAAGGGTATCTACTTTGCAGAAAGTGCAACTAAGGCAGACCAATATACAGGTTAGTATTCATCTAGCTACATGTATCGCTCATTCTAATTATCTAAACCACTTTGTTATTGTCTGCCATCGCCATCCCCTCTTGGAAGATTTATCTTTATGTCTGATTGTCTGTTCATCCACATGTTCCTTGTTTATTGTAAGCTCATCAATAATTGGCCGTTTCCTGTCCTTGCCATGGCTGAAACCCACCAACCGCCTGTAGTATGTACCTAAGATGCCTAGGTCCAATCGTTAATAGGATAGTTGACTAGCCTTAGCTCGTCACAATACCAGATGTCTTCCACAGAATAATCTATATAATATACATTTCTAGAATGATCAGTTAAACACAGCTGCAGAAATTCATAAATAATAACAATATTTTACAACAAGTTACCTTGGATAAACCAGTCAGCAAATCGAAAACCAAAGAGGAACTGATTTCGAACTGTTGCTCAAACTGCTCACCTTGTGAAACGGCCAATAGCAGAGAAAGATAAAGCTTTTTGAGAATTTATCAAATCTTAGCAAAGCATATGTATATGTGCACACCGGCGTCAAGGCTCCTGGGCTTCTTGTAATGTGCTAATCTTGGCAGACCCTTCAAAAAGTGAGCACAAATATGCCCACCATGATTAACAAATTAAAAGCAATGTTGTTCTATAAAACAGCGCCCTGAAAGGCGCCTCGCCTATCACATGTAGGTGCTAGGTTTATGGGCTTATTTGTGGCACTTGGGTAGTTCAGCGGAATCATCTGCATTGCTAAGTGATTTCATTAAAATCAAACCAATCAATTTATGTTTTCACAAGCTGAAAAAATTGACGTTATTTGCATAAGTAGACCGAAGCTCATATTCAGCTGTCATGGCTGAAGTTTGTGGCTGAATTAAACATGTATCATAATGGAGATTAGTTTAGATAAATGTCACCTAATTAGTACCGGAATATGGTTAAAAAGGGATCATGTGGACTTGGGTACCCTCGGAAATTATTTAAAGTGCCAAAATCGAAAAAAAATCAAAAGGGAGTAGACATTATTCTTTATTTTCAATCGATGTTTGGAAATTTATGTCACACTGATGGCTTAGATTATGTTCGAACAATAACAAAAATAGGGTGAAAATATTATTCTTACTTTGACGCCATCGATTTTTGTTTTGAAGACGATTTTTTTCTCAACAATTCAGATTCGCATGTGTTCATATACTTAAACTATAATGATGTCTGGATGGGTTCAAGATGTCGCCGATCAGAATCAAATGTCCCCCAGTGGTCCAGTTTTATTTTGAACAAGTGTTTAAATTGGATTTTTCTTTCATTCAAAATATTATCTGTCGAACATGACTATAATTAAAAATGGGTGGTCCTGGGATATGTTCTACTTTTAAAATAATCCTGTTATAAATATGTATCTTATTTATATTATTTTAATACTGATAAAATTTGTTGTTTCTCTACAATAATAATTATTTTCTAACAGATGACAAGAACGCAAGAACTTCTGGTGATCATACCATGTTTTTATGCCGTGTGTTGCTGGGCAACGCCTTCGTCTGCACGACTCCTGCAAAATATCAGCGCCCGCCGTGTTGTCAGTGCCAGCAAACTGAATGTAACCACATTGACACTCCATATGATTCCGTGATTGGCACCCATCGTACTCCTCAAACTCCGCTGCTGTTTAGAGAGTTTGTCATCTATGATCAGCCACATACTTATCCTGAGATCATAATCACATACGAACGCGTGTGAAACAAAACAACTGTAATAGAGAAAGCTAACAAGGTACAATGACATATCAACGCATATAGGCCTACATTATTTTGCTCAGTGTGCATGCGATTACTTGGAACGTCTAACTATATCAAAATTTCACCACATTACCATAACCACGTACGTGAGAAAGCCAATATGAACAACTAGCTCTCCATAGCTCATCCACCTTGAAATCTGAAGCGGGAGGAATATTGTTTCGATGCAGCAGAGTGACATTGCTATTTGGTTTGGATCCTTGTTCGTAGAGGAAAGAGGGGGCGTTGCACTGCAGGGTCTCCCGGAGGCCCTTTTAAGGGGAGTCTCCCCCCTAAAACTGGCCACTTCCCCCCCAAGAAAACTGCTCGCACAGCTACTCCTCCCCCAATCACTCTCACCCCCCCCCCCCAAAAAAAAATAAAATAACAACCCACAACATCCTCCAGGAAACCCTGGCGGCGTTGCAGGTCTACTGTTCTTATAACTGTAGATCGTCACAGTGGCGGATCCAGGAATTGACAGACGGGGGGGGGGAATGCCGATTTTTCAAATCAGAGCTGGTACTTATATGCTCTAGAGGGGTCCGGGGGCATGCTCCCCCGGGAAATTTTGAAAATTAACTCCTCAAATGACTCATTTTTTGGTTTTTGGGACCCTGAACGGGGGGGGGGGCGCAGCCGGCTCGCGCTCCCCCCCCCCGTTCAGGGTCCCAAAAACAAAAAACTCTGGATCCGCCACTGCGCCAGTTATATATGTGTATTGGAACCTATACTACATAACGATATCGTGTCTCGCAGACTAACTACATGGACCTGTAAAATGGCAGGTTTAGTAATTTGTTGAAAACGCAAAATCTAGTTATTGTTTTTTATCATGTGTGAAGAAATGTTTGCGTGAGTGTTGAAGTTGTCACATATTTCATGGAAACACAGATATATATTTTTGGCTCATGATACTTGCATAACATTGCTGTATTAAACCTTTCGATGTGCGCACCAAATATACCTATACTTTTTAACCCGTAGAGCTCTAAACTATTCAAGGTAGATTTTCAGTCGCTCACTCATGCCCTTTTGAATTGTTTGTTTGTATTATTCATTCAGTTAAAGCTGGAATTGCTGACGCAATTTCCAGCTTAAAATGACGAAAAATGATTCAATTTTTGTTGATCAATACAAAACGAATGATTCAGCCCGCGAAAACCTAAGCTCTTTTTTCAAAGGAGGGCTAGACTAGCCCAATACCTGGTATTTACTGGTTTACTGTACAATGACAAAATATGTTTATATGACAGCATGTAGGCCTACTATAAAAGTCAAAGTAGTCTAGTCCGTTTTAAGTGTTTGTTGATGCAACGCATATTATCAACATCACTGCAAATACATTTGACTTGCATTTATGCGACAACAGTCTGTATCCTACTTTGTATGTAAATACATATCGCCAATCACGTTTGAATCCTAACTCTATTTCTGCCAGCTATAGTAAACATATCTATTATTTAAATATACATGTACACTACCCCTTTTGAGACTATATTTCAGATGGTGAGCCTACATTTTTTGTATTTAGATAGCTTTTAACGATTTGAATCCACTTGTATAGCAAACTATACATTGTAAGACTTGTCATGAGTATCGCGCTGTGATATGTAGCACAACCTAAAAAATAGTTTGATTGTTCTTTTTTTTATAGATGTATTGAATATAAATATCGTTCAAATAAAATCTATGAAAGGAGTTATTTACTATTAATTCGACATCCAAAAGATAATTATGCCTTGTAAAACGCGCTGACCCCATCGGAAGTCGTGATTCGTTATTTTAGCTCAACAGAAATGCTTCTAATTAATTAGGAACAAGAGTCTTCTCAGTGACAGTTCATGTTGGTGATTGAGAGCATGGTATGGCTACTTACGAGAGGGGGTTATCATGGTTATAAGTGTTGAGACGATGATCGTGGTGGGGCGCATGTGTGCTCCCTTTTTGAAGCGTTTGTCGGAATTAGCACATAACAATGTGTTACCGTTAACAAGACCACAGAGGCTTAAATAAGTCTTCTTTGTCCAAATTCCCCACAAAAAAGTACTCCTGGAACCCAAGTTTAATTGTTTTAAATAGTGATGTAATATTTCAAGTAGACCATCATAAATAAGCAACGACTTGACGCAGCATTGTAAAACTTGGTACATAGCTATAGAACCCCTGTGCTTTAATGTTGCATAGCTGTGAAAAGATCACTCCGATGTCATTTCAAGGTCAAAAAAGCTGTTTTTTATTGGCTACTGAAGATTCGCATCATTGCGAACCGTGAAATCTTGTATGAGGAATAGGGTATCTGTCAGGCACAGTCTGCGCATTTAAACTCATATAGTCGCCACACGGCCTCCAATCTCTGTTCTTTTTTGGGACCATGTGGAGCTGTCGCTGCGCTCGCTCACTCCCAGTTAAATCATCTCGTCGAACTCGCGTTTCGCAGTTACTAATTAAGGCTCTCCCCTACCAGGGGGAGGCTTTTTTATTTTTGTACGGTTTCGTCCGGCGGCGGCGCTGCGCATAACTTTCTATACCATGTCACCCTGATATCTACAAAACCGCTTTTTGTATTCATTTGATGTTAAACATACTGGATAGTGGTATTAATTCCTAGCCTGCATCAATTTTTCAGAAACTTCAGAAAAATAGCCGGGTCATGGCGGCCATCTTTTTTCGTCAAATTAGGACCTTGTCACCCTGATAACTTCAAAGCCGCTTATCCGATATACTCAATATTCAACATACTGCATAGTAGTATTATTTCCTAGACTGCATCAATTTTTTAAAAAGTTCGGGAAAATATCTGGGTCATGGCGGTCATCTTTATTCTTATTTCGTCAAATTAGAACCTTGTCACCCTGATAACTTCAAAGCCGCTTATCCGATACACTCAATATTTAACGTGCTGCATGCTAGTATTAATTCCTATACTGCATCAATTTTGCAGAAAGTTTTGAAAAATATCCGGGTCTTGGCGTCCATCTTTAATTTTTTGTGGTCAAAATAGCACCAAGTCAGCCTAAAGCTGCTAGCCTCTGCCTCATAAAATTACTTGATAATTACATGGACAAATTGATTATCTTGTAAAATTATATTTAATGTTTAACTTTTATTTGAAAAGTGTGAGGGGGAGCCCTGTGTCTATGATATATTTGTAACACTTATTTCTTTTATCCGTGACGTATAATAGCCTAGCAGGAGATCGCGTCTCAACCGGCTCGCCAGACGCAAGAGTCGCTACCTTGCGCTGGTCAATCAGTTTAAGGTAAACACAAGGTTCGCTGCACATGGGCGCTTTATCACCGAATGTTTGGTGGTAATAGGTCTACCTGTGCATTATCCGTGTGAACTAATTGCGAAGCATATATATTATTTTGCTGTCTGTCGGGCGGCGGTGCGGTAGGACAGGCGACCTTTTGGTTTACAGGTCTGTTAGCTTGATTCCAAGCATTAGGTATAAAAGGTTTTACGTTAACATCTGGAAAAGCTGCAATTTAACAAATGTTTTGTGGTCTCTGCTGGCTGCAGACGGCTTTTTGTTAAAATGTTTCTTCTCCACACCTGATGTTTATAGGCGCTCCAGACGTTTCGAAATGCCTTCTATAAGTCTGAGTATTTTTAAATCTAAATCCTTCGATGCTGTGTTGATCTCAGATACTCTCACATGTGTGCCTTCCGTCGTTTTCCGAAGCTAAGGCTCGATCTGCCAGGTTGGCTAGACTCTCCAACGATGTGCTGTCTGGCTGTATAGCTAAATGTGCTCTGATGGATGTCGGCATCTGTCGGATGAACGCCTGGCGTAGGACAGCTTTGCCAAGTAACAAGTAATTTATTTTGATTGTCCTCTTTTGTAGAAGACAAGACAGAGTTGCCAGGAAGGCACATGACATAGTATATACAATATTCACATTTTGCAATATTAAAATTTACATATTATTATTTTCACAAACATAGCCAGCTTTTTAAGGTTTTCACCCTTAGTCTGTTGAAAAAGTTTATGTAGGTAAAAGGTTGAAGGTCTTACGTAATATTTTGAATTGGTCTGGTAATTCATTTAAATAACTTTCGAAGCCAAACGATGTTTTAATAATACGATAAACTGTACATTTTCCTCCTTGTGATATAATTTAGTGCCATTTTTGAATAAACTGATCTTTTAATCTTATCTTCACTGAATGTTTGAATACTTCGATAGAGCAAGGCAATGATTGATTCAACCATAATCCAGAAAATCCGCAATCGTTCAGCGTTGTCTTAACAGTTTCCACCCATTCAGACTTAAATTTTTTTTTTTCATCTAATGTATATAATAAAGAGTAGATCGTATTAGAGATCTTGTGTTTTTCACCAGAACATAATCTTGTCCAAAATGTTAGCATACGTGATTTAATATCAACATCCAGGGGAATTGCACCCAATTCTCCATAAACTATCATAGAGGAAGTGAACTTATTTACAGATAACACATATTTAAAAAATCTAAGCTGGAGTCTTTCAAGTATGTCGCATTTTTAGCTGCCCCATACTTCAGCTCCATACAACACTACCGGTTTGACAAGTACATTGAACAGTTTTAACATTATATCCATCGGGAGAGATAGATTTCTGGATTTTTTAAGTAGAGCAAACATCGCTCTGCATCCTTTCTGATATAAATGTGATTTTGCTATTTTAAGTTTGGCATTGTAGTTGAAGACTAATCCTAAGTATTTATACTCCTCTACAGTATCAAGTATAAATTCTCCGAAATTAAAAATATGGTGTCTTCTTAATTTTCCTCTGGAAAAAATTAGAATTCGGTTTTATCTACATTGATGTGCAGGTCGAAAGTATCACAATATTTTTTCATTTCATCCAATGATGCTTGTAGGTCATTAGGATTTTCAGCAAGTATTACTGTATCATCAGCGTACAAAAGTATATACAGTTTAAAAAATGTTACAATTTCTTCATTAAGATGCTCTTTTTGTAAGTTTTCTATGTATTTTAATCCGTTGCATTTTTGCGATATGAACGACTTTAGGTCGTGTAGATATATGGAGAACAGAAGCGGAGACAAATTTTCTCCCTGTCGTACACCGATGTTACAGGTGAAAAAGTCTGACTGTTTCTCTGCTGTTAATGCTACGCTAGATTTGGCTTTTTCATACATGTTTTTTATGATATCAAATAATTTTCTTGAAATCCCAGAGGCTAGCATCTTTGACCACAACGTTGATCTATTTATAGATTCTAAAGCTTTTTTTTATAATCGACGAAACAACAGTACAATCGCTTACGCTTACTGAGATACAGATCAGCTAGTGATTTCACAACAAATAGGTGATCAATAGTTGAGAAATCCGATTTAAAACCTGCTTGTTCTGCTTGTACAATATTGTTATTTTCAATAAAAATGGTTAATCTTCTATTTAAACAGCTTGTGAACAGTTTACCAAAACAACTCAGCAGTGAAATTCCCCTGTAGTTGTTAAGATCATTAGGGTCACCTTTGTTTTTGTAAATAGGCCGAATTACGCTCCGACACCAATCGTCTGGCATGTGCCCTGATTCTAAGATCAAGTTAAATATTGTGGTGTAGGAAGGAGCAAATTCGTGGCGTGAATGTTTCAGAAATTCGTTTATTATTTGATCTGAGCCCCCCCGATTTATTGTTTTTTAGTTTTGATATAGCTTCCACAATTTCCTGGGGTGTAAAAGGTCTGTTTAGTATTTCATTAGGAGGTATGTTGTTCAGCTCACCGTTCGTTTCACATGCATCGCCACTTTCATTCCCAAGAGCGAGTTTCTCAAAATGCTCTTTGAATATATCTAAAGAGATGTTATGATGAGTTTCTGATGTTTTTCCCTATTTAATTATTTTCCAATACTCTTTGGGATTTTCAGACTGCAGTTGGCGTTATTTGTGAATTAATTGTTGTTTATATTTGGAATAAGCTTTATGCACTATTTTTTTATATTTTGTGCTGGATTTTCTTGCGAAATTTAAGTTTTCCAAACTTTGTTCTCGTCTATAGTTATTTCTGCATTTTATCATAGTTTTTCTAGATGTTTCACAAGACTCGTCATACCATGGTTTGTGCGGTAGTTGTCTTCTTTCTTTAGTGCATCACTAATGACATTAACAATATTATTAATATCATCATCTAACAGACTGCTTTTTATTCCTGCTTGATGTATAGTCTCTTCAATGTTGTTTTTAAACTTAGGCCGACGAACCGAAACCGGAAGTCTTCTGAAGTCCCCTTAGGAAACGAGACGGTATGTCGGCTCCTAGTTTTTCTCCCGAAATAACTTTGTTAACTCGTTCCTCAGACCTCTTCTTTCAATTGATACCTCCTTGAGGTTGAGGTATTTTTGAGTGCAAAATGGTTGTAATAAGACGTCACGCACATCCGATGCCACCTCACCTGACAAAGCCGCACAAGTCAGTCGATAACGTTCGTCGTTGTCAATTATATCATGCAAATCGAACTGTGTTTCGATTTGCGTCAGCTGGATAAAAATTTGCTATTTAAACTTGGGAAGATTCTTTGATCGCCTTGACGACTGATGATAAACTCGAGATGGGCTTCTTGAAGAATCATCTAATAACTTTTCAGCGCTCTTTGACGCATCTAAATAAAACCTTCCTCTAAACACCGATTTCTGAGAAACAGTACTTCTTACATTCACTCACTAATATCTGAATTCAAAACTGCCCTTAAATCCGGTGATAGTGTTAACTCGACTAAATAAACAACATCATTAGAAAATTTGGGTGGCATTTTTTTTTAGGGGCGGGGGGTTAACTTCTAGATGATTTTACACATTCATTTTTTTACATACACTGTATGAACTATGTGCCTGTGCAATTCTTCTCGCTTATTTTTCGTTGGCACTCAGCCATAAACGGCCATTTTGTAAGAAAGCTTAAAAGTGGTCATGATAACTTATGAACTGTTGGTTGAATTGCATTCAATTTTGATAGGCTGGTTCTGATTAACGTTCAAAAACAAAATGGCTGACGGCGGCCATTTCAAACAAGATGCACCGAATTATTACATTTTGTTTTACAGTATATGGTACGCTATCTAGCACAGATTTCCAGTATATTACAGATATTAAAGTCAATCATGGTCGCAAGTTGGCTATTTTTTAATTTTATTAATTACACGTAGTTAACATTTTTCAGGGCATATCCCTCCCTAAAACCACACATTTTGTTTTATACTTTAATTTATAGTAATGGTCTACCTTAAATACCTTACATAAAGTCTCAGATGTATTGAAAATATCACCATAGCGTTCTGTTCATGTTACTTTTTTGAATAATACCCAGTTTTTTCTTAAATTTAAAACTCAATATTACTAAGATTGCCACGTCCATCAAACAAATTTCCAGAATTCTTCAAGAATTTTTAAAATATATATCTGGTTTTCAATAGTAAGAATGTTAATAAATATGACAAATGTTTTTACACAATTATATAGTACTTCTAAAGACGTTTTGTCAAAAATTGTATTATTCCAAGGCTTTGAGTGATTTAAAAGACAGTGATAAAAAAAAGTGTAGAACTCAGTCAGGCCTATAGCCAATATTTGCACTTAAAAATGTTCTTTATTGCCTATCATACATTAGTGTTTACATTTTAATAACCATCAACATGTATTAAACATATTATGAGTATTATTGAGAACAGGTTCTGTATTTCCATGACATTCACAATAAATAAAAAAGAAAAATAAATTAGCAATTTGTACAGGCCCGCATCATCAACTTATTTTTTCCAAACATTTTATCCAAATCAAAATGTAGTCAGGTAGTGTTCATATACATAACTTTATATTTACATTTGATTTCACATGACAGACAGAAGCTCAGGCAGGATTTGTAAATCACAGCAGCGAGACACAAGTTAAAGTGGGTAAAAAATGGTCTTATCTGATTTTATGTTTCAAGATTAAACCCCTTAAAGTACAGTAGTTCATACAACAGACTAGAATTCTCTGTATAACCCATATCAAATGGTTGTTTATTTTTTTGAATAAAATGCCAGCCTAGTTGCACATAGCACAGCAAAAAAAGAATACTTCTCATTTTGAAAAATGGTCCGTCTCATCATGTATGCAAATACACATATGAATTATCAGGTATCAATGTATATGTGCCGATGAATGGATTAATGTGATTGTAAAAACAAACAAAAGTTAAAATAATACCAAGCATTAGACACTGTTAGACTAGTGTTCCTTATAAATTACAGATTGATATGAACAGTATTAGGTTTAAATGAAAATTTTGTAAGTCAAGTTTCAGTTTTTGCATTGTGCTCTTCTAATGCTTTCTGTTCCTTCTGATATCTGTAACAAATATTTTATTCAATAAATTAATCTAGGTTTCCAATTTATATACATGTGGACCTACATATAAATATGATAATGCCCAGAAGTTTAGCATTCTAACATTTTGCATTTAACTGTTCTTTGGTCACAATTTGTCAGCACCCAATTTAAAAAATTTATTTTTTACCCACTTGGAGTATGTCTCCATTTACAAATATTTTTATTTAACTGTTGATGAAAAATAGACATCCACCGAATTGAATTGTTTAATAACATCTCCCACAAAATATATTATCAATTTCTTTGACATTTGATTCAGTTTGAAAACTTGTTATGCTTGTTGAAACTGTATACATGTCATGTATATATGGGTCTGGCAGGTCCCAAGTCCTAATGTTATGTCCTAATGGTATTTCCTCTGATTTTCATTCCCTTTTTTCGAAGCCCTTAAAGCGCTACATTAAATAATTGAAATTTTTACCCACTTGAAATTGTGTCTCCACCGCAATCCACAATTTCCAGTGAGTAAAAATTACTCTAATATACACAAGTTAAAAAGCATAATACAGGGATGATAACTGGTCACAGAGGCAAACCACAATTCTGAGAGAAATTCATGACCAAAAAGGGAGAAACTACCAATGACAAAAAAAATCGGAAATCTGCTAATCTGGGAAATTTATCATCCCTCCTAGTGTTCTACAGATCTAGCAAATTTAATGTTCATTTTCCCTTCAAATTACTTTGTTTGAGTGACAAATAAAAAAGATTAAAACGGCCATAGATGTGATATAACTTTAAGGGTTAAAATGTGAATAGTTGTCGCAACTACCAAATTTCAAGAGTAATTTTCACCTATTGTTGTAAAATTTGTTGACAAAATTATAATTCTGTGAAAATGTATATTTTTATTCATTAATATTTACCTTTTTAACATGTTTAAGCACTACCTGGCAAATACAATGCCTTGACTCTATGTTGGCTCAAAGCAGGACCAGCAGGTTCCAACATTATTCCAACATAGGGCCTGTATATTGTGCAACTTACTGGTATATTCTTGCCAGCTGCCAAAAACCTGTGATTCCCAGAAATATATTTACACTAAACAGATTCCAATTTTTCGGCACAATCACCATTGAATAACGAGACCAAATTGTTCCTGTATAAACAAAGTGAAGAGTGGCAATTCACAAAGAAAATTATAGAAACCAAAGGTTTTTTATTCAATTTAAATCATCATAAATGTCTTAGTTAGCTCTCACCGGTTCATTTGAATACCTATATTAGCGGTCTACGATCATTAGAAATATTTTTACTTCTTACAGTGCTGGGATCGACTTTAGTCGTCAGAATCTGACGTCTGTAGACGTCAGATTCCGATGACTAAAGTCGATCCCCGCACTGTAAAGTTTAACCTTTGTGCTGTTGAATTGTTTGTTGTTTGGTTGGTTTCTATTTTTCATTCATTTGAAGATATAAAGCAATTTCCAGCTTCACATAAAGAAAAATATCTAATATCTAATTTAATTATTCGATTTAGTAAACACCTGAGAAAATGTATTATAAATTTTAATGGAATTTTATTTTGTTTTAAATTTACTTAAAACTGTAGTATATATCCTAGCAGCACAAAGGTTAAAGGGACCCCTTGGGATGAGACATCTCAATGTTGTCAATTTTGAAAATTTAACTTATATGAAGAAAATTTAACTTATATGAAGCTATATAGCCTACTGATCTTAACTGAAAAGACGAAAAAGTCAAAAAAACAATTTTAAAACACTGAAAAAGAGTGAAATAGTTGTATTTCTAGGTCGTATATTGCCATGTAAACAAAACAAGTCAGCAATATTCAGCACTTTAGATCACATATTCCCACGTATCAGACGGTAAGATCAGAGCAGTCGCCGCTAATTGGTGTCTTGTAGTCAGGACACGAGATGCCACACCTGCAGCACTGATTGTCTACCCAACGCTGGGCCGATGCCATCAGCATGTGGCCCAATGCTGTGAAAACATTCAATCTTCCTTCAGGTATACAAATAGTTTGTTTGGGTTACTTCTGTTTTCATAGAAATGTTGATTAAAAATATTTGTAAAAATATGAAAATTCTGAAAAAAATTAGAACATGATCCGTGGGATACACTACTTCAGTACGGAACTAAAAACGAAAATTGATGTCATCCCAAGGGGCTGCTTTAAGTTAGCACATCGCTTAATCAATAATGATATACATAAATGAAAAATTTCAATAACCATCATTCTTTTAATTGATTCAATGAAGCTACTTTTGTTTTTTGCTGATAATGAGAAACATCAGGCTCACCTGTGGCTGCTAAAGCCGTAGACTGTGTGACACTTAATTTCTCTGCGGGACGGTTATAATCAGCTAGACCAGCAAACACAAGGCCCTTAAAACACAATGATGTCATCATCAAGTCTGATAATTATCCATGGTTCTCATAACTTATACGTTTAAAGTAATTATTATTACTGATATTGATACTGACCCATTTGAAAGTTGGGGCCCAGAAAAAGATGGTCTGTGGTCCTGTAAAAAATAAAACACAATAATAATAAGTATGTACATCTATTTTCTGAACTTTCACTAGCCGATCAACATGTGCAGTTTGCATATTATCTTATATATTAATATACCGTATATATCAGCTAACAAAAGTAGATGCACCTCCTCACCAAGGTAGGGAAAAGAAATATGTTACCTCTAATCCAGCCAAGAGTTTTTACATACTGTATATCGTGTTTGAAACATTTTTATGGTGGCTAGATTTTTATCACCGGATTAGCAACAGTGGCTTAGAAATAATATTGATAGAGAAAGGCCAGACCCTTATGTTGTCCGTACAGTGTAACTGTAACACTACGTCATTGACGTTATGACTGGTGAACATGAATCATGATGAATGAATACTTTTATAATAATGATAAAAGGAAACCATAAGCCTCGCCACACACAAACACTACAACAGCCCTTCAATCAACTTGCGACAGTTACAATATTGGACAGTATGAAAAACAAGTGATTCTTTCATTCTCAGTTATGCTGAAATATGTAGTTTTTTTGCTTGTTTTACCCCGATCCAAAATGGTGAAATCAACTGTCACGTGACAATCCGACTTCCAGAATTACATGACAATGAGCGATTACATAATGACAGTCACAGTATGCAGGTATACGCCCCCCCCCCCCCATAAGTATATGTACCTGCTCTGGACCCCCCACTGCATTCTCAATTCACCCCAAAAAAAAAATCCTCCAGGAAACCCTGCGCAGCATTCCACATAGAACTAATTTCTTTGCATGTTTACAATACTAAACAACATCTTAGAGATCTAAATCTAATATTTGGGACAAAAAAATATTGATAATGCTACAAGCTTTTGAAATAGGTCATGTTTTGTGTTTTTTGAGGTGCTATTATTTTGTGTTTTAATTTGCGCCGATCACCCATGCACCTCCAATAATTATTATTATGGTATTTTAATACTAAGAATACATTTGGAACTAAAATAAGCATCATATTGGTATTTTGAAAGGAACAATATACCACATATTGGCAAGTTGACGGTGAAATACAAGAAAAAAAACAAAAAAAAACAATTTCTAAAATTTGAGCCAATTTATGCCTCCAAATCTTGTTACATGTGTATGTGTCAAATTTCTTCAATGGACGATAAAAATTAATAATATAGTTTAGACAATCCGGTAGTGATCACTTAAAGATCTAGTGTTAAATTAAAAAAAACTGGGATGACACAGGGTTGCCGCTAGGAATGTTTGAGTAGGGGGGTGCTGAGTCGGGGAACCTCCCCCCTGGCTGAAACCCAGGGCTGCTAGGCTATCTAGTATATGATGAATGTATATTTGTCAGAGCTCTGATCCTGACTGCTATCATAAACACACCCCATTTTACTCTATAAAATTGACTAAAATTATAAAGTATAACTATATAGGTTAGACCTATAAATATAAGCTATTTACTCAAAAATCTATTAAAATTAACCAATCAAGATAAAATGTAAAAATAAAAAGCATTCATGCATTGGCATAAATTTCAATCAGTGCATCACATCAGGGCCAGAGACACAAGTGACAAGAAGCTTTTTCGAGCTTAGCCTTATTTGTGACTTGATCAGACAACTTGGACAATTTGGTTGGCCACCGTACCAGTGAAGGATTTACCCGTCTAATGCTGAAATATTTGTCTATAAACTATAGGAACCAGGGTTCTCTGGAGGCCCTTTGGGGGGGGGTCTCTCTCCCCCCCTAAAACTGGCCACTCCCCCCGCTCCGCTTGCACAACAGGTCCTCCCCCCCCCAGTCACACTCAATTCTCCACCAAAACACAAAATCAACCAGGAAACCCTGATAGAAATGTAGTCTCAACCATTTAGGGTTCTCTTCAACTTGAAATCCTCATAAATGTCTTCATTAGCTTTTCCGATTCATATCATTTCAATACATATGTTATGGGTCTATACGGCCATTATAAATATTTTTACTGTAACAGTGCGGGGATCGACTTTAGATGTCAGATTCTGACTTCTACAGAGATCAGATTCTGACACCTCAGTCGATCCCCGCGCTGTAAGAGTTAAGGCCAAATGTTCTCCGGCCATCCAGGTCACTAAAATTTATGATTCACCGACCCTGAGGAAAAATCACCGACCCCAGAACATGGGTGGAATTTCACCAAGATTGTGCACTGACCAGCAGGGCAAGTTGAGTTCAGGATCCATTAGCTTTGAACCAGATCAACTGGCCAGAGGGCTAGTAGAAAAAATAATCAACTAGCCCCACTACGCCTGCTGCATCACGAGCCTTTTTTCCTAACTGCTGACATGCTAAAAGAAATATTTGACCACATTCCACAGTTTTCACCGAGCAAGAAAAATGCTGTGCTAGATCAAAATCTGGGCTAAATTATAAAAACGTCCAAAAGATGGCACCTCAATGTGGCAAACTGTTATGGGGGTAACAGAATCCAAAACATCACCCAGACACTTGAACTTTTTAAAGCAGCTGAAGAAAACTACAGAGATGATGCCGCTGTTGAGAATTTTGATTTTAGATACACCAGAGCACCCAACGAGTGCCCCGCAATACACCTAACAGGGCTAGCCAAATACCATGCCCGGACGCCCGGGGCTAATATCTTTTCACTCTGGGCTACCAGAAGTTGTGTATTTTTGTCTATATAATAAGTAGTCCAGTAGCCCGGAAAGGCATCCGGGCTACCAAACACAACAAGGATTTGTCAACCCCTGCCTAACAGAAGCAAATATACCACATATGCACATAACAATTAGAAATTTATGCATAGCCTCTGTTTCTTTTTTTTCAAGGAAGAACATAACTTTTGATGGATTCTCATCCTTATAGCTATGAAACTTCCATTTTTACCCTTGGTGCGCCCCATGCCGACATGCTAAAAAAAATATTTGACCACATCCCACAGTTTTCACTGAGCAAGAAAAATGCTGTGCTAGATCAAAATCTGAGCTAAATTATAAAAACGTCCAAAAGATGGCACCTCAATGTGGCAAACGGTTATGGGTGTAACAGAATCCAAAACATCACCCAGACACTTGAACTTTTTGAAGCAGCTGAAAAAAACTACAGAGATGATGCCGCTGTTGAGAATTTTGTTTTTAGATACACCAGGGCACCCAACGAATGCCCCGCAATACACCTAACAGGGCTTGCTAAATCCCATGCCCGGACGCCCGGGGCTAATATCTTTTCACTGTGGGCTACCAGAAGTTGTGTATTTTTATCTATATAACAGTATAATAAGTAGTCCAGTAGCCCGGAAAGGCTTCCGGGCTACAAAACACAACAAGGATTTGTCAACCCCTGCCTAGCAGTAGCAAATATACCACATATGCACATAACAATTAGAAATTTGGGCATAGCCTCTGTTTCTTTTTTTTTTTTCAAGGAAGAACATAACTTTTGATGGATTCTCATCCTTATAGCTGGGGCATTCCACAGTATTTTGGACATGGTAGCATGAATTTTTAAAACAGTGCTGGTGTATTAATTCTGATATGTATTGAGAGAAAACATATAGAAGTTATGTATTTTTAAACATTTGATCACATTTGAAAAAAATTGTCACCAGGCGGACATTGAATAGTCGGATTTACAGAAATTATGCGTTGCGGACGGGACATTTTATTTTCCTTATTATTAATTTTTTTAAAATGATTGAAGCTATTTGGTTTTCATAGACAAAGATTGTGATATGTAACAAAGTATATGGTTGTGTTATCCAGACATTTGCTTTGGATGATAGCTTACCAATCATTTTGAAAATTTAAAATGTCCCGTCCGCAACAAAATTTTGCTTATTTTATTTTTTGCTTGAAAGATATAAGGGTTACATCCATTAATCTCAGATTTTGTTCTGACATACAATGGGGGTCATTGAGAGTTGACACAATTTTGACTGTAAAATGAACACTTACTGTTCAAAAAGTGAAAATATGCATGTTGCGGACGGGACAAATCGTTGCGGACGGGACATTTCTGCTAAAGTTTACACCACCGGGGACATCTGGTGACTGAATTCCAGATCATGTAAATGATCATGTGACACATCATGTGACACACAGAAGTGGTACACTAGCTTCAAAGCCACACAGAGCACATGGCATGACAAACAGGTCAGATTTTTAAAATCTAGTTCCATCCACTTATCATATGTCTATATTTATCTATTTTTGTAAGACTATAACACATTATTAACCAAGGAGTGTCTAGAAATGTGAGGTATGCAGAGAAAATTACTGCAACAATTTGTCTGATTGTATCAAACAGAAGGTAGTATTGGGAGCAAATATTTGTGAACAAGAGCAAACTGAATACATGTGTATTCCAGGACCCCAATATATCTGTATATTGTCTAAATCTAATAAATTTATTAGCCTTATTGCTCATTGGGGGGGGGGTCTAGATGTTTGGGAGTTACAACACCCCCTCCCCCCATCGGCAGGCTTTTTTCCAAATTTATGTGATTTTTTTCACTATACTCATCAATTTTAGTTTTTAAACCACTTGCAAATTTTAGTGAATAAGAGGAGTACATGTATAAGCCTAAGGGGCACCCCCCCCCCCCCCTGACATTGTCAGACCCCCCCCCCCCTTACATAAATAATAAGCATGCCTGAGCATTTGAATGCGATCCGCTCACAGTCACCACTTAGGCCAAAAAAATACTTTTGTTTCAGATTACCCGACTGACCCTAGTTAACTACCCCCCCCCCCCCTGATCCGGAGGTTTTCATAGCAATTCCCCCCCCAAAAAAATTAAAAATGATTTAAAAAAAACAGATTTTTATCAGCCTGTAGTTTTGTGTAGGCTTTAGTGCAATTTTAAAGTTTTTTTATTTAAAGTGAAATTGCAAAAAAAATTCCTTACCTACAATAATTTGGAGGGCCGGGGGCCATGTAACCCCGGAATAAAAAAAATAAGAAAATAAAAATCTCCCACCTACATGTGCCCTGTTTGGGAAGGCAGTTTAATCAGAAACAGAGGGGTTTTTTTGTCTTACTTTATTCGCAACACAGCTATATATATATAAACTATAAACTGTTCTTAAATAATTCAGTGTCATTACATACATGTTTATTCTTCCTTGAATCCGCACACAATCAACCTTTTAACTGTTATGTGACTAACAAAGAAATGCTCACTATCGCATGAGGATTATTTAATTTGATGTAATGTTTAGCGATATCAGGCATTCACCTAATAAACTTTTCGCAACAAACAGTTCTAAAATCACTGTTTAACCCTTTCACCACTGAAGCCCGTTTTTATGTGCTGAATGCTATGGCATTCAGCACATAAAAACGGGCTTCAGTGGTGAAAGGGTTAGAGGCCACTCTATTGTCTTCAATTTATACATTATTTAAAAGATAACGGTTGCTGGTTTATATGAGCATGATAAGGGTTGATTTCCACATTTTTAATTATCTTAATCTCCACCTCAAATCCCTAATATTCCTTTTTTTTTAGAAATAGCAAGTAACACAGAAAGATCACACAAATTTAGAGAAAAACTTAAAGATGACGATGAAAAACTTGAGAATTATCGAAAAACTGACAGAGAGAGGAAACAGCTAGCACGCAAAAGGAAGAAAGAATCTGAAACAGACACAGAAAGAAAGCAAAGACAACACAAGGAAAGAGAGAGAAAATATCGACAACGAGAACGAAAACGAGAAGCGTTACACAAGATAACAAGACTACATAAGTCCAGGAGCTCCCGCTCCGAATTAGAATTTGATTTAAGCAATTTTGTATAGGGTTATTAATGCATGTTGTCCTAGTCTAGGTCAAAAATCAAGACGCAAGACAACTAGGTCTAAGAAGCCCAGTCTAAGAGTAAGATAAGAACTAGACAGTCTGTCAGAGATTGCAAACCTCCATTGAAATTAATGATCCTAATCAGTATCCCAGTAATGGTCTACCTATCTGGCACGGTTTACCCGATATCAGGCCAATCGAGTTAACTAGTAGCTGATTTACGGTCATTTTGAATTCGATATAAATTAGTTAAAAACTTAAGGTGCATCCTCCCCCGAAACCTCAAATTTTGTTTTATAGTAATGGACTAACATCTAACACAGTTTGCAAAATATTGGGCATGTGAAAGTAAATAATGGCCGATAGGGGGCCATTTTGAATTTGATCGAGTCAGAATTTTTCAAGATGCATCCTCAGCTGAAATCTCACATTTCATTCTATAGTAATCATCTGGCTATCTAGCACGGTTTACCAAATATCGGCCATGTGAAAGTGAATAATGGCCTAAAAGCGGCCATTTTAAATTTGATCAAGTCAAAATTTTCCAAGATGCATCCTCAGCTAAAATCTCACATTTCATTCTATAGTAATGGTCTAGCCATCTAGCACGGTTTACCAAATATCGCCCATGTGAAAGTGAATAATGGCCGATAGGAGGCCATTTTGAATTTGATCAAGTCAAAATTTTTCAAGATGCATCCTCTCCTGAAATCTCACATTTTGTTTTATAGTAATGGTCTAGCCATCTAGTACGGTTACCAAAAACCGGCTATGTGAAAGTGAATAATGGCCGATAGGCGGCCATTTTGAATTTGATCGAGTCAATTTTTTTCAAGATGCATCCTCTCTTGTAATCTCACATTTTGTTTTATAGTAATGGTCCAGCTATCTAACACGGTTTACCAAATATCAGCAATGTGAAAGTAAATAGTGGCCGATAGGCGGCCATTTTGAATTCGATTGAGTCGAAAGTTTTTAAAAGGCATCCTCTCTCGAAACGTCACATTTTGTTTTATAGTATTGGTCTAGCTATCTAGCACGGTTTACCTGATATCAGGCCTATCGAGGTAAATAATGCTGATTGTCGGCCATTTTAAATTCGTAAGTTAAAAATTTTCAGGGCGCATCCTCCCCCGAAAACTCACACTTTGTTTTATAGTAATCAGGTAATGGTCTAGCCACTTAGCACGGTTTACCAAATATCAGCCATGTGAAAATGAATAATGGCCGAAAAGGCGGCCATTTTAAATTTGATCAAGTCAAATTTTTTCAAGATGCATCCTCATCTGAAATCTCACATTTCGTTTTACAGTACAGGTCTAGCCATCTAGCACGGTTGACCAAATAACGGCCATGTGAAAGTGAATAATGGCCGATAAGCGGCCATTTTGAATTTTATCGAGTCAAATTTTTTCAAGATGCATCCTCTCCTGAAATCACACATTTTGTTTTATAGTAATGGTCTAGCCATCTAGCACGGTTTACCAAATAACGGCCATGTGAAAGTGAATAATGGCCGATTGGCGGCCATTTTGAACTTGGACGAGTTGAATTTTTTCAAAATGCATCCTCTCCTGAAGCCTTACAATTTGTTTTATAGTAATGGTGTAGATATCTTGAGCGGTTTTCATGATATTCCACAATATCAGGCCTGTCGAGGTGAATAATGGCTGATAAGCGGCCATTTTGAATTTTATCAACTTCAAATTTTTCAAGATGCATCCTCTCCTGAAACCTTACAATTTATTTGATATTAATGGTGTAGCTATCTTGAGCGGTTTTCATGATATTCCGCAATATCAGGCCTGTCGAGGTGAATAATGGCCGATAGGCGGCCATTTTTAATTTTATCGACCTGAAATTTTTCAAGATGCATCCTCTCCTGAAACCTCACAAGTTGTTTTATAGTAATGGTGTAGCTATCTTGAGCGGTTTTCATGATATTCCGCAAAATCTTTCAGTCGGATTTACCGATGTTATAAATTAGGTCAAAGTGCTGGGTCAACTTCAAGGTCAAGGTCCAAAAACCTGAAAAGGCACAACTAGGGACCTTAGAGAACATGTATGTGCAATATGACTGTCATCGGCCCAGTACTTTTCGAGATCTGCTCCGGAAACGAAGTGCGCTTTAAAACGTCTAAATAGGTCATAGTTCTGAACCAGAAGTAGGTCAAATTTCAAATACCCCAAAAGGCACAACTAGACCCCCTAGGGGTGTTGTGTGTAAAATTTGAAGACAATCGGATAAGTACTTTCAGAGATATGCTCCGGAAACGAATTGTTTACGGACGGTCCAACGGCCCAACGCCGTCACATCATCATTTTCTCCTCTGCAACCTTGCGTATTGAATTCAGATTAAAAATATTTTAACCTGTCCATTAGCCACCTGGAAGTAACCCACATACCAAAAATTGTTATCCTAGCTTATTTTCTTACAAAGTTATAGGCAAAAGAAGAGGCCAAAAAAGGATCATTTAAAATGTCAGTTGGAAAGATTTAGTAAACACCTATACACTTCCCATCATCAACATCAGAGCTGAGATGGAAAAAAGAACATCTTGGGTCTGATGAAATTTTAATTCAGGAAGATTTTTCAGAAAATTTTACATTAAAGCACCAAGATGAAATAATGGCAGCTCATTGGTCAGCAGAACAAGTCACTATTTTTACTGCAGTTGTTTATTTTTTACAAGAGGGGGCTCTTCAGCACAAGTCATATGCTGTTATTTCCAATGAGCTGAATCATGACAAAAATGCTGTGTTTACTTATAACAAAGCAATTCTTCAAGATATTTCTAAGCAAACCCAATTTACAAAAGTTCATTATTGGAGTGACGGTGCTGCAAGTCAATTCAAGAATAAGTTCACGCTTAGCAATTTAATATATCACTTTGACGACTTCAAAAGTGAAGCCACATGGAGTTCCCATGAAACGGCCCATGGAAAAGGACCTATGGACGGAATTGGTGGTGAAATAAAAAGGGCTGTGTGGAGAGTGATCTTACAGAGACGGGAAGTCATAGTAAATGCAGAACAGTTCGCCAAGGTAGCTGATAGCATCTCCAAAACAATCACTGTATTATATGTCACAGCAGCTGAAGTTCAAGCTGAAGCCCAAGTATTAACACAGAGATGGCGATTAGTGAAACCCATTCCTGGGACCCTCAATGTACATTTTGTAAAACCAAATCAAGGAGGAAGTCTGTCCGTTTCAAGAGTAACTAATTTTTCTGATGAAACACATGCAACACTTTTCAACCATATAGTCTTACCTGATCTTCAAATCGAAAACATTGAGAGTCAAATTGAAACGAGTTGTGCTATTGTTGATACAGAGGTTGTACAAAAAAAGCCTCTGATCCCTGATTTAGGAGTGTGTATGAGTGATTTCATAGTTGTGAAATATGCCTTGCGCAAGTCCAAGCGCAGGTTTCTTGCACAAGTAATACCTTGCCCTGATGGTCGCGAGTCACATTCTGAAATTTTTGTGCAATTTCTTAGTAAATCTGAAACTGGTAAGGGAGACGTGTTCCTATATCAAGAAGGTGATATTTCTTGGATTTCTTTTGAACAAGTAATTCAGAAAGTAAATTGTGTTTTGGATGGGAGAAAAAGGGTTCATGTTTTATCCCCCATTGATGTGTAGAGTGATAAAAGAAAAGTTGTTAAGCTTCATTTTTTTACATAAATAAATAAGCAATTTGATGTGTAGAGTGATAGAAAAAAAGTTGTTAAGCTTCATTTTTTTACATAAATAAATAAGCAATTTTAATACTAGTACTTAGCATAAGCAATTATTTCAACTTTAACCGTTATGTTCACTACACTGTTCTAAAATAATGAGCCCTACAAAAACCAGCATGGACAAGACACTGCCATAGTTATTAGTCGAACTGTTCACTTTTTGTGAGCATTTGTTATATTATGACAATTGAGAAACTTGGTTACCACAGGCGACTGGTATGCAAACTGCATTCTAGTCTGATGCTTTTGAATATACGAGCAGCTGGCGGAAATGAATCTAATTTATTTATTTAAAACTGATGAGCCACCAAACATCATCATTTATGTATGAATTGAAAATTAGATAATGGTTTTTTATTATCTTGTTGTTGTTTATAATTTGTTATGTATTTCCATAGGCAAATTTACTACCTATGCTATTTTGTAAATACATGCTCTGTTGACTTGTTATGTATAGATACTCTTTCTAACATGGTGTCATGCATGATTATCTTTCCAACAGGGTGTCCTGTTTTCTAATGAGTCATCTACAAATGCATATTTAAAGATCAGTCAAATTCAGAATTTTCACATATTCAGCTATGCTAAGAGTGTCCTATTTTTTGTTTTAAAAGTATTCTAAGGATGTTGTACCACCTTGAAAACACATGTATGATTTGAGGTCAATTTGGTGTGAACCTAAAGTGAAATAGATGGCTGTTCACCAAATATGGGCATGAAAATTGACACTTTGTTGATTTTATTTCAACAAGGACAAACCTGCAGCTTAAAAAAAAAAATTTAAATACATTATTATCTAGAAAAAATTAACATTATTTCACATTCTCCAATATTGTTAGCCAAATCTACAAGTATTTTGTCATGATTTCTAACAATTTCATATGTGGGATAATGTCCTGCTTTCTAATTTCAAGTTGGAAAGCAGGACACTTTCTCAATATACTTTGTTGGATATCGTAGATTTGTAGAGAAATATTTGATGTGTTGGACAATAATATGTTTTCAGATAATTTGTTGACGCAGTAAATTTATCTATGTTGAAATCAACCAAAAAATCAACAAAAGTGTCCATTTTCATGCCAATATTTTGTGAGCAGCCATCTATTTAACTTTATGTTCACACTAAATCGATTTTAATTCGTACATGTATGTGTTTCAATCTAAGCAAAAAATTTAACACATTTAGCATAGGTAAATATATGCGAAAACTGAGAATTACTGATCGTGATATACGTTTGTTGACGACACAATGAACGAGAAAGAGTTTCTTGCATGACACCATGTTAGAAAGAGTAGATCTGCATGACAAGTCTACAGAGGGTGAAGTAATGAACAGTGAAACTATATCAGCAACATACATATTTTTACTGGAATAAATGTTACAAGCTGAATGGATGTGATATTATTATGAATTATGTAGAAATACATAACATCTGTACACACTAAATCAGAGGACAAAAATTGTCCCGTCCGCAACGTCCCGTCCGCAACGGCGCACAGTGTTAATAATTTCACCCCCATGTTCTACAATCAAAGATTATTGATTTTAAAACAATTGTGAAACAAACCTAAGAGTATGCACTATACTTCCATGCATAAATCATATTTATTCTAATTGAAAATTCACAGGGATATTAAATGACATCTGCCACATTGAAAAATGAGTGTTTTGTGGTCCCGTCCGCAACGGTCTGCATAACAGCTTCCTGCCCTTTACAAGAGCCCACAATCTAAAAGCCTACCACATTACTAACTAATGTTTGATGACACTCAGAGTTTGCATTGAAAGTTATGACAAATCATCAAGCATATTCTGAATAAACTTTAAAAAACTCTTCTGAAATGTCCCGTCCGCAACAGTGGATTACTGTGGAATGCCCCAGCTATGAAACTTCCATTTTTACCCTCGGTACGCCCCATGAGGAAGTGCAGGGTAGGCAAACAAAACTTCACCCAACTGCAGGTTTTACCCCGAGTAAACTAGTGCAGTCTTCCCCAGGTATCGCATTTCTTTGAGATTCCCACATTGTTCTGTCCAAAGGGTCTTAATGATGTCCTCCAGAACTTCCTCATAGGGCAGTGTACATAGTCTATTTTCATCTTTTTACAAAAATTTAAAAAATGGCACCTGCGTAAAAAAATTATCAGAAGGGGCCACAGCATGCCTGTTCCACTTACCTAATCAAGCATTTGTTGCAGCTATCATGAAATTAAAGGCAAGAGCTGGCATCATTTTTCATAATTGCGAGAAATCTAAAGATGGGAACCCCCAGAACAGGTAATAAAAGTGCCATTCAAAAGAAATAACTCTTTTAATTCTACAATGCTGGCTTCAATTCTACCAGTAATAGTGAGAAAAATGAACAAACAAACAAAGAAAAATATGTCTTTTATTGCAGTGTATCACAAATTCGCATAAATCCTGAAAAAACATGAAAAAAAACACCATAATGACTTATTCGGACGTACCTGTAACCTAGTCCTAGCCAGGGCCAGGCCAAACAAAAATATATGTTTGTTTCCGATTTGTTGTCATTTTAACCAGTGGGTAGGTAGGGAATTTATTTTATTTTATTTTTTATTTTATTTTTTGTCACTTCAACCAATCGGTAGGTAAGAATTATTTTTTATTTTATTTGGCGCCAAATTAACTTACATGGATGTCTTATCTGTACATTACATAATGATGTTTTGTTTTTTGGAAGCATTTTGACCCCCCTCTCTTTTTCGTAACGTTTTTTTGAGTTACTTTGACTACAGCCAGTAAGTTATCCCTTAACTTATGGATTTCCTGAAAAAAAAAAAAAAAAAAATTTTTTTTTTTTTTGGAAATCCATAAAATAAATTTGGGTCGCACATGTTTTGACAGGGTCGGTCAGAAATCGGAAACAAACAATATTTTTTTTTAGGCCCCAGTGGTCGTGGGGTAGAAAATAAACTCTTTTCCTAAGCCTAAATTTTGTAAACCCTTTTTTCTAGTCTAGTCTAGTCACCAATCCTGAAAATTTCGTAAAAAAATATTGGATAGTTCAAAAGTAAAGCCAAATGTCTATTTATGACGCTCCTCGATAACATGTATAAACCCATTAATTTAATTCTGGCTTATTCTCAGAATTCCGTTACATGTCAAATGGTTTAACTTTTGAAATACTAAATGGAATTTCGCGAAATTTTTAGGGTTGTAACTTGCATTTTGGACCATCTACCACCGTCGGACAGACTGTAAGGGGGAGATATATCCCCCCTTGCTGGCAAAAAAATATATATATTTTCCATATTTAGCTGTAATTTCAGGTAAAATAGGCCATTTTAAGCACTAAAATTTGAAACTCTGAATCTGATTTTTTTTTCTCCTGAGGCTGTGGGAGGACCCCCCACCCCTTTTGTACACCCCCCCCTCCTCTCAACCATTCCTGGCGGAAACCCTGCTGTCAGTGTCAACAGCTGCGCCGCTGCGGACGACACGGCTAGGCCATGGCCTGGGCGATAATATAACGATATCAACAGATAACGTTAATTAGACTATCAGGACAACCGAGCTACCTGCTGGATGATTCCAGAATGGTTGCAATTTCTGTGGCACAAATTTTCCAACAGTGGTGGTGACTGCTCTAAATATAGCAGACATTTTGTGAGCTAAATCTGGTGTCAATATAATTTATAAACAAAAAAGTTGCTGTAGCTGTGGAAAGGCCAAGGTCACCGTGCTGAGATCCCAGTCGTTTTGCCCCCTGTCGTTTCGACCTCTTACTCGCTCAGCGTTCGTCCCCACAACCTGTTCGGTCCTCAGGCTCAGTCTATATACTAGAGTAGGCTAGTATCCCAGCTAACAAAATAACGTTTTTAGAACATTAGGAGAACGTTATGAAAAAGTTATGAAAACATTCACTGAGAACGTTCATTGAATGTTAAAAATGAATCTCTGGAAGGTTAGCAGAACGTTCGCCTTTAACATTGGAACAGAACATTATTGGAACGTTCTTAGAACCTTATTCGCTAATGCTGTAACAAAACGTTCTTAGAACATTATTTTCGACACTCTGTCCAATTTATTTTTATGCCCGAAAACAAGTAAGCCAAAAAGCTAATTTGATTCATTAAATTTTTATTGCAAAAATTACATAGTTATCTGTTATCTGTCAAGTTGTACAATTTCCATGCGATATGGGAAAATACAGCTACTACTCAGTCAACGAGTTTTGTATTTTCCCATATAGCACTCAAATAAACACTGTTTTTGTGTCTTCTTGTTAGGTCTTTTTCTGGTTCAGTCTTCTTCTGGTTCAGTCTTTTTCTGGTTCAGGCCCCGTCTGGATCTTTTTGCTCTGCAATACACACAGATCGTGATTTAATAATGGTAAGAAGACGCTGTTTAATTTATCAACCCCGAAAAAAAACTCATAAAAATAATTTATTCATATAAACGAGCTTTATAATGAAGAGCTTTATAATGAGATTTTACAATCGTTACCACATTGAATGTGTTAGTTGACTTTTTGTCTGGAATGCATAGAGTATACATTGATGATTAATTTAACATAGGCCTATATGTCGATAGAATACAAGCAATGTAGCTTCTAACAATCAGTGATTCACCCCCCTCCCCTCTGAAAAAATGTTTTGCTGAGTGGATTAAAAATACACTCAAGTAACTGTTATCACAACAGAGCATAAAGTGCAGATATGCCAGTGAATTCTTTCCTCTTTAATGTGTTCCTATGTGCGCCAGCATCTTTCTTTAATACCTAATGTCCCATATCGTTGATTGGTCTGCAAGCCCTTGTTGATATATCATCTGAATGCAATGGCGAGAAAAATCATTAATGGTAAATTTGTTGTTTAAATATAAAATAAGTAGTTATAGGAGCTGTAACTATAAAGTTAAACCAGGGCTGATTCTATCTTTGGCCAATTCATACAACATCCCTAATGGCGCGGCTTTGAACAGTTGAAAACAATATTTGATTTATTTCAAACGACTATTTGCACTCATTCTTTATCATTCGCCATGCGAGAGTTTTTGTAGTCCATTATTCCAAACATTATTATGTTATAGACCTACAGAGCGCTTAATAGCTGAGGCTACCCAACTAACACGTTGACCAAATGTTGTGTTGATGCTAGGCCAGCGTCCTAAACGGTGGATCACATTAACCCAACCTTCAGTCAACGTTTCGTGTTATCTGGGTGCACCACATACCCTGAAAGCAATATACGCTGAACCGATGTTGTCTTGATGTTGGATGGCATTGCAGGCGGCGGGCCAACATTAGGGTAGCATTGGGTTAGAGTCGGTATATATTATAGAAACACAAGTCGATGACTCACTGCTAAATGAATGACGGTCCACCGTTTTCCACGATGGCCCAGCATTCATCCAACATTAGGTCAACGCGTTAATTTTATTGCTCTTGTTACAACAAGTGTAGGCCTACTGATGACGATATGTTGAAATATAGTGTACAAAGTGTAGGTATACAATGTGACCAGGTTGTAGCACATACGCGTCCAGTCAATCTCCATCAATAAGAGGAGGTTTGTATGTGTAGTTTTTTTTCTATACAGATATTCGCCATCTTGGGAGCATATACTGGTGAATAAGTGTTTAGTTAAATGTTACTTTTGAGGTAAGGTACATTTTAAAAGTATTTATAAGAACATAATATAATGCCTATAAAAATAACATTTATTCCAAAGACAATAACATTCTATAATATATCTGAAATGTAGGATATGGTACACGATCACTATTATAGCTAGATACTGAGTGTACAAAGTCAATATCGTTCCTCTGATGCAATAATATATACGTAATATGATATATTGTGAATGTACTGCTTTGTTTCTTGATAGATCCATAATTCTGTTTTTCTTCTTTTGGACATGCATGTATGACATTTTGTATGTCCTACAACCTGGCCACATTGTTTACCTACACATAGCAGGTTAATATATACACCCGGGTTAAAATCTTTACACGTTTGCCATAGGAAGATCTACATCTGGTAAAGATTTCAATGCGATAGTATTTATTGACATGGTATCGAATCAGTAGTTAATATGGCCTACTGCGACTTCTAATTTTAGGGCATTGAACAAAGTAGGCCACAGGCAAATAGGTTTGATGCGCAGTGTACTTGCATGAAAAAACATTGGAAGATAAAAATACTGATGGGCAATAGGAAGCATTCTGCAACATAATCTGATAATAAAGAGCTTGGAGAAGGAATATATACCAACTAACCAAATGACCCTGGGCAAAACAAAAGGGAACACCCAACTGGAGAAAGAGCAGGTACAGCTCATTAAGGAGAAACACAAACAATGGAAAAAAATTATGAAAACCAGAAAACAAGAAGACCACAAAGCATATTGCAAAGCAAGGAATAGAGTCACAAAAATGACAACAAATAAGAGAAGAAAATTTGAAGAAAGTAGGCCTACAGCAATTAATATCAAAGTTAACCCTAAGCTAGCCTGGAAATATATAAAATCCAAATATAAGGTGAAGAAAGGAATGCCTGAACTAATAAAGGAACCACACGCTGATATATTAGAACATACAAAATCAGACAAGGAGAAAGCAGACACATTACAATTCAATTTCTGCAGTGTTTTTACTAAAGAACCCAAGGCCTTGCTATCCGATAATGAGAACAAACATATAGAACATACAATAAATGCGCAAAATCAGCATCCATGAAAACGAAATAGGGAAACTACTAAGCAAACTGAAAATGGGACGTTTCATTCAAAAATGTAGGCCTACATTTGCCTAGAATACAGGGCAAATTTTAAAGTTGTCTAAAATGCTAAATTTTATTTAATTCACTAGAGGAGACTTTGTACAATCTTAAACAGTAAATTATAGCAACCTAACTCGTAAAATGTAAGTTTAAATAACATTTGAAAATAAGCAACATTTTCAGCATGATGTGCCTAATTAATACTATTTGTGTTTATTGGTGGCCTGGTAGAATAAAAGAACAAGAAACAAGTACATAAATAATGTTTTAATAAATAGTTCAGCCTAGTATGCAAAAACTTAGGATGATTTTTAATGTCATGGATAAACACCAGTGTTATGAATTATCTCTAAAACAACCCCTTTTTTACCAAAAACGATTTTTTAGGAAGTAAACTACTCAGTAAATTTCATGTTTGACTATCAGTCAAATTTTATGTTTAGCACAGAGATAGTCTAGGGTGAAAAACTTGAAGAGCCTGCAGATATATCAATATAATTAAATTGTACAGAGAAGCAGAATAAGTTGAAGCAACAGACTGAGAAAAACTAGTGTAAAAATAGGTGTATCGTTGATAACAAATGAAAAAAGGTGTATTTCAGTGTGGTAAAATAAAACAACAACTAATTTTAAAATACATAGTTTGATGTCACGTTTTGTCTAGATTAACAGAGGTGGTAACGTGTGAGTTGACAAGTAAAATCACAGCGAACACATAGAGCTACAATTCTTTAAAACCTCTTTTGTGTGGTTATATTGCAGACATACTGATTCATGTTCTTAACATGTCATATTATTGTAAAATTGACGTCAATATAAAAAAATGCAAAAACCTCTCATTTCCTCAATAAAAAACAAAATTTTAATTAACATTGCCTCAACAATTGCACCAAACACACAAAAATACATTATTAGGCACATCATGACTGGAATTAGGCACATCATGACTGGAATTAGGCACATCATGCAATTTCAAAATTAACCCTTGAAACGCAAACATAGCATTACAACAAGCCACTAATAAAACACTTAACTTTAATATATACATTATCTAAACACTTAACTACACAAGACTTGACCTCAAATAGTTCTTTTTGGCTTATTTGGAACATTGCCACATTTGTGATAGATACAAATTTACATCAAAATGACCTGAAAATAAACAATTTTTGTTGTTTTTCTGTTTGTTTTGGATTCTCTTCGTTTTCTCGGAATGCTGTTTTTCTTTAATTAGTCTGCTCCAATCAACATGATCAATGCAATCTCCGTATCCCTCCATTCTCGCTGTAATTATGTTCGAACGTAGTCGTCCAAACTAATTCTAAAGCATCTTTCTTTTTCTTCCTTTTATTATTCTACGGCCCATTTGGCCACGCCAGTTCTCACTCATTTTACAAGTGATCGACTTGGCACAATGATCCTTAGGTATTGAAGTTAGTTGCTATAGCTTTTTTCTGCAATCCTGACAGTGGATCTAGATCTTATCCGGATTTTATAGATCCACTATATGGATCATCCATTGCAGATTTTTGCCACACTATTTCTCATTCAGTTAACCAGTAATCGACTTCAAATCTTGCCACAATGATCTTTAGGTATTGAAGTTGGTTACTGTAGCTTTTCTCAGTGATCCTTGCAGTGGATCTGGATTTATTCAGGATTGTGTAAATCCACTATGTGGACCAATGTCGGTGCAATGATGTACATGTCGGCTGATAGCCCATTCATTGAAAGAATGGAGAGCAGCCATTCACAATGGCACTTTGTTGTGGACGACTCTGCGTTATAGGGGTGGAGTGTGCTGGGCTTCTCGACCACCGGGCCAGCATCGCAGACAGTGGCCCACCATTGAACCAACATTGGGTGTTTGATGTGAACAGTAAATCCCCTTAAATGCTACATTTTATCATTAAAATAATAATCACAGGCAGACTGAGTAGAGAGAGAGATGTTGAGATGAATGCTATAACAGTGGAGGAGTGAGAGCAGAACGAGAGAAAAGTTAGCCAGAAGTACAAAGTCGCAAACGGTCACAAACGGTCACAAATGGTCGAAATGATCACGAGAGGTCGCAAATTATCGCAAACGATCACAAACCATCGGAAATGACCAGAACTGGTCGTGAATGTTCGCAAACGGTCACAAGTGGTCGTAAATGTGACTGCTGGTGATTTCGGACCTTGACCATTTCCGACCTGGTGATTTCGGACGCCTATCGGTGATTTCGGACGATGATTTTGGACGGAGTGCGGTGAGATCGGACCGTGATTTCGGTCGGTGGGCGGTGAATTCGGATGCAGCGGTGAATTCGGACAGTGATTTCAGACAGTGTGCAGTGAATTCGGACGCCTGACTTAGTAGTCTCTTATATCACTATTTTGGTACTAATATTGCTAATTTTGGATGGTGATTTTGGACAGTGATTTCAGACGGTGATTTCGGACGGTGTGATGTATTAAAAACCTTAACAGAATACTCTTATATTTTTTTAAGTACTGTAGATCTCGTAAATTGCGAATTCAAGAATCCTCGCGAAAAGTTTTAATATAATAGCGCTATACATATAATAAAGAAAAAAAAAAATTCCCGAATTCTAAATTTTCGTGAAAAGTCCCAAAATCGGAAATTCGTAAAAATTGAAACACATGAAAATTACCAGATCTACAGTACTTATGCATATCATTTTAAAAATACAAAAATCAGCAGACAACCATACTTTTGAGGCAAATCGGCAAGGTTACTCTCGAAACTGCGGTCAAGATAATGCAAGCACAATTTTCAAATGGACGAAAATTATTGATAATTCATTTTTATTTTAATTATTATCATTTTCACGACCCCAGCACAATTTTAACTGAAAATAATACAATGATAATTATTTAAACAATAAATATTCTATTTTAAGATGTTGACTGTGACCATCAGCAGAATAAGGGTTAATTACTTGCTGATAACGCGTGCCGCAATTTCAGACCCTTTACAGTCTGTGTGCTGCAATAAGCCTATCGTAACTTACGAATATGTTATAACTATACAACACAACACTCTACTTTGTAGTTGATTTTGCAGCTGACCGTAATCGGATTTAAAGTAGTTCTTAATGCATGTTAAATTTTAAAACAAATAATTGACGTGGAATACACGTCTTGTTGTCATGGTTATTGGGATGCAGAGGGTTCACGATCCGGTGTGTCTGCATTCACGGCCCTCGCGTCCAGCATAGACGGACCGGTGTCACACATAAATGTTGAACAAACATATTGTAAACAATGCAGACAGTTAGACAATAGTAGTATGCTTGTTCAAACACTTCTTTAAAATCCTATATCTACAATTCTTATTAGCATGATTGGTGAGTCACTCAATAATTTTAATAGGCTCATATGTTCAAATTTATCATTCATAAAAATACCATCTCGCCGTGCTGAAAGCAGACACGAGATGTTGAAACAATTCCGGGTGAATGCTGCATCATCGTCTGCGACGCTGGCCTAGCATTAAAACAGCATTGGTTTAACCTCTCAATGGGGGGAGAATAAAATGCCATGGTCACACAAATGTGAAATAGACTTTATATGTTTTTATTGAGGCTGTATATCATTATTTTTGTACTGTAAATATCTACCCTGTCATCATGTCTGTTCGTTTTATTTATCATAACATTAGGCTTCCTTATAAATAATACCGTCCGAAATCACCGTCCGAAATTAGCGATATTAGTACAGAAATAGTCATATAAAAGAGTTCTATGCTAGGGTTTTGTAAACATCACATCGTCCAAAATCACCGTCCGAAATCACCGTCCGAAACTACCATCCGAAATTAACAATATTTGTACCAAAATAGTGATATAAAAGACTACTGAGTTGGGCGTCCGAGTTCATCGCACACCGTCCGAAATTACCGTCCGAGTTCACCGCGGCGTCCGAATTCACCGCACCCTGTCCGAAATCACCGTCTGATTTCACCGCACACCGTCCAAAATCACCGTCCAAAATCACCGATTGGCATCCGAAATCACCAGTCAGAAATAGTCGAGGTCCGAAATCACCGGACACCGTCAATGTTCTAAATTTCTAAATGTTCTAAGCATTCTAAATGTTTCGAATGTTCTATATGTTGAAATGCCCCAAATGTTCTCAATGTGTTAAATGTTCCAAAAATTCCAGATGTTCCGAATGTTGTTTCTAGTTGAGCAGTACTTTTTCTAAACATTTCTGGAAAATAAAGATTTTTTTGTAAAACCTATGTAAATCCTCAACCAGCTCATAGTGACTATTTTTCTAATACATTTTATCAGCCGAGTAAATCGCTGTTATTGGGAATGAAATGTGTGATTGATCGTCAAGATTTTCAAAGTTAAACAAATATGAGTAATTCTTATCCATTTAAAGTAGTGGGCCACTGTACATAGCAAGATACAACTTGAAGTGGGTAGCAATTTTAATTATTTAATTCATTATTTTAATTTAAGGGTTAGGTAGCTACAGTAGTAGGATTTACATCAATCTACGAGGTGAGGAAAATTTATGATTTTTTAAGAGAAAAAGTAATAGTTTTAATAACGGTTTTAATGCAAAACAGTTTGTTTTCATCCACTAAATATTGTGAAAACATGTAAAAAACACACATGCTGAAAAAGTTTTAAAACAAATTTCTTAGTTATTTTATGAAAAATGTTTGAATATGTAGAAGGTGACAAAATGCATATGGTGGCACATGACACGAAGTAAATAATTGTTTTTAAAAATTCAAGTGAGATGTGCCTAATTTTAATTGCTAATTCTCAAACCTCGATAAAATAGCTGGGCTGTGCAAATAAATATTTAAAGTATTGTATGACAAATAAAATACAATACGGAGCATCTTTAATTCACGAAAGCTTACAGGAGATGATCAGACAAAAATAAATATGCTTGCATGATGTGCCATGATATTTTTATTAGGCTCATCATCTCACTTTTTATTTTTTTCTTATTAAAAACGTCCAAAAAGCTTATCTGAATAATATCGGCATGCACAATAGACAGATATGACAAATAGCACATATCTAAGCATTGCTCTTTTTAGACATCGATGCCAAAGTAAAAAAGACAACTTCAAACATTAATTGTTTTTCATCCTAAAAGTTGACACAGTGATGTGCCTAATTACATAATTTAAAATTGGACATTGGCATATGAATACATTTCCCGCTGAAAGTTGGTGAATAAAAGGAAGATAGAATGACAAGGAGCTATCTGACTAAAATGTAAAAGCTCTAATTTTATAAGGTAGAAGAGGGGAAGAAAATAAAAATTAGACACATCATGCATGATAACATTCTGTGTAGGTTTGAGAGAAGTGCCACATTCCAATTCATGAGCAGATGATCTATTCGCCCATGGCATCGGAGGTGGTCCTGCTGACAATAAAAGTAGATCTGTTTGCACATTTTCATCGCTAATAATTATTTACTTCAAGTCTAACATTCCACTTTATGAATTATGAGTTCACATGGTTTGGTATATGTCTAAAAAAGATTATCTGACGGTAAAAAGGACACAGAACTTATCTTGAAAACATCTGGGAATAAGTAGCAGACAATGTCGAAAGAACGGTCGGCTCAGTCACTTCTTGAGACAGGTAGAACATGGTAAAATGTATTTGAGACGTATTCTATTAGGCACATCACGATTTTTAATTTCACAAAAAGAAATGCTTTTCATGGGGGATATTTTTCGTAAGTTATGATACTCTTCCATGTTCAATTCATCCAGGCCATTTAATTTAACACGTTTTAATTAATTAAATCTGCTAAATGATTATATAAAAAACGTGATGTGCCTAATAAATGTGTGTATAAAAATGGAAAACCCTGGCAGTTTCACATTCGACTATGCTGCCTCATTTTTTATCAGGGTATACAGATAGATAGATATTGGATATTACATATCCAATATCTATCTATCTGTATACCCTTTGACAATTATGATCATTTTTTTCATACAATATTTATTAGGCACATCACAGGTGAAGGAGTATAGAGCGAGTAAGAAAAAACTGTGCATTGTTCGTACATCAATACTTGAAAAAAACATTGCCCCATATAGATAACTTTCGCAGAACACTGTTGTGTGACGGCTAACAGTAAATATTTTAAGAATATAACCATCAATTTTGAATGTAAATAACAAAATCCTTCGATTTTAGGCCAAAGACCTACATCATTGATTGGTAACTGATGTTCAAAGCTCGATAACATATGTAACCATAGACATCTTCTGAGCCTGACATGTCCACTGAATTTAAAAATGGTAGTAAAGTGTTTTATATGACAAACATATTTCTGATATAGGCAGTATAATAAAAAAGGTATGGAAAATTGTCAATTGTACATTTTTGGTTGATATGACCCAAATAAACAAGTCATATGGACCAGATGGATTGCACCCATACTTCCTGAAAACCCTACACCAAGAGTTTAAAACGCCCCTAAATATAATTTCTATAACACTTTGGAAACAGGAGAATTACCCGATAGATAGAAGGAGGCCCATATAAGTGTCATATATAAAAAAGGGGAAAAAGACCATCCACTGAACTACAGACCAGTAGGCCTAAGCTTAACTAGTATAATATGCAAGACAATGGAGAAACTAATAAGAAGGGAAATTAAAAAAAATATGAGGAAGAATAAACTATTCAGTAAGCAATAATATGGCGTCATTGACAAAAGATCAACGATAGTACAGCTCCTAAAAATAATAGATGACTGGACTTTGGCAGTTGAGCAAGTATACGAAATAAATGTAGTATACCTGGACTTTATGAAGGCATTTGATCAAGTTCTGCATAAAAGAATAATACACAAAATCAAATCATATGGTATAGACAAACAAACTGCAAAGTGGATTGAAAATACGGAATACGGCGTTGTCTCATCGGTGTCGGCTCGATCACTGAAGTTAAGCAACGTCGCGCCCGATTCATAATTGGATGGGTGACCGCCTGGGACTGCCAGGTGCCTTATACACTAGGACATCGTGCAGCGATGTCGTGTTGTGGGGCTCAGAGAACCACGTAAATCAGATGGCTCGTCTGATGACATTGAGTTGGACGTAAAAGTACCTCAATGGACGTAGGCGCAGTTTCCATCTGGCGTGACCCCAGAAAATCCACAATGTGGAGTACTTGGCATGCACATAAGGCCATGAATTATATCATGAAAAATAACAGGCCTTGCTAAGCTACTCCCTTGGCGCAATAGCACAATAGTGCGAACTGCCACGTAATATACAGATACAGATAAAACTTTCTAAAAAATAGAAAACAAAAAGTGATAGTAAACGGGGCTCAGTCGGAATGGAGTAACGTACCTAGTGGAATCCCACAGGGCAATGTATTGGGCCCAATCCTGTTTGTGCTATACAAAATGATCTCCCAGAAGGAATGGAGTCAGAGATCTCCCTATTTGCAGACGACACAAATTAGGTATATAGTAAAATAAAGAATCTAACAGATAGGAGAAAACTACAAAGATATCTCGATCGCCTACGAACATGGAGCGACAAGTGGCTAATAAAATTCCACCCAGATAAATATAAGGTACTACAAGTAAACAAGAAAATAGAGGAACCATTTGATTTCTCGTTAAAACCGAACTACGAAAAAAACTTCTTGCGGTAGCAACAACACAAAAGGACATAGGAGTTACTTTTGATGACCAACTGTCATTTGACGAGCACATAAACTCAAAAGTAAAAACATGATGGCAGGACTAATCAGGAGATACAAGTTTCTAACAGTAAAAACGTTCAAACCACTATATAAATCATTGGTGATGTACATTTCGGCTATGCAACTTCGGTTTGAAGCACACATTTACAAAAACACATAGACCTAATAGAAGGAGTGCAGAGAAAAGCAACAAAATACCTGCCGGGGATGAAAGATAAAAAATATGAAGAGAGAGAATATTAGATCTACCAACATTAGCATAGAGGTGGAAGAGCGGACATGATAGAAACATACAAGTTAATAAATAAAATGATTCAGAAGTAGCCCCTAAATTAGACCTGATGAAGAAAAGGGAACACAGGAGGCCATGACTTTAAATTATTCTAAGTCAGAGGAAAAAAAGAATATAAGATTAAAAGTCTTTCCAAGCAGAATAACAAACCCCTAGAATTCCCTACCAAAGGAAGTAGTAGAAGCACCAACACTAAACACATTCAAAAGGAGGCTGGACAAATCATGGAAGAATCAAGAAATTTTCTACAATTACAAAGCAACACTAAATGTAGGAGCCGGAACCGGAAAATTAAGTAAATTAGAAGACCAAAATGGAGATGTGATCCTAGAAGACCAAGAGGACTTGTGACCACTACAACATAGTAAGTAATGAATTTAGACACCGACAGACACACAAATAATGAACCTCCTATTGCTCTTTCACAGCATTGACCAGATTGCCCATATTCCACCAAAATCTGTTCGTGCTAATTAAAACCTTGCCTATGGCAGAGTGCCTGATCTGGTCCTGCGTGCAAGAGGTACGCTACCGTTACCATTTGAATAGCTAAGAGCCCGCATCTAGCTATACCTGCTCTCGACAGGGCCAAAGAACGGTATCCAGTCATTAACAAAGTGATTGAATACCGCCCAAGTCGATGTCCAAGGCAGTTGGTGTAGTATAAAGCGGTATCAACCTCGATCCATATGTTGCACCACCACATATGATGCCAGCCCAACCCGGAACCAACCCGAGATAAATACATGAGGTCGGCCCAGCACGAGAACAGCTATATACTGCATGCAGAAACCCGTCCCGAGAGCCATAGCCATGAGACACAGCCGTGCCAGGCCAGCAACTTTAACGCTGGCCGTGCATCGTTGCGTCTTGCAACACAGGGTAGGATTGACCCATGGCCACCATTCTGCTCATGGCCAGTTGTCTAAAATGCCCCGTAAAGTGTGATTCAGCCGCGGGCCATAATCTACAATACTGGCCCAATGCTGAGGCGACCGCAGGAACACACATTCTGCATGGCACATCCTATTGTCTCACACATTCTGCATGGCACATCCTATTGTTTATTTGTTGTTTATTGTTAAATTATCCAGAAGAAGAGGAGATACAACATATATGGTAATACAGAAGGCTATAGGTTGATCCTGTAACTCTTTTGTCCTTCTTACACGTAGGTCTGGGCCTACATTCACTTCAGCAAGCGCCACATATGATATAACCAAGTTTAGAATTCTGAGCCACAACCCCCACGGCAATTTGATACATTCAGGTTGAATTATATCCCAAGAATGATTGAGACCGATGAGTATGTGTATTTCAATTCCCTCACCTGCATCCTGGTAGAGTTACCGGGTACTCGACATTCAACTTTATTAGTTCTTTAATTACCTCTTGAGATACTTTCAGTTTAAATATTTTCAAGCTAATCGTGTCCACACCTAAACATGTCACTGTCAATGATGATAACAGATTGACTTCATTGAGATTATAAATACAACTTTGAGTTACATGATTGGTACCGGAAGAGCAATGCCAAATTTTCAACATCAGTAAACTTTTTCATAAAAATTATCAATACGGATTTAAAAAAGAACAGTTAACTGAACTAGTAGCCTTAGAAGTGTTTGATAAAATGTAATATGGACAATAGCAAAATTCCATTTAGTAACTAACAAGACTTATCTAAAGCATTTGACACGCTGGATCATAATATTCTGATAGAAAAATTTAAATTTTACAGCCTGACACAATCTGCATTAAACCAACTTGAAGGTTACTTGCATAAGTGGAAAAAATATGTTTCAGATAAATGAGCGCGTACTAATGTTACGCTTCCCTCTTGTGGAATAACTCAAGGTTAAATTATTGGTCCATTTTCATTCATTATTTACATAAACGACATGATATTAGTAGGCATATATTAGAAATTTATAATATATGCAGATGATACAACGCTTATGGCGAAGTTAAATGCATTTGATGTAAATAAGTAATTATCAAAATTATCCATAATTATACCCAATATTTGGGTGGCCCTCACGACAGCTTAATTTTGTAAAATGAACGTCTGTCTGGTCTGTCTGTCTGTCTGTCTATCTGTCTGTCTGTCTGTCTGTCTGTCTGTCTGTCTGTCTGTCTGTCTGTCTGTCTGTCTGTCTGTCTGTCTGTCTGTCTGTCTGTCTGTCTGTCTGTCTGTCTGTCTGTCTGTCTGTCTGTCTGTCTGTCTGTCTGTCTGTCTGTCTGTCTGTCTGTCTGTCTGTCTGTCTGTCTGTTTTTCTGTCTGTCTGTCTGTCTGTCTGTCTGTCTGTCTGTCTGTCTGCCCGACCGCCCGCCCGCTCGTCCGCCCGCCCGCTCGTCCGTCCGCCCTCCGCCCGCCTGCCCGCTTGTCTGTCTGTCTGTCTGTCTGTCTGTCTGTCTGTCTGTCTGTCTGTCTGTCTGTCTGTCTGTCTGTCTGTCTGTTTATCCTGAGATGGCGTTGGGAGTTCTTTCGGCGGCTCGGCAGTCACTTGTGAGTTGCAACTCAAGAGTAAAGGCTGTTTATATGATTCCATGGATAAAATTAAATCCCTAGATTAAAAGAAAACAACTCACAGTCACTTTAGCACCATTTTTACAGATGCAAATAAATTTTCAAGCATATTGGACAATATATAATTAACCCTTTATTGGTCACATATGATTTAAAAAAAGGTGTGTGTTTTTTAATGTTAAAGCTAGGAAATAGGTACAAGCCACATTAGATCTCTTAGATATATTTCCATGTACTCTCCCTCCAGATGATTTTGAGCCATTTTGTATAGTAGAAAAGTATTTTGTTTATTATTTTTGTCATCTCAGAATTAGACTACCAATTTTACCTCACAAGAAAACGGATATAAATCACTTTAAATCATGCATATACTCTAAACATCTGGCAATATAGTAAAATGTCTCATAAGGCTACAAGACGGCGGGGTGGACACTTTTTAGTTTGCTAATGTCTATATCATGATCATGAGCAATTTCTGTTAAACTCACAAATATAAAGGAACAGATACAAATCATCTCACATACATCATGAACAACTCATATTTTCAGATACATCATGAACATCTCATATTTCTCAGATGATCTTGGTCATTTCATAATAGAATATTATTGATTTAGTTTTACCTCCTTTTTTACATTCTGGACAACTCAAAACTGTAATTTACCCTCACAAGAAAACAGACACAGATCACTTTACATTAATCACCTCACACACTTCATAGACAAGTCCTAATACTATTTTAACCTCTCAAGCAAACGGATGAAAATCACACATACTTGATGGACATGTCACAATATTTTATCAATTTCAGTTAAACTCACAAAGAAACAGATACAAATCATACACATCCTTGGCAACTAATATATCTGAGAGAATGTTGATCATCTGAGAATAGAAGGTTATTGATTTCATTTTCATCTCGCAAATAAACAGATATAAATAACCTCACATAAATGAAAAATATCAATGTTCAAAGAGTCAAATATAAGTAAGTAAGTAAGTTTATTCAGCAATAGATTTACAATCTGTGTGCATACATATAGACATTATTATATAAACAAGTGCATGTTTGACGCGTAAAATAGCGTGGCAACAGATAAAGCGTGAACAGAGATGCAATAAGGTGATACAATTTTGTTTGTTTTTGTATGAGAAAATTGGCTCTAAGACTAAGAATCACATAGATATAAAAATTTTGCAAGTTTTCTCAACACAGATGGTTCTTCAGAAGATAAGAGAGAGGAAAATTTAAACATATTTGGCCTAAAAGTGTAATAGCGGGGTAACACATGTCTGATGTGACGTGTGTTCTCACATTCAAACAAACAATGAAATTCATCTCCTAGGACATTACATGTTGGACAAAGCCGCTCGTTGTAGGGTCTGCGATTTCTCCCTCTGCCTTGAATTACATTTGGTAGTAAATGATTCTTGGTTCGAAATCTTATAAGAGAAATTCTGTGCTTACAATTTGTTACCATATGGAAATAATTTTGACATCGAAAGTGGTTTGTTATATTCTTGTATATTGAACAGCTCGACCTGGTACTTACTGAAGTAAACCATTGTTGAATGTATTGATCACGTAATCTCTGTTTAAATAAACTAATAAAATATGTTCTATTTGTAACACCCTGTTGCATCCAGGCATAGCCAAAACCCAAATTAAATAACATGTCTCTTACTAGAGCAGCCCAGGTAACAATTGTATTATTTGCAGTAATAGTGTGTAACATTATTTTATAAATTTTCTGAACCAATGGACTTAATTCTCTGTGTACAATTTTTAGCCAGTATTTCACTATGCGTACCTTTTTATCTAAAATTAGTGGGCATCTTCCAAGTTCCCCGTATACCATTTCGTTGGTTGTTGATTTGGATATATATCAAGATAAGCTAGAAATGAACAATGGTGAAATGCTGCGAAGAGGTTTTGATATATTTAAAAATGTTTCCACATGTTTCCACATGCATCTATACACCAGAATTACATTGCCAGGGTATGGTCTACAGATATTTTGCCAATAAAACAATAAAAACAATAAATATTCACACAAACTTATCTTTGCTTGTATATACTACAACTTAAGGACAAAGAAAAAACCAAAGTTATACATTTAACAATATATTTTAGATATTCAACATGACAAGCAATATATTTTAAAAGATGATTTAAATTTATTAATGGCAACATTTGTATTATATTTAGAAGACATATTATCCCATATCAAGGTAGCTCCCTTATTTTATAGTTCTTTGAGATAGTGGAATTTTAAATTTGGTTTTGTAAAAGTATTTTGCTTGTCTAGTATTATGCATGTGGATTTCATTATTCTTTATAAACATTGAGTCAAATATCCCAGGATGTATATGAAGAGCATGCTTATACATAAACATACCAATAGAACATGTATTCATTTTCTTAATTTGCAATAATTTTAATTTCTGAAATATTGGAGCAGAAGGTTCTGATGACTTTATTATTGAATTTATTATTCTTACTACCCGTTTTTGTAACTTGATTATTTGCTGTTAATGTACATCAGTAGCGCTCCCCAAATTTCAATGCAATAAGAAAAATAAGGATATACAAAACAATAATACAATGGAATGTGGTAATGTTTAACTGACACTTCGCTTTACAAATAATTCCAATGCCCTTAGAAATTTTCGCTTTTAAACATTTTAAATGTGATGACCAACTTAACTTGGAATCAATTTAAACTCCAAGAAATTTAGTTACTTCATTATACATTTTTATACAGATATTCCGTTTATCTGCACATCATTACAAATGTTAAAGATTTTTTCAAAGTAAAAAAAACATAGTGGGTTTCCTTGACATTTAAAGACAGTTTATTAACTGATAACCAGGATACAATTGTTTCAAGCTCCTTGTTCATAATAGCCATCAAAGCATCAATGTATTTTCAATTAACAAAAACATTTGTATCGTCAGCAAATAGTATTGGAAAGAGAATGGTAGATACATTAGCCAAATCATGCACATTAATTAAAAACAGTAGTGGTCCTAACAAAAATCTCTGTGGAACTCCCTGTGGATAATTTTAAATTGCAAGATGAAGAACTATTATAAACCACAAAATTATTGTTTTCTATCTTGTAAATAGCTCCTCATCCGGACCGGTGCAGTTCCTCGAATGCTAATAAATTCCATTTTTGCATTAAAATATTGTGGTCAACCATGCCGAATGCTTTACTAAAATCTAAGAAGACACCCGGCACATATATTTATCATTTTTCATTGCATGTTTAATAACACCTAAACTCCCGAGACATCATTGTTATAGTTGTGATTTAGACAATACCTGTCATTATAGCTTGTTACGATAAAGCGTGGGTATAGCACGTTCTACTATTTGACTTAATCATTGATGTGACATTGTTTATTAAATGTTGTTAACTCAGAAACCTTAGGCGTGAGTGTCAGTGTTATTTCGTTTGATCCCGACGCACTTTAAGACAGCTTCTCTCAGCCCAGTGAGCACAGCTATATAAATGATTGGGTTTAGTACACTAGACATGACTGTGATCAGCATGTAGCTTGCTCTGGACAGTGCAAAGAGCGAGAGAGATATTCTTTGGTCGGTGTCTGCCCAGGTGACACCAGAGGCTGATAGCCCGATCCGGGTCAAGAAGCCAGGTATGATTGTCAACCAGAAAGATCCGGACACCAGAACCACCATCTTCATGGCTTTTTTCACTGGCTCCACAAGGCTACCGCTGATTCCTGACTGGTCTTCGCTCATGTCGATGGACACAGCAGGTTGCACCTGGGTTTTGTGACTAGATATAAGAGCACGTAGTTTTATCAATGTCAAAGCACTCACCGTACCAGAAGGAATAGCGTAGACAACAGCGTAAGAGATGCTGGTTAGCTTCGTAGCCAGACCTGTCACTTGATAGGTCATGATGGTGGCCACTGGAATCCTGGGTGAAATCAAATCAACACCGAGTGCAAAACAGAATGCTAACACAAAAACAATAATAACTGCTGTAAAAATACGTCGCTTGGTAAATTTTCTGGGGTACTTCAGCGGAGTGATAAAATAGGAATATCTCTCGTAAGCCTGTAGCCCGATCAAATGAAATGACGATAAGAGAAAACTCATGTAAACTGCTACTATAATACGAGATACCCTGTCTGGAATTACGTGAATGTTGTTGCTGATAACTATAGGCACCATGTGGAGCAATGTCAGGTTACAATATAGGACATCACACACCATATATGGTCCAAGTACCATAAACTGTGGTGTATGTAGCGAGTAATCCTTTCTAAGGACGTAGAAGAGAAACCCGTTTGAAAGAGTCACATATAGCCAGAAAAAAATTAGTAATCCAGCAGTTATGGCTTGCTCCAATGGGCTGTCCGTCACAATACCTGTGGCCATTTCTCCTGTGATCCACAGATCTTCAGAACTGGTAGGCCTACTACTTTCAGGGATTGTCTGTGAGTCCGAGGTAAACAATTCTTCTCCAGCAGAATTCACATGGACTGTGGAACTCATTGTTACGATATATGTACTTCGAAGCGTCGAGTCCACACTACTGCATGCATATAGTGATTGACCGGTGTTCGGATAGTGTGGATCTCACCGAGGAAGCTATAGATTCATTGATCTTATAAATATATTTTGAGAAAGCTGCTGTGACTGCAGTTAAGTTATATTAATATGATCATTATCCAGCCAATCCATCTGTTTGCGGAATAGTTCCCCACCTCCCGCTAAACCAAGATTGCCTCAATGTTGGCCCATCGTCTGTGACGCTGGGGCAACATTAAAGCAACATTGGCGCACCATTTGGTGTTCGCTGGGTGTGGCAGCGTGGACGACAGCAAAGCGCTGATTAGCGTGATGGGGGAGGAGGCTGGAGCCGGAAATTTAACAAACCTGTGCCGCCATCTCATCCAATCAGGGGTGTAGGATCTACGTCAACGCAAAGGGGAGCAGCGGCTTCTGATAATGTTATTTAATCCTTTATTAAGAGATAATGAAATGTGAGCTCAAACATCAAGGTTTGCAAATGTTTGGTCTTAAATATGAGTAATTTCAGAGCAGCGATTGCGAGACACAGCTTCAGGTGGGTGAAAATTTAAATTAGATAACTTAGCGGTTAAAGGGTTAACAGCAGATTCGATATCGAATCTCCTCCCCCCCCCCTTCACCGGATTATAACAGGAATGATATGCCTTTTTTAAAATCAAGATGCCATCCCCTCCCTTAAACCTTGGGGTGAACAATATTATACATATCAAAGTTTTAATCAATTTGTTCTAATTTTTTTGTACATCTTTTTATATGTTTGGATTTGTGCATATCTGAATATAAAAATCGTTATTACTTCAACAAATAATGTTTTAAATGGTAAACCAGCTTCAATCTACAACAATGACTCCAGTTATTATTTCTGAAAAAAAAAAAATTATTACGTTAGCTCGAATTTTTTGGCCCCGATAACTTGATTTCAAAATCAGTGTGTCAAATTTTGTAGTAGATAAAACATTCAAATTAAAAAAAATGTCATTTAAAGCCGAGTTTTGCTGGTGAAATGAGACATTATGTTATCTCTTAAAATTGCTCAATATCCATCCCATGCATACAGGAAGAGTAATAGGGACTACAGTAATGTACATATCACATCACGAAATCCATTGACACACTTTAACTGCGCGTACAATATTATTCTGTTGCAGTATCTGAGTATGGACCATTCATATGAAGTCGGAATCAATGCTTTCATTGTGAACTATCTTTTTATGCACACAATATTGGGACATTATTTCGATGTTGTGTCCTTGGGCAAGACACTTTACTTTCACATGCTTCACTTGACTCAGGTGTAAATGAGTACCTGGTAGGACAGAGATGGCAATGTGTGCGACTAGTTCCTAGCGCCGAAATGGCTGCAAGTGCTGTATGCTCCAAAAAGGGAGTTGAAATGGTACATGAATGAACAGGTCCAGTGACCAGGGGTAATATGTGTGAAGCGCACAGAGCATTGTATGTGCGCTATATAAGAACACACCATTATTATTATTATTAAATGGCTTTTTCACAACATTATTGACTGAAATCAATGGTGCAGAGTACCATATTTTTTTTTATTAAGCGGGGATATTTTTTCATCGACATGAAACATCAAGAACGCCAACTTCAAAATTATGAAATGCAGTGAAACTCTCGAAGAGCTAACCCTTTCAAGCCTGGATTTTTTTCATTTAAATTGTCATCCACTACAAGCCGCGAATTGCGGTCGCAATCTTTGAAAGCGAAACAGAAAGCCTAAACACAGCTATTGACGTGATTAACATTTTCTTACAGCGCTAAATTAAATAACTACAATTTTCACCCACTTGAAGTTGTGTCTCGCTACCCTACAGCGGCCCACAACTTCAAGTGGGTGAAAGATTATTTGATTTGAGACCAACAATTTGCACATTTTGATGTTCAAACGCACATTTAGTGCAATAACAGTGATTTGATCGGCTCTTAAAATTGCTTAAGAACGACTGTAATAGCGCTTAGCGGTATAAGGATTAAGGGAACCGTCTTTGTACGTCAGAATCTGACATCTGTAGACGTCAGATGATTCTGCGGTATAAAGACGGTTCCTGCACTGAATGAATTACAATATTTCTAATGACCATAGACCCATAACATAGGTATCAAAATGAAGCAGAAAGAGCTAAATAAGACATGTATGCTTATTCCAAATTGAAAAAAACCTTTTGGTTTTCATGGTTTATACAAAAATATTACAGCGTTGTAAGCGTAAAAAAAAAATTCTGGCAATGCTTGAATTTCTGACCACGCACCACGTGATGTGACATATTTATTACAGTTAGAGCACAGGGCCTGTTAGAGCAGGTGATATAGAGGGGTGGGAATAAAAACATAAATTTTGATTTTTTACATATTTGCTGGTAGATTTGGGGGGGGGATGCACTGTTTTAATTTTTTTGTTAATCTCAAGTAATTATATTTTTTGTAAGTTATTATCTTTATATTATATTACACAAAATTGAAAAGAGTAGGAATAAAAAGCTCTACGATATTACTCAGACGTATAAAGACTGCCCGCACTGAACAGCTGAAGAAATAAAAATATTTATAATGGCCGTAGATATTCGTGGGTATTCAAATGAAGCAGAAAGAGCCAACTGAGACTTTTCAGATGATTTCAAATTGACAAAAAACCTCTTTGATCTCCATGGTTTATTCAAACACATTTCAGCATTGTAAGGGTTGAGGGGTTGTTGGTACCACTAAGTATCTGATTCCATCTGATCATGCTAATGTAAGAGGATAAAGAGAGGTGTAAATCTAGCTATAGTTTACACTGCATGCATAGCCTTAGCCATGACATATACTTCACAGGCTGAGGTGGTAGAAGCTTATGTTGTAAATCTCTCAGATTTACAACATAAGCTTCTACCACCTCAGACCTGTCTTTGGGTCGGTATTGACTAATGTTCCTCTCTTCAGAGAGATGAATATCGAGCGACAGAACTATCACCTGTGTCATCACAGGCGCACTAGTGATTAGCTTTGAAGCAACAAAAGCTAATGCGTTCTCTCTCGTTACCAGTCATGTTGACTAATGCCGCTCTTTCTTGACAGACAGAGACATTGGCATGGGCTCAACACTTTCTGACTAGGGTCTGTATCGAAGATTTTTTCGTTTTAGCCGATGTAAGCTTCCTTTGAGATAACTTCATTGGCTGTCAATAAAATACCACTGACATACGTTTCATCCGAGCACTATCATGCGTTGCCTTTACATCAACCCACATCGTATAATAAGCATGGTGAATAAAATATGATGAGGTATTGGCAGAGTTAGCGAAAAAAAATATATTCCCCCACAAATTAAAAAAAAACCGGAAAGGTAAAAAAAATTCACCTCCAAACTGCTGAGATTAAACCTCAGAGCCTGTATTCTCGTACAAGTTACGATATATCGTAAGCATCGGATTGATCGAGATTGCCATCTCGACAATGCAAAACCTTCGATCATGGGGATAGTAGAGTCTACTATCTCCATGCTAAGATATATCGTAACTTGTACGGGAATACGGGCCCAGATAGGTAATCTAAAAATCTGTCCGTTTCTGGGGCCAGTTGGTCTTTCACTCAGTTATTCCCCCCACCTGTACAAAGCCAAATCACTTTTCAAGTAATGAGTTACCGTTTTTTGTTTTGCAGAGTAGCCTACTGTAGCAGCTCTATTTTAGCTACAAAGATATGTGTAAAATGATTTGACAGGTCGCTTTATGACGGATTTCAATACCATTCATGAACCATCGCTTTATCTATGAGAAAAAAATAAAATGTATGGTGATTGATTGAGAAGGAGTATGATGGTGGAGTAACAATAAGGATGCACAAAAGAATAGTTTATAATGTTATAGTTTAGAAAAAAACATTTGACATGGAGAGTTTATATGCGTTTACAGATTTTGCAATGTAGGTCTACGTGGCCTACAGGTATAACGCCCACTGGGCATCCACTGGTACATTGACATCACACGTAATGATCTCCGATTATACTGCCGTCGAAATCTATTAATAATGTAATCTTAGGATCATGTTCCAAAGGATTCATAGATGTTGGTGAAGATGTAAGCAACCAAAAATTAGACATCGACACCGCCCAACTCACCTGTGAAATACACGGATTGAGATTAACAAAAATATTAGTAGTAGGTAAATATAAATCAGTAAACAGATGATACAGATATTTCATATTGTATTACTATCAGTGTGATACTTTTTAATCAATTTGAAGCTGGGATTGCTGACGCCATTTCCAGAATCGAATGGAGAAGTGCATCCAATACTTTTAGTAAGCCTTTGAACATGACCATTGATCATCCATCCAGTGGGCACGAATAATTATTTCGAGGGCGCGAAATAGTGTTTCGTGGCTCGAATTATCATTTCGTGGGCACGAAGTATCATTTTTCTCAAGCACCTCGAAACATGCTTCCTCATTATAGACCGAGACAATATAAAACATAGCCTCATAGGCCTACATGTTTTAAACCTTTGATCGCTACGCACGGATATAATCGGTTTTTTTTATGCTTTACTATAATAGGTTTACTCACATTTATTAGGAATTAAATGTGAATTTAGACATAAAGATTTGCTAATATTTGATGTAAAAAAATTAAAAAATATCAGTAATTTTAACCCACGTGAAGTTATGGGTCGCGAACTGACGTTCTTTGCATTACACACCATAGGAATAGATTTACACTGATTGACAAGATCAGTCACAACATTATGATAATGGATTTCAAGCAGGCTCAATTAACACCAATGACCCTTCTAAATGCACTTTATGGACCATAAGCCACTACTATATTCTACTTTGTTGTTCCTTATGTTTGCACGACATTTGAGCTGCTTCTCAAACCATTCATATGCATCTAATTTACAATAGAGCCACTTTTTGGGTCGAGGTGGGTTAACCCAATTATTATGACGGGGTTGTTTGCTTTTGTGCCATGTAATAATAATTGGTCATGAATTGGGGCTAGCTGGAATATTTTTCGACTAAACCCATTTTTTTTTCAACTACAGATGTCAGATTCTGACGTATAAAGTCAATTCTGTGAAACTCAATAGCCTTGACCTCCATTGTTGTCACCGAGCAAGCTAATACAATGAAGTATGGGAGAAGGAGTCTTATATAACTTTGTTTTCACCGAGTTCCCATTCAAAATGGTTTCCAGTGACGTTTCACAGAATCCCCGCGATGTAGGCCCAAGGGTTAGAGACGGAGCATTAAATTTGTTAGCCATACACTACAAGTACGACGGATAATAAACTGTACAGACATGTCGAGTTGACCAAAATTCAGTCAAGACATCAACAATTAAGCAAACCTTCTCACTTTTTATTCTAAATGTGTTGACTTTGTATACCAAATGGAGTCCTGTAATACACAACTGGCATTCGCTTGGTGTTCTCACAAGATCCAAAAGCACTTGAAGTTGTGTCTGGCTACCGCGACGCACAACTTCGGGTGAGTGAAAATTCCTCTTATTTGTTTAATTTGCGACCAAACACTTACAAATCTTGATGTTTCATTCCATTCCCATGAAGTGTGATTTAAACTCTACACATTGTTGTCACATCGTCGATCCTAAGTATTATCTGTTGCAAGTCATTGCGTTTTGTCTTCTGAAACTAAACTTTTACACTATGATATAATAGTACAGTACACTAGTTATTATGAGTGCGTACTGTGGTCCAATAGAAATTAACATGGACCCGGACATTTGTCATAACAGCCATTTTTGTTTTAAGTGCTAGGTATGGACCTGGATATGGTGTAAAAAATTCACCGTGATTCGCAACTGGAGAAATATGTTTTTTGTCATTATTTACATTGATTAGCATATTAATCAGACGATTTTCTAACTTGTTTGTCATACGTCACAAAAAATAAAGTAATACATCAATTTCGATTAATTCGAGGGCGCAGAACTCTTTTTTGAGTTGTTTTTATAATTAAGAGGTCATATAAACGGTGAAATTCAAAATGTCCTCCACTCTTTTTCTCTAAATTCTCTATTGTAATGTATCGATAAGTAAATTGTAACTGTTGTCGGGTAATCAATTCAAAGTATATCTAGCTGTTATATACCATTATTACAAATATTCACACTGTTTTGTCTAAATATAATAACAAGGTAAGCTATTCTACATGACTGTAAATGTTGCACATTCAATGCATACTTATGATTGCGTCAAATGTTCAAGAGCAACAAAGTGAACGTATTACACTATTTTCAGACTCATTAATTCAATTAATTGAATACAATATTTACATACAAAGCATTTATTGGCTATTCCTGTTAAAAATATAGTTCAGACATTGAAATCACAATTTGAAATAATAACACTAAGGTGGGAAATTATGTTGAGTACTTGTGGTTATTTCATGTTCGTTCAATCACAGTGAGTAGGCCTAATGTTGAGTTATCTTCACATGTACAAGTATGAACAGGATCTCTGAAATCGGACAGCATTATTTAACGCCTCTACTTAAGAAGAGAAAATCAGTCCGTTATGTTTTACACACACTGATCAGTTTGTATATAATGTTTTTATTGATTTCATAAAGTCATTAGCAAAATTAAACTTGTTTAAAGTTTCAAAAAGAATGGAGTGTTCTAAGCTATCTAACGCTTTTTTTAAATCCACAAACCTTAGAATTCCGCTTGAAGTGCTTATATTATTATGCTCTGTTATATCATGAATTAGATTTATTTTTTGTCCAATATTATATCTAGATTTTACTTATGCAGTCTGGTCATTATTCACAATTGAGGCTATAACTTTCGTTGGGAAAGCGTAAATGCTAAAATTTTATAGTCGTTATTTGTCAGGCTTATAGGCCGATAATTCCTAATTTGGTGTCTGTCTCCCTCCTTATATATTAAAGTAAGCACTGCTTCACATTGTGAGATTCCCATATATATATATCCAGCTTTGAAAGATTCATTGCCAACTTGTATAAAAAATTAGCTAATATCTAACCAAAGTGTCTGATAGAAATCAGCTGTGTGCCCATCCGTGCCTGGTGATTTATTTAGCGCGAATTTTCTTACAACATGGTTACATTCTTCATTTTTTTTCTTCACATTTTCTTTGTTGTTGTAATGTTAATGTTTTGTGGTTTTTAATGTGGTTCATAAATCGTCGTATTTTATTTATATCAGGGTTATCGCTTGTGTAAAGCTTGAGTAAAACAGATTTATGTCATCCAGTATTTCTTTATCGGCTCCCACCAATTTCATAGCATGTGATATTAATGATTTTATTGTATTATTGGATGGCCTGGCTGATTCTAATCTTAGGAAAAAACCGTAATTTTTTCACCCTCTGCAATCCATTTTGCTTTCAACCTTTGAGCTTCTTTTGCTTTTAATTTGTTAGTGGCAAATGTACAAACTATATGATTTTCAAAACTAATTTCATTTTAGTACCTGCACCTTATGTCACAAAAGATCCATCGGTGATGAATATAATTATCTTTTCGAATGTGGGCACCTTGAAGGAGACAGAAAAAAAGCAATAAGTTGCTACTTTTATAATAGACCTTCAACATTTAAAATCAAGTAAAAACCGGGAGTTACTGTATCACTTTGCACAATTTATTAATATCATAGATAACGTAATGAACGGTTTAAATCAATAACGATTGACATACCCTTGCCACAGGCATGTTATATTTACTCACCCTGTATTGCACACCTGACTTCTCCTGTCCTATGGGATCTTGAATAACTTACCTTGTTACCTTGTTACCTTGTTACCTTGTTAATGAGGTCTACAATTTCTTTATCGTGTACTAGGAGCTTCTCTGTTTTCTTTCCAGTGAATTTAAAGTTTCCCTTGATTCTGTCTTTTGAAAATATGCTTTGTTTGAACAGTATTTATTCGTGAATTCTTTAAAACGTATTTTACACAATTCCCATACTTGCGGTTTGAGTACTGGACTCTCCTCAGCGTATTCCTGTACCGTGGTTCTCTTTTTTGCAGGTTTTATACTTATGGTCTGATATTGGTGGAGATTCTATTTGACATGATATATTATTTGTTGCTATCTTCTTGTCAACAAGTATATTTATAATTTCCTCTACTACCATAAAATGTTCGTCTTGCTGTAGGCGTATAGGTAAAGCCAGGTTTGTCTGGGTGACAATAACTCATATTTAATAGGTTAAATGATGACATAAGTTTGGTAAAATATTTTTCGGATGGGTCTTTAGGCCTACTTGCACCAGTTCTGATCTTATCAACATTACGATTAAAGTCACCTGTTATTATTATATGGCTATTATCTATTTTGTGAGTGACAATTTTAATAAAATAACTTAGCGGGAAATGGTTGATGCTATCACGCAGGCTGGTAACCTGTATCCTGCCAGGAAGGAAAGAGTCCGCAGAAAATGTGCGCGAGGCAGATGGTGTTAAAGATCTCTTCAAGTCCTGACGTAATTCTCGGCTTGTAGTGGATGAAGATGACAATGGTAAAGTCAGGCTTAAAAGAGTTGAGAACATGAGTAATCTGTCGCTGTTTATTTAGGCCACTATGTTTTTCTCTGCTTTAAATGAGTTCGTGCATTATATTAAGGCCGCACATTACCCCTAAAACATGTATTTTTCCTGCCCAACGTGCACATTGGATGGCTACCATTTTCTGTAAAAAGCATGCCAATTTCGGAGAAAATAGTTCATTTCAGGAGATTAATTTTTTTTTCGTTGCCCACATTACCTTTTTCAAAAATAGGTCCAAAGTTTATTTATTTCGTCGTCCTCATTAACGTTTCCAGAAAATTGGTCGAAATTGTTTTTTTTTCGCCTTCCCTCATTATTTTGGATTTGTCTGAAACAGAAGAGTTAATAATCACAGTTGCCATAGGGATACCATGTAGAGGGATCAATGGGATAAGAGTTTATCCTTACTCGGGGGTCCATGTACACACTGTTGTAAATTATATTATTTGGGAGACATTTCTCTTCTGATATATTAACCAGAGTGTCAACCTTATACTTATGTACGAAATTTGCATAGCAACCTCAGGATTTAGGACCATAATGTTTATTAACCTTTTCACTACCATACATGACGGAAATTTCCGTCGTCATTCGTCAATGAACGTAACCATAAAATGACACAAATTTTCGTCAAATATATACTACATTTATGTATTTTTCGTCATTTGAAACATGAAATTGCGTTAGCAATTCCAGCTTCAAATGACGAAAAATAGAACTCCTACACCAGTATATCTGGATCCTGGCATGCACCCCGGCCTGGAAGTCAAAGGGTTAATGTATCAATAAATTATTGATAGTGTGTATATACTATTACAAATAAATAAACTAGTTCATAGTCCATAGTCCGGTTAGGTTTCGCTTTCAGCTTTGTCAGGGAACTATGTTGGAAGCCGTATGAGTGCCATTGATAAGCATTTCGATGCGTCCCATAATAATGAGTTGTTTGCATGAATAAATCAGAGCAAAAAAATAATTTTCAAACGATCCGGAAACGTAGTTGTCACAAGCAAAACTACTGAGATAATTAGAGATGAGATTCCTACTATCTAAATTCTAAATAGACGAAAAAAGATAGTTATCGCTGAAAACACTGCTTATGATGTATAATTATTTTATTCTGAGCAGTTTAAACTATGTGATATTCGTTTGGGGGTACAATACCGATCGGTTCTTTAAAACCGGGCAGTTAGGGTAATATCCAAAAGAAAATTTAATGCCCAAACAGATCCCGTTTTCAAAAATAGAAGATTTGCATAAAATACATGTGTTGAAATTTTATAATCACCTTATATTCCTCACTACTTTTACACTAATATGACCCTCACACAGCACTCCCACGTACATCCCCACCCTACAAGAAATAAAATAAAAACTTGTAGCACCTAAAATACTGCATGAATGTATATTAGATACAGTATAATCCGATAATTCAAACAGGTAACAATAGCGTCCTAATAAATTATTGTATTACTGTCAAAATTTACACTCATGCATAGTTTTCATGGCATTGCTACTTATATAAAACATCATATGACAAATCTGCATAAAACATCATGTGATATATAGGAACTGCCATATATGTTCACACTGAACTGTTATTACACGTCCACAGCTCAATTGATTATTTAAAATGTGAACCTGTGAAAAAACGATCACGCTAACTTTTTGTATGAATGAGAATAAGTGTCATTTCGTAACTAAATGACGCTCATTTGCATTTACAATCATCATATTATCTTAACTTAACCTATATCTACATACTACAAATATCTCTGGGCCGGTCACATACTACCTACCGACAAAAATGGCATCTAACCCGAGTGTGACCTTACACACTGATTATACGGGATTGCTGACGCCATTCACCGCCGCTGATTATTATTTTGCATGTTATCATCATCGCCCCTCTCGGCAGAGCTCATCAACATATAATTATGTTATGCACGTGTTGCCACTCAACTCTTTAACCCCTTATTCGAAGAATTTTTTTTTTTTTTCAAATGTTCTGGAGTTATAAACTTGGGTGGGATTCCCTTATGCCTGTCTCCAAAAGTTATGCCATTAGGGCGTGTCTGTCAGAGGTTGCAGAGTTGAAGGAGTTTTTCACTCCCCAACAATAGATGTGATGGAATTCGGCTAATAATTGTCTGAAAAATCAGCAAAATACATGCTGAGCGGGTGCCCAGAGTTGGAAGCACAAAAAAGGACCCTGTCCCAATTCCAGAAGCTCAAAAAAGACACCCTGTGCCAAAGCTGGAAGCTCAAAAAGGCACCCTGTCCAGCGGAACATCTCCAGTACTTCCAAGTATGGAAGTGCCCCCCCCCCCACCCCCAGGACAGGAACCCAGCGGATCTACTCGTGGCTAAGGGGGTATGGTTTAATGGCACGCGTGAATTGACTGCGTGTGTGTACCTTGTTCAGTTCGTACAATGTGGTTGTGCATTTTTGTGTCTTGTTCTTTTTTCTTCCGAAGGTATAGTTCAGTCTCTGAACAAGCATATGACATGTACAAATGTAAGCATACACCATAGATATACTCTATATCTATGGCATACACATGGTTACACCAAACTGCAAGGGACATGCGTTGTGTGATCGCAAGTATGTGCTGGCGATTTTGAAGTGGGTGGTATGTGGTCAAAACCTGATAGACGCCTGGAGAATATTAGTTTTTTTAAGCAGAAGATCCGAGTACAAGTGCTAGCATATATGTCGTTTGAGCCATCTGCAATTTCCAGGGTCGAGTTATACGAGAGAAGCCATTATGATTATCTGTTGAAGAACTGGCTTAAACCAGTATTTTGGTAAAACCAAAAATTGGGGTAATTTTACATAAAATTAGTGTCCCCAGGACTTAAAAGGTCCGCATTTTAATTTAAATATAATAATATTAAAAATGAATGGTGCAACTTCACGTTTAGGCATTACTACTTAATAATGTTTAGATTATTTGTAAAAAAATATATATATATATGGTTTTATAAGAGCTGTATGTCATGGAAACGTGAAAAATGGCATGTCCCCAGAGAAAATTCCACTATTTAAAACTTCACTGTAGGATACAAAATCACAATATAATTCTAACAATTACATTTCATGGCTACACATTGTTCACTTTAACTAATCAATGATCAAAATTCGACTTAAAATTGATATCGATTTAAATAATTTTGATGAATATACATGTCCCCACATTTGCACTCTACTCCGTTACCAATATTGTAGCATGCCCCATCAAGTGAATAATCATGAACTAAAATTATATCAAGTTTAGTTTGACACACTAAAGGGCCTTATACGAGTTTTTCACCTTGAAAGAATTAATATTGTTGAGTGACAAGTTATTCGAAACAGGTATTACCAAAAAGTTAGAAAATATACTTTTGTTTTTACTACTCCGTTCCTAGCCTTGCGGGTATAAAAACGAGTTTGCTTTTATGATTGTATGCCTACAACAGTTGCTATGGGGACTATTTCCACCCGTATGATATATTTTTGAATTATTGCCCAGATCTTTTCATTAATCCCTAAAATACTTTTAATTTTACTACTCCGTTCCACTCTACTCCATTACCAAGAAAAGGGAACGGAGTGGTGAATTGTCAAATGTTATGGGTTTTACAGTCATAATGATTGATGATATAGTCTTTTAAAACATGGCTCGTTGTCCCCATATTAATAGAGCACCCATTTGTGATCGATGTTATGATAAGAAAATATACAGTTTATATTTATGTCGAGCCAAACATTTGGTAACGGAGTTGAGTATTTTTTTGCTTGGTAACGGAGTTGAAATAAAGATTTTTGTTCATCCCATCAATTTTTTTAAATGTTTTAGCAGTTTTGATGTACGATTGTTTAGTATTATGCTTCAATAAGGATATCACGTTTAAAAGTGTGATGTCAAGCTAAACAAAGTAACATAATTTTTTAAATGGTTTAAATTTGGTAACGGAGTAGTAAGTGGAATGCTGCAACTTTTTTAAAATGACGTTTTTGAAGCAAAAAAAAAATTTCTAGCGCGGCCAGTGGCTTTTTCATGCTCTATTGGGATCAGTGCACCAAGCCTATATAGTAGTTTTCCTCCTCTTTGATGGTCACCTCACTGCCATTTTTGATGCTACAAAGTTACCCCAATTTTTGGTTTTACCCATTTACTGTTTGCACTACCGGTACTCCAATGCTACCACTCATCGGATGTAGGGGCCTAGTTGGTCTATATGTACGTAGCATCCAGGCTGGACACAAACTTGACGACTGGCTCCACATTGAATGGACTTCCTGGACCAAACTCCTGGATTAAACTAAAGGAGTAATTTGTCACATGGCGAGTTGTTTGAACTACTCCAAGTTACCGTATGATTAAAAGTGTCCAATCATTCTACCTCACTGTTTCCATTCCTCGTCCTTGTTGCGTGAATTATAGGCCTACTTACAACAGGATTTCGGATCATGGCAATGAGCATTTTCAATCTGAATGGATATGCCTGAAATATATGCGTTCAATATACAATGTGGATGTAGGCCTATTTCTGCTCTTGTGACAGTTTCTGAATAGTCAGCTTACACAGTTGGGTGCATTAGTGTGAATACTGACCAAAATGTAAGGAATAAACAGCTGCTGGTAGCACCGCAGTGGCTTAAAGGAGCATCACAGCAGCTGTTGGGAACACGGCAGCAGCTGTTGAGAGCACCGCAGTGGCTTATGGGAGCACAGCAGCAGCTTATGGGAGCACCGCAGCTGCTGTTAGGCCTAATTTAAGTTCTTGTTTCCTAGACGCATATCTGAGGTAGGCCCTACTGTAGACCCCCCTATCCTTTAATATTTTCATTGCTGATTATGATGAACCATATTGTAAGCCTACACTTGCTGTTTATTGCGGGGCATGTTTTCAAAATACTTTCAAAATAGTAACTTTTGAGGCTCTGCTATGAATGTCAAACATGGTCGATCTGTCTTAAACTTCGAAACAATATTCTTGGGATATCCCTATACAGTAAGACCTGTACATACCGGAATGCCTTGGGGACACAATTTTATTTCGGTTTGGACAGGTTCCGGTTTGGACAGGGTTTTTGCTTTTGGAGAGGAACAAAGTAGGGGGTTATAATTCAGGGTGCGCTGGCGGTAGGTCCACAAATGATAGGTGGATGTATGCAAATAAATTAAAAGGCCCTATAATAAAACACAATTTTTTAAAGATGTTTTTTTATATTAAATCTTATTGCAGCATATTTATTTTTAACTGTTCCATTTTAGATGACGGCAACACTCGTTTTTTGGTGACTTTTATATATTTTCTGGAATGTATGACGCTGGATTAAACGCTCCGAAACTGTATAAATAATTATGTCATTTGATACAATTACCGCCTTGACTAAGAATCAAAAATAATATAGGAATAATCCAGCGATGAAAAAATAAATCAAATAATTTTATATCTTAGCTACCAGTAGTTATTTATTTATTGGGCTATTAAGTAGTCCCATCACAAACAGAATTTTGCAATAGGGGCCTAATTATTTGCTTTTAAAGTTGCAGAATGGGTTTTAGATACTAGAGACACCTGGTGAATGGTGATCTGGTGAACTATGTTGATACTAGAGACACCTGGTGAATGGTGATACCTGCTAAATGGTGATACTAGAGACACCTGGTGAATATGTCTAGTGAAAAGATAACGTGTCAAACAGAGTTAGAATAGATTAGTTTATATTTCATTCGATAAAATAATACCTACAAATTGATGCCATAAAAATAAATAGGAAGTTTAGATCCATTCCCTCAACAAAATCACAGAAACAATGAGACAAAGGATACCTTAGTAAATTATTCTACTTAGGGGGTCTAGCTCTGTTTGTAACGTTGAGCGTACACATGCGTCTACAAAACGTGTACACACACATACACACGCGACACGAACTGTCACAAATCCAGCAATCAACATCAGAATACAGCAAGATCAAGATGGCAGCGGCTACACTGTCATTTCGTTGGCTGGAAATTTTGGAAAAAGAATTTGATAAAGCATTTGTTGATTTGGATTTACTTTTAGGAGAGGTTGATCCAGATCAGTGCGAAATTACGTATGAGGGCCGACAAAAAATGACAGCGCTGAGTGCGGCGTTTGCCCAGCTTTGCCACAAAGCTCAGACTATTTTTCAGTCCAACGCGAAAGTGGAGGTGTGTTCACTTCATTCAATCACGGATTTTTAAACTAATATTTTTTCTTGTCTGGTTGCTGTAACTTGTTAGTGAGCAGCACTCTCAGTCACTGCTGATAGTGAGCACGAATGGCATTCATCTTTTTTGGACGGTGCGGGCCATTTTAGGCTGGCATCAATGGCAGACAATCCGCTCAAAATAAATCCGATTCAAACACATCATACATTACAGAAATATCTTACCTCTACATGCACCTATTTACTGTAGGGGAGACTGGGGCACCTTGAGACGGAAAAATCTAAACCCCCAAACACAGATTTAATTTTTAAAATAAAATATTTTGACGACACATATGGATACAGCATCCAGTGGGGTATATTTGAGCAAGAGATGAAAATTATCAGAAATGTGTAACCTTACATTTTTTAACAAAACATATTTTCAAAAAAGTGTCTCAATGTACCCCGTACTCGGGCACCTTGAGACACCACATGGGGTACCTTGAGACGCCAAATTAGGTACTTGAAAACAACGTGGATCTAACTAAAATCAAGATTTGAATACTACATATACCTGTAGCTAAAGCCTGCAGTTGGCTAATGTTAGATGCTGCAGTAAAATATGTGCCTGAAAAAAGTGGGGGCACCTTGAGACACTTTCGGGGCACCTTGAGACAGACTTGGGGCACCTTGAGACAGTTTTGGGGCACATTGAGACCCTGACTGACCTCACATCTGATATCATAGTTTGTGTGTGGGGTGTATATGAAGCAAACCATTATACATAAGTTATAAAGTGATAACACAGGGGTAAGATACAACCAAAATAATAGGGAAATGAAGTATTATGTGATCTATAGAACCAAATATTGATCATCCCAAAAATCTACTTTTCATGTAAAAAATGGACCTCAAGTTATATGCATGCCAAGGATGTCTAATAGCCATTAGCAATGGGGTGGAAAATCGAAATTGGTTAGTTTTGGTATCATTGACCACATGGCGCACAAATCGCAAAATATTATCTGTGTCAAACAGGCCTGTCTTAAGGTGCCCCATGTCTCAAGGTGCCCCAGTCTTCCCTACTGTATGCAGTCCATTGAAATTTAGTACAACCCCCCGTATCGACGTTCAACCGCTCGCCCAGTGCGTCAGTTCAAAAAAGCAAGTTGGGAAAACATCAGGCAAGAAATTAGGAGACATTGGGCCTCCTTTTCCAAAGACAGCCCCAATAATTCGGTAAATAAAAAATGGTTGAGGTTAAAGTCCATCTTGATGGACTGCCTGAATAAATTTGTACCAACAAAATTAACATCTAAACGCCAGAACTTGCCCTGGCTTGATAAATCGCTCCGCAAGGCTATTCGAAAAAAGGCAAGAATTTATAACAGAGCGAAAACTTCAAAAAGACCTGACCTTTGGGTAAATATAAATTACAGAAACAGGACACGCAGCGAAACCTTAGACGTGCCTGTTGGTCCTTTATTAACGACAAACTTTTAACATCTCTGGAAACTAAAAATTCAAAGCCTTTCTGGCGCTATATAAAATCACAGCGTCAGGATAGGTGTCGTGTCTCTCCTTTATTGCATGATGGCCAACTGCATTCAGACAGCAGGCGCAAGGCCGAAATCCTCAACCAACAGTTTTGCTCAGTATTTACTGATGAAGACACCACTAATATGCCTAAATTAGAAGGACCACCAACAACTCCCATGAATAATATTGAAATTACACAATCTGGTATAACTAAATTATTGAGTGAACTGAACGTCGATAAAGCACCCAGACCTGACGAGCTCCCAAATTTACTCCTCAAAAATGCTGCCAAGGAGATATCTCCTTTTTTAACAGATATTTTCGAACACTCTATCCGGACCGGGAAATTACCCGATGAATGGGTCGAGGCTAATGTAGCCCCTGTTTTCAAAAAGGGAGATCGGCATACTGCTTCTAATTACAGGCCGATCTCCTTGACATGTGTTTGTGCCAAATTGCTCGAGCACATTATTAGCAAGAACATCATGACCCACTTTACCAAAAATTTTAACCTCTGTGCAACACGGTTTCCGTGCAGAGCACTCTTGTGAAAGCCAATTACTGAAGATCTGGTTCAAAATTATGAGGGCAAAATTCAAACTGATTTAATTGTTTTCGATTTTAGTAAGGCTTTCGATGTAGCTCCCCACCAACGTTTACTACACAAACTTGATCATTACGGAATTAGGGGACCTACACTACTTTGGATTCGAAATTTTCTCACTACTCGGACACAAAAAGTAGTAGTAGATGGTAGCTTTTTGGACACTGCTCATGTAGGTTCTGGTGTACCACAGGGTACAGTACTTGGCCCGATTTTATTTCTATGCTATATTAATGACCTCCCATCCTCGGTCTCATCTGATGTTCGACTCTTTGCTGACGACTGCCTCTTTTATCGGCCCATAAAATCTAAGGACGATCAAAAAAAGCTACAAAAAGGGAGCTACAAACTGTTTATTTCATATATAAATGATATGGTCAATGAATCGAAGATTTTTAAATTTATAATATTTGCAGATGACACAAACTTATTTTGTACTAGTAAAGATATCGCGAGTTTGAGTGTAACTATCTGTAATGAGTTAATGAAGCTGAAAAAGTGGTTTGCTTTAAATAAATTATCATTAAATATCACTAAGACAAATTACATGATTTTCTGTAAAAGCTGATTGATAAGGTGAGTGAAACCAAATTTTTAGGAGTTATAATTGATGATCAATTAAATTGGCAAAGTCATATAAAACAAATTGTTACAAAGTTACACAAGAACTACTATATAATAGGGCAAAACCATGGAATTGCGACAAAACAGCTATTTTTTTTAAAGCATGCAAACACAAGATTAACTCTGTTGTTAGACAAAAAACAACTTTGCTCAAAATTTTTTGTATGAATTTATTTATTCTGGCTATTATCATAATATATATTCACAGCGCCACCTAGTGGTAATTTTTTACTATTTTTCCCTACAAAATGATAGGTATTTACAATGTTGATGAAACAATTATTATCTGAATTACTTTACTTAGTTTAAGGATACTAGGTGACCATGGGAAGATATGCTTTGATGCTATGCAAAGAAAACAAAACAATGTCTTGAACGTTTGGTTTATTCTGAGATTTAAGTGTCGTGATGTATGCAACGTTGCGTACATCACAAAAAAATGTAATTTATTTTATTATGAAATGTTGCTATAGACTTGTCATTGTATTATGTGCGAGTTCCTTTGTTGCAACGGGTCATCGTTAAATAAATTTAATATCATTTTGCTCTAAAACCACAAATGCAAGTTAATTTATGAAAGGTTTATCTGGTGGCAACCCTGATATGCAATATCAGTGTGCGACACTAACGCTCGACCGCTCGACCCAGTCCAGTAATCCTGGCACCGGGCGAGTACACATTCTCAGGCACTGGACCTGCTGGTCGAGTATATATTCAAGGCCTTATCTGCTTATGTAACGTTGCTATGCCTATACTAGTATTGTCAGCATGTCTGACCAGTGCATGGGTAGTCTGCATGCAGTAGCGGTATTAAGCCACGCGAAATTGGTTAGAGCTCCCTGCACGTGCTAGCCTCCATCCACTCTCACGCCGCCACTGTGAACGCGCTGGCAGCAGTTGTAACTGGTGTGTTAACACAGGCTGAAACCCTATGCAGCCACGACCCACTTTATTGGCTTAGACAACGCAGTTACTATCACATTTCATCTTTGAATATTCTCATTTGGGCACGACAATATCTTCATATGGTATTTGTTTTTAGACACATCAGAATAATAGAAATGCGTCGGCATACTGTATGAATGCTTTTAAAAGACGCAGGTCTAACTGATTAAATTTTGGTCTAATTTCACACAGTGTGTAAGCCTTAGGCAGACCGTCCCGATGACGTCATCTACTCTTGCCGCCCTTAGCCCGCCATTGATCAAATGGTGGTTTATCATCTCTGCAGGGACATCGTGTATACATGTGCGCTAAACATTGGTTCAATGCTGCAACAGCTCGTCTGGGGTTGAGCACGTGTCAAGTCCTGTGTCTCTCGGCGCTACTATGGTAGAAAAAGATCCATACCTCACATATTTGGATGACCAGTGGACGCCAACTGCTAACAGTCAAAACATGAGCTAGCGCGATAAACAGATGCTTCAAATCTTACTTAACATTAAGCATATACATTGACGTCGCATTATCGCTGAGAATTTAACAGGGGCGCTTGTAAATCTGTAAATCAGTGATCACCAGTGCAATGATTATGAACAGTCATTTCTTTTGTTGTAAGCAAAAGTATGACATGGTGTCGTCATTCTGACAGAACTCAACGATTAATTACCCAACGCACACAGGTGTTATTCAATGCTGGTACACCTGTACGACGCTGGCCCAGTGTTAAAACAAGATGTACAACAACTAGGCTACATTTAACAGTAGCATACCGCGTTTACACCCACGCTCACAACACGCTGACCGTGGCGCAACCATGTTGACACGGCTACATGCAGCAGGCTGGTGTCGGGTAGATTTTTTCAAGCTAGCAGATTTTCTGGTAATACAGGGTACAACAAAATCGGGGGGGGGGGGGGTATGCGTTTATTACAGAGGGGGGGGTGCGTTTATTAGGGATAATACGGTATATGCTTAGACGGAACGCTTACACCATCTAGAGCCAAGTACACTGCAAATTTGTTATTTATATTATTTGATTATGTGACTTGATATCATCTAAACTGACTCTTCAATGTGAAATGACAAGTGATTATTATGGTATTATGATATATGTTTGTCTTTGTTATTTTTAACTTTTATAAAAATCACAATGATTGCGGGTTGTACATCACTTGTACATAATTTGTTTGTTTTTAAAAGTCCATACCGTATCAGATTCGAGCTTACCTGGTCTAGTGACATGTCACCAGGTCTAGTGATAAACTAAGGTTACTAGACCTGCTGGTCTAGTGATACAAAATGTTAATGTCGCACCCTGCAATATGCTTCTGTTGCCACCTAGTTTGTTTTATGTAGCATGCAGTTGTGGTGATAAGGCTTACTGAGTAAAGTATCATTATTGTGATGTTTCTTATTGGATGTATTATGTACTCTTAATTTTCTTTTCTCTTTGACAAGCTTTAGGCTGGTTATAGACGTTTTCACTAGATTATGTGTGAGACCATTTTTCATGTAGCATGCAGTTGTGGTGATACATTTCAATGAGTTAATTATAATTATTGTGATTTTTACTTAATTAGAAGTATTAAGTACTCCAAATTCTCTTTTTCTCTTTCACATGCTACTGACTTGTTATATACTTTTATTTGCGAAATAGATTTAAATATCTTTTTTTTCAAAACTACAAATGCAAGTTAATATTTGATATTTTGTGCAGGTGGCAACCTCGATAAGCATTATGCTTTTGTTGTCACCTTTTTTTTCATGATGCTTCATAGGCATATATTTGTTATGTGAATTACTTCTGTAATTGTCATAAAAATATAAACTCTCAATCAATCAATCAATTAATCACTTAATTTATTAATCAGCCTTTTTAATCTCCCCTCTTTACGCCATAAGCCTCAATGGTGAACTACGCATTTTATCGCTCACCATCTGGACGATCTCACTTCGGAAAACCAGCGGGTGTGTTCAGTGTAGTTGCAATTAGCCCCAATGGTCGGCTGTTTTTGTGGATTATTTTCGTCCATATTAATAGCGCTATATCGGCCTCGGCGCTCGCAAAGAACGTGCCTAGCTTGTACTGCAACTGCAAGAGTCAAGCACGCAAGAGTCATGTCAGCTAGTGCTTGGTGAATTAAAAGCACCCCTCCAAAAAATTTAGAATGATCCGTTCAGCAAGGTTGCTATAGACACGCTTCCATGGTTCAAGGTATCACATTTAAAATGGCAGCCGTGACAGTTTAAAGCTGTCGGCAAAAAGTTTAAATGGAGGATTAAAACAGTAATATGTTGGATAACATTAATTTAATGGATAATTTAAATGTCAAATGGAACAGAACAGGTAAATAGCATTTTTGATAGGTTTCATGTAGTTTTTTGAACTGGATACCAAAAAGCTGACTTTCATTTTGGACCATTCTCCACCGTCGGACAGACTTTAGACTAGCCAAGTGTCCCTACTCTACTAGGGACACTCGGTCGAAAAACTTTGGCTAGGCCTAGACTAGGGGTCTAGCTGTTAAATTTTTTTACCAAAATTTTTGTGGCAGAAATGGACCAAATAACACAACGGTTATCATGTTTGGACCAATGGCCAGTACAAATAAGCTTGAAAATAGTTGAAAATAGCCAATTCAGCTCAAAAATAATGCCACCAACGCATTTCCCGTACCAGAAAACCTAGGTGTAGAGCCATTATTTGTTTTCATATGATGACTGGTTACTGAGATATGGCACATTTTCACTTTCTGCACTATTCTTGTGGTGGCCATTTTGAATATGAAAATTAGATCCAATTGTAGGCAACGCATTTTCGAAAAACATTTTTTGGTAAGACTATGGACCCATATGAGCTGATTTTTGATAAAATCGCCTTTCTAAAATTGTGTCTAAGTTAGTGTTTTCTGGAGTGTTTTTTCGGGTTAAAACAAGGGAAATATTATCTTCCTTGGTTAAAATGACCACAGTATTGTTGGTAAATAAACCTTTGCTGTCAGCGTGCACCAGTTATTTGTAGTTCTGAAATGCCCGCTAGGTTGCGCCTTTGCGGATAACAATCGGAAAAACTAGACACACAATGAACTCGAAACATGATCCTCAATTATCCAGACTACCACGTATGACAGGCATAATACTTTTATTTTTAATATAATTAGTTTTTCATTGTGACAATACCACTCTTATTTATACACTCTTATTTTTCTAGTTTTTTCACACATATATGTATGTGCAACGTCAAAAAACATATATATACATGTTTAGCAAGGTTAATGATCTAAATCTAAAATTTTGGGAAAAAATATTATTGACGAAGCAACAAGCTTTCGAAAAAGTCATGTTTTTTTTAAAGTGCTACCATGTTAACTGGTAAATGCCCAACCCAAAAATGAAAAAAACTTGCACAATTCTAGTCTATGCTATATGGACATCAGGGAAAAATTTGTTTTTGAAAAATTACAAGATTAAAAATTTTATTTTACAAGTTGAACTTGCTAGACATCCTTATGTATAAATATTTTGCTAATCAATTACAAATTTGAATAGCAAATGGGCAGAATTGCGTGGCATTTTGCTATGCGATACTATATTTTTTTTCCTCTGAACACATTCCACTGGCGGTTATTGGTAAATAATGTTTTGATGCCTGTTTTTTATTTTTTTTATCAAATATTGTATTTTAAAACCCTTTAAGCCCCCACGATGCATTAAAGCATCATTTTACATCCCTAACTACAACTAGTGGTTTTAGAATAAAAATGTCCATGAAACTGGTTCACCAATACATGGCAATTTTCTTTTATTTCCTACCCTCATCAAATCATCTTCGTTCACTACAAGTCGAGAATTGCTGCAACAATTCGCGACTTGTAGTGAATGAAGATGACTATGGTAAATTCTGGCTCGAAAGGGTTAAACTGTGAGTTTGTTTGTGTAGGCGCAGCTGATTGATCTTCGTAGTGATCTGTATGAAGTACGAGCCACAAAATCCATCCTAGAAAAAGAGCTTCATCATTTATTATTACAGCTGCATGCTACTCAATTACAACTGCAGCAAACAAAAACTGGCCATGAAGGGGATTCTGAAGGAATCAAGAAAAAACTGGTTAGTATCAATTGTGAAAAAGATTAAAATTGCATGTAATTAAACATGTTGAAGGCCAATATCGGCACACCAAGCAATTACTCAGTCATGCTCATCATAACCACTGATAACACTGCAATAACAGTCCGCTATTAAAACTAAAGCAGCTAGAGTACTGTACTCAGTACTGCATCTGTTGGCACCAGCGCCACCTCGTCTCTGAAATGGCCAGAATGTTGTTTATTTCTTCTCAAAGAACCTGGTCCAGCCTTACAACAACATTGGGACAGCACCTCGTGTTTAAATGGTGATTTAACCCTTATCCTGCTAAGTAAATTTATTTTATTTTTCAACCACTTATGGTTGTGTCTCGCTACTTGATCCACGACCTCAAGTGGTTGAAAATTGGGACCAAGCACTTACAAATCTTATGTTTAATCAGTAGTTAAATTCCCAATAACAGTGAATTAATCGGCTAAGACAAAAAACGACTATTGTCGTGCTCAGTAGGCAAAGGGTTAGCAGAGAATCATAGACTACTGCAAATGGAGATTTTGTGTGTTTCTTGTGTAGGAAGAAGAGATGGATAAACGTAAGGGAGAGATGATGAGTACAGCCAGACTAGAGGCGGAGGTGAAGGAGCTGAGAAAAGAGAGTGCAGAGGTCAAACAGTACATACTAGCGCTACAGGGTGAAGTGTATGGTGCTCGTTTAGCTGCCAAATATCTGGACAAAGAACTTGCTGGCAGGTTAGCAGAGAACTACAGTCATATTTGTTGCCAAGATATTTTCCATTTAAAATATGACATGCTTCAAGTTATATTATTATTTTATATGTTTATGCATACATGTGTATACATAATTTATTTATAAAATGTGTAAATGGCCCAGTGCCTTTCTACGTGGATGTACCAGAGAGAAACAGTGAGGGGGGGGAGGGGGGGATTCAGAGAACATTTTCCTACTTCAATGTGTAAAGTTGTCAGCCTTGCTATTTTTATTTTCTAAGGCAAAAACTCAACCGCTCACAATTTAGGAGTTGTTGTAGGATTTAGGATTCTTGTATTTTATTGCTGGTTCCTTAGGTAATGAGAACTGTTTCTTATTCAGGATTCAGCAAATTCAACTTCTGGGTCGAGACATGAAAGGTGTTGAACATGATAAATTGTGGAATCAACTAGAAGCAGAAATTCATCTGCATCGTCATAAAACTGTTATTCGAGCTTGTAGAGGTCGTACCACGAGACGTAAACGCCAGCCTCTACCACCTGGACATGTGAGTACTCAAATGTAGAATTGTCCTCTGCGAAGCAAACGGGCAGTATCTGCAGATACTGCCCTTTTTCTCAGCGTAGCAAGACTCAGTGTTTCATCTAGCCATTTTTAACAAGGCATATGAAGGAGGTCATCACCAATGAAATGAAGGGGGGGGGGTTTCACTAACAGCTTGAATTTGTCAATCACGACAACAAGACACTTTCAAGTGGATGAATATTATTGTTAGAAAACTTGGTGCTAGGAACATGTTAAGAAAAATGATTCCCCTCTTTTGTCATTTTTACCCCTCAGCCATTAAGGCTGTCAGTGTGGAGTATAGTGATCACCAAGCGTGGTAACTTTATACAGTACTGTGCAATTGAAACGTGTCAGAGATTCCCCACTGTAGGCCTACATAATTCTGGTATTAGTATCGAAATAGCTTTATCAAATCTGAATTTCAAAATACATTTCAAATTAAACTAGCAAAATAAACTTAGGAGGTGTGTATTGGAAAAGAGGCCTTGGCTAATCTCCATGAAAATTCACTGCAAACGTAAATTTCAAGTAAACAACAAACAGACGATATTCACAATGTAAATCTATTGACAGACTTGTTTACAGAATTTCAGGCTCCCATTGACTGCCATTATAACTCTGCCATACGAATAGCCATTCCGTACATAATATGACACTTGCTTGGCTTGTCCAGTCACCAAATATCTATTTCTACAGACATTATTTTATCAGGTCTCCAATATAAAATGGCCCGCTTGGGAAACTCACTTTCCGTTTGGCCTAAAAGGGGTCATAAAATACGGTGCTGCCGCAGCGATTGATATATTGTCAGTCTGCATGCGGGCTAGCTAAACCAAACAAACAACTTCGAAATTTCACTTAAAATCTCAAATTCATCCATTTAGATTGCGCCAAAAAAACAGTGAAAAAAGTAGTTCGCAAAATGCCAAAGTGCCTTCGCAATATGCAAATTTTAATTTTGCAAGTAGTTTAAATGGATTCAGCAAGTGTGAAATACAAATTCGCATCTAATTCACATTGAGTTTCTATTTTAGCAACAGGCTAATTCGAGAGAGAATGGGAATTCGCAATGGGAATTCGTTTTCGTGTGACACGTTTCAATTGCACAGTACTGTAATGCCTGGACAAAGGGTCTTCGTTTTTTTATTGACTAAGGGTCTTTTTTTTTTTTACCTCATACGCATGACACTAATCTGAAAATCAAGTTAGGTATTCAGTGACCTCGACCTAATTTCAAGGTCACCAGCTCACGAAATACAATATGGCTTGTAAGTGCGATAACCTCATAACTCCTTGACTTTGGGCCTTTATTTTTTACTTCATGTGCATTACACTAACCTGATATTTAGTGACCTTGACATAATTTTATTTCGAGGTCACCAGGTCATGGAATCCAAAATGGCTTATAAGCACGGAAACTTTATAACGCTTTGTGCTAGGGCCACATATATGCAAAAATTTATAATTCTTGATATTGATTGTCAACATAGCCTACGTCTGATTGGTCTATCATCAATTGATGGCTATTTTTATTTATTTCAGAGAACCTACGGACGGCTCTGGTGTCTGCTCAATCTGAATATTAAATTTGTTTCAGATAGGCTAACTCAATTCCTTATTTGCTGTGGTGTAGATTTCCAGGCCTTTGATCCTATCAACTGCTGATAAATAAAAAAATAAATATTTTTGAGACCGTTTTTTATGGGTGCCAGCAGGGCACCCACCCCAGTATTTTTCCGTGCCCACAACACATTTAGGGTGCCCAGGGCACGCGGACACCCTTAAATTTCGAGCCCTGACGTATTGCACTGTACTGCTTTAAATTAATATTTCTCATTCCCTGTGGCGAGTTCACTTTCACTAATACCAAGGTTGCTTTGCTTATTTTGGGCCAAAGATGTTGCATCATGCGTAAGGAAGATGACAATTTTTGCGTTCACTTGAAAATTAACTGTTTAGCAATTGTTTTTATATTTTGATTTACTTTCAACAGGATTTTGCGGCATTGAAAAGACGTCAAGGTGTAGGTGATATCCGCAGAATACAACTTCACAAAGAAATTGACGAAGGTCTGGGGATGTCAATAACAGTGAGTCAGCATTTTTTTTTCAACTTAAATTATGTTTGATCTTTGCTCAGCAAACAATGTTGGTTTAATGTTAGGCCATTTTTGCAGATGGTGGACCAAGATTCAAACTACTCCTGTCGGCTATATATGTCATAGACTATTAGTGAATGTTTTTATTAAGACCAGCTATGAACTGAATCTTTTGAATTGCTGAATTGTTTTTAAAAGATATAATTTCTAGCCTCTACTGGATGAAAAAAGACAGCTACGGTATGTCAATAATATGACATTCAACCCCTTTGATGCTGAATTGTTTGTTTCTATATTTCTTTGATTTGAAGCTGGAATTGGTAACGCAATTTCTAGGCTTTAAATGATAAAAAATATGTTTATTTTTCATAAAATAAACATCTCCTAAATAGAATTATTTCATTAACTGAGCATCTACCACAAACTATTTTGTGGATTTCAGTGGCACTTAACTCTTATGAGGTTGATTTAGTATCTTAAGTTAATTTATTTAACCAAACCAAACATTTACAAATCTTGATGTATAAACACACTTTTCGTTTCTAATATTACCAATAAGTGATTTAATTGTGTAATAAAACAAACGACTATTGTCGGCATTAGCAGGCAAAGGGATAATTTACTTCGAAACTTGCGTGAAACTGTAAATATACGGTTCTCGCAGCATAAGTGTTATTACAGTATACTGATTTATCTATAAAGCATACTGATTTACAGGACATTACAGGATTTATATTTCATGGATTATTATATTGTAAGGACAATGGTCAAAATGTACTGTAATAATTGTATTTGATCAACTTGCAAACTGTGTATTAAAGGGAGGGAAGGAGCATGGTGTGCCTATTCTGGTCTCTGAGATTCATGAGGGACAGCCGGCTGACAGGTGCCATGCATTATATATTGGTGACGCAATACTCAATGTGAATGGAATCGATCTCCGTAATGCCAAACATGCAGAGGCAGTGCAGATTCTGTCACAGCAGGTTAGATGTTATATGCAGTCAAAAATACAGTATTTTTTTTAGATTTTGTAAATTTGTTATGATTTTTCAAATAGGGACTTTAAGCTGTGTACCACCTAAAACATTTTGAAAGAGTCTGTTAGACCATAATATGTAGTAATTTCATATTTGCCTAGTGGAGCGACACCTTTCAAAGGAGTTTAAAAATAAATTAAATTGATCGCTAATCATGGCCTCATCACATACCTTTAGGGAAAGTGATCAGAGTCAAAAGAAGCATGATTCCTATGTCATGCTACTACTAGTTTGCTGACGATCCTGTGTTTTTTCATTTAAAACAAGATTTAAACAAAATTAAGATGAGCATTAAGTTTGCTTGGTTGACATGATGTTTTGGTCCAAATTGTCTACCGTATATCTAAGTAAAATTCTTTAATTTAGCGCTTTAACGGTTAAGATGCTTGACCTACTAAAGATATACATAATTTTCAGCTGTTTCAAGTTGTGCCTTGAAACAGCTGAAAATTATGTATATCTTTAGTGGAAAATTGCAATTACCGGTAGATAATGATATTATTTAAGATTATATTAGCATTATTGATATGTGTAATATTAATTTTGATTTAAGAGAGACACACTGGGTCAGTGATTAGCAATTATTTTGTTATTTAGCAAGGTGACATAGACATGGAAGTTGTTTTTGTGGCACCAGATGAAGACAGTGATGATGAAAATCATGAGTACGAAGATGAAAATGGAATCAGGTGACTATTTTAGGGATGTGCTCGTGGTGGTGTGCAGTACTGTTTATAGTTAGCAGGGCATGTGGGCATGATCGTCCAAATCGTCTGTGTGGTCTGGTGGGCTTTTGGACGTTATGATGTCAGACGGTTTGTAGGTTCGAGATGGATTTGTACATAGACTGCAGCATCATAAATGCGAGGTGCAAGGTCTTCTCGGACTTAGACTGCTATTATTCAACCCTTTAAAGGCTAATCACCTTGAAGGAGAAAGAAGTATTAAAATTATTACATTGCCATATGTTAAACCTTACAACGCTGAATTAATTTTGTATAAATCATGGAGGCCAAAGGGTTTATTTCATTTTGAAATCATCATAAATATCTTAGTTATCTCTTTCCGATTCATTTGAATATCTATGTTATGGGTCTATGGCCATTAGAAATATGTTTATTCCTCCAGTGCGGGGATCGACTTTAGTCGTCAGAATCTGACATCTGCAGACGTCAGATTTTGATGTTTTACTATGTTTTACAGTTTTTATGACAGAATGTACCTGCACTGCCTATTTATTCATCAAATTCCGCTCACATTTCAGGTACCGGATTTACGACGAAGACTTGGTGTCAGAAGGTAGCATGGGCAGCCTGATGTGTACACAACATCAGAACGGCAGTTTGGATCACGGCGGAGGGGCAATGTTACCCGTCGGCACCTCACAGAATCACCCTCTGCCCCCGCCGCAGATGAACGGACCTCTACAACACCTGCCTCCATCCCCTCATGACCAGAATGATTGTCGCTTACAAGAAACAGTCACAGTCCCAAGGTAACATTTTGAATCTTTAACTTTTTCTTAGTTTTTCCATCTCGCAAATACTGTAATATGCAAACTTTTCTTATTATCTGATATTCTTTGTTAGCTCCTATAAGTGCTAATTGCTAGAAGACAACAATAAATTTTAAAGGGAAATAGCATTAAATTTGTTTGGATTGGTATATGTTTTGCACATTTGTGAGTAATTTTTACCCCCATTGCAGTTGTGGTTTGCGCTAGCGAGCCAAAACTTAAAGGAGGTGAAAATTTAAGTTCTATGACTAAGCGCTTTACAAGCTATTATTGAGCTGTCCTTTTCTTACAGTCAAGGCAACTCTTTTCTTTTCTCAGCTGACAGATATTTATTATAAAATTCACACCAGTAGTTGCTCTTGGATCTTTATCTAGTTTGTGATATGGGGAATTAAAACATATTAACATCAGTGTGTGTTTTCTTTATTTATGGCAAATCATACGTTTTCCAGTGTTGCAATATTTGGCGTTAGGTTTTTTCTTGAATATGCCGCTTGTCTTTAAAATGCACTTTACAATGCCAAAGGTAGCAGGCCTTTTTGGTTGACTGCAGAAAATATCACTCCTTGATTAGGAGTGTAGCAAGGAGTGTAATTCACACCTGGTGGTCTGAATTACTTGCAATTGACACTGATTGAGGTGTGTAATTAATAACACACCCTAATTTTTAATTATCTGCTATGGTGTAAGCAATTATAAAGGGAATAAATTAAACAGTTGAGTTAGTTAATTTCACCAACATACAAGTCATGAATTACACTATGAAATTAATTAAATAAGGGAATTATCTACAGTGCACAATTTTGGAACTTATTTCAAGAGTGACGGAAGAACTATCAACCCTCATCCTGCCGAGTTAATTTTAAAAAAAAATTAACCACTTGAAGTTGTGTCTCGCTACCGCGACCCACAACTTCAAGTGGCTGGAAATTATTCATATTTGTTAAATATGAGCACAAATATTTGGAAATCTTGATGTTTACACACACATTTCGTTCCCAATATATGTGATTTGATCAACTAATAAAACAGGTAAAAACTGATAATAGCCGTGATCAGCAGGATATGGGTCAACTTATAAAAATGAGACAGTCCTGCTCAAATTCAACAAATCCTGTCCTGCTCAAATTCAAGGGATCTTCATACTCCAGAAGCATGAATATTTGCTGCCATTTATGTCAGCAAAAATCAATGGATCTAACTATAAAGACTCTTTTGAAGTTGGGCAAGACTCTCTCATTTTTACTCTAACTCACCTCATTTACCTATTTATTCTTATAAATGACGAGGCATTATTAAACCTGCCCTAAGCCTTGCAGAGAAGGGGTGTTTATTAGCATTATCATGCTACCAGCAGTTGAAATAGTGGTTTGTAAATCAGGTGTACTCTATTCAAATCTCCACATGATATGTCAGGATTATATCTAGTGATGTTTTCCATAAACTTTCCCCATTCTATGGTGAAACAAACACAATATCAACTTCACATAGTCATGTACAGAAATTGGTAATAAAATACAGAAGTTAATTAGTGTTTTAGGTTAATGTCTTGCTCACAAGTAAGGAGGCGGGAGAGGTAAATGTCTTTGCTCTCCTGATTATAGTCATGCTTAGATATTAGGGGTAAATGAAAGATCATAATATCCTCACTGTGATAGGTTTATAATTTTAATTAAGTGATTAATTATCATTATTATTAGACAAGCAAAGATCTAAGTATAATTTCTTAAACTACCATTGTCATCTTCATGCACTGCAAGCTGTCGCAATTCTCGACTTGTGGTGGCTGAAGATGACTTGAAGTAGGTGACAAATGTAAAATATTACATTGTTTGTTATTAAAATAATTCAATGAAATTTTTTATTCCAAAAGTTAATTAGTGTTTTAGGGTTATGTCTTGCTCACAAGTGAGGTGGATTATCATTCTTCAGAAATGCTGTGATGGATTGTGAGGGGTTAGAGGGTTAAATGAGAGCACATAACCTTATTATTGTGAAGGATTATACTTTTTTTATTCAATGAATTTAATTAAAAATATGTCATGTGGTGCATTTATGCGAAGAGCGAGCTCAACCCTTAAAGCACTAAAATATTTTTATATAAACAAAGGGACCAAAGGTTTATTTTCAATTTGAAAGTCTTAGTGAGCTCTTTCTGCTTCATTTAAATACCTGTGTTATGGGTCTACAGCAATTATAAATATATTACTCTTTCAGTGAGGGATGGATGTCAGATTCTGATGTCTAAAGTCAGTCTCCGCGCTAAACGGGTTAAATGATCAAATTCACAATTCTTCTGAAAAACATTTTTAAGTTGTTTATATATTTGTATACATGTATATCTAGTGTCATCTGTTTTGAGTCATTTATATCGCACACAGTCAACTGACTTTTGCCTCTTCACACAAGCTATTGGCACTTTTTTCTTTTCTGTTTCGATGGTTATGCTTTTCCTTTGCTGCCTGTTGGTGGATTCATGTACAGGACGTGGTCTAAGTTTTGCTTAGATTTGCATCACACTGAAAAATATTTTGTATGGTCCACGTGCTGTGTGTTTGCCATGGTGTTATTCTATTATCACAATTGTGTTTATCTTTTCCGCTTGCTCGCTCTCTTGGCTGCTGCACTCAGACTGCACTAGCTTCACTCTGTTCCACTCGGCACCCATTCACACCACCTGCCAGGTATGACCAAGCTGTCAAGTGTATCTCGGCAAGCACGAGACAAGATACAATGTTGAATTAATGCTGGGCCAGCATCGCAGATATTGACACAACATTAGAGCTCATTGTATCAGCGGCTCGTGTCTGCTGGGAATGTTGTCATCTTCTTCCTGTTGTTGTTGGCTCATCCAGATTTGTTAGTTGTCTAACAGATTGATTTATCAGTTAAATTGATATGTTGATTGTACATGTGCAGCATGTTTCTAGATACCCACCCAGCTAACACTTTTATGGCTCAATTTTGATATTAAAATTTTACTAAGTAATTGTTTGTTCGATCTTGTTAGCTACATACTCATGTTTATGTTTTGTTTTGCATGTAGTTGTATTTACATACAACTCTTACCGTATTTATATTTACATACTTTTAATATATTTGAGATTTTTCTTGTTTTTAGAACTTAAAGAGCAAAAAGTTGACTGCAATAATTTGAAAAACAGGCCTCCAACAATCACGCAACCGTATAGTGTTATTTAACCATTTTATACCTATTGTTGAAGGGACATATTCAAGCAAATAGCATATTTTTATTTTACCTCTGTTACCGGTATATCTTTTTCATTGTTTGAATGTGTGAGCGGCAACATTTCGATTGATAACAACTTTTAGAAACATCTGTTGGCAACGTAATTAGGTTTGAAAAAAAAATATTATGACAAATATCCATCATTACATTTTTGTCATTTCGATCGACCCTTTGTCTAATGGACATGTCATACTTGACAGCAATAGGTAATAAGACACCAATTTTATTATTTCCTGCTAAAAATAGTTTCATTACCATTATCCTATTGGGCCACACAGCTTAGATGGGGAGGGCTCGATAGTACTCATACCATTAAACTCGGCCAATTGACATGTTGTAAATCTTATACGCCAGCAATATTCATGCCAATCAAGGGATGTTTGTGGCTGGTGTAGTAACAAAAAGAAAGGGATTTTCCTTAGTGTTGAGACTTTCGAAGAAAAAAATAAATCAACATCGGACCCTGCATCTAGACCATCAGCGGGCAGGTGAGGTGAATGGTAAAATTCAAATGAAATTTTTGTCATCGTTGTCTGAAATTCTATGAACATTCTAAAATACACAATTATCGGGTACATGTCTATTTCAAATTTAGGGTGGAGAAAGATAATATAGATTTACGATGATATAATCCTAAATAACACAAATTTAAACTTTGAATTTTTTTAAGTTTGGGGCACTTGGGGCTGGCCCTTTAACATATTGCAGAGAATGGAAGCATTCTTGATCTGTTCCTAGTTTCCAAAAATTAAATATGGTTTTAAATAGAACTTGTTACTTGCTGCAATTGGAATTTCCTATAATTTATTTGTACCCCAATCACACCAGACCTATTAGAGATCATTGTTTCATGTATACAGCGAAAAAAAAAAAATCATTTTTTAAAGTTATTGAATTTCATATTCAAGTACAGTTGAAACTGGCATTTCTGATCATGATCATGCTGATGTAAATTGTTCTTTTGAAAAACAGTTTAAAGCTAAAGTAAAAGAGAATGTGATAACCGATTCTGATTTCTCATATTTTTCACCTGAACTTGGAAGTGCATTCTTGATAATATATGTAATTCACATGTTATATATGGTACAGTACATTATTGAATTGAAATGTGCTTTGGAAAGTCAACCTGAGGACAACTTGATTTAATAAATGTTTTCATATTTTTTTATTTTGAGACATATTTTACTAAGTGTATTGAAAACTATTTGGCATAAAACAATATGGCCTGAATCTAATTTTTTGTTGCATCCTTTACATTATCACTCGGAGTCGCTATCCTACATTTTTAAACACCATTTTGAAAATTCAAATATTTTATTGTCTAAATGTAGAACATGCCACTAACTTCCTTGATAATGTCTCTGTTAACAGTGATATTTCAGAGAAGACTCCGCTTACTGTTCCTGATAATTCTGCCACGACAGCACCTCCGCAGTTGCCCAGCTCTCCTACTTCTGACGGTACAGTGCAAGTGATGCTGAGCGAGTCTACATCACCCGCCTCGCCAACTAAGACAGCGACAAGTGAAACAGAAACGGCTCCTTAGAACATTGAAGTATTACCATGACACCTACCGTATACTGTGATCAAGCAACATTACCAAGAAATTAATTTATATTTAAAATTTCACGCACTTGAAGTTGTGCGTCGCTACCGCGACCCACAACATCAAGTGCGTGAAAATTACCCACATATAAATAAAATGGTTTAAAAATACTATTGCAGTGTAAGGGTTAACCCTTGTGCTCCTGGGACCGTTTACATACGTTTTCGAGTATGTTTCTGTTCAAATGAAATGTCAGTGGAATATATAAAATAGTTTATGGTGGATTCCCAGTTGACCTTTTACCTCTAACAGCGACTATGATGATTTAAATTTGTTTTATTAGTCTATCAAATCACTGATATTGTGGATAAAATGGGCGTTTGAACATCAAGATTTTCAAATGTTTGGTCTCAAATATGAGTAATTTTCACCCACTTGAAGTTGTGTGTCACGTTAATGAGACACAACTTCAAGTGGGTAAAAATTTATTTTTTTAACTCAGCTCTTTAGAGATTAATGAAGTGATCAATCAATTTGGGATATGTCTGATTTTCATACATTTTTCACCTAAAGCTGGAATTTGTGATAGCAGGACAAGGGTTAAGTTTTGTAAATGTGCCAGAAATTACATGAAAGCAGGCAATGTAAATTATTATAGATTCATATCTTGTATGAAAACTACTGTTATTAATAAGTTGATAGGTAGACAAATTCCACACTTGAATACTATTATCTTTAATATGTCATTCATACCAAGGTTGAAATTTTCTGTCATTTAAAGCTGTATTTTGCTACTGTGATTCACAAGTTTAAGTGATTTAAAATTACTCTGATTTGTAAAATTTAGCCACAACTTATTATCAATATAAGTATCACAGATTTAAGACACATTTGAATTTTTAGTCTACTAGACTCGACATCAATGCTCTAAGGGTTAAGCTCTGTTCTACATGCGTTACAACAGTAAACAATAATTGTAATATCTTGCCAGCTGGATGTGAAAAGTACATTAATGTAAATACGCTGAATGTCATTTGATAATATACGGTGGTAATTGATTATATTATTTATTAAGTTATGTAATGACCTGAAGTTTTTCATTGTTCTATCATTGAAATGTATTAATAAGATCAATTTATACTGCTGCCAGTTAACCCTTGAACAGCCAAATTATTCAATTGGAATTTTCACACACTTGGAAGTTGTGTTTCGCTGACGCGAACCACCACTTTCAAGTGAGTGGAAATTATTCAGATTTGACAAAATGGAGGTAAACTATTTCAAATCTTGCTGATTGGTGTCATGTTTTATCTTTGTCATGTTTGAAAGCTGGTATGTAACGTGCTGATATAAAAATGCAAAAAAAAACCAGATATATTCGGGACCGGTGGTTTTAGGGTTAAGATTAAGAATGTGATGCATAGTGGGAATGAGCATTCCTGAGGTATATGGATAGTAGTGTATCGTGTCCTTGGATATGAAATGGTGTATCTAAAGTAGCAGATTCACCCTTTCATATTCAAGGAGATGGTATATCTCCCTTCATCCTGAAATTGCTTTACTGAATTTACTGTTTAAACAGTGGCTTTTCCATATGTGAATTTGCATACAGGACGTGATGAATCAAATGTGCTCTGCAAAGCCAATAGGGAGTATCTAATTACTTGTAAAATAACTATATATTCCATTTTGGCTTTGCGCGACAGAAAAAAGTAATGAACAACTGTGCAATGGCAGTTTGTCTTTTTTGTTAAAAATTATTATGTCATATTTTTACAGTTATGTTAACTTTATTTTAAAACAGGAACTGAATAGGCCCTACTAATTGTACGTGACATTACTACCAGTTATCTCAAAGGTTAGATCATTTATTAAATTTCGCTATTGAGTGATACAGCTGTATCTTAGGTTGTCTCTGTATACTTTTGTCATTTTGTTAGTGAAGATTTCTACATGTAGTATATAAGCGGTATCAACATTTGTTGTTGATATATAAATTGTGTATAACATAAATTGTGTATAACAATATATTTAAGCCGCATACTGCTGACCACTATGTATCCCAGCACAGAATTGGCAAGGCCAGCAAAGGGAAGAAAAGTGGTCAGATGGGAGAGGGTGTACAGGAAAAGTATTTATGCCACATCTGTCCTGCACTTGTGATACAAAGCTTTCCTTAAGTGACTGTCGCATTAATAAAATGTGCAATTAAAAAAAATTGTTGTATGTTAATACAATTTCAAATGTGCTAGAAAACAGATATCATTATGTGTGACTGGTTTGTATTTTTGAAGTCTTGGAATATATTATTATTACGCTATAGCGAGATATGTTTTATACTACAAACTTTGATAATTTTTGGTGGATGCAGTGCATCTCAATAATATGATAATTCTATATTAATTATGGAAGTCGAGCAATGATCTGAGGCATACAATAATTTCTCGTGGCGATCTCGATCAAATTGGTCAATAAGACGCCCCCTTAGATATGAAAGGGTTATCTGCCCCTTTGTAAATGGGCAGATACACCCTTTCATATCTAAGGGGGCGAAGATCTAAGTCACTCTATTTGGGATTACTGATCTAGATAGTGTTATGTTTAACATTCCGTGGTTGTCTCAGATTTTTGAATATGTGTGCAATAAACTTGATGAAGATGTGAAGAGTCCAGTCCACTGGCATAAGAGAATATTTTTTCTCATAAATCATTTTCTGCCACATATATGTAACATAAAGGGGATGTGTTCATGTGGGTAACGTTGAAGACAAAGGGTTCCAACTTATTTTGACCCTTCGTGAGAAATAATAAGTACATACAAGTGGCGTTATCATGATGATGTATAATATGGTTTGGTATTCTTAATGTACAGCATTGAGTCAATGTATATGATGTATAAACTAAATGTGTACAGTAATATACGTTTGTAAAGATTTATTGTACATAGTAGAGAGATATGATTCTGTTGAATAACAATTAAAATATGTCTGAACACAATTGCTTACTCTGTATAATATAATAGCACAAACAGTTTCAGTGGATGCTATTTTGTTTGTAAATAATGGGTTTATTTTCCTCCACCTAAACGCGTCCATATATCTACTGACCTAATGTTGCTAACAGGTAATTTAAAGTACATTTTACTTTACAATTTAAAGTAAATTTGTTTTTGAATACCATTTCTATTGGGAATGTGCGTTCATATCAATAATAAATCTAGTTTTAGTTAAAGATGATCTGAACCCTTTACCCACCAATGCCATTTTTTGCAAGCTGAATGCTTCAGCTTGCAAAAAATGCCTTCGATGGTGGAAGAACCCTTTCCTCAATGATCGCATCTATATCATTTTAAATCAGTTTATTAGCTGATCAAATCACGTTTATTGAGAATGGAATGTGTGGTTAAACATCAAGATTCTCAATTGTTTGGTCTTGATATGAGTAATTTTCGCCCACTTAAAGTTGTGGGTCGCGGTAGCGAGACACAACTGTAAGTGGGTGAAAATTTAAAATAAATAACTTAGCGGACAAAGGGTTAACTAACCTCAGAGCCGCGAAATCGTCTCCCCCCCCCCCCATCAGCCAGATGGGCTTAATACAGTTTCCATGCCATGCAATTGGTATTCGATCAGTGGTGACCAATATTTGTAAGTATTTTTATCCCCATATTACCATATGGGTGATCTGAAATATACCGTAGGCAGCTATATATTTTTTTGCCTTACTAAATGATTTATAATCTTATTTACCACTGGTGATGACTTGTTTCTTGCTCTCGAGAGAGAACATGATATTTACTGCTAATAATTATATTTTGTTATATCACACTAAATAACCTACACTTTATAATTTTGTATTTACTAACTAGAGGAGATTAACGTGTAGTTTAGGAGGGAATAGTATCGAATCATTTTTAATGAAGATTTGCTTTCTTATTCTCAGTGTACGCCCACTACAGTCTGGGATATCAGACACTAACTAATGCTTTGGAATTATAGATTTTTTGGCACAGGTTATGTCGACATGGCTATGAGATTGACACAGCTGTCTGTCTAATTTTCCACCTTAAAAGTTACCTATTTTTGCTAAATCATAAATAATTTTTAAATAATCAACCGCAGAGGCAATGTAGGCCTACTTGCCTGTCATCACGCCCAGCATGTTAAGCTTTTGGTCGCAGTGGACAAACGTTATAAAAATGCGTGAAAACGTTATAAAATGCGTGATGGCATAATATGACAGTGGAGCCAGCTCCCAAAATGTTGACGTGAGATCTTCGTACCTTTCTGTTGAATTTTTGAATTATCACTTTTACAAATATCTCTTAATGGTAAAATATATAACACTTTTTTTCTCCACTTGATGAGTTTTTCATGCTGCAAAACACAGAAATCTACCATTTACAGCCTTATTAAAAAATGTAGGGCAGGTAGGATAACCCCTGAACCACCCACCAACAAGAGACAACATTCCCTCGTCCTGGTGGGCATTACCCAGCAGACTCAAGACGTTGAATCAATGTTGGTTTAACATTGGTCCACCATCTACGACGTTGAACCAACGTTAAACCAACATTGATTCAACGTCTTGTGTCTGCTGGGTAGTTTCATATCTCCACATCTGATAAAGCTGAAAACATATGTTTGTCCTTTTTACCTTGCAATAATATTTTAAAGTTGGCATCACTGCGACGTGCTTTAGTGACATCCAAGGCTCTGACACAGAGACCTCCATTTAGAAATGGAATAGTTCTATTACGATCACTATGTCCTAGTTTTATTGGGCACTCGAAATATTCGTCTCCATTTCATGGCACCCGAAGTTTTCGGTGGTGTCGATTTTACACCGATCAGACACCACACCATGTGGGTGAAAATTAAAGGGCTAAACATCGACTAGGTGTTTTCATTATCGAATGTTTTGTTTGTAAAGTAGCAAACAAAAGTCTTTACACTGTCACTTATTTCATAAAAAGACTCTGAATGAGAGAATTGTAAAACAGCTTGGATATTTTGTAACTCGCAATTATTAGTTGTGATTTTGATAATATAATACTGGCTGACATCACACCCATGTTATCAAGTGTACCGTCACATCTAAGCGGGCGTATGTTCCACTGAAATGTAACTCTAGGTTGGGCGGGATCATTTGTTTTTTTATATATACATCAGTTCATTAAACGAATAGATAAATTGTAACATACATGTACATCGTTGTTGAATCAGATAGCTGTTATGGTTGATATATAATTTTTTTTTTTATTTTGACGTAAACTGGTCACAACGTTATAGGCCTACATAACGATATGTGAACTACAGTTGTTTCTCATATTATTTATATTGTCAATATCAACAATAAGCTGGAGGATGATTTCTTAGAAGAAATATTTGGAGAGAATAGACAATAAAGTGCCATTTGTGAGAGGGAAATAGGTGATTTGTTGAATTATTTATTTAGTCCTGAGTAAAAGCCTATTTTTTTCCTCGGAGATGTTGCGACGTGTATTTCGTGTAATTGAAAGAAAATATAATAGGCCTACCCGAGAATGATCTCACATAGTATATTTTAAAGTTAATTGAGCAAATAACATCTATATACCACGATATTCGTGTACCAGTTGGTATGTTTCTAGCAAGGCGACCTTATATTTGAATAAACAGACATTTTACAACCCAAGCCAAGAATCGTTCTACAATGTTTAAATACAAAGCCAAAAAGGTGGTATCTGCTTACTTGTGAAGTAAACCGATGCTGTCTTTTGGCTTTGCATGGCGGAGCAGCGATCAGGTTCGTTTAAAATAGCACACAACTAAGCATGTTTTCCAGAATTTTATTGCGTCCTACAAAAACATGTCTGTATAAAACGTGCCCTAGCTAATATGGCCATATATCTCCGCACGTATCAACATTCTCCACATTTCATATCACAGGTATGCATTGGTCGACATCATTCACATCATAATCAGATTAATATGGTAATAAATAAATAAATCACACCAAGAACAGTATTATTTTAAGCTATATTATTAAGCCCGCACACACGTCGATCCTATGCCGGCTCAGTGTTGGGCCACCGTCTTCGACGCTCGTCCAACACTGAACCGACATAGTATCAATGTTGCGTCTGCTGGGAACAGCGTAATGGAAAAGGCATTTCTGCTTGTAAAAAACACAATGTTCTTGTCTTTCTAGTTTTTTTCACAGACGTTGTTGCCATGTATATAAAATATCCGAATGGGTAGCGTCAACCATGTATACTTATAATACATGACTATCAATTTTAGTTAATGATATACCGGATATTAAGACAACATATTTCCACTCCTACTGTTTCTCGTTTTGTTTTGGTCAAGCTGTGTTCGTTGTCCCTCTAATATAAATCCTATTATATTAAACACCAAACTGACATGCTCCTTAAAGCATTACGGTAACCTGCAACCTGCCTCAACCTTTCAACCACCAGAAGTCCATTTTCGTAAGCTGAAAGCCATATAATTCAGCTCACAAAAGTGGGTGTTGGTGGCGGAATGGTTAAACAACAATTTGGTTCGTATGATGAACTATAATAAAATCTGCTCTGCAAGGTCAAAAGGCAGTATCTAGCATGCAACGTATGTAAGCAGATACTGCCTGTTGGCTTCGCATGACACTATTGCCATGTGATATCAAAGATAATTATATACTTTCCATTCTAACGATTAAGCACTCAATAGCATTCAACAACTACCAGACCGACTATTCTACATTATCTAACATTCTCTAAAATATTATCGTTTCCACCCAACCATTAAAAGGTCGTACTATGTTAGCTTATGAAGTAGCAAACTCTTTACTCTTAAAGTGAATTTACTGTCTATCACGTATCATATAGGCCTACCACTTGACAAGCAGTTTGTCCCGCACATATTAACACTTGTGCTGCCGAGTTGTTTGTGTCCCTTTCTCATTCATGACGAAAAATATGTTTATTTTTGAGAGACTGACGTATGACAAATTGAATTATTTTATCATCTCGTCGCCTCGGAGCTAAAGGATCCTATCTGACACTCGTCAGAGTGGCAGATAGGATCCTTTAGCTCCGAGGCGACGATCTATTCATTTGATTTGAAAGCTGCTTAAAAAGTATATATATAGGCCTACGGCTCTAGCCGCAGAAGGGGTAATATTCACGAGAATTCTTTACACCGCAGAGGGGCAGGGGCCTAGATTTCTTGCAATTCGAACACGCATTCAAATATGACATGCAATCTAGGAAAAGCAGTAATAATCTAACAAATAGGCCTAGTTATTTAAGAGTTTCATGCCCGAACGATTTGTGTTTAATATTATGTGGTTGTAACTATTAAACACTGGCAATACACCACTACAAGCGATATTCAACTCACTGTGCTACTGTATCGTGATATAAGTAAACAATTTTATACCTCAAAAGCCTAAAGCAAACTTGAAAAGTTAGCAGTAACTGTTTACGGAATGCAATGAGACCATTCATTTGCCACACCTTAAACACACATTAATATAATTTAATTGAACGTTATTTTCATGTGTGATATTTACATGTGCGTTCAACATAACAAAATGTATGATATATCTGAAATAGGGCCCACGTTGAGCCGTGCGAAATTAAACAGATCTAAAACTGAGTGTAGATCTATCAACTTGCACGTAATATTAAGTGATAAAAAATACATCGCGTTGACTGCCAGCTCCCCCAAAAAACACGAGGCGTTAACTCAATGTTGGGCCGGTGTCGCAGACGACGCGCCAATATTAAGCCAAGATTGAGAGTCGATCAACGTTACTTTATATAATTTGCAATCACCTTGATACTTCTCATCTAACATGCCTGAAGGTGATCGGAAAAAAATAAATGTAATGTATTGTGATGGAATATAGGTCTACCAATGTTTTTTCTCTGGGGTGATTATTGTTGCAATATGACAAGGGTGCTCAAGGTCAGTAGGAACAGGTAGCTTACTTTTTATCCATACAATAGGAAAATTACTGCTACAATCTTAGGTCTCAGGACTGATTTTCATATGATTGAACAAGTCAAAACACAGATAAACTCAGTCAAATCAGGGCTACTCATAGCTCGAAATCAACGGGAAGTGATTTGGAAGGCGAATGCGAGTGTTTTTCCGGCGATGATCCACGTGGAAGCTTTGCTGGAGTTCAATAGCACCCCTCCCTCGCTCACTGGCATTGTCACCACGTTTCAAGGTGGGGCTCATATTTTCCCGCGCCATTGTCAACTACGTTGAACACTGCCATTCTGCCGTGCAAAGCCGAAATACAGTATCTGCTTACTTCACAAGTAAGTAGATGCCGCCTTTTGGCTTAGCAGCATTGCTCACACGTTCACTGTCATTTATCCACGTTCCCTGGCAGCTCACATATCCACTGTTATCTCCACCCGTTAACTCTTTCAGTGCGGGGACCGTCTTTATACATCATAATCCGACGTCTGCAGACGTCAGATTATGACGTATAAAGACGATCCCCGCACTGAAAGAGTTAACACATTTCTAATGGCCGTAGACCATAGGTATTCAAATGAAGCGGAAAGAACTGATTAAGACATGATGATTTCAAGTTGAAAAAAACCCTTTGCTCTCTCATGGTTTAAATCACCATATTTCAGCGCTGTAGGGGTTCACTGGCGTTGTCACCACGCTCGCTGTACAGTAGAGATCAACTGGGCTGTACACAAGCCTCGCATCAGCACCAATGATGAGAAACACCTCTTCACAATGTTATTTTGAACATGGAACATCAGAGGAGGACAGGTGGTTGCGTTGTGCTAATCTCCCCAAGCCATCACCACCTTACTGAAGGCCACGAACACACCTTTATTTGGTTTGCTGTTAACAGAAACAAACTTTGATCAGTATAATGTTATACCTGTAGTGAAAATACAAATACATAATTTGATTCGTCACAATATGCATCCATTTTAAGAAATTGTGTGCGAATTTTAACAGACGCACAAGCACTTTTCGTCTGTGCAACGGTTTTAACATGCGCGCAGCGTATCAAGTGATAAAATATAGGCCTATTCAAAATTCTCACCTGTTGAAGTATCTCTGTCCTTCGTAGATACCGTCGTGCTTGCCAACTGCAAGAATTAAATTTGTAAAATATAAATGGATGTTTTATGCTTACACTATATAGTAATATTAAATACAATATTTTCGTGTTTGAATATAAACATGCTAAGTTGCATCACGAATATAATGTTTGAACAAAATTCATCGCAAACTTAGACTATCTATATGTATGCATATTAACACATCAGTTTATCCCTAAGCGAATTGAGCACAATATACTTACTCTCTTGTTCCAGCTCCACGCCCAGGTAGGTGTCGTTTTTGCCGGGGAGATGCCCCAGGTAGCGAACAACACCACGACTGATACGTCCCCCTTGACGGGAGAACTTCACAATATTACCGAGGTTGATGTCCGCCGGCGTGTTGGGGGAGAAGGCTCGTCTGCCGCTAGCCGAGAATGACATGTCCTTCCTGAAGTAAAAATATTTCTGATTAGTGATAGAAAGTATAACAGCGCTGTGGTGGACACTCATACAGTGCTCTCATTCATAATAGGCCAAAGTGCTTTCACAAAATGCAATGCCGCCTAACTTGAATTTAGGTGTAGCTGTCAAGTACATGTAAGGCTACATATTTTAACCCTATCGCACTAAATTAATTTATTTAAATTTTCACCCACTTGAAGTTGTGTCTCGCTACCGCGATCCACAACTTCAAGTGGGTGAAAATTTACTCATATTAGTTTCATTTGAGACCGTGCAGACATTGGAAATCTTGCCGTTTCAACACTCATTCCATTTCCAATAACCATAATCGGCAAATAAAACAAACTAAAAACGACTATAGTCGTGCTTAGAGCTGTAAGGGTTAAAGTAATCTGAGACTTTATCAAACTAAACATCTTATAATATACATTTCCCATATATTTTTATGACAAAAACATTTTTTGTGTAGCTGTTAGTAAAACATGTGCTTGTCTATCGGTGTCAGTCATAATGCGATGAAAAGTCAAGCAGCAGTAACAGTAACAGTCTACTTTTAAAGTAACAGTCACATTACCGATGTTTGCCTTTGCTCGCTGGGAATGATCTGCAAACGTTGGTTACAAGTTTGACTTATTGAGATGTGATTAGAATTGCTGCAAAGCCACATTCAGCATTTGTATTATTTAACAGCTCGATATAATATCTGTGGTGTATAATATTTTTATTAAACTTAATATCGAATACTTTGAGTAATCAGAATGATCAATATTAGGTCTTAAATTTGATAAATACCAATATAAACATTACAAAATTGAGGGTCATAATTAATTATGTTTAGCACAAAAAATACATTGACCCCGCATTTGACCATAGGCCCTATCTACTAGAAGTTATAACTCACTTTGGACTTGTCAGAATACTCCTATGCTGCTGTGGTGATGGGTCGGCCATGTGAGATCGGTTTCCTTGATGATTGTGCCCTCTCCTGGTGGGATCTGCTGATGAGGGCTGTCCTCTTGGATCTGTAAAATAACATCTAGGCTTGAACAACACATAGTAGGCCTACAGCGCATGGCCATCTAGCTATGGACTCCTACTATAACAGGTTTGATTTGAGCCCGAATTCGATATGCTCAGTCAAAGATGTAACCCAAACTAAAAGCTATGCTACTTGTATATGTTTTATGGTGAATTTATCTCATTGGGTTTCTCTCATTTTTGCTAGGGGTCGATGTTTTTTAAGTGGAGTTCAACGAGTTATTTAGGATTAACCATTAATGTGCCGGTCACGATCATAATCGTTTTAATTCGTGTAATCAGCAATTTCGCTATCGGCTTCTGAGTTGTGGAACGTGTTTCCGATGAGCAAGATATACTTTAAATCCATTTTAAGCGACTTGAAGTTGTGGATTGCAGCAGTATCAAGTGGATCAAATTAGGTTGGTAACTTAAAGGTTGCAAGGGGCGTTAACTTTAAATGTTTAAAGAGTTTCATTATGACATTTAAATTTGTATCCACTTGAAGTTGTATGTCGCGGTAGCAGATTACTTACAAACAAACAACTCGAGTAACAACATAATGCCCCACTTTAACCCTTTAACCGCCGGTGCCGTCCATATTCGTTTTTTACATTTTTTATTAGCACTTTACATAATATCAGCTTTCATGTTAAAGATAAAAAGTGACATTAACTCTTCATAATTTGAAATTTGTTGACCTCTAATTTGTCAAATCTGAATAATTTTCACTCACTTGAAGTTGTGGATCGCGTCAGCGTGAAAATTTTAATTGCGGCTAAAGGGTTAACCCTTTTAACGTAGACATGGACAGTCTTTAGACGTCAGAATCTGGTCGTATACACCCATAACATAGGTATTCAAGTTACGCGAAAAGAGCTAACTAAGACCTTTATGATGCTTTCAAATTGAAAAACAACAACTTTTTTGGGTCCCCGTGGTTTAGGCACAAATATTTCAGCGTTGTAAGGGTAAACCCGTTATTCTGTGATAGAGCCTATGCTTACCGGAGTGACCATTGACATATTCCCTGTGGTCAGCAGGACGACTGGTGATGGTCAGCTCTCTGTCAGCCTCTATCATCAGAGCCTCAGTAGAGTCACTGTCCAGTGAGTCACGGCGAATCTACAACACAAGGCGACTAATAGACTGACAACCAGATAACGCATGGTGTGGGTGGGTGTACGTTCTTAACCCTTTGAGTGCGGGCGACGCTTTTAAGCGCATTCATACTGTTTTTCCACAACTAAAATTTGACAGAAATTGAACAAATATGCATGTATAAATCTTGAGTAAAGCCCCCATTGTGAAATTTAGCAGGTTTAATTTTTAAGTGAGGAGGTATTTTCCTTTCATTTGAAGTTGGCAATTGCGTGAGCAATGCCAACTTCAAATGAAAGGAAAATGTTAAGTAGTAATGAAGCACTTAAAGAGTTAAACACAAACTCAGGTAAAACAATAGTAGAACAAAAATAAAATGTTCTGCAAACATAATCTGATGTGTCGACAATTCACAACAATACAACATGGATACTAGGGTCCTACAGTACTGAGCACACGACTTTATTACGACGTTGAATCAACGTCCGTTGTATCAACGTCATTCAACGTCGCAACAACGTCGTATGCCTAATATCTCAATTTCAATTCATCTATGCTATGAATGAATGAATGAATGAATGAATGAATGAATGAATGAATGAATGAATGAATGAATGAATGAATGAATGAATGAATGAATGAATGAATGAATGAATGAATGGATGGATGAATGAATGAATGAATGAATGAATGAATGAATGAATGAATGAATGAATGAATGAGTAAATGAATGAATGAATGAATGAATGAATGAATGAATGAATGAAAGAATGAATGAATGAATGAATGAATGAATGAATGAACGAATGAATGAATGAATGAATGAATGAATGAATGAATGAATGACAGAATGAATGAATGAATTAATTAATTAATGGAGTTTTAGGCCACATTTGTACAAATAGCCTAAACAAGGCCAGGAGAACCTCCTGAGGATGGTGAGATGACACTGCCTTCCAGACACAGGATTCGAAATTCGAGCTCTGGCGGTATGAGACAGAGCACGCTACCTCTTGGTCATGGAGGCTCCCTACAACATTGCATCTTCACGAGAGAGCGGGGAAGAAAAGTTTTTTTTTTTAAACCTGAATGTCAGAGCGTAGGAGGAACCTGCCATCTCCGACTTTCCATCTACTAAAAGATGCATGATGAACTGAGCAGAGTAGGCTATGTTATCTATTAAAAAGCACACAAAGCACCAAGCTCTATTTGTGCATCTAAAGTCGATCGAAAGAGTAAAATATTTATAATGGCCGTAGACCCATACCATAGGTATTCAAATGAAGCGGGAAGAGCTAAGACATTTATTGTGATTTAAAATTGAGCCAAACCCTTTGGTCTCCATGGTTTATACGAAAATATTATACCTTATTATGGCCTTTATGATCCGCGCGGTCGTCGGGCAGACTGATCTCATCTCCCACCAGTGTCTTGTCACTGCTGAACGACTCCCCGCGCTCCGACAGGTCCCTGTGGTACAAGTTGTGGTCCACCAGTGACATCTCGTCCATCACCATGCCCTCGTCTCCCAAACCCCCGGAGGGCCCGTGAACTATGAACTCATCTGACAGACGACTCGTGTCCAGAGAGCGTGACGAGTGGCTGGACACCTGCTTGTCGTCGTAACATCGCGGGTGGTGTGGTGAGGTGCCGTACTTGGTGTTGCTGTGGTGGTACTCCCCGGCGGTTGTTCTGCCTCTGGTACCCGACCCGACCTCCATCTTGTGGCGCGGTACCTCTGTTTCAGTGACGTCTGCCACCGCCTGGGTGCGGTAAGTGGGGCGGGAGACAGGACGTTTGAGGTCGTCCATCACGTCGTCCACACACTCCTTCCTTCTCTCTGAAAAGTTACCTTCCCTGAACTGAGGCATCTTAGTGTCTATAGAAAAACAAAAAACATAATATGGATCTAGTTTTGTTTAGCTTTTTAACCGCAAAGCACAACCATTATCGTTTGTACACCATTTTATTAGCAGGTTAAATCACGGTTATTGGGATTGAAATGTGTGTTTATACATCAAAATGTGCAAATGGCTCGTCTGAAATTAAACAAATATGGGTAAGTTTTACAGACTTGAAGTTGTGGATCGCGGTAGCGAGACACAACTTCAAGTGTGTGGAAATTTAAATTATAGAACTTGGCGGATAAAACGTTAAATCAGGTGATAATATCCTGGCCACCCCATCCTGTAGTCTTCAGTTGTATTCGTTCTCACTCTACACCCTGCGAGATGACAGGACGGGCCACACCGGGCTTAGGTCGTGTTCACGGTGGGCTTGCGATGACTTTTGCTGTTCGCAACATGGGCGCAACGAGGATTATAATAGACCAGGAATAGGTCAGTGCACACCATATTCTACGATATTTACCTCAATTTAGGATTTGCTTCACGCACAGTCTCCTCTTTGCAGAAAAATAACATCGGATCAACCACGTAGAAAGTACGTAGGGTAATCTATTATAGGTCAGGAGACTATCATGTTGATTATTAGCAGCCTCATAACACAGAAAATCTCCGGAATGTAAGGTTTGGGCAAAATATTTACTTGAACGCGGATGGTTTTCATGAGGAACACACCGTTAACATATGACTTCAGACCAGGGTCTTAACCATTGGCATCTTCATCCACTACAAGCCGCGAATTGCTGTCGCAATTCTCGACTTGTAGTGGATGAGGATGATTTGATGTGGTTTACAAATTGAAGAAAATTGCCATGTATTGGAAAGCCAGTTTCATGGAAATTTTCATTCTAAAGCCCTTATTTGTAGGAAAATTAAACCTGTTTTCAGGGATGTAAAATGATGCTTTAATGCATCGTGAGGGCTTAAGGGTTAATCACGTCGTAGATGGTCACTGGTCAATTAAAAGTTACTGATCACGGCGAATAGAAAATTATATCATAACCATTACAAAAGTTTATAATAAATTGTTATTACAATCAAAATGAAATTTAATACTAGTTGCAGCTTTTAAATATTGTAAAATACGGCATAGGATGCATAAACATGATAAATGCGCCAATAAGGGGCTTAAAAGGTTAAACTCTTAGAAAAAAAGTTTTTATAATCAAACGTTTGCCAGGACGATAATATCATTGACATTGTATTATATTAATCTATGCTAACCTGCGGAGTAACGCTTGCTGCTATGATTGTCGTGCACAGAGACTTGAGGGAGAGAATTAGAGTATTTCATGTCCGTGCCACTAGGTGACGCCATTGCTAGCTCCACTGTAGAATTACTGACGTCAGACATGCGTCTTTCAGATTTAGGAACCTCTAGAGTGTGCCCTGCAAAAATAAATGCTACAAATAAATGTGTGTTCTCTGTGCAAAGGAAAACCGTCCTGATAGTAGAGGTAGGCTCAACACTATACGTAGGCCTATATAACCTACCAGGTTCCATACTACGTATGGAACCCACTTCTTCTATGAGGCAAACAGCAAACTGTTTAACCGTTTAACTGCCTGTGCCGAATTTCTTCTTTTTTCACTTATTTATTACCACATTCAGTACCGCCTTTTGAACTTGTTAAAGCCATAATGCTACATCAATCAGCACGATTTGAAAAGAGTTGACCCCGATTTTGTCAAATCTGCATAATTTTTAGTCACTTGAAGTTGTGGATCGCGTCAGCGAGACACAACATCAAGTGGGTAAAAATTCCAATTGAAAAATTTGGTGGTTAAAGGGTTTATTGAAAAGAAAGCAGTTACTGTACGTGAGTGTGGCTGCGTTGATATATAAAGCTACACTTACGAGCAATGAAATCATCTCACATGATTTAAAATATTATAAGTATAATATTAATTAGAATCAAACTCATTATCAATATATTTTTCAATCAAATACATATAATTGATAGCTATGCATCATAGAGCGAAAAGCTCACAGTGTTAAAACACTCGCTTGTTTCGAAACGATTGTCAAATAAATATTTACTTCAATATAATTTTCAGTTGAACTTGTTTCAATATAACTTGTTCTTTTCTGGCTTTTTATTATTTCACCTTACGTATGGGGACTGAGATGATTTTTTATTTCCTATTCGTCTTCATTGTTTAAATACCTTTATTTCTGGTGTAGTGTGTACTGGCGGGGAGTGTGCTGGACTTGTCGTTGTAGTTTTTATAAGTTTGCTCTCTGTGTAGCTCAGTGTATTTCCCAAGCCGGCTGAGGGATCCATAACCGGCGTCTTCATGACTGTCAACATCCCCGTCTGAAAAACCAATGAAAAGGTGTGAACAATTGAAAAGAACGAGAAAGAAAATTAGAAGCTGATTACGACGTTTTGCATGCGCTCATCCGAAAATAAATTTACAAAATCCAAAAGCAATGATTACTTAGTGAGGGTTTAATTTAGTGAAGAACATGCTTACTTGTGACAAAAGGGGGCTGTACTTCAATACACCTAAGCCATTTCAAAATTAAAATCACAATCATGTGTCTGAATCGTCACTTGGACCTAAAGTGTCGTATGTGCCACATACGACACTTTAGCTCCAAGAGGAAGATTATAAATATTGCAGGCAAGCACGATACGTTGACCCAATATCGGGTCATTAACGCGACTCTGGGTATAGTAGGCTAAAGGCCTCGTGTCTACCGGGCATAAAGACTTGCCAGGAGACATCATGCTTACTTGACATTTTATCTTCGCTGTGGGCCGGCGTGTCCGAGTGGTTGCTGGGAGGTCGCTGACTGTACTGCCTGCTTTCTGAGTGACTTCTTTCATGATGTTGACTGTAGTTGTGCCCGTCACCGTCATGTCTGTCCCAGTCTGAAGAAGATCTGCAGAAAATAAAATAAATGACCTCATACACTCTCAATACACTCTGATACGCTACGTTAGATTATGTCATGCACATGGGATGTTTAAGGACATAATCTAGCAGTTGTTTTTCATCTGTATTTTATATTCGATGTGCCCTATTGAATTTGGAGTAGTTTTAACTGTCGAAACGCTCATTCATACCCTGAAGTGAGTTAGTCAGCCAGGTCATGTCGGGTAGCTCATTCATACTTAAATTATTCCTTTATTGTGTATCGGTATCGCCACGGAGAAGAACGTGGCACAATGGTTTGAGCGTGGCGCTTTCCAATAGCAGCAGCCAGTTGTGTGTTCAATCCCAGCTTGGTGCAGGTTCCCAGGGAAATGTCATGTTTCTCTTCTCTCAATTGTTTCGATGTTGTGTCCTTCGGTAAGGCACTTCACCTTCACATGGCTTCACTTTTCACTCAGGTGTAAATGAGTACATGGATAGAGATGGCAATGTGTACGATAAATTCCAAGTGCTCAAATGGCTGCAGGGCTGTATGTGCCACGAGTTGAAATAACATATGTATAAACATGTCAAAGGACCAGGGTGTGAAATGTAAAGTCGGCTGATAAATCTTGATATAAAACTATAAACATACACCCTCCACATTTGCATATCCTCAAGTGAGTAAAAAATACTGCTCAATTTGAGATCAAACATTCGCAATTTTTGTTGATTAAGCACAGTGGGTTTTTTCCGGAACCGTTATTGGAATGTGTCAATAAGACTATAATGAATATGGTTAAACGCTGTGCAAAGCCAAAATAAAATAACTGCTTATAACTTCTGAAGTAAGCAGCTACTGTTTCTTGTATTTGCGGAGCGGTACAGGCGTTCAAAGGGTTAACACCATACACAGTTATAGGACAACTTTTCCACCGTGCAAAGCCAAGATAAAGTATCTGCTTATTTTATAAGTATAAGCCGATACTGACGTTTGACTTGGTTTAGCAGACCGAGTTTCGTTAACGGTACATGATGCACAATACAGCCGCGTGATACTGCTCAGCAAAGCCAAAAGGCAGTGTCACTTGTAAAGTAAGCAGATATGCCCATCAAACACGAAACATTGAACCAATGTTGGGTCAATGCTGGCCCGCCGTCTACGACGTCGGCCCAGCATTGACCCAACATTGCTTCAATGTCCCGCGTTAGCTGGGTACTGCCTTTTGGCTTTGCGTTCCATGACCCTCACCTGGAGCGTGTTTTCTGCGCGTGGACTTCTCGTCTTCTGGTCCTCGCCGCGTGCTCCTCTGTAGCGGTCTGCTGTGGGTGGTGCTCCTGTCGCAGGTGTCTGGTCAGTTTGATGTTGTCCTGCACCAGCTGGTAGTTACGGTCCTGTAGGGCTCTCAGCTCCTGGTGGAGGTGCTCCACCTCGCCCTGCAGGTACGCGTCAGGACTGTCTGTCCCTCCAGGTCGTCCGGCGGATATCTCCTCCATCTGTGATGATATTATAGTGGTAAATGTCCAAATACTCAACGTTTTTAAAGTCGTTTAACCCTTACAACGCTGAAATAATTACAATAAACTGTGGACATCAACGGGGTTTTTCAATTTGAAGTCATCATAAATGTCTTAGCTAGCTCTTTCCGATTCATTTGAATACCTGTGTTACAGGTCCACGCCATTAGAAATATTTTTACTATTAGGCTTCTGACGTCTAAAGTCGATCCCCGCGATGTAAGGGTAAACCCTGGTGCTGCTGAAACCGTATACACTGTAGGCCCTATATAATACGGTTTTAATCACTAAATTTGTTAAAATAATTTATGTTAGATTCTTAGTTAAGCCATTAATTCAATATTGGAGATGTCTATTTTTCATATATAAATATCTTTCGTCATTTGAAGCCGGAAATTGCGTTAGTAATTCCAGCTTCGAATGAAAGAAAAATAGAAGCAAACAATTCAGCAGCAGAAGGATTGATTGCCTGGGACTTTTTACCCATTGTGAGCTACAGACAGCAAGTGAAATTACCCAATTCCGTAAGGTAGGCTTAACGTACCCGATTGTAATATGTAATACTATTTTTAATATGTAATAACATTTTAAACGTGCTTAGGTTGATGGGTTATCAATTTAAGCCGTTATGCGGTATACACGACTACAATCATCGCTTTTAATTCGTGTTTTTTAAAATACATTTATTTTATTTTAAGCTCTATTTTGTTTCATCGTGACGCCTTACCTGTCTTCTCAGCATGCTGTTCTCTTGTTGGAGCTGCTGGCAGGTGGACGCCGCTTCCCTCATCCTCTCTACTTCAGCTCGGGCTGAGGTCAGCTCCTGTTCCATCCTCAACATGTCCTCTCCGGCACGAGCCTTACCTTCTTCAAGACCTTTCACGTGGTTTTTGAGATCATCTGAAACAAAGACGATCGTTATGAAAACGGTGGATCCGTTATGTACTCAGAAACACAAGACTCTGAGCCCATGCTGGTTTAATGTTGGTCCACCGTCTACGACGCTGGCCCAACATTAAACCAGCATTGGCTGTGTGATATGTTATTTCAGTATGCTGGATCTGTCTGGTTGTTTTCTTTGAATATAACAATCTGAGACGGTTTAATAACTTTAAGCGATCATCATGGCCATACTCGTTTTTTATCCATTTTATAGGCAGATTAAATCACTGTTATTGGGAAGGAAAATGTGTGTTGTATCTGATGGGAACTGGTGGACGCAAATTGTACGTTGTCTGTATAACATGCAATTGGTAGGTATATGCATAATTTTAAAGCTGCAAATTGTTCAGCGGACATGATCCGTTCAGCATTATTCCTTGATGCCAGTGGCCCACAAGTCTGGGAAGCAATACTTCATTATCGGGATTTTACACGATTTTGCTTGCTGATGGTGACCCTGTCCGGTTACACAGCAAAGATGAGAAGTTATTGCGATTCAATGGACGCTGGTACAGCATTAAAACACAGTTGGGTAAACGACTCTCGTTTGATGAGTGTCTGTCTGACTAGTGGGGACCTTCTAGCTGGTCTCTTTATTAATCAGCTAATCATTAATTTGTTAATTAAGGTGGAATAGACCGGTTTAATCTGTATGAGGAAGCTGTCTGGTTAGTGCATTTAGTTTGTGCATTTAGTAACTCTGTGATATGTTGTCTGCTATTGTGTTATATACCCGTTAATGGTCTACATACATGGCACCATAAACATTTATGTGCAAAGGCAAACAGCAGTCACTGCTTACTTAGACAGTAAGCAATTACTCCTGCTTGTCTTTGCAGGGCAGAAGACATGTACATCGTAAAGACAAATTGCCGATGGTAAACTTCCAAATATCCATGCTATAAATTTGCCAAGTCAAATCTTGATTGCGTCCGAAACAACAAGTATAAAATTTAGCAATCACATTACAAATGATAATAACAATGCCGTGCAAAGCCAAAATGCAGTATCTGCTTACTGCCTTTTGGCTTTGCAGGGGATAATAAAAATATATTAACGTTCACCAACCGGATCTATCAGCGCCGTCAGCGGATGTCATGTCGCGGGTTCTGCGCGGAATTTTGCCATAATGGCGTCCCTTGATCCTAGATAGGTTAGCACGATCCATGTTAGAGTCCGTACACTGACGGGATCAGACAGATTCACATCCATTATCAGAATGTATGACTCTCACAGTCCGCTGATTTACCGTAAAACGAAATTTCAGCTGCGGTAAATTTGGACGCATTTTTCGCCATGTGCAAACGTTTTTTCGCATAATTCTATCTGTTTTATATATAATATATTATTGCAATATAAACTGTACCTTTTGGTATGTCGATATATTTTCTATATACGAAACTAAATAGAATAAAACAATTGCTAAGCCCATCACCGGGGTTTACAGTGTAAGGGACTATTCGGTGATCAGGTGACTGTCTCTCTGTAGAAAGCACAATACCGTTCTCTCAATGTTTGCTCAACGTCGACAGACGCCGTCAGATTCTGACGTCTAAAGACCGTACCCGTGCTGAAAGGGTTAAACATTGAACCAACGGCTTTTATTTGCTTTGCCTCGATGTGCGGTGGTTCCCTCCGAGTCTGGAAGGCAGGACCAGGCAGGCACGTATGGCAACTCGATCTGACTGGCATAGCAATCACAGTTATTATGAGTCTCTGATCCAGAACCAAGTCTACATCCAGGTGAATCAAATAAAACCTGCATAATTTATGGCAGTGTTATTGATAATCAAATCGACAGTAAAATAGCCGTACCACGAGTATTATGTACTGTGAAAAAATTAATAAAATTAAAATGAATGTAAGCAACAACAGCTGAATACGTGAAGTTTTTTTGTGGTCCATTGATTAATTAATTTAATATTCAATTAATTCATTGTTAAATGATATATTGATATGATAGGCCTATACGTAGGATTCTAATCACCGCATGATTTTCGCTGATTTATCAGCCAATTTTCAATCAATTTTCTCATGAAATTGTGCAAGCACTGTTTTATTCTTCTGGCTTTAATTTTTAAACATTGAGTAAGTACTCTATAATCTGATAACATAACGGTTTACACAAGTAGATTTTTAATAAAGTAGGCCTAGGTTTGTAAAAGCGTGACGAATATTAAATAACCGCTATGACATTATGCTATATAATACTCATTTTAAAGGGTTTGATTGTCTGCTAGCCACAATGTATAGGTGTTTAACCCTTCGGGTTTTCGTTTTTTATTAGCACATTAATATACCACATTTTAAGCACGTTAAAGATAAAATGTGACATCAATCAGCAATATTTGAAAACAGTTGACCACAATTTTGTCAAATCTGAATAATTTTTACTCACTTGAAGTTGTGGATCGCGTCAGCGAGACACAACTTCAAGTGGGTGAAAATTCAGATTGAATAATTTGGCGGTTAAAGGGTTAAGAAGCCCACTTTTCATACACGTTCCACAGTTAAGCCACATGCATGTATTGACAAAGTAAACTACCGTCATCGCTTCAGGGCACTTGACGCTTATCAAAAGATATCACTCCAAGAGCATTGTTCAATAATTGCCTTGTTTTTAGTTCAAGTATAAGATTAATATTTAAAGACAATACAAGATCCAGACTAATATTTGCAAGATCCAAGCTAATATTTATATTTATTATAAATAAAAGATCGATGTTCATGATGATGGCTCCAGAGCACAAAGTGTAAACCCTTTGGTTGCAAAGATTATACTATTTGGTAAACATAATATAAAATAAGCCGGAGAGAGAGCAAACATAACAGTTTTCTTAAATAATATTATTTATATATAAATTTATAATTATAAGATAATGTATTATCATGTTTATAGAGATGCACAAACCTTAAATCGTATCGTTGATTGTTATGTCTGCACAATCTTGAGAAAGGTAGGAGCCTACCTTTCTTTTCAGGATCCTGAAGGGTTGAACAAATTGATCTTAGTGTTGAGGATTACGTGTTGAATGAGATCGTGTGAGGCCACCTCTCAGCAAAAACAAGACGTTGATCCAATGTTGGTTTTCCGTCGGCCCAATGTCGTAGACGATGGGCCAACATTAAGCCAGGATTGGTTCAACGTCTTGTATTTCCAGCCCCCCCCTTTATATTGGGTGACCTTGACTCAGTGTTGGTATGATGTCGGACCAGCATCGTAGACGGTGGCCCGACATCATACCAACACGTGTTTGGTGGATAGGCAAATATTCAAAACGGATAAGACAGGACGGCGGGGCAACGGCGGATCAATGTCCTGTGACACTAGCCCAACATTGAACCAACGTACGTTGCTTGCAAGTATTGTATTATCAATAAATAATTTGACAATGTATTTAAACACGAGACGAACGATAGACTAATGTTTGTCCAGCGTCGAAGACTCCAAAAATGGAGCAATGAATAGGACCTTATAAAGCCTTCTAAATTTGAGATCATTTGTGTATTTATCATGTTTATTGATTGATAGATATATTGACAGGCACGTCGTTTTCACTATCTGGGTGCTATTTTAGGTATACTTAGTCGTGTTAGGAAACGTTTATGTTTTACCACCGTGGATGAACCCCAAAACGTGGGGCATCAATTACAATAATTTTTAAAGTTAATAACTAGCAAATAAAGGATGATTCAGGATGATCACCCTTAAACATGTTAAAACAGGCAAATGTCTTTAATCCTAGCTCCGCCTATTAATCTATAGTATTGACAAATGTTATACACAATCAAAAAGTCGTATGGCTTATCTGTTTATAGTCCCTAACATGATGACAACAGGCTCTGTATATGCCTACGCAAAACAGTACCATTCGAAAAGCTGTCCTCCGAAGTCTGCTTGCGCAATAAATTAATGCGTCTTTTTTGAGAGATTTACGTCTCATTGCATTGGTGCCTTGAAGTGGGGATTTAACTACCAGTGAATTTATCATTTGAATATATAGGCTGGTTGCGTCTAACTCGGAATGTAATTCGTCCCATTGGATTTGGAAGGGTCAGGGTGTATCTGCCACTTTGTAAAGTAGCAGATACACCCTTTCATATCCAAAGAGATTATATATGGTTTCCTGTCATGCAAAGGCAAACAGCAGTTATTGCTCTCCACCTTTCCATGGCAGAATATGTCCCATATACAACATATATATCACCAGAAATGCATAATTGTTATGCATTTCTGATATCACCTATAGCCATCTTCCACAGCAAGTTATCTCACACACGAGCACGCAGTGCGATACCTTGCTTTATCGAGCATTGCGTCCAACTTTTTTAAATAGCGAGATACCTTGAATGTCACGCGTATCAATACCGGCCAATCAGACAGCGTTTGACTGCTGGCTCACATCAAAGCTTGCTTGTTTCCATTGGTATGATACATCAGATTATAAGCTCGGAATCTCACGCTAATGTCATTGTGTTCCCAGCTCCTTGAATGGCGGCCACTATATGATTACTGGCCGCCAAGACGAAATTCGGTACAGCTTACTGTCCAAAATGAGAGATTCCCAACTTGTCTATATAATACATCTAGCAACGGAAACAGGTGACTGTGTATGACACATGAATAAGAGGTCAATTCTTCGTGACCTTTTATGACATATTTATGATTCTGAAACATCCAATGAGGTTTGAATCTTAGACACACCCCCAAGATGACCATTAAGACAGAATAACTGATTGTAGTACTCAATACGGCCAGGCTCCTGCGGTAGCACTCGCATGGGACTGGCCAAGGGAAGATGCCTATAGCCTAATCATACAAATGTTTATTACAAAAATAATATATTTTATCAAGTATTTGCTAAGTAACTGAGAAGTTAATTGATTAAAATCTTTAACCACTTCAGGTTGTGTCTCACTATCGCGATTAACAACCCCAAATAGTTGAAAATTACTCATATTTGTTTAATTTGAGACAAAACAATCACAAATATTGATGTTCAAACCGTCATTTAATTTCCAATAATAGTGTTTTATTAGGCTAATAAAACGAATTAAAAACGACAATTGTCGTGATCAGCGCGCAAAGGGCTAACAGTTTAAGCACCCCTGTCGCAGATCACTGTGATCCAAGTCCGCATTCAACCATTTTCCAATTCATACCTCAAGATGAATAAATTAAGGTGGTAAAAATTACTTCCGTTTAAATTGTATGTAAAATTTGAATCTAAAGACATTCTAGCCAATATAATGCTCATTTCTCATTTGAATGTTCTTGTAAGAAGGGTCAAACATCAAGACCAAAGACGGTTGCAGACGTGAGTAGGAGAATAAAGCCATAGTCCACTCTACGCATGTTGCTCTATGCTCTGTAATCCACGCGGGCTTTAAGTGTACACATTTGGCACGCTGTTGGTGCACAGTGGACTACTTCTTTAACCCTTACACCGCTAAGCACGACTATTGATACGCTTTATTAGCCGATCAAAATCACTGATATTGGGAATAGAATTGGTGTTTAAACATCAAGATTTTCAAATGTTTGATCCCAAATTAAACACATTTAAATTTTCACACGCTTGAAGTTGTGGGTCGCGGTAGCGAGCCACAACTTCAAGCGTGTGAAAATTTGAATTATTTAATTCAGCACTTGAAGGGATATACCGGTTCCTAACTGCACGCGTAAGATCAACTCGTTCCTCAAGCATTCCTTCGCATCCCTCACACTGCACTCACCTATTTTATGTTGCAGCACCAGAGGGCTTTCAGTGTGCCCTGGTGAGGACGGCTTGTTCGCAGCACTGTCAGCTCTGCATTTTTCCAGTTCCTTCGTCAGTTTGAACACCTCCGTTTTCAGGTTTTCTCGTTCCCGAATCAATCCGTTCAATTGCTGTGTGAAGAAAGATCAAATAGTAAAACTAAATCAGGTTGTGACATAAATAGACTTCTTAAAAACAAGCATTTACTGTATGTAGTGGAAAGTGTATAATAAGATTTAATGCTGAAAGATTGACAGCTCACAGATTGACAGCCGACAGATTGTAAATGATTAAACAGTCTTGTAAAACGGACTACAGTGCCACGTGGTGAGTATAGACTAAATGTAAACAAAAATGAGATCGCTAATAAACACAATTCAGAAAACCCAGACTCTGCATTGTTCGATGCTTACTCAATGAATCGAGATCAAGATTTGCAAATGTTTTGTCTCAAATTAAATAAATCAGAATCAGAATGGAATGCAGTGAACTTAACCACCATCTTTTTACAATGAACATTATTGATAACCCCCTATGTACATGTGGACGTAACGAAACAACCAACCATTTTTTAATCGAATGTCCACAATACCATCTACCCAGAGTCGTTTTAATAGAAAATTTAACCCAAATAAATATAAACTTCAACTTAGAGACGCTTCTCCATGGTACACGTGACACCCTACTTGACCTTCAATTGATATCCCGGCTAGATACTTTTATCACCGCCACTAAACGATTTGCTTTGCTAACAAAGAAATAGTAAGACTCATAATCACCATTTTTTGGAAGTTACTGTCATGTCTGACACATTGGCGTTCGATACTTTATCCACGGCGCTGATGTGTCAGACATGGCGCTATTCCATCTTAATTTTATGTTATATATATTTAGGGCTTATTATATGTTATCACATGGATATAGCGCTGTCACATTGACAACACTCATCCTGCTGGACATCGGCCCAATGCTGCCATAGAGTTGACCCACCATCTTCAACGTCGGTCTAGCACCCGGCTGGCTGTGGGTCGTCTAGGGGGGCCCTAGGGCGGGGGCCCTAGGGTAGTGGTTAGCACCGCTGCCTTTCACGCCAGGGTTCGGGGTTCGGTTCCCGGTCTCGGCGGTTTGAAAGAAACAAAAATGTTTCTTCCCCATCCACGTGTGAAAGTTAGTATTGTGGGGAGCCTCCGTGACCGAGAGGTAGCGTGCTCGGCCTCAGACCGCCAGGGCTCGAATTTCGAATCCTGTGTCTGGAGGACAGTGTCATCTCAATCATCTCACCATCCTCAGGAGGTTCTCCTGGCCCAGTTTAGCCTATATGTGCACAAAGGTGGCCTAAAGCCCGATTCATTTCATTTTTATTTCATTTGGCTGTGGGTCGTTGCCTTGTGTTTGCTAGAATGTGAGGTCATGTTGGCAATATGAGGTCATGTTGACGGCATGAGGTCATGTTGCCAATGTTATGATTCCAAGCATTTGCTTTACGACACTTTCTAGCTCTGCCAACGAGATTTGCACCCACTGGCTACTCATAGTACTCACACCATGACTCCGCAAGCATCACTCATTTTCTTTTTTTTCCGAGCGAAGCCTTTGTATTACAATCTTGTATTGTTTCAATTGGTCAATAAAATATGTTTTAAACTAAATTAAATAAATATGAGTATTTTTCACCTACTTGAAGTTGTGTGTTGCGGTAGCGAGACACAACTTCAAGTGGGTGAAAATTTAAATTATTTAATTCAGCGCTTTGAAGGTATAGGCATATTCTCGCGTAAAATATTTGGATTCACTATTACACCTGAAGCTATAGTGGGGCCTATCATAATGTTGGGAGCTAGATGGGTTGTGAAGAGCATTAAATTTACAAAGTTTTACATCTAAAAATAGATAAACATGAATACTACTTTGAATACATTCCATTCAGGAATTAGTTTTATCTGATAGTCTAGCCGACTTAATTTTTTTTCATTTTTTTTCATTTTGTCTTCAATTTCTGGGGTTTTTTTCTTATATATATTCAAATACAGCATCATTCACCATGACATTTCAAAAGTATTTGTTTAGTATATTTCAGATTAGCACAACTTACAATAAATAAATCTGTCCTGTGCATAAGCCTGTAGATTCAGTGATTGGTAAACGATGGACGATAATAGGTGACTATTAAAAAAAAATCAGTCAGGTGGATTAAGACATCTAGAACGTGAGACGTCATTTTATCATGGAAGTTGCTTAACACACTTTTTCAAACCAGATTTTATAAATTATACTATTTACAGGCGATGAGAGTGTTTATCTATCATAACATTATATCTGCAGGTGTAATATTGAATCAATTTTTTTACGCGAATGTATAGGTTTAAAGGGACTGGCCCAGGCTAAAATCATAAAAAAATCGGTGATTTTATTTTGGGTTCTCAATATGACCATATGATGTAAACATGTCCAAAGACTGGGACTGCAATTTTTTTTAATTTTTGTGCTGCGCATTCACCAGTTAGGCTAGATATAGAGACGAAATTCCTGATTTCTAATTATTGACAACCATGTCAAAAATAGGAAATGCGGGAATTTCGTCTCTATATCTAGCCTAACTTGTGAATGCGCAGCAGAAAAATTATAAAAATTTGCAGTTCTAGTCTTCGGACATGTTTACATCATATGGTCATATTAAGAACCCAAAATAAAATCACCGACTTTTTAATGATTTTAGCCTGGGCTAGTCCCTTTAAGAGTTATTAATTTAATGCATGTTTAGGAAGTAAATTAAAAACAATTAAATCTCAGTATGAACAGATTATCATGAATATATCCCACCTGTTCCGTGGCTTCACTGTCGACGGACTTTGCCGGGGTGACTGTTATAGTCGTGACGTCATCCAGTGGATTTGTGCTCTTTGTGTGCTCTTGTAGGTTTTTGAAGGACGCACGCAGCTGATGCATGTCTCCCTCCACCGCTCTGTTCGTGGCTCGTAACTCGTCCACCTCTTTTTCGCGCTGTCGTAGCACACCCTTCAGCGAGAGAACAGTGTCTTCCAGATCCTGTCTGCGATGCTCAGTCTGAAAACCCAAGCGTTTGTCAAGTGCGCAGGTCGTAACGGGCTGTGTCGTAACGGCACGGGCGGAGTCCTCCCGTGCTGTTACAACAGTCACATAGCCCGTTCCGATACTGGTATGCCATGAGATATGTTTTCCAATTCCGGACAATACAACGTCAAATAAGTTAAAGTTCTGCGAAAAAAAAGAAACCCAAGATGTAATAAATGCATTAGGGTCTACAGAATAAAATTGCAGGACAAATCACTTTTCTATATTCTTCTACATAAAGAATAAGCTTTGGGCCTAACTATTTTGGAGAGGAAGTTGAAGACGAGTGACTACAACTGCAGTCACTAAATAACACATTAAAACAGTTTCACTTTTGTTCCAATGATTGTAAATTCTAGATTTACATAACGTGAATTAGAAAAGCTCACACTCATTGCACCATCGCACCTAAAGGGTCATACCGCTTTAATGAGGGGAAGACTACTCCTACCTATAGTAAGCACAAAAAATTGTATAACATTTATACAACGTTGGACTAATGTCTACTCAGTAAACACACAACATTTGTCTAACATTTATACAACATCGGCCCAACGTCTTCGAAGATGGTCCAACATCGTATAAATGTTATAGAAATTATGTTGTGGTAATTGGCTATATGACTCACCTCTCTAGAAGTCTTCTCCTCCCTGTTGGTCCTGGTGTTGGTGTCAGTGGCTGGTACCGGTGGGGCTCTGGTGGTCACCAGAGGTCTACGCAGAGAGGGTGTAGGGGTACTACGGCTCTGTGGCTCTCCTAGACTACTATCAGTATGATCCCAGTCCCGATCCTCTCTGGTGGGAGAGCTGTTATACTCCTTACGCCTGGTGTAAGGAGAGCCCCTGTCGTGTCCGGTGTACGGATCAGCCGTGCGGCGAAATAGTACGGGTGATGATTTCTGTTCCCTGGATAGTCTTTCATTTCTGTACCGCTCGTCATCTTGACTGCGATGTCCAGACTCAGTGTCTGAGCTGAACTCCACACTCCGTCTACCAGGTCGCTGACGACCTTGGAACTCCTGGTCCCTGGGTTCATTATCACTGAGATGACGTTCAGAGTGAGTGTGACTGAGGGCACTCCGCTGGTGCCTGCCTTTGTCTTCCCCGTCGTATTGTTTGTTGAGACTAGAAGGGTCTGACACCGTGCGTACCACGGGGTCCATAAAACGTAGAAGTTCCTGCTCACTGCTGTTGACACTCTGGACCCCAGCGCTTCCCGTGGACGGCCTGCTCACAGAGTCGCGGGATTGCGTCTTCTCGGCGTCCTGGTGCTCACCAAGTCTAGATTCGTGAGATCGATTCCCGTTGCGCATCACCCACTCGGCCGTGGCACTCTGTCGACTGTCGATAGGCCGCGAGGCAGTCTGTCTCGTGTCGGTGGGCCGCGGGGCACTCTGTCGACTGTCCACGATGCGGCTGAGTTCTTTCCTCGCTGGGGGCTGCAGGTAGCCTACACTGTGATCAGGGTACACCTCCCTCCGCTCAGCCTGGTCCTCATGGTACTCCATCCTCATCTCGCGCTCAGGGTGAGACTTGGTGCTGCGCTCAGACGTCGTGTTACTCTCTATTCCGTCATTCAGGGTGGGCTCGCTCTTCGCTAACTGTTTGCGCACAAGAGTCTCCAGCAGTGTGGATCGAGTGATGCTGCTGCCCTCAGACATCACAGAGGTATCCAGATCCATGGATGGATCCTGCTCCTCCAGAACCATATCCATGGAGTCGTCCTCCAGGTCAAACGTGGAGTCCTGTGATTTAGGTATGTGCTCTCTCAGGCCAGTCAGTGGATCTCTGGCGTCGTCAGCTCGCGCCTCCTTCTCTGTCAACACACAAATAAGACATGCATTACCCCTTACAACGCTGAAATATTTTTTTTATAAACCATGAAGACTAAACGTTTTTTTCAATTTGAAATCATCATAAATGTCTTGGGTAGCACTTTCCGCTTCGTTTGAAGACCTATGAGAAATGAGCATTAAATTGACTAAATTGGCATATGTTTTGGCTGAAATTGTACATACGTGAATATTTTTTACCAGAGAATTAGAACATTTCTATGATTTTTACCCACTATTGCACTCTGGGGTCGTGTTGCCCCGCGTATAATGAACAGTGGTCTGTGGAAATGATGGAGTAGTTCCGGGCTACCTTGTTTTCTGTATGAACTGATAATCAGCTGACGTTACGCAGACATTATTTCGCCTTTACAGTATGGCCTATAATCATGATAATTAAAGTCCCTATGCCCACTTATAGGAGCACCATGTGTATTGTTTGTGCTACATGTTTTAAGATTGGGACAACCTCGCACAGACAGTTTTCCAACATTGACCCTTTAACCGCCAAATTATTCAATCTGAATTTTCACCCACTTGAAAGTTGTGTCTCGCTGACGCGATCCACAACTTCAAGTGATTGAAAATTATTCAGATTTGACAAAATGGAGGTCAGCTGTTTTCAAATATTGCTGATTGATGTCACTTTTTATCTTTAACATGTTCAAAATGTGGTATATAATGTGCTAATAAAAATGAAAACCCGAATATATGCGGCACCGGCGGTTAAAGGGTTAAGCAATGCAGTGTCAATTTCTCTTGCTTGCTTTAATATAAATGCATTACGATCCCATGACGAACAAACCTTCGTTTTTTACTGTTTGACATAGGTAATTATACGCCTACCGATAGTCCCTTAGATATGTTGACACTTTCACACCTGGAAAGAAAGGTATATATACATGTACATGATATATAAGAGCAGTCATACCACCAATCTTTGCACCTGTTGATTAATAATACTATGCTTGAGAAGTCACATTGAAAGTAATATGTGTTACAATTTTTTAGAGGGTTTTATTCTGCAGTTAATACCAACCAAGTTATATAATATTGGTCAATTTGATGGAGATACTCATGATACTAGCGGTGAAATGATTAAATACTTACGCCTTTTCAGAAAACCCGACATATTAACCCGATGTTGTTTTAATGTTGGTCGACCGTCTCCGACAGTGGACCAGCATTAAAGCAACATTGGGTCAACTTCGTGTTTGCTGTGTCAGGCCGAATGTACGGCAGGTGGCCCGCCATTGACCTGATCCTCTGGGCCGTGACGGGCATCTGCTCACAGCTAATCGTATTATGGCATGACCCTTTACAACTTGTATGGAACCGTCAATGTTAATGAACCTATAGAGCTGAGTGCGCTCAACAATGTCTGATTCATAGGCACACGAAATACAGAGATCGAAGATAATGCTGTTTGGATTGGATCCATGATAAATCGATCTGCGACGGAATCTGATATTCTTTTTAATCTATTATTTTTGTTTGATTATCCAGGAAATCTTTTTAAGGAAAAACATAAGCTTGAGCATGTTTGATGTAAAATACAAGACTATTTAAGCACGTCGTATTACTGAGATTTAGTAATTATTCGCCCAAGTGTCAATTTTGTGATTATGTTATTCCTGGGCAAATAATTGTGACAATGGTAAGAAAATAAATCAAATATACAACTAAATGTTTGTGTTTGGGTGATTCACTCATAAAACAGCGTCTTAGGTGTGTATACTATAGTAATATAAAATGTTATTAACAACATTATTGGGCATCTATTCAACACAAATATACATACACATATATGTATGTGTAGACATGGTAGAAGGAATGTAAAATATCGATGTCATCAAAAAAGGGTAAATCGCAAAAATATTATATCTCACATAAAAAAATACTTTGTGAATCAGCAAGACACGCACTTTGTGCATTGTTAATATGGGCCACCTCAATAGTGCAATTAGGTGTGCATATTATGTTAAGTAATTATTTAGAGTTACGCCAATTGTATTGATAATACAGCTCTGTTAAGACAAAAGGCAGTATCTGGACTTTGAAAAGTAAGCAGATTTTGCATTTAGGCATTGCAGAAAAAATTGGTAAATCTCTGTTGATACCAGCAGGTGCAAAGACGTGTATAACAGTCCGTACACCTGACCTGCACACCTGAGCCCGGGGGGGCACGTGTCACCACATACGCCGCCAGGCTCACGAGTGTATTGATTTGATAACACAATAAGATTATAATCCAAACACTCACCCAATAACTTATCATGCTCCTGTGCGAGTTATAAACTCAAATTAGCAAATATTCCACCTGCAAAGCTGAGTGACCGTCAGAGTGAGTGAATCCTTGATTCTACACGGATCATGTGCAAGATCCCTGATGCTATATAGCACTATATCACAAGGGAGGACGTCTGTTTATGACACGTCCATTGTCACGGGCGTGTGACTGCCCTGAGAGAATAAGTGTTGCGTCCGTGATTTGTCCGTGATATCTGGCAGACACGTCGCAGAGCCTGTCAACTTCATTGTGCGGACCCTGACTAATTTATGGTGGAGTCGGCTTACGATTATGTAGTCATTGTGGCTGACTAGGATCTCTCGTGTCCCCGGTGCAATCACGTGTACACACGACCAGACAGTCCTGTCGTTCAAATCCAACACACAGTAACTGCTCACTTTTCAAGTGAGCAGTTACTGCCTTTTGGATTTGCGAGGCGACCCTTGGACCGCTCGCGTAGATCTGTGCGAGTCCTTACTACAGCCGTGCGAAGGCAAACGGCAGTAACTGCTAATTTAAAAAAAAAGAAGTTGCTTCCGTTTTCCAGCAGTCTGCATAACATCAACGCATGTTGCTAGTAAAAATGCAGTCGATATATTACAAATGAAGTGTACCCCAGACACGTTAGCAGTCCAACGTTACTATAGGCCAACTACCGTTTGTACGAGTCACGTAGCATGTTAGTAAATAATTAATTCCTCTGTAACATGTGTAAGAACAATGAATGGAGGACCCATTATCCATGCATGTGACGACGCCAAAACCACCCCTTCATATCTGAGGGCGTCACGACGATGGAGCGGGATTATATCCAAATAACGGTGTATTTCCACCGTCGTCAAAGTGTGCCGTTTAATTTACCTGTGACATAGACTGTTCAAAGGGCTTTGTGTATTCGGCAGACGCTTGTATTCGGCAGACGGCAGACGCGACAGGCAGACGCAGACGGCAGACGTTCGTATAGCAGATTCAGACTTTGAAATCTCGAAAGTTTTGAAGTCTTTTTAAAGTTGCTTTATCAATTATACGCACATTAAACCAACATTGTTTCAATGTGTCGTGTTTGCTGGGTAATTACTGCACTTCTAGGATGTTTACTATTGTCATTTTCATAATGTTGAATTATTGTATCGTGTTTGCTGGGAACGTGTTTTCATAAACTGTTCTCCTTCCTTCAACACCAATGGAAGCTGTCAGGTCACAGTGCAATATCAAAGGAGCTGTTATCATGATTCCAGCTGTATATCCAATATATCACCTTAGCGATAGCTTGATATGTGACACTTCTTTACGGTAGTGGGATGTGTAAATCCTCCCAAACACAGTCCCAGCCTCGAAACTCAACGCTCCAGTAAACACGATACCGGGGGGGGGGTGGGGTGTGATGGTGGTCGGGTAACCTTAACCTAATCTCAAGGTTACGGGAAACCAAATGGCTTGTAAGTGTGATAACTTCATAACACATCGAGCCTTCATTTTGTTACCTCATGTGCATTATACTAATCTGAAGGTCGATTTTGACATTTAGTGATCTTGACCTAATTTCAAGGTCAACAAATCACGGAAACCAAAATGGCTTGTAAGCGCTATAACTTCAAAACGCCTACACTTAGGGCCTTCATTTTTTACCTCATGTGTAAGAAACTAATCTGAAGGTCAAGTTCGACATTCAGTGACCTGGGAGTATTCGCGAGGTTTTATTTTTCGCGGATTTCGCGAAAATTATAAATATGCGTGTTATACTTATCATCGAAATCGAAAATTTGCGAATTTTATACGTTGTAAATGTAAAAAGTCCACAAATCACAAATTCGCGAAAATCTAAACACGCGAAAATTACCAGATCTACAATATATATCGTGAACTTGCCTTCTGCCGAATACACGCGTCTGCCGAATACACACGTGTCGCGTCTGCCGTCTGCGTCTGCGTCTGCTGAATACACAAAGCCCTTCCAAGTGGTTTTATGTCTGTGCTTTACTTTGTCTCGCTGTCCAAATGAATATTGATCCGCACTACAGGTACTGGTAATATTATGTATAACAAGAGTAAAGAGGAGCGCGTGTTATATAGGCCTAGGTCCTGTATATATAGGGCCTATACATTTAATCTGGATCCTAGAGAAGGGGACGTGGCGCTTTGGTAGAGCACCTGACTGCATCGCCAGTCATGCATGTGTCCTATGTTCGAGCCCCGCTTTTAAATCCTGTGTGGGGTTTTCGGATAAATATCCTTGTTTCTCCCTTCTCAATGTGACTAGACGATCACGTTAATGGCAGCCTCGTCGAGTTTAAGTTGAAACCAGTGTATCGACGTTAATTTCTCGCAGGGCCACGCGCTGCGCGCTCCTCACAATCTGGATCTACGATTTACTGTCACCACCGCTATCAGCCGTTTCTCTTAATTGCAAATTTTATCGTAATTAATAAAATCATAAAAATGTGTCCTGGCAATATTTACGATTTATTTGATTTTATTATTTGTCACACAAGAGTATCGAACTATTTACAAAATTAATCTTTAATGGTCGGTCATGAGGCGCTCACTGCTGAGAATGCATGACCCTTTGAACTTGTGTTTGTTTAATGTTGGGGCAGCGTCTTCGACGCTGGCCCAACATTAAACCAACACAGGTTCAACTTCTTGTGTGTGTTGAGAGACTATAATAGAGATGTGTACGTCACAGGACACCCATAACGTAAGGTGACCTTAATTTGCGTTGATTGAGGTGGTAACTCCAGACTACCCTTATAATTATAACAGAGCTGAGCGGCCGTTCCCGTGCCAACAACACACACAGCAACATTCGGAGACTGACACCTTCGAAAAAAGGCAGTTAAAACCAGGGACATTATTATTGTGTGATGAATATTAAATTGATGGATATTGCTTTTACTTATTTCAATACAATTCTATTTATTAATGTATTAATTAATTATGTAAATATTCAATGCATAATCAATCAATCAATCAATCAATCAATCAATCAATCAATCAATCAATCAATCAATCAATCAATCGATCAATCAATCAATCAATCAATCAATCAATCAATCAATCAATCAATCAATCAATCAATCAATCAATCAATCAATCAATCAATCAATCAATCAATCAATCAATCAATCAAACAATCAATCAATCAATCAATCAAACTTTGATAGCGCCTATATCCTCAGCGGACCGAGCTCAGAGGCGCACAAATCCTTAGCATTATCATGTGTCGTAGTCGAGGCTAGACTACTGAGGAGCTAGGATGAGAAAGCCAGATCAAATAAGTGAGATAGGTGAGATAAGTAATGTACCGAAGGCAGGGCGTTCCATAAGTCTGGGCCAGATGTAGAGAAAGCTCTTGACCAAGTGTTTATTTTTATACGGGGAACAACAAATCTAGCTGAATTTGTGGAGCGTAGATATTTTGAGCAATTCGGCCGAACAAGTAGGTCAGTCAGATAGTCCTATCAATAACTTGTCCTATGCAGGTTGCTTGTCTTTTAGGCTACGGAAAGTAATTCTTCATATTTTAAAATGAAAGCGAAACTTGACAGGAAGCCAATGGATTCGTTTTAGAATAGGAACGGCACGACTAAATCGTGGGGCCTTCAGTATGTATATCTTCATAATTATTATGTGAGGTATGTATGTGTAAAACTTTCAACATAGAAAAATAGAGATACTGCTAAAAATGTCAATACATTTTTAAGTACTTCACTAAAAATATAAATAAAGTGATTCAAATTATCGCATCAGGGAATTTGGTATACTTATATGTTTCTGTGAAGAAATTTTCAATATAAATTTCAATATAATTGTCAAAATTGTACATAAATCGAATCAGCTGTCAGTGCTTAACCACAAATAAATCTTTTTGTGACATATAATTTATATTCAGATCAATTGGTGGACAGCGTGTGGAGAAGTAATTGTACTCTTCACCCGATAAGTTGTCTTACTTAAATTTGCACCCACTTGAAATTGTGTTTCGCTACCGCGACCTACAACTTCAAGTGGATGAAAAATTATCATTATTTGTTTTAATTCAGACCAAACATTTGCAAATCTAAATGTATAGTGAAGATTTGACCCTCTATACAACGCTGAAATATTTGTGTATACACCATGGAGAACAAAGGGTTTTTTTTCTTTGAAATCATCATAAATGATTCAGTTAGCTCATTCTGCTTCATTTGAATACCTATGTTATGGGTCTACGGCCATTATATAAATGTTTTACTCTTTCAGTTCGGGGATCGACTTTAAACGTTAGTATCATAGACGTCAGATTTTGACGTCCAAAGTCGGTCCCCGAGCTGAAATGGTTAAAGGACAAGTGAAATTAAACCCATCTCATCTGAAGTTAGTCCGGTCCACTCCCATGTCTGAATGGCATCAAAAGCACTCTTCAAAGTCCCGATGAGACGTACAAGAGTCGTTGTGAGTACGATGAAGTTCTTGGTACGATATAGGTCTACACTGTTTTACAGAGCTAAAAGGCAGTAACTGTTCACTTGAAAAGTGAGCAGTTAATGCCTTTTGGCTCTACACTACAGCACAAGCAGGTATCACAAGAGTGCAATGAGTGACTGCAGTCAAGTTTCAGATAATACAGTGTGTATTAGATCTACACGTCAACCATAGACTGGAGAGCATAGAAATGCCATTGGATTACAATATATGATCATCTGTGTGTATCAGAGTGGATGAAGCAGTCTTCGGCATTGGACAAAGAGCAAAGATAGTGGTTGATTTATATATCCATGTCGTCCCACACAAAATGTTACGAGACAAAAATGACATTTCTAGCCATTCTTGCATGCATTAGACTTAGCATAGAGACACAAACTCGCAATATTCAACAGGATTTTAAGGGTCGTCACGTGGCAGCATACTCGGCGGCTCTCCCAGCGTACTTAGAGAAGGTTGTTTAGCTTATTATAGTGCGAAAATAACTTATAATATCAGCAGTGGCGGATCCAGGAATTGACAGACGGGGGGGGGGGAGCCGATTTTTTTCAAGAATTTATACTCACCACAGTCGGCAAAGCCAGCAGCCAGCTTCTTATATGCTCTAGAGGGGCATTTTGAAATCTAAGGCCTCAAATGACGCATTCTGGAGCATATTTTAACCGAAATCTGGTACTTTTTTTCTTTTTGGGACCCTGAACGGAGGGGGTGGGGGTATCGGCCACTCATCAGTACCAGAAGTTCAGTCGGGTCGTGGTGCTTCCAAGACTACATCACCGATAATTATCTCCGCATCGGCACTCCCCTTGGATCTTTATCCAATATATTGTACAATTTCAATTAAAGAAATTAAAGAAAATTCATAGCATGAAATACGTAGCTGGCGAAAAAAATACTTCCTCAAAACAAAGCTATACGGTTTTTTCATAATTATTATTAGGCTTGACCAGCACAAATAAAGGTGGAATTTGGCATAAACTTAATATATATTAACTTATTAAAAAACTGACTCACGAATACACTTTTCGAAAGTAATAAAATATTTTGGGTAAGTGGATTTTTTGAAGTAATGATAATGTATATGGATGACTATAATAAAAACCCAGCCATGAACCATTATACAGCACATAAGCAAACTATAATGACTATAGGAGATAACCCTGAGATAAGCCCTCCGTATATTTGGCACATTTACAACTCTTAAGTAGTACTAGTCTGGCTCTTATTGTCAACCCCTGCCGTGATCTCATATTCAAATTTTCATCACACAGTATTCTAACTAGTATATCACTACAGCGATTCATCATCACCTAATTGGGGTGACAATTAAGAGTAATATTGTTAGCTCGATACCACGATTCCAGATTGACTGATATCGAAGAACCGAGGTGTCAACATACATGTAATAATATTTTATGTGACAGTAAATAAGCGTTGTATGGCATGAATAATACATTAAATATCATTATAAATAAAAAATATTTCAATTCAAAATTGTAACGTTACACAGGCCCACTCGAAAGAAAATTACAATCTGCATAACAGTCATGTGTCATATTTAATGTTACGACAGCATAGATCAGTGGGTGGGAAGTGGCCTTCAGCAGTCAAGTGTCAATGTTCGCAGGGTGCGCATCCATGCCGAGACTCGTTCAAGACGTTACCGCGCTTTCCTTGTAAAGCAGACGACACAGACAACCACACGACCGGCTGTGTAAAGAAACAGGACGGCGTCACTCTGTGGCCGGCTGGTTTGAAGTCTCTTGATTGTAAACCACTTATGGTCCATCGTGTTGGTTCATTTTTCTTAAATAGCTAGAGCACAAGTGTGAATTTTAATAGCTAATGCCACTGCTCACTGAGTATATTTTGTAAGAAAGTAATTATAACAAATTTGACAAATGACAGCGATTCCATCACAAATAAATCTATTACTACACAACACATTTTTAATTCAGCGAAGTGAGTGTTTATTTTCAAAGGTAATATTCTGACCTGATTTATAAAATAGCATGGCCCACTGACCAAAACGCTGCACTGTCTACGACCAATCAACAAGACAACTCTGATATCACGATACAAATCTAACATGAAGCGCTAATTGAGACTAACCCTGCTGACATGCCTGTTACCAAATAGATAGTAGAATATTAAGTGTATGTATCCATCACATTTACTATCATTGTCCAACTCTAAAAAAACATCCCTATGTTGCCTTATTTTAGTCTGATATATTATGATATATCTTATATTATGCTTAGTTCATTGTATAGGCCTAATTAACGGAATTTCAATATAAAAAGGGCCTACACAATTATAACAGTTAATTATTTTGAAAAGTCTTTAGGCTACGTAAACGTGTTACTATCATTTCATTATAACTTTTTACTATACCATGACGCAATGCTGGATTAATGTTGTACCAGGTAGTATTAACATGGGTTCTCCTCTTGCATAGGCATATGCATCGTGGATGATCAAAAAGTTATTCCAAAATATAACCGTGAGATAAAATATAGACAGCATCATATAAAACTACCCCTCGCTGCTGCCATGTTAGTGACTTGGTCAGGTGTATTGACGTAATCTATGACAAAACGTGGCATTGCATGCATATGTTGCGCAAAGGCCTAGGCCTATATGTCGGGTGATCCGATTTACCCAGTTGTACTAGTAATAATATTCATTTTATAGCTTTATATGAGCCATATAAGTAAAACAAAAATCGCTATCCTCTAAAGGCTATCCACTAAAGACAACAGAACGAAATGATTTTTAATCAAGTTCAAATTAGTGCGCACTTAACCGGACAGAATTATTCTGATTGACAACAAAAATTCTTCATCATGTTTATATTGTAAAGATTTATATACAGAACTGCATGGACCCTTCAAACCTATCAACATGTTGTTTATTGAGCATACAGTCTGTGACTGTATGCTCGAGCACGATGACTAAAATCCGGCCAGCCTAGTAAGTACAAGTAAGTACGGACAAGTATTTTAAGCATATTTTTTCATTCACCGAAGGGGGGGGGAGATGAACATGTGCGAAGGTAAACTATAAATCTCTTTCCAGTCTCCAGTATTCTGGGCATGCATCTGGGTAAATCCCCTAGGCATGCCCATAACCCCTTGTCTGGTGAGTGAAAACACTCTCAATCACCTCGTATCACCATTTGTAGATTCTGCCCTTTAGTTTTGCACGGCAGTGCAGATAGTTCCTGCTGTTTGCTTCAGGCTTCAATTACACACCACACTTTTTTCGAAAGGTACACCCCGACACCTAAGTTCAGCAACAGTGTTAATTAAGGTTAGAAATCAGTGCCTTTACTTATTTCCCGCAGTAGGATACAAAAAGGGACTTGAAGTTATATATGCAAACGTAGATTTCAACATTTAACTTCACTACTAAACACATTTTGACTGTCTGGGTATTTCCTGGGGTGAATCTTTGAGTTTACTCGGAATTCCTTAGCAAGCGAGTGGAAGAAAATAATGTACTGTATATTACACTGCCGTCCACTCTTATGAAACTTTTAGTGACAAACATTAACATGAGGTACATAATTTCGAAATGCTTAACACACTAATTAGAGGTAAAGTGATCCAAGCACGCATCTTGGCATTTTCCTACATAAGGTTTTCAAGTGTATTTCAATTGCCAAAGTCATACACTAAACTAATAATTGGAAACGTATGGAAAGTTATATATGTATGTTTATTATTCATTTTACTAATATATATGTTCTGTTTGTTATGTCGCCAAAGCCATTTCTGGCATTTAAATATTTTATTCTATAAATAAACGTTGATAATTTCGCGAGATTATTTTGTTCATGAAGTTACAAGCTAACTTGGTGAGTATAACAGCTACCAAGTGTTTCCCAGAGGTAAACTGACTAAACAGTCCAAATAAAACCATTGACTTGGCTTACTTACGAAAATCTCGTTCTAAAAGAAATATTTGTTGGTGAATATGACTCTTTTTAAAAATGATAAAATTTCAAAAATCGAATTCTGGACTTGGATCACTTTATCTCTCAGCCATTCAGTTATGATCACGTGAAATGATCTGGTTGTGGGTCCACCAGTCTCGTCAAAGCTCTAAGACGAGAGGTCTTATATCATATAAATATTACTGTTATTAATAATAATGTTACCAACAAATCGTAACGATTTAGCTCAATGACATGACCGTCATGGCCCAAAAAATGACGATTAACGTCATTTCACTGCTACTTTCACTATGTTACAGTCACACACATATAATACAGTCAAAGCTGATCTGAAAAGCCAACATTGTGTTGTTTTTCATGATATATTACCTTCTTGAGAATTCATATTCCCGGCCAGCATGGACATCAGACTGATCATGATTGGTGGACATCCATCGCGATAAATGTCAAAGAAATCTCAACCACCTCTTCTTTGATGATGAATAATTTGTGTTAACAATCTGACTTAACTACTCCGTACCGTGTCTGCCAAAGTGGTGTAATTGTAGAAACACGAAAACTGATGTGTAATATACAGAGACAATGTTCCATCGCTTTCTTTCTTCTTCACATTCTTCCTGTTTCTCCTCTGCTCTGGTTGTAATTTTAGTGTAAATACATATCCAATTCCGGTATTTCAGGCAAGTGGCCTTCAGATCATTCCGCCATTTCGGGATTCAAACCCACACGAAGAACAATACAGGGCACGACTTGTAAAAATCTCCGGGGGTTCCTGTGGATTGCGTCGAGCTGAGCCACAGGTGTATACTGGACCTAAGCCGCCTTGTGATCGCTGATACTGGTCTCTTTGACGCCGTCAGGATTGGAGTACTGCTAATTTCTATAGATCCTAACATGAAGTCCTGGCTGCCAAGTCAATCACCACGCCAGGAGCAGATTCACGGATATACAGACAGCCACCCACGGTATACCAGTCAAGGATGTTATCTCTTATGTACGGATCTCACACGGATTAACACCCTTTAAGTCCCAATGTTGTTTCAATGCCGGGTCAACGCCAGGGGCGTTGACCCGGCATTGGAACAACATTGAATCGGCCTTTGTCCACTGTTTGCTCGTGATCGATTAACAGACATGAATAATAGGCGCTCGCCACCCGAGGCTCGTTAAAAATACTCGCCAAACAAAAATGCTTTGGCATTGCCCAGTTATCGATCATACATTATAAATAATATATAAAATATGACTCGCGTGTATCATATCGATATATCTGATATATGTTTAGTGTTGTGCTATGCTTGGAATATATAGTTTCCTTATAATTCTTCTCTTCGAATTTTCCTGGTATAAATAAATGTAGACTAATGATAAATTATAAATGATACATACATGTCACAGCACAAATAAACAGATGGCTAAAAAAATCAAAATCTAAGTATTCATGTGCATATAACCTGTGCATTGGAAATGCTGGATAGTTAAAGGGTGGATTTGTAGGCCTCCATTGTAGATATATATTACCTTGCACAATATGACTCTTCTAATAGTGGGTGGAGACTTAATTAATTTAGGCCTTCTGCAAATTAAGAACACCGTGTGAGAAAATGGTGCAGGTAAATTACGCTGCAAATTGCTCAGGGAGTCATGCAAGTGGTTTCACAGATTTATCAGAGATTGTCACAGACAAGTACACTGTACATGACACCAGTGAAGCAAATTGTAGTAAACATTCTACTGAATTGGCTGCCCTTGACATCATCGACACTATTACAAGTAGAATGGAAAAAGGCAATATACCGATAACCATATATTTGGACTTATCCAAAGCATTTGATACCCTAAACCATACAATTTTACTAGACAAACTTAAATTTTACGGTATCCAAGGTAGCTCACTAAACTTAATCGAAAATTACTTAAAAAATCGAAAACAATGCGTCGAAATAAATAATATTAGATCAGCCTTCACAAATATTTTAACTGGAGTCCCACAAGGATCGATTTTAGGTCCGCTTTTATTCATAATCTATATGAATGATATACCTTTTGCTAGCACTATTTTTAAAACTATTATTTACGCAGATGACACCACACTTTTAGCCAATTTAAGTGACTTCTATTTTAAAAATAACACAAAAGTAAACATAAAAATGTTGAATAACGAATTGGACAAAATTAGGCTATGGTTAAGGGCACACAAACTTACTTTAAATACACAGAAATCTAAATTTATGTTATTTTATCAGCCCAAAAAACGCTTAGAAATTCCAAAGATAGAAATAAACAATGAAAAAATTGAGTGTGTTGAACAATTTGATTTTCTAGGACTAATTTTGCACAAACATCTAATTTGGAAAAGTCATGTGACCAAAGTAGCAAATAAAATTTCAAAAACTATAGGAATAATTAATAAATTAAAATACCAGCTCCCTCAAACAACACTCCTAACAATTTACAATTCTCTTATCCTCCCGCATCTTAATTATTGTTTACTGGCATGGGGACACGACTCTAAGCGTATCCACAAATTGCAAAAAAAGGCTATTCGAATAATAGACAAAAGTCATTTCTTTTCTCATACTGATCCCATATTTAAGAAGCTTAACGTATTAAAAATATATGACCTACATTATGTTCAACAGCTAAAATTTTATTTTAAATATACAAATAATTGTCTTCCTGTGTATTTTCAAAATTTTACTTTCCAAACTGGTTTAGAAACTCACAATTACAATACTAGAGGATGCACTAATTTGCGAAACCCCATAGTTAAACACGAATTCTCACGTAAATGCATTAGATATCAATTACCCATTGTCATTAACAATACACCTTTAATAATATTAAATAAAGCAACTACACACAGTATGACTGGTTTCACTGAATACATTAAAAAATTCTGTATTAGTAAATATAATACTGTATGTAATATAAATCACTGTTATATATGTAACATGTTGAATCAAAATTGATTTTAATGTTATTTAGCATGTTAAACCATATTTCATTTTACTCTTTCATAATTTCCTTTTTCGCTCTGATGGTATCAAAGGGTAGGGTCTGCCGACCTTTTGTTTCCATTGGAGCTGAGTAAAGTGCTTTGTTTCATTCTTCCTTGTTGAGCCAAAGGGCAGCATCCGCTTACTTTACAAGTGTGCAGTTGCTGCCTTTTGGCTCTGCACAAGCTGTATTGACATAATATTATTTTATTATTATTATGATATCATGACAAGCTAGTTTACATTTTTGTTGGGACTACCGTCTCATTATCATTTTGCTATATATTTGAAATATATCTGTATAAATCAATCTACATTTTTGCATGTTTGTAGATATTTATTATGTAATCACTGGTACAATATCGTTTTCATTATAATCTTTGACCCTTTTGCAACTTGAATATCTTGAAATTATGTTTTCTTGCGTGAAAGGTGGCCATAGTGGTAGCGGCATTTTTTTGTCTTAACTATGGTCTCCTGACTTTTATTTGTTATTTGTACTTTTCACTTTATTTGTAATTAATTATGTTTTGGTCAAATAAATTTATTTTCTTCTTCTTCTTCTGTAAACATAGGTAGGGGTCTTTGCTATTTATCGGAAATCCCAGGCAGCCTGCTTCCAGGGCTAGCTATCCTGAATAAACAAACAAACACCCACGAAAGAACCTGATAACATGTCCAAATCTTTTTATTTTTATGTTATGATGCACGAGGGCAGAATGAATGTCTGACTTGGTGGATGGCGAGTAAATGAAAGACGTTGGCTCAATGCCGGGCCGACGTCGGGCGACGCTTGCACGGCGTTGAGCCAGCGTTATTCTTTTCTGACTATCGAGGTGCACCTGATATGTCAATGGAATCAATATTTGCAATGTCAGCACAGACGATCTGAGAGATAGCTGAGCCATTGTGCCGCTCTCTTTGGGAGCTGTTCTTGTTTGCTTAGGGGATTAACACCTTGATTTTCTCAGATTGTGGGTCACGTCCAGATGAAAGCTTCAGAAACAGTAATATGGCCTATTGATTAGAACATAACGATCGGTATGGCAATATAAGCAATGTGTTAGCGAGATCCAAATGGGGCAGTGTGCTGGTTAGATTCAAAAAGGGCACCAAACCTATTTTTGACATTATTTATTTTGCAAAGTAAAGTCAGGTGGGTCGCTAAAATATTACACATCCCACTATTCATGAGCGAGAGAATCAACGAATCAAACATGTGATTTATCTATTTTGGCAATTTTCCAGTGAAGTTCAAGATAAAACCTTCATGTGGAATGTCTTTGAAAAGGAACAGACTAATCCGTGTGAAAAAGCAGTGATTAGTTTAAAGACCTTATAAACATGTACGTCTAGAATCACAGTCAGTAGAAACACGGTCCAAAAGATGCTCTGAAAGCGCACTTGTCACGGTCATATATCACCTGGAGTTTGCATATGATACGATATGCCGGCAGCCGGGACTATGCCCTACTCTAATTTCGAATTACTTCAAGGGTTCTTTATATCAATCAATCAATCAATCAATCAATCAATCAATCAATCAATCAATCAATCAATCAATCAATCAATCAATCAATCAATCAATCAATCAATCAATAAATAAATCAATAAATCAATCAATCAATCAATCAATCAATCAATCAATCAATCAATCAATCAATCAATCAATCAATCAATCAATCAATCAATCAATCAATCAATCAATCAATCAATCAATCAATCAATCAATCAATCAATCAATCAATCAATCAATCAATCAATCAATCAATCAATCAATCAATCAATCAATCAATCAATCAATCAATCAATCAATCAATCAATCAATCAAGCAAGCAAGCAAGCAAGCAAGCAAGCAAGCAAGCAATCAATATAGTGCACAGTATCATAGGCAGCACTGTACACTTCAGGCCTTTGAATCATTCCATGGAAAACAATCACACGATGGACTTTCATAAAACAATATTTCTAATTTACAAGACATTATAATGCGCTACAAACAGTTTTCTTTTTTATGTCGCCTAAGTATGTTGGATTCATTATTTATCATAAGATGTACTGAATAAGGTCATGCCATTGAGATCCTTGTTCGTGACCTCAAAATGTCAGTTAATCCAGATGATAAGGAGCTGATTAGTGAAGATGAAAATCTCTATCATGGACTACGAGTATAACATGTATAATGTATCAGTAAAACAGATTACGTGAAGAGTACTGGTATCATCAAAGGGCCACAGTGATCATGTGTGATCCTGAATCACAATATAGCATTTGTTGCAATTCATCACGGTTATAATTAACGTGATCTTTATAATTTAAACTGAAATTTATTTTAAAAAATGATAACACACGGTCCCCTTATTTCTTGGATTCACCCAGGAAACACAAAATGTTGAAGGGGTTACGTCATCGCAAAATGAGATTTTTATCAAAGTTGGGCTAATGTTGGTCCGCCGTCTGCGATTTCGGCCCATCATTACCTCAATATTGGGTTAACGTCTCGTGTTTGCTGGGTATATTGACGAAGCTGACGTAACCCACCGTATGCGACGCTGACCCAACATTAAACCAGCATTGGATGATCATTGACAATAGCAAGTCATATAATCCACATTATAGCTAAAACTGTCCTATTATTAAATCTGCTACTCACTCGAATAGCAGTTAGGACACACTATAGCTCCGGGGTAACGATATTTAACACCAAGATTTACCATGCATGGATATACGGATTTGTACGGTGATTAAATACCAAGACCTTGTTGTCACCTGAAAAGGTTCACCGCAACCCTTTAAGCGCTAAGCGCGAATATAGTCGTTTTTAATCCGTTTTATTAGCCGATCAAATCACTGTAATTGGGGACGAAATATATGTTGAAACATCAAGATATGCAAGATATCTAAAATTATACAAATAATTATGAGTAATTTTCACCCACCTGAAGTTGTGGGTCGCGGTAGCGAGACACAACTTCAAGTTGGTGAAAATTTAAATAAGATAACTTAGTTGGAAAAGGGTTAATCCTCAGCGAGCCGTCAAAGTGTTGTATTTGCCCCTCAGATGAGTAATACATCAGTTTGCATGTCAGGGGACGATATAAGTATTATAAGTTCCGATATCGATTGTTTACATATGTTTTATATGACGCTCTCTCAATATAGCAGCTTTACGTGATTAACTAGACTCTTGCTACACCTGAAAATGTGTAACGATTTTTTCAGCAAATAAGAATGTACGCATGAATCAAAATAAGTCACGTGCAAAATATTCCGGTAAAATTAGAGTGTGGCAGATATGACAATGTTTTAAATAATTGTCAGCAGTAAAAGCAGTAGTAAACTCGTGCCCGCAAAGAAAAATTCTTTATCTGAGATAATATGTGACTAATGCCCCAGACAAATGATCGCTGATTATATCAATGATCAATCTGGCTTTTACAAAGTATTCTGCATCTATATACACAAAGACGTGATTAAAACCCTTAAAGCGCTAAATTAAGTGATTTAAATTTTCACCCACTTAAAGTTGTGTCTCGCTAACGCGACCCACATCTTCAAGTGGGTGGAAATTATCCATATTTGTTTAATTTGTGACCAGAGATTTACAAATCTTAATGTCTAAATATTTTATTCCCAATAACTGTGATTTAACATGCCAATAAAACAGTTTAAAAAAAAACTGTAGGCGTGCTCAGCGGTTAAAGGGTTGACGTTGAATTTATGTTGGTTTAATGTTGAGCCAGCGTCGCAGACGATGGCCCAACATTAAATCTACATTGGATCAACGGCTCGCGCTTTGCCCAAAGGGTTGGTGGGGGGTGGTGTTGTGTGCATAAGACATTGAGAAATTCCCCAATTGCCACATTGTGCGACACATATTCAATATAAAAACTACTGGAGATAAGCCAGTCAAGATGTCTCCGTGTAATAATAACCCATCAAACACGAAACATGGATCTGATGTTGGTTCAATGCCGGGCCAGCGTCGCAGACGGTGGCCCGGCATTGAAACAACATCAGATCCATGTTTCGTGTTGCTGGGAGCGCATGTGTGTGTCTCATATTGATATATGTTTTATGCCGCACTTCGGACCCCTGCGTAAAATATCAAGGTTTATCATAGACCGCCGTTTGTGTTTTTATTTTTATTTTTTTTACATAATTTATTTTGATGGAATAAATGCAAATGATTCCCAAAATATTAACGCTATTCTAGTACAAATCAGTTGAGTGTTATTAAAATTAATCTCAGTTTTAAAAATTGTGGATTGTATTGCGCCCAGAATTATCTATGTTAATTATTAGGCCTATGATATTACTTGAAATTTTGACAAATGCGATATATTTATAAGCTACGTATAATGAAGGAATTTGAAGTAAGTCGAAAGGGCCGAGATTAAATGGCAGTCAGGCTATATAATGCATGAAGTGTGCACATAAATAGTGTGACCAGACGTACATTTAACTGTTGAAGACCCGGTGTCTGATATTTCCCGTATGTAGATACAGCATCCTATTTAAAACTGACGTTTAGCCCGGGGACTCATGTATCTTTTTAACAGTATCTTTTCAACAGATATATTTGTATGAAAATTGTATATGTGAATTCACACGACAAGCGACAACATGGCATCAATTCATGTCCAATACAACGGGAACTACAGGCAATCGAAGATCTCTACACGGGGGTTCAGAGTTTGTTTTGTCAACAGATTGCTGCTGTTCTGAGATTAAGTAAATATACTACAGTACTGCCGTGCAAAGCCAGAATGTAGTAACTGATTACTTTTCAAGTAAGCAGTTACTGCCTTTTGACTTTGCATTGAGGAGTACCAGTGTGCAGACTCTAATCGTTAATAGTTAACATATTGATGAGTGAGGAGTCAATATGGTCTGAAGCCAGCAACATGTTAAAGCAGGTGGGTCGGCGCGAGTAAGCCTACACTACTCTGTAAAGCCAAAATAAAGTATTTGCTTACTTGTAAGGTAAGCAGATACTGCCTTTTGGCTTTGCACGGCACGTGTGTGAAAATGTACGGAAAATCCGCTTGCACGGAAAATCCGCGGTTGTCTTTTACGGAAGAAGGTCTTTTGCCATGGCAACCGCTTGTTATTGCTGTGACAAAGTTGCGCACAACATAGCCTACTATTTAATAAGGTGCTTATCATGAAGGATTTCAATATGTTGATATAGATCATTATTTTAGTGAATTCGATGAAATTAAAAAAAAAAGAATCCTATGTACCAACATTAAAATGTGTACAATAGTGAATGATATTCAGATTACATAAAATATCACATTATTAGATTTATATATTATTACTGACACAGTGGTACGCGTAGTAACTTTCGAATATAAGTGCATGCACGTAGTATTCGAATATAAGTGCATGAACTTATAAACGAACAAGTATATTTTTAGAGCCAAGCCTGAAACAGTCGATTTTCACTTATGAGTGCATGCACGTTTATGCGCATTTACCGTTGTCAGAGAAAATGGGGCTTTCATACGACTCGCACTTTCGTTAAGAATTAGACCATTCTTTTCGCTACATATTGATATTATGTGCCAACTAATTACTTTTTATTTATCAGTTCTATCTTTTTTAAATCAATACAAATCTCATACATAATTCTAAGGAATCTCAGAGCTGTAATTTCGTGTGAGAACCCCCCTCCCCTCACCTTTTGTTATAGCAAGATCTTGAGAAAGCCATATAAAATGTACGTGCTTCTGTAACTAAAGTGCACAAAGGTACTTAGACTTTTCTTGAAGAACTCTGCCTAGATTTATTACGTCCATATTTTACTGCATTGATTCGGGTTTGCTAAGAAGCTGTTACAAGCGTCAGAAATACATGCTATCCAGACACTTCTACATACATAACATATAAATGTAGGCTGCATATTTTAATAAATTTAGCGTAACATACAACCTGAACAGCAGCAACAATACCGAACGTGTAAAACGCCCGCCATGGCCCGCCCGCCATCTCGATTAGTGGCAGACACGGCAGTTGTGACGTCACAATAATCTACACAACATGTTGTGTGATCGCCTAAACCCGTCTACTGAAAAGATCTTGGAATGTTTTGTGTGATGACACGAAAGCTTAGCCAATGATTTTGTACCTCACTTGTGTGCCGCTATCAACAAGGTTCACCAAGGATCGTGTTGTGAATATGACGAATATGCCAAGTCTTCTGATTCAGATTCGTAAACAGGTAGGGCCTACATTGGCTTTCTATTTACGCACTCATTTATATGAATGGGAGTGATTATTTTCTGGGTACTTCGCAAAAAAACTTTTTATTTACCGAATCTTTTTCAAATAGTATTTACGTACAGTTAAAGATTTGTTTAAATGGAGACCAACCATTTGCAAATTTTGATGTTTAAACACTCATTTCATTCCCAATACCAGTGATTTGATCGGCTAATAATTCGGAATAAAAACTATTATAGTCGTGTTCCGCGCTTAGAGGGTTAAAACCCTTTACCTGCTAGTGACGCACATATTCTATTTACATATATTAATTTATTAAAAAATGATATTGCTCAACAATTTTTTATTTGAAAGAAAATTTGAAAGAAAAATGAGCTTTAAATTTGCTAGATTGGAACATGTTTGATTCAAACTTGAAGTTGTGGGTCGCGGTAGCGAGACACAACTTCAAGTGGATAAAAAAAATAATCTTATACCTTTGAGGGTTAATATAATTATTGGACTGGTATATTTTATCAATTGGGATAATTTCCACCAGCATATTCACAGCTCACGCACATTTGCCGTCGATTTAATTCGCCTCATTGAAATGGAAAAGCTGTATCTTCCACTTCACAAACACCATATAGAGCTTTTTGATTCCGATACACGGATGAGTTGTTGTGACGTAACTCCCAGTGTTCACCCTTCAAGCGCCAAACACGACAATAATCATTTTAGTCTGTTTTATCAACCGATTAAATAACTGTTATTGAGAGCAAAACGTGTGTTTAAACATCAGGATTGACATTTCTGGGTCTCAAATTAAACGAATAATGAGTAATTTCTCAAATTCACAAATTCAAGTGGGTGAAAATTTAAAAAGGATAACTTAGCGTGTAAAGGATTAAGACTCCGCTAGAGGTTGAACTCATATGACACGGACCTTATGCTACACGTAGGCCTAACTTTATAAGCATATTACCATCAACGAAAAACTGAACATGCTAACTTTGTAAACATGTCCCTGGAACATGTTGAGGCCAGTGGAGAGTGACCTGACGACTGATACCCCACGCCCTCAATATGCTCCAGGGACATGATTGGTACCGTGGTACCAATCATGTCCTGGGGCATGTTGAGGGCAGTGGAGACTGATGTGACGATTGATACCCCACGCCTACGGTACCAAACATGTCCTGGAGCATGTAAAGGGCAGTGGAGACTGATGTGACGATTGGCACCCCACGCCCTTGGTACCGAAAATGTCCTCGAGCATAGTGAGGCCAGTAGAGACTGATGTGACGATTGATACCCCACACCCACGGTACCAGGCATGTCCTGGAGCATGTTGAGGACAATGGAGACTGATGTGACGATTGATACCTCACACTCACGTACCAAACATATCCTGGAGCATGTTGAGGGCAGTGAAAACTGATGGGACGATTGATACCTCACGCCCCCGGTACCAAAAATATCCTGAAGCATGTTGAGGACAATGGAGACCGATGGGACGATTGATACCTCACGCCCACGGTACCGAACATATTCTGGAGCATGTTGAGGGCAGTGGAAACCGATGTGACGATTGATAACTCATGCCCACGGTACCTAATATGTCCCGGAGAATGCTGGGGCAGTAGAGACTGATGTAACGATAGATACCCCACGCCTTTGGTACCAAACATGTCTTTGAGCATGGTGAGGCCAGTAGAGACTGATGTCACGATTGATAGCCCACACCCACGGTACCAACCATGTCCTGGTGCATGTTGAGGACACCAGAGACTGACGTGACGATTGGTACCTCACGCCCACGGTACCAAACATATCCTGGAGCATGTTGAGGATAGTGGAAACTGATGTAACGATTGATACCCCACGCCCACGGTACCAAACATGTCCCTGGAGAGCATGTTAGGGATATTGTATACTGATGTCACGATTGGTGCCCACGTCCACAGTACCAAACTCCCCATTTCACTATTTAATCACGTGAAAATTATTTTAGAAGTACGAGTTAACTAGACAAAGTCTATAAACATTTCCTGTGTATATAAAAAAAAACCTGCTGCAGGGCTAGCATTTATTCTGTTGGACATGATTATTGAACGTTATTACTTGATGACTATTACGTAAATTTATATTGAAAATCAGAGCAAAATGGATTTATCTTATCTTGAATATGGAGGTTGTATTCTCACGCTTGTATTTATTTGACTCTCCCATTGTCGTATCCATATTGCGCACGTCGTTGGGGTATCGATCTATTGTCTATAGGCCTATTCATGCACGTTTAGAACGCGGTGTCAAACATAGTTCTACCAAAAACATTTCTTCGACTGCGCAGATTGCTGAGACAATAAAAATGTTAGGCCCTAGACTGTGAAAATCGTTTTAGATAGAACTGACCTTAATTCCGGAGCGGGACTGAAAACAGGATCAGTTGTGCAGATCCATGTAGCTTACCATGTACAGCGCGACGAGTGTGATATAATATAACAGTGGTATGAACGGGGATCACCAGTAAAATAGACTCCCACTGGCGGGGCGGTGGTCACAGCGTCGGTACAGTGTCGGGCCGGCGTCGGAGACCCCGGCCCGACACTGTACCGGAGCTGTGCCGGCGTCTATCATTGGCTGGCAATCCGTCTCGTGACCCATGCCCTCCAATGAACACCCCAGGTGAATACGACTGATCCAATAGCTAAGATAACACAATGACTCTTGACGGCGTGCTGAGAACGCCAGCTCAAGGCTGGCCCGATGTCTGCCGCGGCTGGCCCAGCGTTCAGACGATGTGTATTTGCTGTGGAGAGTGGAGACGCTGATTGTCCACTTTCTCTTCACTCGCTTTCCGAGTCCTTATCAACAAATCAACGATAGGCTGATTGATATTCATATCGGTAATTAACAAATCTATTAAATATATTTTGTATTTAAAAGAAAAATCGTATATTTCTTTGCACAATCTGTGTTAGCTTATTGGAAGCACCACACACACCACCCTTGCGAAATAAAAGTTATTATACGAATTAAATCAGGTTTGGTCTGGCAACGGTCTCTTGTGAGAATCTTGAGAGGTTGTGCCAATACGAAGTCCAATAAATGTGTGTCTCTCAACCCGCCTGCTCTGATAATGGCGTGGTGTGTAGTCTTTGCTGTCACATCGTTATTCCAAGCAAAGAGACGTTCAGCCAATTCCAGTTTTTTGTTGGTCCAGCGGCGTAGACACTGTACCAACAATAAACTGGAATGGTTCAATGTGTTGCGTCTGATGGGTTGACTCCCGTGATTTGTACAAAAAGCTTATTGCTTAGGCCTACTTGATCCTTTTAAATTACCAAAATTTGGTCATATCCAGTGCTCTCTATCTGCTCTTTATCTGATCTTCCCAGAGCATGGTTGCCATTTTGAGATGTGCCCTTCTTATTTGGAATTAAATTATTGATGACTAGATAAAATACATTTCTTATTGAGTATGCCAATTCCTCGAATGGCAGCCAATTTGAATAGTTATCACAAACTTGGATCAGTTTCTGATTCGTTTTTTATATATAATTATTAGCTCTCATTAAGGCATTATACAAGAGAACCTGAAATAGGCAAATTTCAGTTTCTATGCGCATGCCGTTCATACATTCAGGAAGTACCTGTGTTAGGCAAGAGAATACAAATGTGACACCCATGATTGTGCAATTTCCACTTCATGTTAGCTTATCGATCGGATGAGGCGTTTCCATGGAGATCAAATATAATAATAATCATCTATATATGCCTGACATCACATCCCAATGAGCACGAGAAAATAAATAATTGTTGATATAATGTTGGTTCAACGTCTACGACATTGTACCAATAATAAACCGACATCTGGTCACTGTCACTGTGCTAACACCATGCAGTAATATATTAATACTGAACTGAAATGTATTTATTTGACATAAGGAAAACAAAAGTACATACATTATAAATAAAATGTACAAAGCGTATGCGTCTGGATACCTCAATAATACCCAACTTAAGGTCGCTGGCATGAGGCCACCATAATAGGGTACGGTATCTGAATCTTTCAAGGTAAAAGTGGTACACTCATAACACAAGATACGCTATGTGGTGATACCAGGGGTCGCCAGGGGTCGGTTATTTGTTCAAGTTAAATCGGTAGCTGTGTACTTCAGGTAAATATATAACGATATCGTTTAATTACCCCTCTATGATATTTGGTCGGCTGGTATACCAGAAAAAAGTAAATACAGTTATTTATTGATCGGGCTATTATTAAGTTTGTTTGTGGGAAACTGTGGCTAACAGGATTCTAGTTAAATGAGCGCTCTCTTCGCCATGGAAGTGTAACTTGACGTTTCCCCCGCTAAGTTATCCCATTTAAATTTTCACCCGCTTGAAGTTGTGTCTCGCTACCGCGACCCACAACTTCAAGTGGATGAAAAATACTAATATTTGCTTAATTTCAGACCACACATTTGCTAATCGTGACGTTAAAACGGTCATTTCACTCCCAATAACTGTGATTTAACCTGCTAATAAAACAGATTAAAACGATAATAGCCGTGCTTAATGCTTAAAGGGTTAAAACCAATGCCTTTTATGATAATGCACTTGGATATTATATTCCCCAGCTGCATGAACTATAAATAAAATCGATCCCGCCATACCTGCTCCGCACCACGCAAGCTTTGATTTTTAAATCGAGCTAGTTGTTACACTCCGTTAGGATCGCTATCTTTACTTACATTGTACATGTATATGACAAGGCGTACTGTAGGCGTGTATTGTAAACGTGTATTGTAAGCGTGTAAACTTGCATGTGCTGTGTTCTCACTAAACAATTACTGTTTGTTGTGAATTTATTTTCGGTGTACAGCTGTGTCCATGTAACGTTGGTGTCATTGGCGACCTATTTGTTCGAAAAAAGCTTACTCTACAAGAGTAGAAACGACAGAATACAACACATCATCAAATTAATGCAGATCTTTAAATAAAACCTTCTTCATAAATATATTAGTACATCTATATATATCATATAAACGCAGCTATTTATTAATGTAAGCAAACTATCAAATCTGTGCACACGTTGTTGGCTTATCATTTATTAGGACGCGTGAATAATCGACTGTGAACACATAAATCGCTCATTTCTGTAATTATTCAAGGTGTCAAGGGCATTGACATGGCACTATACGCGACATTGCATTGGGCCAGCGTTATTTGATGCTGGCCCAACGTTATTCCGCATCTGTGCAGGCCGAGTATTCTGTTCCAGTAGTCGGCCTCAGTACTTGATTATCAAAGCATTTGGGGAGGGGGGGGGGGGGGGCGATGCCGTTATCTGGCTCTATAGTCCGACAATATGAATCTGTTTAATTCAGGAAAGGTATGGCGGTTCCATCAGACCGGAGCACTCCTTATCGAGCCGGTGGATTAACGTGCAAACAATTGGTGCCAATGACGGTGAAGATGGCATGAACAGGCACAACTAATACACTGCGATCTTTACCTAATCTTTCATGGTCGGATAGAAAAAACTTTTAAACTAGATGTTATGTTTGTATGGTAAATATAAAAGGTCAACCCCCCCTCCACAATTAAAAGTTGATTGACAATGCGGTAACGATGGTGATATATAATGAAAGTGCCGTCCCGACCACTTTAGACAAGCAAATCAGTCAATTTTAAAATTAAAAATGGTAATCAGTCACGCAAAGCTTGAGCTGAGAAGATCGGATAAATATGGGCAGCTTGCAGAGCGGTCTCTTAAGAAGGAAGTGACTTTGCGGCCATTTTGGTTATACGAAATTGCCAAACTTCGAAGTTAAGAAAAAATTGGTGAAGATCGGATCAATATGGGCAGCTGTAGACCACTTACGTCGAGTTGTAAGGAAGACCCAAGGTGGGCATTTTGAATATGCAAATTAGCCAACTTTAGAATTTAGCCAGTGTAATCCGTCAGACAATGATCAGAAAAGATCGGATCAACAATATTGCAGACTGTATATATTACGTTGATTTTTGACGCCACACAATATATCTTCACTGATCATAATTGTTACCTAAACCTAAAAAACACACAGTAGAGTTTGTATGATTTGCAATGCAGTTTATTTCCGGTTATCGTGGACATTCCTGGGGTTTGAATGTTCACACGACAGAGCTAAGCATGCATGCCCCTTTTAAGAATAATAATGATAACATATATTGGCACAATTGTGAGACGGTAATCGTAATAAAAATAACCTGCTTTAAGAAATACAAAAGTAAAGTAATTTATATAAAAAAATTCTGACGAAAAATGTATTGGTGTTCGGAAACAGCATGCTGCAGTGTTTGTTTTATAAATGACTGTACTTTTTACTACCCGGCTAAACCAGGCTACTCACATTGCTTTGCGATGTCATCAGGGTACATTTTTACATGCTTTGAATCGAAGTACGTGGTCCTAAACACTGCTAAATGCCAAAAACATAGTAAATATGTCCGATTTGTGCCATAATTTGTGTTACTGAGCTTTCTGAAAAACTGCGGCAATCAAGGGGATAAATACCAATTTTCAGTAAAATAAAACCACGGGAAACAGAACAATAACAAGTGGTTTTGAAACGAGGCCGTGGGGAAAACGCACAAATATGGCCGCAATGACTTGGATATGCTTGCAAACTTCTGACGAATGGGGGGGGGGGGGGGGTCGCTTAAATACCACCAACATTATTATTCTTAATATTCCAACAATCTTTCATTTTCGAATTTTACTAACACACGTTAGCTCCAAACCCCGTAATTAGCATGACACTGTCTTGAGAATGCCCTTTGATGGGCTAATCACTAACTATGTCAATCTACCCTATTTGAACACCTGATTCCACTTCTGCGGAAAAGGGACGCCATGCGTATTCGATTACTGTGAGGATTTGTCAAAACAGAAATCTCGACCAATGAGACACCTAAGATTTAGGTCAACCGGGTAAATTCTTATTCGTTATCAGAGTAAACACTTGTTCTCATTGAACTTACTCTTGAGTTATAATAGCATGACATGGAATCGTCTCATGTTCAACAGTACTTGTTCGTTATCACTCGCCACGCTCTGTCTGAGGATCCGCATATAATACTACTACACTGACGTGCAAAGCCAAAAGGTAGTATCTGCTTACTTGTAAAGTTACCAGATACTGCCTTTTGGCTTTGCAGAGCAGAAAGACGTACAAAAGACAGTAAGCAGTATATACGCATAAATTCATTATATATAAATAAATAAATAAATTCATTATATCTTCAAATGTTTCATAATTATGTCGAATCAGAAAATGATGTTAACACTATTATATAGTTCTGCATATTGTCCTGTATATTGATTACTTTGCAAGTAATTTGAGCAATTATATTGATAACACAGTACCGTCTTGACACATGCATACATACAAATACAAATATAGTAGTCAATTAAAAAAATCTACTATATTGATTTTCCTAAAACAAAAGCATCATAGAAATCTAGCGACATGCCCGCTAGGATTAAACATTATCGTGTGGAGACTAACTTAAAAGAAAAGGTTTTTCATCTTCAATATCTACATTACAGAATTTACATATAAGAGGTCTTGTCAAGTTAAAAAAATCATCTAAAAATCCGAGAAAAGATTTGGATTGGCCAGACGTTATTAATCATTGAAACCATGATGACAAATACGCGATGACGATTCACATGAAATAAACCGCGTATTTGGTCAGTTTATTAAATACAAGCGACATCATCAGTATGTATATCATCATTATGAGAAAAGTAACCCGACCTCACGTTTTAATTTAGTTCAAAATTACACTTTAAGATTATCGCATACAAACATTTACACGCTCTTTGATGTACGATGATATTATCAGTGTTGACTGACCTGCCTCCACGATGTAGATGTCCACATGAAAGGTGTAGTACTTGATTTCCAGTGGTTCCACGGAGTAGTTCTTGCCGCTGATCAGCAGGTTGCCCTCGTACGTTCCACCTTTGATGGTGATGGGTGGACTTTCGTAAATCTTCCTCTCAATATGCCAGATAAGCTCCACAGGCTCCTACAATACACAACAAAAGGTACATTATTCACAATCTTGCATATTTGAGTGTCCTATCTGCCACTCATTCGAGTGGCAGATAGGACACTCAAATAAGCATGATTGTGAATCATATTTCTGGTTTATAGGGTTCGACATCACCATCCTGATCACCGTCGCCCACGTCACACCTTCAAAGTGGAAAAAAAACCTTTGGAAACAATAATATGGGCCTATCTACCAAGGGTGTATTTTGGTTATCCACATAACAGTTTTTATAAGCTGAGGAAAAAAGCAAGAGTGACATTCTAACTAGTTTCAATACTGCATCAAAACTCATCGACGTATCCATGTGTAGTCGCTGAGTATGTCATGCGTGGGTGATGCCGAGCTAGCATTTTGACGATGGTGATAGCACGTCGGTATATCAATCAAAGTGCTGCCAGTTCAATTAGTGCGAGCATTCAGAGAGGTAACGTAACGTACTTGAACTACCCGGCAAACACGAGACGTTGACCCAATGTTGTAACAATGTTGGGCCAGCGTCGCAGACGGTGGTCCAACATTGTTACAGCATTGGGTCGATGTTTCGTGTTTGCTGGGTAAATGAGGTTCTTTGTTTAGAACTATATATACACAATCATGATCATGCCATTCTGTCGCATCACTGCAATGCGCTGCAATGGCTAACAGCAGTAACTTCAAGCAAGCAGTTACTTGTTGACCTTTGCGCGACAAAGAGGTGTATAGTACCAAAAATTGTATATAGATATAAAGTTCTTGATATTATCAGCGTTATCCGTATTTGTTTCATGTTGTGTCCATACTAGATCATCAAACTTCTCATTGGTTGCCACGTTTTTTTATTATACTTCATAAATAATGAGCAAGGATATCAGCAGCAGACGTCGCATTGAATCTACACTTCACAGATACGTACGTGTAGTTTTCATCTTATGTTGTAGTTGTTGGTTGTTGTCGATTGTCCTTACTCTTTGAAGATCATGGTTGTTTCAAAGGATTTATTTTTGAAATCCAAGTATATGCTTAAGATAATGTTGGTACCAGGTAATGATAGTTCGATAATGCAGAAGTAATAAAACATACCATACGGCCATAAATACATCTGTGATAATTAATTTTCAAATCTATAATTGGTATTCGAATTATCGTAACTTTTGATCATACACTGCTAGCCCGCCTCGATAGCTCATTCGGTCCGGTTGTGGTTCGAAACTCAAAGGTACTGGGTTCGAATCCCTGCCGGCTCGGATGGTGGTCGTCGGGGTTGCGGATATGCAGTGCTCCAAACTGCTCATAGAAATGGAGTGTGCAGTATTCACCCTTATCGTACTGCGTGCCAAAAACCAAAAAAGCCAAAAGTCAAAAAGCAGCATCTGCTTACTTTTGAAAAATGTTATAGTATTTTTTTAATTTCGAAATATAACGACATGTAACGAAGTGTAATATAAATATCAAAATATGTTTTCTATGAGTATTCAGTTTACTACCAAGCTCTGTTATCCTACAATGCTTAATTGTCCATTATCAATGGAAGCTTGTATATCGTCGCCTCGGAGCTAAAGGATCCTATCTGCCACCCTGACGAGTGTCAGATAGGATCCTTTAGCTCCGAGGCGACGATATACACTATCAATCGATGAAAATTGTTAAGATACAAACTACAAACTACATAAAATACTAAAATTACAAGACAGTAGATGATGCGTGTAGTGTGTTGTGTGGTTGGCACCGACGCAATGACTGAAAAATGTCAATTTACTAATCCACAACTATGGATGTAGGCCTACTGGAAGGTTATGCTTGCATACCTATATATCGTCGCCTCGGAGCTAAAGGATCCTATCTGACACTCGTTAGAGTGGCAGATAGGATCCTTTAGCTCCGAGGCGACGATATATAGAGTAAGTATTCTTATCCAAGACAGACAACGCTTTCTAGTATACGACTAGTACTGGGAATGTTCATAATTATCAGGCGACACCCGGTGAAAACATTCAAGCACAATTTGACATTTCCTTCAAGACAAAGCTACTATGGAATCAGGGGATAAATCCATATCAATGACAAAATGTTGTCACCATTCCTAAAATTAGGTTCATATTTTTAATGCACTGAGATGGTTATTGTTAACAGATTCAATGCTTTGACATGTAGCTATGGGAAAAATGAAATTCATGGTGTCGCAGCATCCAAATAGTTACTATAATTTTCAAGTTCGTTCTCTATTTAGAAACAATTAGGAGTGAACGAGGTATCTTACTTCACTGTTCAGATTATACCACATTGATTTGAACTGAGTAGAAAAAAACTACATGCAGTTATAGTTGTACAGTATGTATGGTTTTCTTAACAAAATAATCATATAGGCTGGAATAATGACGCACTCGTACTTTTTCGAAACTGATAGACCTTTTCAGATGAGCATCCACCCATTTCTTGGCTACACGGAACGAAGTCATTGCGGAAAAACAAGAGAAACGCGAATTTGAATAAAATTCTAAAAAGAAGGTGAAAGCTATAGTTTACATTGGCAGATATTTTAGATTCACCTAAATTTCTAACAAAATATTTGACAATGCATCTCTTAAAGCGTTGTTCTCCATCATATACAGGGATACTCCGGAAAGGGTATCTGGCACTTCAGAAAAATAAAAAAATTGTATGAGATGAGTGAGATGACACTGCCCTTCAGACACAGAATTTCAAATTCAAACCCTGGAGGTCTGAGGCCGAGCACGCTACCTCCCGGTCACGGAGGCTCCCCACAATAATGAGTTTTACGAGTGGATGGAGAAGAAACATTTGTGTTTCTATCGAACCGTCTGGCACTTCCAGGATGCATTCAAATAGAGCCTGGCTTAGGATTTCAGTTAGTATATTTCCACTACCATGACGACAAGGTCATTAGCTTACGTTCATTCCTTGATTCTCTGCAGCTATCCAGCGCAATAGGTGGTGGTGTGATAAAAATAACGTCTTGTCTTGTAGCCTAAATTATTAGTAAAAGAGCATTCAGCAATCTCACATAAAGTCATGTAGAAGATCATCCAGTCCTGCGAACTGAAAATAGCTCTCTATGTTATCGTGAAAATGACGGGAGTGTGTCTGGCAGATAGTATTGTGAAGAGCTTAAACCTTTTTTCTTGTCATAATGTTTAGGAGATTAAACATTTGCAAATCTTGATGTTTAAATACTCTTTTCACTCCCAATAACAGTGATTTTGTCAGCTAATAAGAATAACGGAGATAGAGAAAGAGGGAGGGAGAGAGAGAGAGAGAGAGCGAGAGCGAGAGAGAGAGAGAGAGAGAGAGAGAGAGAGAGAGAGAGAGAGAGAGAGAGAGAGAGAGAGAGAGAGGAGAGGGAGAGTGAGTGAGAGAGAGAGAGAGAGAAGTGCTGCTAGTGGATGCAAAGTAGTCATAGTTGTTGAATTTTACAGAGGCGGCCTTACTCTTTATACCTGACGATGCAGTGCAGAGCGGCCACCTAGTGAATGCCGTATTACCTTAGCTATGACACAAATTTAAGAGTGATCGACGATTTAGATTTTATTTTAAAATCGCTTTTCAACCTTTTAAAACGTCTGAAATGTCGCAAATAATGACTGAATGGTTTTTAATACAGTGTGGTATATGTCATTTATATGAACTTGGCGCTCATATTGGCAGTACCAGCTTTAAGAAATGTGTAATATGACAAGGTGACAGCGGGACCTAACACTCATAATGTTAGTAAGGTATCACTCCCCTAAATGCTTGTGGGTGGCTACTGACTGAAGAGTACGTCCTAAATTACTGCATTATTTGGTTGCTGTCGCTTCTGGTGAATTAAAAAAAAACGGAGCAGCTATTTGTACGGGAAAGTTATAATGGGAGTCAATGGGAGCCCGTCATTTCGTAAACGAGGCTGCCCATAGAGGTACATTTTAAAGAATCACGTACGATTAGCCACTGCCTAACAAAAATACAGGAGTCGGGATGTCTTACAAACTGATGAAATGATTCTACTGTGTCACCAGGCTGTGACTCCCGCCGCCAGCCTCTGATTTTTTTTTTCTAACAGGAATGTCACAATTCATCCAACTATACCGTGTTGCGTTCTCAAATTCTATTAGGCCTACGAGACGGCATATCTATCCACACATGCACACAAATTATTCCTTCCAACATGTATACGATTGAAAACTGGCTGTAGTTCAAGTGAGCGATAATAGGAGATTCTCTGTAACTATGGCGGTTACAGCGACGAAAAAGTTACAGCGACGAAAAATACATAGCAAGGTATCCTAGAGCCTAGTGACTAATGTGTCTAAATATTATGTCGATCGGTTGAAAATTGTGGTCTATGTGCTAGAAAGACTGTAGGTCATGCTAGGCCAAATATTTTCTTTTACACTTCAAAATATTATAACTTTGTCAATATCAGAGCTAGAGTTACAAAAGTGATACCGACGGGACCAGCATGACCCAGCGATCAATGTGTTCAAATATAAAGTCGATCGGTTCAAAACGATGGTCTACAGGGTAGAAAAACTGTAGCCTCAGATGCACTGTTTCCGAGATATAGCAATTTAAAAATCAAAACTATGCCATCATGGAGAGGGCCCGATATTGGTTCCATGTAGTTTATTCAGTACTGCCCAAAGCGTCGAAATTTCGCTCCTTTTTCGTCTCAGACGCACCGTTTTCGAGATATGACCGTTTTAAGTTTTGTAATGTATTGTCAATGGGACTTTAGTGACTATTGACCCGGCCGTATAATAACACCGTAGATATAATACCCTACCTCACTACCCAAAGACCATCTTGGTCAAATTTCAAGTCGTCCAAACTAATAAAAGCGATTATACTCGTACATAGTCCAGGGGTAAAAAGGGATCAATGACGTGGCGCTCGTTTGTAGAACGATTGATTCTGAACCCGGGGGTATCGGATTCGATTCTCACGCGGGTAACATTGCTTCTACGGTGCACACATAATTGCATTCTACAAGTATACACTGTAAGCTGGAACTGTATTTTACCTTTGCAGAGCAGTATATGCCCATTCTAGAGTTCAAATGATGTATCTGTCACATTACACAGAACAAGACAGATATATCTAGTTAACCCTTTGACTTCCAGGCCGGGGTGCATGCCAGGATCCAGATATACTGGTGTACGAGTTCTATTTTTCGTCATTTGAAGCTGGAATTGCTAACGCAATTTCCAGCTTCAAATGACGAAAAATACATAAATGTAGTATATATTTGACGAAAATTTGTGTCATTTTATGGTTAAGTTCATTGACGAATGACAACGGAAATTTCCGTCATGTATGGTAGTGAAAAGGTTAACTCTTAACAAAACGATTCCAAAGATTAAATCAGTAAAAGCTGTAAAAACAATTAATCAACAATGCTCCCAAAATAATTTTAAGTAATGACAACTTTGCCAAGAGTGACATGCAAACGGGCCATCAATTAAAAAAAGCTAGTAAAATGAGCAGTTGATTCTGATGGATTAATGTTTAATGTTTCAGACGGCACAATGCAAAATATAAAGTTAAACCATCAATGGCAATGTGGTATGTATACATGTTCAGTTCTTGTAGTATAATAAAACAAATACAAATCAGTTTTCAATAAAACTACCCAGTAAACGTAAGACATCGACCCGATGTTGATTTGATGTTGACCCAGCGTCTACAACGCTGGTCCAACATCAAATCAACATTGGATGGATGTCTTCTGTTTGCTGGGACACATTTAGTCGCGTATACCTACAATTTTCTCACATGAAAATTATCCACTTCCAGGTTTGTCTCGATTCAAGATGGCGCCAGACCTTCTACGTCGTGCATCTGTGACATATCCGTCTCGGCCTATATAATAACTATGTATGTGGTCTCCAGTCGTAAAATTGTCAGCAAATGATCCGGACAGGACTGGCTCGGCCAGTACTACCCACGTGAGCTACTGAGTATCAATTCTTTACACACGCAGATGAAACACCAACTTTAGGAACGTAAAGTTCACACACCCACGGCTATGAATGCGGCACACGTCATCCCCGTTAAGGATTGCCAAGAGATGACAATACGGATCCGTCGTTGATATCGTTTTCCGGCATGCAATCCAGCGAACCTTTATGGTCGTGGACAATGTGGAATCCGCGGCTGACGTGACCAGAGCACTGTGATCATGTGGTGATGGCTGCATCGCACACCGCCTGCCCAATCTGATAATGCCATGTGATGGGCAGAGACATCAGGTGTGACTATATCCAAAAGCCAAAAAGGCAGTAACTGCTTACTTGTAAAGTAAGCAGATGCTGCCTTTTGGCTTTGCATGACAGAGCAGGGCTGCAGAGGGAGTTGTAATAACTGGCCCATGTCTCATGGCTCAAAATCTATCGTTTTTTAACACCACAACCAATATATCGTTAATAACTTTTAAGAGACGAGTGGCCGACAACTTAAAATTTGGTTACCTGCATTCTTCATTATTGTTGTAAGCAATAGCCACATGTAAAAAAGCTTATTTCGTTAGACAAAAGTCCGGTAAAATATCACGAGTATTCTGTCGTATCCATGCTAATAAACATTTTCAGGCCTACGAATATCGAAAGTTTGACTGATAATTATGTAAGAAAAAAACACGCGGGATGAGCTACCCTTCGACACCCCGTCAGATATCTCGATTCGTTGTCCCAAAGCTGGCGCAATTGTGTTCACGTGTTTCAGACGTCTGTCTTACTGTCTTTACTGTCTTACTGCCACAACGTCGCGCCATCATCTCCAGGACGTCTACACCTTCACACTCCCTACTGTCGAGCTTTGCAAAGCCAAAAGGCAGCAACTGTCCACTTGAAAAGTAAGCAGTCACTTTCTTTGCATGGCGGAATTGAATACCCTCGAGTGATCGATCCTGCTAAAAAGGGGATCCAGAACGTGCAAGCAGTAAAGACATTTGATCTCTCAACCGAATTAATGGCTCCAAAATGGCGTGGATTGTATTCTGGTTCTTGTTTGCTCTATAGGTGAATATTCTCTTTCAGACAGGTGAAGTGAAACCGGTGCTGTTTTGCCAGCCAAGAGGTTATGCTAGCACTCAAATAACGGAATATATCATGCCATCTAATGTAGGACGACTAGCGTTTACGATACTTGTAAAGCCATTTTTGGGCTGTGGATCCCAGCCCTTCAGATCATGTTAAGCAGATTAAATACGTGGACGAACGAAAAAAAAATGCAGACAGGTCAATAACACAGAATTGCATTGCTCTATTGTACATTCAATGTATTATCTTCACCTCTTTATTCTTTTTACATAGTTCTTTTTCATTAACATTTGCGAGAGAGCTATTAAACTACTTGAATTATTTGGTGCACACCAAATCATTTGGTGCCCTCCAATTCATTACCTGAATTATTTGGTGCCGCCAAATCATTTGGAGCTCACCATTTTATTTTAAATTTGGTGCGCACCAATCAATTATTTGGTGCGAACCAAATGATTTGGCGCGCATCAATTAATTAATTGGTGCGCAGAAAATCATTTGGTGCGCACCATTTAATTATTTGATAATAATTAGTTCATAAAATAATTCAAATAATCAATTGGCGCGCACCAAATGATTTGGCGGGTACCAATTAATTGTAGATAATTATTTGGTGCGCACCGAACGATTTTGTGCACACTAAAAAATATTTAAAATGATCTGGCGCTCACTAAATGATTCGAGTGATTTATTGGTGCGCACCAAATGATTTTGTGCGCAACAATTAATTATTTGGGCGCACCAAATGATTTGGTGCTCTCCAATTAATTACTTGAATTATTTGGTGCGCAAGTCACCAATTTTCAGTTATTTTTTTTTTTGAAATGTCTTTAGAAAGTTCCGCAGTTATGCTATATGCCGTTAATCAAACAACATGATCGATCGCTCTTCTATAGGAACAATATGATCGATTGTCTTTTTTCAAATGTTCAATATTAGAAGCGTATTAAGCAAAGATTCAGTGGTCATTTATTTGTTTCATTCACATATTTTACTGACTGACCGTGAGAGCGTAAGAGCGATTAAAAGGTTGATAAGTAACGGAATGACGGCCAAATTTTACAAACAAACGAAGGAGAGACCGAGCGAAAGATTGTAGAGACACAGAAAAAATTCACATTGAATGAATAAATAAACGATAAAAGAAATGAAATGGGGTTTTAGGTCACTTTTGTGCACATATCGGCTAAACTGGGCCAGGAGAACCTCTTGAGGATGATGAGATGAATGGGATGACATTGCCCTTCAGACAGAGTCTGAGGCCGAGCTCGTTTCTTCTCGATCACGGAGGCTGCCCACAATATTTAATCTTTACGAGTGAGAAGGAAGAAACATTTTTTTTTCTTTGAAACTTTAATGTCAAAGCGGGGTTCGAAGCCGCGATCTTCGACTGTCCAAGCAGGTAAGGCAGCTTGTATTATTGATTTAACATCCTGGTTAGTTTGGATATCCATTGGTTGGTAGGTTAACTGACCGGATGATTGATTGATTGATTGATTGATTGATAAATTGATTGATTGATTGATTGATTGATTGATTGATTGATTGATTGATTGATTGATTGATTGATTGATTGATTGATTGATTGATTGATTGATCGATTGATCGATTGATTGATTTGATTGATTGATTGATTGATTGATTGATTGATTGATTGATTGATCGATTGATCGATTGATTGATTGATTGATTGATTGATTGATTGATTGATTGATTGATTGATTGATTGATTGATTGATTGATTGATTGATTGATTGGCGCGCACCAAATGATTTGGCGCGTACCAATCAATTGTAGATAATTATTTGGTGCGCACCGAACGATTTGGTGCACACTAAAAAATATTTAAAATGATCTGGCGCTCACTAAATGATTCGAGTAATTTATTGGTGCGCACCAAATGATTTTGTGCGCACCAATTAATTATTTGATTGATTGATTGATTGATTGATTATTTGATTGATTGATTGATTGATTGATTGATTGATTGATTGATTAATTGATTGATTGATTGATTGATTGATTGATTGATTGATTGATTTATTGATTGATTGATTGATTGATTGATTGATTGATTGATTGATTGATTGATTGATTGATTGATTGATTGATTGATTGATTGATTGATTGATTTATTGATTTATTGACTGATTGATTTATTGATTAGTTGATTGATTGTTTGATTGATTGATTGATTGATTGATTGCTTGCTTGCTTGCTTGCTTGATTGATTGATTGATTGATTGATTGATTGATTGATTGATTGATTGATTGATTGATTGATTGATTAATTGATTGATTGATTGATTGATTGATTGATTGATTGATTGATTGATTGATTGATTGATTGATTGATTGATTGATTGATTGATTGATTGATTGATTGATTGATTGATTGATTGATTGATTGATTGATTGATTGATTGATTGATTGATTGATTGATTGATTGATTGATTGATTGATTGATTGATTGCCTGTGTGTACTCACCGGTCTAAAGGATGCTTGTAGCTTCACTTCCATGGCTTTTGTCGGTACTGTCTTTGCCCAGGAAAATACTACATTTGGTGGCTTATTTTTGTCAACGGTTGGAACAGAAGCTTTCACGTCTTCCTTTTTCTTCTTTGGCTCGTCAGTTGTTGATGGAGTTTTCTTTCTTGTCTTTTTAGTATTATGTGACTTCTTTCCATTGCTGGAATTGAAAAGCAAAAAGGTCGCACACGGTCTGAATAAATAAGCTATTGCATACCCATGGTGGGGTCTTACATGACTACTATAAATCTGTTTGACCGGTCACTCCTCTGTGACCGGTCACTCTTCCGTGACCGGTCACTCCTCTGTGACCGGTCACTAGAGGTTAAACATATAGATTATGTATTATGCTACTAGATGTCCATTGTATGGTTAATAATGGGAACCATCACCCTATATTACCATGATTAGTTAGATATAGTTATAAGTCATCTAAGGGTGATTGACCTTCGTTTGACCCCTCTAGGTCACACAAGACCAAAATAGGCTACAAATATGCTATGGTATGCCTGTAGTTGAGTGATGAAAAATATACCCCCATCTTACATATTTTTCCAGCTCAATACAGAAACTGTTAAAGGTGATTGACCTTCATTTGACCTCTAATGGTCACTCAAAGTAAAATATAAAATGTTATCGTATCCACATAGTTTCCAATAGAGGGGTAATGAAAACTACAGCCCTATAGGCCTATATCTTGCATATTTTTCCATTTGAATGTGCTTGACCTCTATTTGACCCCGCCATGTGGCTATCTTGAAAAATGCCTGACCTATTGCTCAATGGACAAAAAAACACCCCACATAACATAATTATAAACATAATATAATTTGTTCAAAATTGGACCATAAGTAGGCCATACGTGGCTTGGTGTGTCGCACACCTCCCTAATTATTCACACACATCAACATTATCACACACGACCCAGACCACGAAGTCAGCACTCAATTCTGAAAAAGGCATGAACACAGTGTAGTGCGCTGTCACAATGTAAAATGTGCACATTCCAAATTATTGAAGAATTTTATGATGTGTGGTCATAGTTAAAACACTAGTCTGATAATTTGTTTCCGGTATTTATACCATATTGCCGGAAGTAATCGTCACCGTCATCGTCACATGCTCACTGCGCCATCTTATTCTTTGTGGACGTGGTTTGAGCGTGGTATGGTGTGTCACGGGGTATACAATGCGGGGATCGACTTAAGACGTCAAAATCTGACGTCTATAGACGTCAGATTATGACGTCTAAAGTCGATTCCCGCACTGAAAGAATATAATATTTCTAATGGCCGTAGACCCATATCAAAGGTATACAAATAAAGCGGAAAGACCCAACTAAGACATTTAATTTATGATGATTTTTAAATTGAAAATAACCCTTTCGTGTCTTGGTTTATATACAAATAATTTCAGCGCTTCAGGAGTTAAAAAAGCGTAGGCCTACAATCATGTGCAGTAATGTGATGTACACAAGGTGTCGCTCAGCACCTACTTGTTGTGATGAGCCTACATGATATACACTACAGGGCGCTGTTGCATAAATACACCAAATATTAGAAACTGGGCTGACGTATTTTCAAATTTCAAATAATGAAATCATGCATTTTTTTTCGCGACATCTTTTTGTCGTTTTTTTGTGCATACAAAATGGCGCCAGGATAGCTCATTGGCTGATTTGCTAGGCTTTATTAAACAGAAATAATTTATATAAACATAATGTGTTGTTACCAGTCGTGCAAATATCACTTGATGTGAACGTGTTATCAAGCTTAGAGCAGCTTTGTAGTGTGCAAATATTGGTTTAATCACGTGACCACGTATTATTAATTCAATATAACACGGTTAGCCTACTCTTACAACATCTACACAGTTTATTTATGCTATTATTTCGCGACCACCAAAAGGATAGATTCATGATTTATTTTGTATTATTTGTTTTGCCGGAATCACTTTATAACACATTTTGAAGGCAGATTTAGTGCCTAAAATGACTTCTCAATTTACAAATCAAAAGCTGTGATATTATTTCCCACTCAACTATAGTGTGTATTCAAGATTGCAATGGAAACCAAAGTTTTTTTTTTAAGTTTGAAATCATCATAAATGTCTTAGTTAGCTCTTTCTAATTCATTCTATGTTATGGGTCTACGGTCATTACAAATAGTTCAATTATTTCAGTGCGGGGACCGTCTTTATACGTCCGAATCTGACGTCTAGAGACGTCAGATTCTGACGTATAAAGAAGATCCAAGCGTTGAAAGTGTTAAATGTATCCGTGTCACATATATACCTACACTATTTGTATAGCCAATAACAGATACTATCGGTATAGATGACATTTGATACCATAGCTGGTTATAATTATATATGCATAAGGTTCAAGGTGTTTAGATAAGGTGTTTAGATAAGGTGTTTAGATAATTTCATGGAAATTAAGATTGAGCAATTTTATTGTTGTGTTAATTTTTTCCGAATTTGATTCAATTTTTCACTATTTGTGTCTTTCTCTGTTTGGAGTACAATTTGAGTCTTAAAAATAAATTTGCACATAGTGACCAGCATTATGTTGCTTACATTTTTCCAAACAGTGATAGTTCATTTCATGAATATAATTATAAATGAATAAAGTTTTGTTGAATGACACACCGCTACACTTATGTCTTGACGTTACCAGTGGTATTTTTTTTTAATCAAATTAATCATATTGAACGTCCGCTCCACAGTGACAAAAAACTGATACTATTTGTTTGTTTTATTGAGTATATGGAGTTACGAGAGTGACAGGTTGAGGTTGCAGAATATACAAAACAGGAAGAAAGGGGTAAAGTAACTGACAGGTGAATCTGCCTGCTGCTCCAGAATTTACCATTGTCCAGCAAATACCATTACGACATCTGGTGAGTGAATACGCATTCACCAAAGGCAAAATAATTTAAAAGCTGTGGTAACGGTGTTGACACAAAACAATGGGACAATGATTAGAACTTGATTTGAATCCTTTAAAATATTTGCAATCGCTAAGACAATTTTAGTGTATCCTTAGTTCCGTGGACTGTTTTGGTAAATGAGCAACATTTGACCGTGAATATAATGTGATCCGTGTGTCAATCCCGTAAGAGTGTGTACGTTGACACAATGTGGGATCGATGCTGGGCCAGCTTCGTAGACGGTGGACCAACAGTGTCCCAACATTGGGTCGCGTGTGTATCAGCCCGTAGACAAGCATGATCGAGGATGGTGATGTAAATAAAACTATATAAATCACACAAATTACAGTTTTTTAATTATAATACTGCAATTTATGTGTATATTATGGATCAATGCATAGACAAAAATGAAATGAACTGAATGGGGTTTTAGGCCACCTTTGTGCACATATAGACTAAACTGACAAGAAGTGTGCTCCTATTTGAGAATGACTCATTCATAACATTGCAAGGTAATATTTCTCTTGTTTGCTGTCTCGATTCGTTATAATGTTTGTTGTATAAAAATGCAGAACTATAACAAACGTTTACATTACTATAATCCAATTAGCTAATTAATATAGCTGTCTCGATATTAAATTGCAAATTATATAAATGCATATACACACTTTCATTGCAATTATTTTATCTAAGAACGGTTTTCCAGTGACTAAAATCATTCGGCAGCGGCAAATCTGATGGCGGCGGCAGTACACGACTACATGTGAAACAAATGATATGTCTCCACGTGATCAGTAGCGATACAATTAAGCATATAAAAGTGTAATAATTTAGCGAATCATATAATGTTATTTCAGGCTATTGTGTATACTTAGACGATTGTGTAGACTAAGCTGGGCTGAGGCACATGTATTTGAAAGACGTTGAGAAATCATTACTGATATGACGCATATAGGCCTAACGTTACTTGGTCGTGGAAGACTTCCTATATATATATATGCATTTTCGTTTAACCATTCAATGAAGGGTGGGGCTTGACTATTATTGTAAGCCCACAGGTATTTATATATTACTATGTTGTGGCTACTACTTGAGCCTGTACTTCGTATAAATTAATTAAAGCTGGTATGCAACTTAAATCGTATACAGCTTACCCTGTTTTTCTATGAGATGATTTGTTCTTATCACAGCATGGTTGTTGTTCTTTGTTTGATACCTTACACTTTGCCACGTTGTCATTAATAGCTGCCCTGCAGTAAAAAAATGTGTTAGCTATCATTCAATATATTTATTTATAAATATGTAACTTATACAATTTATTTTACATTAATATATGACAAAGCTAAAGAAGAACTGAGTGAAACTTAAGAGCAAAGTTAAAGCGCCCAAAAAGCAGGTGTGAATTGGATAAACTCACTCACTCACTCACTCACTCACTCACTCACTCACTCACTCACTCACTCACTCACTCACTCACTCACTCACTCACTCACTCACTCACTCACTCACTCACTCACTCACTCACTCACTCACTCACTCACTCACTCACTCACTCACTCACTCACTCACTCACTCACTCACTCACTCACTCACTCACTCACTCACTCACTCACTCACTCACTCACTCACTCACTCACTCACTCACTCACTCACTCACTCACTCACTCACTCACTCACTCACTCACTCACTCACTCACTCACTCACTCACTCACTCACTCACTCACTCACTCACTCACTCACTCACTCACTCACTCACTCACTCACTCACTCACTCACTCACTCACTCACTCACTCACTCACTCACTCACTCACTCACTCACTCACTCACTCACTCACTCACTCACTCACTCACTCACTCACTCACTCACTCACTCACTCACTCACTCACTCACTCACTCACTCACTCACTCACTCACTCACTCACTCACTCACTCACTCACTCACTCACTCACTCACTCACTCACTCACTCACTCACTCACTCACTCACTCACTCACTCACTCACTCACTCACTCACTCACTCACTCACTCACTCACTCACTCACTCACTCACTCACTCACTCACTCACTCACTCACTCACTCACTCACTCACTCACTCACTCACTCACTCACTCACTCACTCACTCACTCACTCACTCACTGTATTGATCTACATATGTATACTTACTTAACTGCTGCCGCCTCTATTTCTCTTTCTATGGATTCCTTGTCCGTCTGGATCAATCCCCAAAACGGGTCCGTTGTTTTCTCCCCACCTGACATACCTGAAATCAAACTGAGTAATAACAATCTTCAACAATATAACTTCACTGGACTGATACACACTAGGCCCAAACACATTCTACCCAAGTTTGATATAAAGTTGGGCCATAACACAAACAATGAAACAGCATCTGAACAGCATGTGGTCAATGTCCCCTGTTTGCTCATTGATTAATGGTCATGATGGTTGACATAGCAGAAAGTGAGAACAAAAAAATATCCATGTAATAATATGCACTGTTTAACGGAATTAGTATATAATATGATGCACAGTTGTATAAAACACGGGTTTCATCTTTTAGAAATGTTGAAGGAAACCATTTTTTTACCAAAATAAATTTGAAATATTTAAACGCACATTTCACAGTCAGTCAGAGACTGCAAACCTCCGCCAAAATTAATGATCGTAATCCGGATCCTGTATCTGGATCCTAATCCGGACCATCCCCCCATATTAACGGATTTGACCTTGACCCGAGGCACACTTCTGGTAAACGTTTCATGCAAATCCGTGCGATCCGGCTCGGATCCGAATCATAAGAAACAAACAAAGAAACAAACAAAGAAACAATTAAACAAACAAACAAAGAAACAAAAAAAGAAAGAAAGAAAGAAAGAAAGAAACAAACAAACAAACGAACAGACAAACAAACAAACAAACAAACAAACAAACAAACAAACAAACAAACAAACAAACAAACAAACAAACAAACAAACAAACAAACAAACAAACAAACAAACAAACAAACAAACAAACAAACAAACAAACAAACAAACAAACAAACAAACAAACAAACAAACAAACAAACAAACAAACGAACAAACACGACCAAAGAGATAACCTTCCTGGCGGAGGTAATAAAACGTAATGCAGTCGTTATTAGTTGTGAAAGGAGGGTTAAATCAAACGATTGTACATTAATCAGATAATATATTCATCAGGCGGTAAGTATCCTCTCACTTTCCAGTTCTCGAGGCACTCTATGGTCGTGATTTATTTATAATAGATCACATTAACTCTTAGAGTGCTGCGTCTCACATTTACATGTTGCATTTATTCCAAGCGAACGAATTGATCAACATAACTGCAATTTTCAAACTTATGAAAATACTGCTACCATTAAAAACGGGACCCCTTAAAAAAACAATTAACGTTACTGTCTTATTATTTTTCATGGAACATTTGAATCACTTTCACTCAAATTTTGTGAACACACCTAGAGCGTCAATAGTAGGACTGATTGTCTTAATCTCCAGAACAGATGCATATTAACCTTAACCCTTACAGCGCGGGGATCGACTTTAGACGTCAGAATGTGACGTCTATAGACGTCAGATTTTGACGTGTAAAGTCGATCTCCGCATTGAAAGTGTAAAATATGGAGGCCCTATAATGGCCATAGACCCACAACGTCATAGGTATTCAAATGAAGCGGAAAGAGCTAACTAAGACATTTATGATGATTTTAAATGGAAAAAACTCTTTGGTTTCTATGGTTTATACATAAATAATTCAGCGCTTCAAGCATGACAAGGGTTAAGGTGCTAATCACGCTTATAGCTAAGTTTTAGCAGCAATGTATTCGTTAGATTGACATACTAGTATGTAGTATGTATATTTTATTCACTTGAAGTTGCGGTGTCGCGATATCTGGGCATAATTTCAAGTAGGTGAAATGTCAGTTTTATCATTTAGCGCTTTAAGAGTTAATATATTGATAAATTGCACCCTTGTCGGCAAACACGAGACAATGAACGACACTGGGCCAGCATTAAAACAACATTGGGTCAGCGCCTTGTGTTGATCCGCCTGTATAAGCAGATATTATAGCAACTGTATATGCCTAATATAAATCGCATTTATATAACTCAGAATGTAATCAATCATAGTTCGTATCCATTCGAGGCGGCACACATTGCCTCTCTTATTTTATTACTTATCTAAACAAATTCATATACATTCTCAGCTTTCCAATTAAATTTGGGAATAAAATTATTTAGCAATTTTTTAAATTCATGAGTGAGAAATACTTATAGAATAGCCACCCTCATCGTAAACATGTCTCCAATATCAAACAAGTATCTTAAGCGTGATGCTAGTAATAACTGCTAGCGATCACAGCTACAAATAAATTTGTAAAATAACATACGAGAAAGCTCCACAAGTCAAACAGTTCAGAGTTGAGAAGTAATGCATATAATATGAAAATTCATGTAAAACCTGTTATTGTTGGGCCCTGAGTTAGCATGTTTCGAATATCAGGGCGGGGACCCTGGTGCAGTGGTTAAAGCTGCCTGCTTGGAAAGCCGTAAAGTTCTAACTCCGCGCTGACATTCAAGTTTCAAAATAAATTCTTCCCTGGTCACCCGCAAAGATTCAATATTGTGGGGAGCCTCCGTGACCGAGAGATAGCGCGCTCATCCCACCATCCTCAGTAGGTTCTCTTGGCCCAGTTTAGCCTATGTGTGCACAAAGGTGGCCTAAAACCCCATTCATCCAGTTTAGAATAACGAGACGAAAGTGCCCAAAACACAACAGGCAATGTGTAAAAATGCGGCCGCCACCTTCACACTGCATGGCAGAAGACGTTGTGTCGGTCCAGTGGAATTGAAATGAATCGGGCTTTAGGCCACCTTTGTGCACATATAGGCTAAACTGGGCCAGGAGAACCTCCTGAGGATGGTGAGATGATTGAGATGACACTGTCCTCCAGACACAAGATTCGAAATTCGAGCCCTGGCGGTCTGAGGCCGTGCACGCTACCTCTCGGTCACGGAGGCTCCCCACAATACTGACTTTCACACGTGGATGGGGAAGAAACATCTTTGTTTCTTTCAAACCGCCGAGACCGGGAACCGAACCCCGAACTCTGGCGTGAAAGGCAGCGGTGCTAACCACTACCCTAGGGCCCCCGCCCTCGGTCCAGTGGGTTGGCGTCTGTCGTCGATTAGTATCAATCAGGAGATTAGTAGGCTATATGGTACTTGAAAAGACCAATGCCAATTTTATAAGCTGGGGGTCAACACTTGCGTGCCGTGCCTGTGGTTTATATCGCCACTTGATTGCCTCTCGGCTCAGGGTCGACAGGTCGAGTATCTTGTCGTGAAGATATCGCAACAATATGAATACATCTGAAAGATTGTGGCCTAGCTCAGCTATTGCATTTCACTCCTGGGGTGAATGAATGAATGGATGCATGGATAAATGAATGAATGAGTGAATATTGAGTTTTAAGTCACTGACCATGACAACTACCCGATATGATGGTGATATGAATCAGGTGACACTGCCCTCAGAATACGAATCTTGACGGCCATCCACTTCGATATGAAACTTCACTAAAATTTATCATGAAACATGATGGTGGGTTCCCGAACAAAAAGTAGACTATTTCTATTTTTCATTCCCAAAAATTGAGTGTCGTACTCGATACACCATTTACATCAAAGCAAAGTGCCTTCTGAGAATTAAACACCGATTGAAATACCGCTATTTGGTAAAGGGACCAATTACATGTACAACACTTGAGCCATAAATTTAAAAACAGTTTTTGCGTGATTTATTACGAGGTTTTCACTGTGACTATGATCATTAAACTACAGTTGACAAATGCCTCGCGTTGACAGTTGTTTATCACACTTATCAGACAGGCTAATATCACGATGTTTGCACAAGTGCCAATTAGCCTGAACTTTTTACATTGATGCCATTTTAAGTGGCATGTTGTCATGATAAGTGATAAAGTAGACGGACTACATGGCGTTAGGATTCGCTAATTAAATAACTATTCCATCAATCTTTCAGCGCAAGGGGGAGTTCAGATAGAACAGACGAGTAGATAGGTGAATAGATAGGATCATTTATATAAGTTATAGCTATAGGTTATATTAAAAATCAAAGTGTATGACAGTTGGTGTAAACAAATTTAAAAATGAGCCCCGCTGGGGACTAGGAAAAAAACTATGGAAAACGAAATCAAACTAGAAATGTTGGGGGTACTATTCTCAAGTGATGGTCACTCTAAACCGCATGTTGACAATATAATGATAAATGCCGCAGATCATTTTATAGTCTGAGTGGTTGTGGTATATCTTTTGCATGATTCAATGTGGATATTGAAAAATATATATGGGATAGCGTGTGTGTGTCGACATTGAAATATGGCCTGGAAACAATGCACATGTACCTCTCAAATTAAAAAAAATAGATTCTCTGCACGTCACTCTTTTGAAGTCTGAAGTTTCCCTTGGCCTGAGTGTGCACAGCCACCGTACTTTGATTGTAGCTCCAATTGGCGAAATTATTTTAAAAAAACAGTATGTGGTTTGTTGAATAGAATATTTATGGTTGACTCTCCGATGAGAGATCTATGTTCACACTTCATGGCCAGATATATTGTCTCTGGTAATATATACCCTAAACCTTATTTTCCAGAATTTTAAACGTAGGTGTCACCCCATTACTATGCACTCTTAAAGCGAATGCATATAAATCGCCAAAAATATTTTTAAATTGTGGCATTGAAGACAATGATTGACAATCCATTGACAATCCAATCTAGGGAATCTGTGTCATATAAACTTTTGCCTCTACTTACAAGATAATAATCAGTATTAAAGAATACGCTATTATGTGTTTTTAATGTATGATGTTTTCAACTTTGTATTACATTTGTATGTTCTAAATGTGTAACCTAATCTGATATGTATGTATACTGTCTCCAGCCTGGAGGTTGTATAAATAATAATAGCGTAACACATACCACAAACACGGACTGCCAACTTTTTTCGCTGGCAAGACAAGACAAAGTTTATTTCCCCAAACCAAAACTGTGGTACAGGGTCAGTCGCTATTTAGACGGCCGGCCAAGTGGATTAAAAAAACTTCTGATAGCATTTTTTGTTACAAGCAGATAGCTACGTTTTATTAACTCTATGTACCTTCACGTTCAATGTGAGGCGGGTTACCAATTTGTTTTGCCCCCTCAAGGTCATTTCAAGGTCAAACAAAGTAATTTATGGGTTAAAATGCCGATATTTTCATTTTTCTACAGACGATAAAGCAACAAGATACCTCTAAACAAATAATAATTCAATCAGTATAGCAATTCGGGTAAGGTGATTGGCAACTTTTCGTGACCTTTCAAGGGAATTTTAAGCGCTCACAAGGTCATTTAAGGTGTAAAATTGTGTTTTTTCATTTTCTCACCACACACCAGCCACAATCAGGTAAATACTAATAATTATCAATGACAGTAATATAGCTCTTCAAATAAGGAGTTGACGACTGATGTGAACATCTCAAGGTCATTTCAAGGTCAGACAAGATCATTTCAAAGTAACAACGTCAATTTTGTCACTTTCCAACTCAGCAACGGTATAAAAAAATTATTTATTTCGGAGTGCGCAGCGGACACAACAAGATACATTGAAATAATCAATAATTACAGTAACATAATATTTCTGGTAAGGGGATTGACAAAAATGTTAGCTTCTCAAGGTCATATTTAGGCTAAGATATAGATTTTTCACTTTTTGCAACAGAATAAGATTTTATCGTCATATTTGCAATCTGCGGCAGACAAACAATAAGATACATTCAAATAATTATCAATAAATAGGTTTTGTTAAGGAGAATAACAAAAATGTTAAATTCTCAAGGTCATTTCAGGGTCACACAAGGTCATTTTCAAGTAATAATATAGATTTTTCATTATTGCGCTTTTAAACCAAGTAAGATTTTTCTCTTTATTTTTGCAATCCGTGGAATACAAAGAATAATATATATATATATATAATTATTAAATACAGTAAAATAGTGTTTCTGGTAAGAGGATTAACGAAAATATAAAATTCGTAAGGTCATCTTAGCGTCCCTAAAAAGTCATTTTTAAGTTACAACCTCGTTTTTTTTCTTTAATTTTGCAGGCTGTTGTCTTGTATGTATTTATGCAGCCAACTGAGATCAGCATAAGCTACTTTCACTCCATTTACATCTACAATCAAAACTTCCACATCATGGTACATATCTGCATGTGTCACCTCACCATAGCTAATGGTAGGCCCTATATAACCTGATCACGCTGTGAATAGTATACATTTGGTGATGAAGCTGGAGGGCAAAAGAGATGAATTACCTGAGGTAGACATATCGCCATGGTCTATACACTCCCATATCATGGATATAGATCTCTTCTGAGATGATTTTTTTTATAGGGCCTACTTGTCAGTGCTCTGGATGAATACACAGAGTAGATTCTGTTAGATTTTTGAGCGCTTTGAAATCTTTGTACACGTACGGTACAAAAAGTTATATATTTGTTATTTTTCTCAGTGGATAAAAGATAAGCAACACCATGCAAGATTTGATTAATATTATAGGGTCTTCTATTTCTCCATTTTTATAGCGGTTAACACATCATGTTGAATGCGCCTGTTGTTTACATCTGCATTGGCCACTTTAGTACTATTTACAACATCCGCTGTAGAACGTGTGCTGTGTTGTTAACAATCGTCCCTTTGTCATCGCTGCTCCTTTTATTTAACAACTGCACTGATCCCTGAGTTGGCCTACTGTTGCTCCGGCTCAAATAGCAACCCTTGAAACCCACCAGCACTGCTGCTTCTGTTGTTAACAACCACCGTATCCCCTATTGCACTGCTGCTCTTGTTTTTACAGACTCCCTCAGCCCTCTTAACAGCATCCCTGACCCCTCCAACACTACAGCTTAGAACTGTTCTTAACGGCCACCCTGACCCATTCAGCACTGGACCAGTTGGCACTGTTTATCCTTTTGCTACAAACCTCCCTCCTTGTTAACAGCATCGTATCCTTGTCTCCTCTATCAAGGCTGTTTTTGTTATTAGCACTGCTGCTCTTGTTGTTAAAAAACACTCTGCCCTCTTCAACATTACATTGCTGCTCCTGTATTAACAACAATTCATCCCCTCTAGCAGCGTTGGTTCTGTAGTTAACAACCTCCCTGGCCACTCCAGCACTGCTTGTCCTGTTGTCAGCAGCTTCCCTGGCCCCAGCAGCACTACTGATTCTGTTGTTAACAGCCTCTCTGCCCCCCCCCCCCCCAAATTCTGTTCCTAAGTTTTCCTGACCCCCTTTGAGCAGAAAATTTTCAAACTTCCAGGGGTTTAAATTTAACCTCCTGACCCTCCTCTATATCAGAAAGCTGCGGATGCCCATGTGCTCCTATTGCTAACAGTCTCCTTGGTCTCTCCAACACTGATAAGACATACCCCATCCCTTGTTCGAAACAGCCCCGAGTATGGCATTTTTTTGAACTGTAAAAAATACGACTTCAACATGTTCTTTCTGTCTCTAGGCCTACTTTGTTTGCAATTTGAGAATAATTATATACCGGGTATGCATCTATGGCATCTATGGCAGGATATTTTTGGGCAATAGTATTTTTTTCTAATTTGATTATACATATATCAACAGCATTTTTTGCAATTGTTCGAACTAACCCTGATCTCCCCTATGCCTAAATGACGGCCCTCTATAAACCCATTAACTGTTTCCGAATTACATAGCCTAATCATAATGTCTCCTTTGATATAAAAAGAGTGCATTTGCCACTTTGTGAAGTGGCATACAGACCCTTTCATATACAAAGAGACGAGTGTTATGTCAAATGGTCTAGATATAATGCTTAAAGAGGTGTTGCAAGCAAAATTTCAGGAAAAATGGCCAAGATTTGTCTGAGAAATTGGCTAATGATCCTTCACCACGGATGACTCTCACAGTAAAATTAAGTATTTCGACACATAAACCTGGGAAATTACATAATATCGGCAAAAGCTACAGTTGACATGTGTGGATTAACAATGAAGAGGTTGATAATTTATATAAAGCAGCGGCCGATTGATCATTGACTGAGGATAAACAAGAAGCAGGAGAACTGATCATAATACGAAATCGGCGAATAGGCCTATTTCACATATTATCGCTCATGTTTGTCTTAACGACACATAAGACCATTTGGAGCCCTAATTGGACAACTAATACACATAATGTGAGAGTTTTTATTACTTGCTAAAGATATTTGTGAATATTCCTCCGCTAAAATAATTAGAATGGCTACATTTGATAACGGGAACATTATTGTTGACCTTAGCAACCACTGAAAAGTGCGGCAAACTGCGTGAATGTACGAGGCATGCGCTGCAACGACACAATAATTATCTTCAAAATTTACCTCAAAAGGTAGTCACAAACATCCCTTAAAAAGGCTTAAAAAGATCAAAATTTTATTGGAAACCTCCCGCATGTCAAAAAGTATTATATAAACATTCATTATAGGTCGGTTACCTGCTTGTAACAAAAAACGCCATCAACATTTTTTTAGAGTGATTTAATTGGTATTGGCCCGCCGTCTAATTGTGTAGGCCTAATACTTGAAAACCACAACTTTGTACGCGGAGTCCATGCAAACACCCAGCTAGTGAACCTCCAACCAATAATTGATTGTAGGATCACTTCGCCTCAGAATTCACATACCTGCATTTAACGCATGTTCTCTCTCACAATATTAGTGTAAAAAATTAGAGTAGCCTTGCTTTAACTCGACCATGATAATTGAAAGTTTGAAACAAATATTGTGATATACCGCACTTAAGAGGACACGGAACACGCATTACCAAAATATAAAGTGTATGTTTAAGAAAAGTACGTTCTGCTCTTAAAAACGTTATACCGGAGGGGGGGGTGAGGGGGGGGGGGGGGGTTGATGTGTGGGATATTCCGGTGCGGGTCCAGTATTAGCCCTTAAAGCGCTGCTTTTTTTTATGTAAACCATGGAGACCAAAGTTTTTTTCAATTTGAAATCGTCATACATGTCTTATAGTTAGCTTTTTCTTATTCATTTGAATACTTATGTTATGACACTACAGCCAATATACATATTTTTACTCTTACAGCGCGGGGATCGACTTTATAGGCCTACGTCAGCATCCGACGTCTACAGACGTCAGATACTGACGTCTAAAGTCGATTCCCGCGCTGTAAGGGTAAAATTTCCTTGGTCCTCAAGCAAATACGAGACGGAAAGCCACTGTTGGCTAAAAGTTTGTGACGCTGACCGTCGGCGACGCTGGCCCAACATTAGGACTAAACCAACATAATTATTGGTCTCCTATTTGCTGGTCTTTGATTATTTTATCCCAGCTCAAACAACCAGACAGACAAGTATCGAGGTGGAGTTATCATGATAAATATCGAGCTATCATGATAATTTCGAGGTGGAGTTATAGTGTTAATGTCGAGCTGAAGTTATCATGATATTGTCGGGCTGAAATTATCATGAAAATGTCAAGGTGGAATTATCATGATAATGTCAAGGTAGAGTTATGATGATAATGTCGGGCTGGAGTTATCATGATAATGTCGGGCTTGAGTTGTCATGATAATGTTGAGGTGGAGTTATCATGATAATGTCGAGGTGGAGTTATCATGATAATGTCGAATTGGAGTTAGCATGATAATGTGGAGGTAGAGTTATCATGAAAATGTCGAGGTGGTGTTATTATGATAATGGCGAGGTGGAATTATCATGATAATGTGGAGGTGGAGTTATCATGATAACGTCTGGCTGGAGTTATCATGATAATGTCGGGGTGGAGTTGTCATGATGATGTTGAGGTGGAGTTATCATGATAATGTGGAGGTGGAGTTATCATATTAATGTCGAACTGGAGTTATCAAGATATTGTCGAGTTGAAGTTATCAAGATAATGTCGAGGTGGCGTTATCATGATAATGTTGAGGTGGATTTATCATGATAATATCGAGGTGGAGTTGTCATGAAAACGTTGAGGTGGAGTAATCATGATAATGTCGAGGTGGAGTTATCATGATGATTTTGAGGTGGAGTTATCGTGATAATGTCGAGGTGGAGTTATCATGATGATGTTGAGGTGGAGTTATCATGATAATGTCGAGGTAGAATTATCATGATAATGTCGAGGTGGAGTTATCATGATAATGTCGAGGTAGAATTATCATGATAATGTCGAGGTGGAGTTATCATGATAATGTCGGGCTTAAGTTATCATGATCATGTTTTGGTGGAGTTATCATGATAATGTCGAGCTGGAGTTATCATGATAATATTTTGGTGGAGTTATCATGATATTGTCAAGGTGGAGTTATCATGATATGATAATGTCGAGGTGGAGTTATCATGATAATGTCGGGCTGGAGTTATCATGATAATGTTTTGGTGGAGTTATGATGGTAATGTCGAGGTGGAGTTATCATGATAATGTCGAGGTGGAGTTATCATGATAATGTCGAGCCGGAGTTATCATGATAATATTTTGGTGGAGTTATCATGATATTGTCAAGGTGGAGTTATCATGATATGATAATGTCGAGGTGGAGTTATCATGATAATGTCGGGCTGGAGTTATCATGATAATGTTTTGGTGGAGTTATCATGGTAATGTAGAGGTGGGGTTATCATGATAATGTCGAGGTGGAGTTATCATGATAATGTAGAGGTGGAGTTATAATGATAATGGCGAGGTATCCATCACTGGCTGTAAATTGAAGATCATCTCATAACGCCGATTATATGAGGCTGCACCCTACCTGGCTCCATGTTGATTATGTATGGCTTTCGGATTTGATACATTTACGGAAAAATACACACGGAAACAAAGGAGGTTACCAAGATGATTGTTGTCAGCTCACTCAAAAAAATTGTATTGTGGGCAGCCTCCGTAACCACCAGGGCTGGAAATTTGCATCCTGTTTCTTTAGGCCAGTTCCACCTCATTGACCTTATACCATCATTCATCAAAAGGTTTAATATCCTGATCCGTTTGACATGTATAGCTCATGTGCACAACAGTGGCATAATGCCTTATTAATGTATCTGCATTCCACTCAGTCACCCTCGTGGATTGTATTATCATGTCTGTCTTTTAGGCTATAAGCATGATAAGAATCCCCAGAGTTCTGTACTGAGGTGAGCAGTGTCCTGCCATTGGTACCGATATTACGGAGGTAATCAAGGAATTGGGAGAATGGACATTGCATGGGAGCCATAGTGGCGGTGTTGAAACCCTCCTGCTTTGGAAATCTAATCGCTCTAAGCAGCTAGGAGGATAGTTGTAATCATTGGAGGCTTTGCACTGTCCTCATGGCTTTTTGTACTGTATCCCAGCATACACGAGACCTTAAGCCAATCTTGTGTCAATGGTGGACCAGGGTCGAAGACGTTGGACCTTGATTAAACCAGCATTGGCTCGCCGTCTCGTGCTTGCCGCGATGAGCTAGACATATCCCACTCACCTCTTATTTCAAAGAAACACATTATTTATTTGCCGTCACTCGTGAAGATTCAATATTCTGAAGATTCTCCATGACCTAAAGGTAGTGTGCATGTCTGTTTTTATATCCTGAGCGTTTATTCCACATTCACTGCGTATGTATAAATTGACTGTTTTGGCAACACATAACAGAACTGTATTCACGCTGTCCAGTGTAAGTAACAGGTCTATTTTTACGCAATATGTATAGAAGTTTGTCTGTGACATTGTGCCAGTGTTAATTGTAATCTATACCAAAAACAGACGGCACCTGTCCATTGCAATTCGCTCAGATCTGTCTGGCTGAAGGTTCATGCACTCGACTACCCCTAATTCGGTTCGATGTGGATCAGCACGATTGTATCTGGAACCTTGAAGCTTTGCATCGCTGTAGCGTCTAGTCCCACAACTTCAACTGAATTAAAAAAATTATCGATGTTCCAACTCTGAGACCAAGTAGACCTATGCTGTTTCCAAACGCGAAAAAAACTGTTATTTAGTCACAAGTGTAGAATTACGTAGCCGTGTGAACAGGAGTCACACTCTGGTCTGCCAATCATCGCTAACACAAGTAGTGAAATTAAACGACTATATCCAGGATTAGCACTTGATGATTAATAAATAATATTAGAATAGAATACACGACACGATATTCTCGACTTCATGCTTAGGAAAGAATACGTCTTATCAGGTACATATAGAAGTGTAGGTCTATTACTAAATCGCTGTATGTCGACCTATTTAAGCGTTCGAGCACAGCAGATGGTACGATCAATTATTAAAATCGTGAAGACAACAATGCTAATGACACTAACGTTAGAGGTATTAAACCGATAACATATCGGACAATGGTAACGAATCATGCGAATAACTATCATGATAAATGACAAAAGCTTTAGTCACACTATGAATTGTTGCAATCAGGGAACTCGACGATCCATCATAAACGTGTGTGGTTATACATAAACATTGTCATATAATATAGGCATGTTCATTGTTATGGTGACATGCTGTACTCGTATCTTCCCACCTAGGCTCTAAAATCTACTTCGCGGCAAAAATATGTTATCCAACAGAGATTTGAATTTCGAGTAGATTGATACTTTTTCAGCTTTTGACAGAGATTAGGCTAGCTAAAAACATAACCATGAGAATGTTGCAGAATTGTTTGTTTGAATCAAATCCAGTTATTAATAGACATAAAATCATTAATGGTGAATATGGTAATGTATATCCCAAATACACCCGCAATGTGTTATAATAGACTTTTAATATAGCATCTCTAACAAATGATATAATTGACTGTGGATACAAAATAAGAACATATACTATTCCATTGACAAATATGGGACACAACCAACATTTGCTAAACGCTGGGCCAGCATCTCGGGGAATAAAGATACTAGTACGGTAAGAAGGGAGTATCTGGTACATATGACCTTGTTGCACACTCAAGGAGTGGCATTGTCAGGGAGTTGCACTGCTTGTGTTGTCACATGTGACAGATAAGTATGCAGTGAGTACTTGGCACCGGCAATAAATCACAAGTTATGTGTCGTACATGTAATCAAGCAACATGTGCTGCATATTAGGCCTACATGTAATGGATTGCTTCATGATTGCCCTGAATTTCTACAGGGATAGAAAGTTATTGTTCTGAATCTCTGCGCTCTACAAAATACACGTAATGGTTACTAGAAAGCTCTTTGCAGACAACCTGGCTCTAAACGAATGAATAAATGATGAATGAATCCGAGCATGCTATCTCTCTGTCACGGAGGTTCCCCACAATATTGCATTTTTACGAGTGGGCGGGGATTTTTTTAAAACCTGATTGTCATTGCTGCGGACGAACGCGTGATCCCTGATTCATCTTTACTATATTTGTAATCCGCGCGGTGTTTTCTTGGTATTGCCTTAGCTCGCTGTTGGTGCACAGTGGACTACTCCTTTAACAACCACAATAATGTACTATAAGTAGCATAGGCCTATGCGCATGGTGTTTCAATGGTCAGCGCAAATGAAACATGTAAAAAGGCGCAGACATCCATGTTTTATGCTTCTATTCAAATAAGTGCATGTGTGGATATGGGTTTTACGTCGCTTTCTGTGTGTTGCAACTATAACAGCCCGTTCAATAGTATTCAGAGCCATCGAACAAGCCCTGTATTAAGACTCGGAACCCGACTCATATGCTCTGCACCAAGACTTAAAGGCTCTGCATCATCACTTAGAAGACTGAGAAACCCTGCTACAAGACTCAGAAACAATGCACCAAGCCTTAGAAGCCCCACATCAAAACTGTTGAACACTGCTACAAAACACACAGAAGTCCTGCTACAAGCCTCAGAAACCCTGCATCAAGACTGAGAAACCCTGCTACAAGACTCAGAAGCTATGCACCAAGCCTTAGAAACCCCGCATCAAGGCTAATAAACACTGCTACAAAACACACAGAAGCCCTGCATCAAATCTTAGAAGCCCTATATCAAGACTGAGATAACCTGCTACAAGACTGAGTAGCCCTGCTACAAGACTGAGAAGTCCTGCTACAAGCCTCAGAAATCCTGCATCAAGACTGAGAAACCCTGCTACAAGACTCAGAAGCCCTTAATCAAGCCTTAGAAGCCCTGCATCAAGACTGATAAACACTGCTACAAGATTGAGTAGCCCTGCTACAAGACTAAGAAGTCCTGCTACAAGACTCAGAAACCCTGCACCAAGCCTCAGAAGCCCTGCATCACGACTGAGTATAGTAGCCCTGCTCCAAGGCTTGCAAACCCTGCACCATGCAAGACTTTTATAAATTCTGCGCCAAAACTTAGATACCTTGCATCAAGCGTTTTTGTTTTGATGTTTTATCTCATTTGCTTTTTTAATGACAAAATAACAAAATATCATATGGCTCATAGATGTGAAAACTGTGTTTCAAAATGTTAATATAGAAGATTCTCAAAATGCAAACTTGTTTGCATAATATAGGTTATATCTGCTGTGCAAAGTCAATAGGCATTATTTTCTTTTTTTTTACAAGTAAGCATTATACTGCAGAGGGCACCATTCAATCACCAGGGAGAGGGCTGGAGTTTTTTTTTAAATAAATAATTTCGGGCCGACTCTGAGTGAAATAAACAATTTACGTCAAGAACTGTTCTATATAGACATGTGGTGAAATTTGAAATTTTCGGCGCACCGCCGAGTCGGGTTGAAATAAATAATTTTTCCCCGACATAAGCTTACCCCCCTGGAGATTAAATGGTGCTCCCCTAAGGCCAAAAGGCAGAATTTTCTCACTTTACAAGTAAGCATTATACTGCCTTTAGGCTTTTCAGAGCAAAGTGCATATGGCCGACTACTGGAGTGATATACTGGAATGTTTGTTTCAGCTAATATGGCCTTAAAATAAATCACATAGATCCAGTATGATCAGGTGAAACTACATTCACTTGTTTATGAATGGACAAACGCACCGCGTGCCCCTTTCAATGGATAAAGCTATAGATGGTCCGCTGTGCCGTCTTTCACAGATTGGCAAATCTGCAAGATTCAATTTGCGAGATCAAAGAGGAACACCGTTAACTGACACCAAACTGTATGTCAGCAGTAAAAGCACACTGTTATATTACACCAGTTTATACGGTTGTTGTGTCTCATAATAGCGCGTTTATTGTTGAGGAAAACGGTCATATGACTTCGTATTCCGTCGACTTGCCGGCACATGATCCCGGCGAGCATGGGTCGTAGACTCTCATTTGGCTTAATGTTGGGTCAGCGTCTGAGACGCTGGTCCAACATTAAACCAGCACGGGGTCAACGTCTCTCTGGGATACCAGTATTGGCCTTTTAGAGCTGAAGGTGAGAAACGTTGTGTGAATATTTTTTCTAACGTCATACATAATGATCTACAGCTGGTTGACTGCCCAGCAAACACGATACGTTGCGCCAATGCCGGTTCAATGTTGGGCCAGCGTCGCAGACGATGGCCCAACATTGAACCGGCATCAGGTAGATATCTCGTGTTTGCTGCATGGGTTTCGATCCCGGTGTTGACTTTAAGAGTGCATATGTGGATTTGCGATCGAATGCAGAACAGGGCAAGCAAATAGATAGATCGACGTATGAAAGAAACATTGCATAGGACACCTGGAATTGGCTCAATGCCTTGCTAGCTTCAGCGACGTTTGACCAACGTTGAACCGTCTTTATGATAGCCTCTTGTTTTGTGACGAGAACAAAAAGATAGAGACAGTTTGTTTTTCTTAGCTGTGAGAATTATCGACAGCCGTCTAGTGGTCCCGTCCCAACAAACACACATGGTGGATTAATGTTGGGCCGACATTGCAGACGGCCGGCCGACAATAAATCGACATTGGGCCAACGTCTCGTGTTTGCGGGCCGCTACATAGATCTGACGCAGTTATCTCAGTAGAAAGATCTAGCCCTCTTATATGTTTCTGCAACACGTTGTGGAGGGTAGCTTTTTTATATAAAATAAGTTATATATTAAAATAAAAATGAAGCCCCAGCAAAGTACAAATGTAGATATGATCGCTCCTAACATCTATCTAATACCACTTATCATGCTTATCATGCCAATGCCCAATGCACTGGGCGGTCTGAAAAATCTGCAGCATTCCAATAAAACAAAGCATGATTATTTTAGCAGATCTGATGCACTACTTTTCAAGTAAGCAACTACTGCGTTTTGACTTTGCAAGGTAGAACTAAATATTATGGTTCACATGGATAATGCTTACACAATCGGCCAATTGCAGGGATATCTCGAAAAACCCCTTGACCCCCTCGACCCCCTTGCCCCTCGACCCACGATTCCGACCCTCGACCCTCGACTTCAATTTTCTTGTTTTTTTTATAGTCTATTTATAAAATTCGGGAAACAATATCATGTCAATGTTGGCTCACCGTCTGCGATGCTGGCCTAATATTGGCTGAAAGCCTCATGTATATTATTTTGGATAGAGGCACGATGCGCACTATATGCGGGCACTTGATTAGGGTATACTTATGTATAGACTGCCATCTGAGTCCCACCACTGTCTTACTTTAAAGCTGGCCCAACAATGTTCCAGTCCAATGATAGCTAAGCACAGAAAACACTAAGCATTGAACCAATGTTGGATTATTGCTGGCCCAACTTCTGTAACGCTGGCCCACCGCTTGCGATGCCGGTGCCAAAGCGTGTGACTGAATGAAGCTGGGGAGTGATATGCCGGGTGATATGACTAGCAAGTGTTTTTTTACGCACCAAAAAAACAAGAGGCATTCAATCCCATGCTTGGGTTAATATACATAACAGTTAAGGTTAGACAAGCGTCCTAAACAGTGACCCAACATTAAAATGTGTTTGGCCAGCTGTAGGCCTACGTGTATTAATAAAACTATATTCGATGGCCACCCATTAAACAAGAGACATTAAAGCAACGTCGGGTGAATGCTGGACCAGCGTGGCAGACGGTCAGCCAACATCACTTGATAGCCAGGTTAGCATCACAGTAGGACTATATAAATTTCCCGAATGTTATTATCATACAAAAGTTATAATTATATAAACAAACAAAAACTGTTTTTAAAATTAAGTCGAGGGTCGAGGGTCGTGGGTCGTGGGTCGAGGGGCGTAGGGGTCGAGGGGGTCGAGGGGGTTTTCGAAATACCCCAATTGCAGGATGTTGACATAAAGATAAAGTTTTATAATTTAGTCTGGAAGATACCTGCATTAAAAGATTAAAACTTCACAAACATGCTATTTTTTGATTGGTTATCTGTCTCAATTACAACGACAAAAAACACAATTCACAAATTGCTGTGCTTTGTTATTAGAACACGTGTCATTTTATACACATGGAGCTGCAGGCGAATTGCTGAAACACGAAACGCGGACCCCGACAAGCAATACATGTAGACTTCACTCGTGTCATCAGTGTGTCACGTACTGTGACACTCACTTATAAGTCAGTGTAGCAATAGACCTGGATACAATATTATTCCGTATGTCTTATGTCTATGTGGCCCGAGCTGCATATGCAGCTCGGGCCACATAGACATAGACATAAGACATAATTGATCACATAGGATCTGTACAATACAGACATGTGTGTGGGCCACGGAATAGTATTCTATTCAGAGATGGACGAGCATTATTTCATTTGTATTAAGCAATACAATTAATATCTTATTATGTGAGCTAATAATAATGCTCAGTGGATTGTCTGGGTATCATAGCGATCTGTATTATCATGAATTCAACACTTTCAGAAAAAACTAGGCATGGACGCTATTTATAGCACTCTACCCTATAACATTATAAGTCATTAGACCGCTTATTATTAAAAAAAAACATGTCTACATTTTTATGTAATCTCAAACAACTAAACATGTATGAGCACATGTTTGGAATAATTAGCAGATTAAATGTTGAAGCTCCACCGGACCTAGATTGCCTGGTCTCTGATTCGACCCTGTGAATTAGCTAGAATAGCATTTTATTTATTATTTTCGATTTTTACACTATGGTATATTTTATGACCCGAACTTGTCTGCGATTATCACATGGGAATTTTAAATAAATCTGTTTTGATATAATAAAATCAAAAAGTATAATGTAATATATTTATTGAATACACATTTAGAACATGGTTGTCTAATACCACCATTACCGTCATTTCGGCACAATATACTTTTGGTACACGTTGACACCCAGATATGCATGTCCAACTAGACACGTATTTGGCCCAAACTTGAGTGGAGTGATACACGTGTGATGTGCCTCAACAAATGATGCAATTTTGTGAACTTTCAGGCTGAGCTGTACATTAAACTAAATATATATATTATTCACATGATTATTAAAACAACTTTTCTTTACATTAAACATTACTAGTACCATGTTTACTGTTTCAAACAAGTGGCCATGCTTGTGAAATTTGTATTAGTTTAGAGAAGGCAATTATTTGCTTCAAATGATATGGATCCAAGCAATTATCATTTAGTGTAAAAATATCTAGATGGTGACAACATATACAATTTCAAGTTGAGAACAAATTATCCTGATTAAATTTACTTGGAAAAAAGTTATTTTTAGAATTATTTTCTTACCTGTTAGGTAAAGTGCCATGCCTCATGTAAAACAGTCCACCAATACACCTTACATCAGCTGTGCTAGATGTAATTGTAAACCATATACCACCTATAAACGACCGCATGTTTATGACACGGAGCATACATAGCTATAGTCCCTGCCTCTGTTTGCATGCTTAACTCTCGTATTATCCAAGTGTCACTTATCCACTGTGGTCCTACGCGGAGCGCAGATCAAAACTTGCAGTAAACTATCTGCGTTAGTAATTGCTACATTATATCTACATGTAGTTACGTGAGAATGCCCGCGCGATGATCCGGGAACTGCGGTCCATTACGATCCCACCAGTCTGTCTGTCTGTCACACCCAGATCACCTGTAGCTCTGGAGTATTACCGTAAACTCCAGAGAATAGCTACACAAAACTTGACCCTTACAGCGCGGGGATCGACTTTAGACGTCATATTCTGACCCTTAAAGTCGATCCCCACACTGAAAGAGTAAAATATGTATAATTGCCGTAGACTTACTACATGACATAAGTATTCAAATAAAGCAGAAATAGCTAACTAAGACATTTATGATGGTGTCAAATTGAAACAAAACCTTTGGTCTCCATATGTTATACAAAAAATATCTCAGCGATTAAAATATATAATTACTGTCATGAGAAGTCAATAGATTATGGTTTTTAATAATACGGCCATCAATCACCGCTGATTTATCTCAGAGCATACGCGAGACGTTGTCCCAATGTCGTTTTAATGCTGGGCCAGTGTCGCAGACCCTGGACCAGCATTAAACCGATAGTGGGAGAATGCTTCGTGTTTGCCTGTGTGACGTTATCAGGTTATCGCAGTACACACTATAACTGTCACTGGCGGATTAAGTGGTTACTTCAGTCTGAAGGAGTCAGCTGCGTGGATTGATTTTCTGGACGTTGAAAACAGTTTGAAACCATCATGGTAAAGGAAGAATTAACCGAGAGAACACGAATATATCGCAACTCTTACTGGAGTCAAACCGTATTCACAGAATATAGTCTATATCTTGAAGGAAGCTGTCCATGATGGTTTCAGACTGTTTTCAAAAACACCATTACCAGAAATACATGAAAAGGGACTATCTTATGTATCTCTGCCATTAAACATATCTAAGGAAAATATAGACACACAACCGAATGGAATAAATGTAAAAATACTTTATCTGGGAAAAAATATATAGAATAGTGTGAATTACAAAAGCATATTTTAATGTGAGGCATTGCAAAATGGGGCCTATAGAAATCAAATAGCGTAAATGGTGTACCGTATATATTTTAGCAATTTCATCATTATTATATTATTCTGTGTCTTCATTTATTATATTTTTTAAATCTCTGCAAATAGTTAAAACGCGTTATACATTTTATTGACAAATCATATAAACGAATTATTATTAAAGCTTTGTACCTTTACCATGGCAAAGAAACGTGTTTCTAACATCGTAAAATAGATGGTATGGTGGAAGTGTCAAAATAAAACCACAGACATAAGATGATGATAATCCTGATAATTATCATAGTCATCATGATCAAAAAGATATCTAACGGCAATGTCAACAGAATTTTTAAACGGCAAAAAATATATTGACTCCTTGGAGGTGTTCGTTGGTCGACTACAATCTTTGCTGATTACTATGATGTAGCCTGTATCTGGTATATTTGCGCGGACCAAATAGACAGAGGGGTACGGTGTTTGGCGGCCATCTCTGTTTCCGCGGCCAGACCTGTCCGCCATATTTGTCATTGTCTTGTAAATCCAGCCGGTGGCACTTTGAGTCAAGTGCCACCATTGACGGTTGACGGTACGCTCGCCACCCACCTCCCGCGTCACTTGACCGCGCATAAACACGAGTCTCGACAACGCGTGCGACGTCGGCCCAACGGTGGCCCGATACGGGACCGGCGTCGCAGACGACGGCCCAGTATCGGGCCGCCGTTGTGTGAGGATCTCATCAATACAGGAACCTCGCTCCACATACCAAGGAGCGTGATAAGAGGTACTCAGGGATCACCGTTTCAAGCATGGATCACTGCACCAAGTGTTCTCAAAGTGTCCCCAGTTTTTGTGTCGTGATCATGACTGATTAACCAGTCAAATGTCACCTGTTCACGCCTGCTGCCTATCGTGTAATTCAGAGAGTCACCCACAAGTCTGGTGTGGTTCTAAACTCTTTTTAAAAACAATTTTCAGTGATTGGTTTATATTTGAGCGATATGACTTTTTGCGATTTTAGTTAAATTCTGATTGATGTCTGATGAGCAAGAGTTACCCAGTCTTATTTAAATTGTCACCCACTTGAAGTTTTGTTTCGCTACCCATGCTACCGAAACCCACAACTTTACGTCGACAAAAGTTACTCTTATTTATTTATTTTCAGTACAAAAATCTTGATGTTTAACATTCTTTTAATTCGCAATAACTGTAATTTGGTCGGCTAATAAAACAGATTAAAAACGATTATTAAGTAGTCGCGTTATTAGGCCTACAATTGTCACTAACGGCAAAGAGTCAGCGATACAGGGGTAGATTTGTAGTTCTGGGAGGTGTTGCCCTAGAAAAATTGTGCAATTCAGGCCCGTCACGCCACTCCCCCCTTTGGCTGGAAATTTTACTTTTTGACATGTTAAATTTTTGAATTTTGAAGTTCTGAAACACCTTTCTGCAGTACATTTACTGAAACCCCCCCTCCCTCAAAAATCTGTTAAAGGGACTGGCCCAGGCTAAAATCATCAAAAAATCGGTGATTTTATTTCGGGTTCTTAATATGACCATATGATGTAAGCATGTACATAGACTAGAACTGCAAATTTTTATAATTTTTGTACTGCGCATTCACCAGTTAGGCTAGATATAGAGACGAAATTCCTGATTTGTAATTATTGACAACCATGTCAAAAATAAGAAATGCGGGAATTTCGTCTCTATATCTAGTCTAACTGGTAAGTGCGCAGCACAAAAATTATGAAAATTTGCAGTTCTAGTCTATGCACATGCTTACATCATATGGTCATATTAAGAACCCGAAATAAAATCACCGATTTTTTTATGATTTTAGCCTGGGCCAGTCCCTTTAACTTTATTATTTATAGTAATATTAAAAATAGCAATGAGTTGTATTTTTCTCATTGATTGTGAGGTGATACTAACCCCCTTGATTTGACACCATTATGAAATACCATGTTTATGTTTCTACAGCTTGATAACAGAAACGTAATATATTTGCCCTATTTCTTTGTGTATGGCCTGATAGGCTTTTACCAACTGGCCTCGGTTTCACCAGTCTGACTAAAGTAAAAAAAATTGTCTTAACTATCAACACGTGATCACGTCTCAACCAATCAGTTAGCTTAAGACTGCCTTAAGCCTACAAACTTTTTAAAGTTAAAGTTGGTGAAACCGGCCCCAGGCTGTCTCGCCCTGTACTTAAGTCAGTCTAAAGCTCGCTGATTGGTTGAGGATTGATCACGTGTTTATATATAAGACACTGTACCCAGGCAAATGGCATGTTTTCGTTTTAGCTCTGTTCTATCTATTTGACTGTTTGAATGAGTGAAGGCAACATTCCGATAGATTACAACTTTTAGAAACATTCGTTTTCAACGTAATCAGGTTTCGAAAAAGACGAATTATGACAAAATGTCGGTCACTACATTTTTGTCTTTTAGATCCACCCATTTTTTAATGCCGTCGCGATGTTTTAATATTGTTTGACAGGAAAGTATCATCGAGTCAACGATTTGATTATTTCCTTCTAAAGATTTTTTGTTATAATTTACCAGCAGTAATCTATGACAAAAAGTTCTTAACTCGTATTAGGATAAGTGTGTAAGTTCTCAGATATATTACATCGTCAAAGACTTTGCTAGTTTAATTACAATGTCATCGGAAAACCACAGCTTGATGGCGCTTTCCCTACGGGTCTCATATTTACAAACGCGAAGGCTCAACACTTGTAAACTTGGCCAATTGACATGTTTTACATCTTTGTGGGACATCGTAAACATTGACAAAATACACAGGTGATATTCATGGGATATTCGTGGCTGGCGTAGTGACAAAAAAGAAGGAATTTTCTTCAGTGTTGATCCTTTCAAAGAAAAAACAACATCGGACCCTTCATCTAGACCTTCAGCGTCTTGGTCAAAGCCATTATAAGAAAGAGATGGTTGTTAGTAATTGTATGAACATTCCGAAATACACACATATCGGGTACATATCTTTTTCAAATGGAGGATGGGGAAAAATAATATAGATTTACGATGATATAAGCCTATATAACACAATTTTAACCTTTGAAACTTTTAATCTGGGTATGGGCCTTTAATTCGGTTGGTGAAACCGGGGCCAGCTGTAGCTCGAAACTAACACATGGGCCTGTATGTCTTAGTCATTCAAATCTAATAAATGAGCACTTGACATACGGGAGGCATTAAAGTACATGATTTATCGGCAATGCACATATTCATCATTTTCATTCTCACTTTAACTCCACCAACTAGCGACTGCTCTAACCTTGGCAAAATATGTTTCCTTTATAGTGTTTTTATTGTATTCTTCGCCGCCTAAGCCACGATGTGAATCAAAGATTCTGAGAAGATGTGTTGACCTGCATGGTGTAAACATACGATGACCAATTTTAGTGTATCCATCTAATGTAGAAAATCCATCATGCCCACTTCAAACGTGATCTTTTCGTCTACCACCTGATCTTTCTATAATTGTACGGCCTATTTGCGGCGGCGTAAGGTGTCCTTAATTTATGGCGGCACACTTTAACAGTCAGTGGGAGACGACAGGATATCATATTCCGTGCGAGCAAGGTGATTTTATTTTTACAATGGCTTTTTATGAGCCCCACTACAATTCTGCAGGGCAAAGCCAAAATACCGTATATATCTACTCTACGAGTAAGCAGATACTGTTTTATGACTTTGCAGAGCATTGCCTGACTGGGGATGATTATTGACATTGGACACGAACCATGATCCGAATTAGAATATATGATGATTATAAAAAACTATGCAACTCAAATATGTGTCTCACTCATTTGAGTAGCACATACACTCTGTTAGTTTTCAGTTTGATGAATGATAATGCTTAGCATAGGAAACCCATCTTCATCTATCAAGTTGTCTGCTACCGGCAGACTCCTTGATATCACGTATATGTGCTATGAGTATAGAACCCCCCTCTTCCCTACCCAACTCCTGCAGGCCAGACAATCTGACCTGAGTGTGACCTCCATACCACAGTCAGTAAACCGGTGACGTCATAATGAATATTCATGATGCTCGCACCCCCTCCATTTCGTACAGGCCTCAAACACACCTGTTGTCAAGGTCAGACTGGGCAGGGTGAGGAAACCTATGGTGTAAACGTTCTCTGTGTGTACGCTCAGACTCAATGACTTGTAAAGAGGTGGCCAGAGGGGAGAGGAGTATTCAGCTATCAGTGTCCAGAAGCAATAAACAGTAACATCCAGGTCACAAAAAGAAGACACATTTCTCTAATGGTTCACCAGTGATCGTGTAAAGAAATTTTATTCCCATTATGTTTTTTATGCCATATTATGGAGAGCAATAGTGCTCTGCAAAGACAAAAAGCAGTAACTGCTTAGTCTCGGAAAGTCAGCCGTTACTAAATTTTGGCTTCGCACGACAGACGTATTCACATGCATATTCTGAACACGATTAGGATTTCCTGATATGTGCCAGTTTTGTCATTTACGTGAAGTGGGTCATGACTCGATGCATCGCCTTGACGCTGACATCAATGGAGAATGTGGATTGCTATACCAGGCACAAGTAAATACAAACAATGTTATTATCGGCCTACTACGCAAATTGTACATAGGCCTATATAGTCCATATGGGGGGGGGGGGGGGGGGCTGAACGAAATACGGAACTTTAGGCATTAGTTCGTTCGTCATGTATTTTTTTTTAAGTTACTTTTATTTCGCGCACGTAAAAAGTACATTTTAACACTTCCAACAAATTTTATTTTTACTATAAATTTAGGATATAAAAAAGTGCGTTTTTCTCATCAATATTTTCGACAGAATGCCGTCAACCATTTCAATGTTCTTGGTGCAAATGGCCAGTTTTCAATTACAAATTGTGACTGTTTGAAGATATGCTTATGAATAGCTGCAGAGCCTTGAACACAAGATGTTTAATTGTCGCAACCCCCCATGAGACAGGGGACATACTGAAGTCATTCTAAAGGACGCGGCATGTAAGTACTTCATGAACCAGTAGCTTCAATCCTGGATTCCACTCATGAGCCACTTAAAGTTGGCATCCTGATCAAGAACCCTTCAAGATGCAGTATTTATATAGGTATAAGCGACAGAAAAACATAACGTCCCCTTAGATATGAAAGGGTGTATCTGCCACTTTGTTAAGTGGCAGATACACCCTTTCATATCTACGGGGGCCAAAAATGAGACATCTGCCACGTAGGGCTGTTCAGAGACATACAAAATAAATATGAAATCTTATCGGTGACGTATTCAAAAATAAATTAAGGGGTGTGCTTTGCTATTTAAAAAATTGATCCGGAAAAAATTGAAAACATGAACATCGAATGTTTCGATATTTCGGGTCCCCTGATCACCTTTCTCCCCTGGATTTGGCTCACCTTGGTAGGCTATTAGGTAAGCCATGCATAATAATGAGCGAGTGATGTCATATCTAATTTATCAACATTATCAAAAACATTGTTGACATATAATCTAACGTTTTTCGTGTGACCGGATGGCTCGGTACGAAGGTATCTGTATATTAGATGTATCCTTATTCAAAGATTTTGCCCAGGTGTCGATGGAGATTGCACCTGCTGATACCCTTAAAATCAGATAATCCACACATGTCCTTTGGGTGTTTTTTTAAAATTAGGTGGACTTTGACTAGTGATTCGGAATAACCACCAAAGAAAAAACCCCACCATAATAATATACCCTTTCATGTGAATACTGGGTTTTATCTGAGAATATATACCTAGAACATGCAGAAGGTGTATATTAACCAAAGGTAGCTATACTGCCCTTTGTCAAGTTGATGGTTTGCATATTTGTGCGGATACCAGCGAGAAATTCCTACTGGTAGTCAGAGTAAATAATGTGAATCAGACTATTGCATTGTCAATGACGACCAACAAAGGTGATTGCATCTGTCATTATTACTTTCTTCAAATCGCTAAGAGAGAGCTAAGTTAATGTTAAATCACAACTACCTCAGAATCTTATCCACAACAAAAATTAAAATCAGAATTTAAGCTCACCTTCTGTGTGTTAAGTCCGTATCCACTAGATGTAGGCCTACTACTCTTATTACGTCAGACTCGTACACTCTCCATCAATATCCGGCGAGCAGAGTGACAGCTAGTGCCTTCTTATCTCAGACACGTAATCCCGGTGAGTAAATAATGATGCAGTATCCAGGTAGTCGGCAGATTAACATAATATCCAATAATCCCTGCGACGTGCTACGCGCTGCGCCTGACTGTGCTCGTGGACGTCAGTGGTCGCGCAACCCAGGAATGCATGGGTCTCATAATCCAGCACCCCACCCCAGTCCCAGTCCCAGATTCGATATTGGGTCAATCCCGGACCAGCTTCGCAGACGGTGGTCCGACATTGAAACAACACAGAATACAATTCCCAGGTGGTATCAATTATCCCTGTCGTGCAAAAGTTAACAGCAGTAATGGCTTACTTTACGAGTCAGAAGTTTCTGATTTTTTGCATTTTCATCGCAGATTTGTCCAACCCAGCAAACACGAGGCATTCACTAATGTTGGTATAACGCTGGGCCAACGCTGGCCCAGCGTTATTTCAACATTGCGACAAGGCTTCGTATTTGGAGGCAGCGGCATGATCCTAAGTAAATACGGGAGAAATAGGGGAGTTCACACCGCCCCATTCAGCCTATTATCATATCATTATTCCTGTTGATCTGTTTTCTATTGCCGTCAGCCTGTTAGCTCAGCGTGTTGAAGCACGCACCTCGGCGGCGGGCGCTAAAAGAAAAGTCGGGATAAGTTTGTTGGCACAATTTTTTTCGCTTTCTCCGTGGCTTTAATAAAACTATGCTAGCTACGGGGGTGTTGTATGGTGACTATATCATACAACGAAGTAATATTTTATTAGGGCATACTCTCTTGAACAACCTCATAATTATTGGGATGTTGTTCAAAGGGGTAGGCCTATACCTTAATAACTGAGTCGTATTTGTTCACTATAAATGAACACTTTGGCGTCAATTGTTCGCGAAAAACTGTGTAAATACCAATTTACATGTGGTTTTTTTGTTTTGTAACGAGTTAATTCAGTAGGGATATCGGCTCTTGATTGCCCGCTTTCACAATATATTTGTCACGATAACTTATAGAAAAGTCCAGAATCATCGTCTAGCGATATCGGGTAGCAGACGTCAAGTATTTACTTTATCAAGGTTGTTCATTGAAAAATGAAGTGGAAAATGTCATTGACATATGTTCACAAAGTTCCACACCACAATAAATGTCAGACTGGTGAATACTATTAAGTGTACACAGTTATTATAGGTGACCTCAATAACCAAAGCCAGATCTAAAAGAAATCATGAATAATTCAATTTATTCAATATATCGACGACAAGGTTCACGCAATATGTTGAGAAATATAAGACAAATCACCAAAAATCAGTCGGACAATCGTTATTTTCAATTTTGGCGGGATTTCTATTTTTGCGAATTGTCGATGAACATTAAAAGCAATTCGTGAAAAGCTGAATTTGACAATTTTTGTGAACTTTGCCACTGGCCATATTAATTTCTGTAAATTTTATAAGCAACTTGGAAGTTACCATATGAGGACAATTATGGTATTAATTTCTAAGCTCATACATGCATGTTAATTTGGAGGAGCGTTTCATTATGACAGAGGGTCAATAAATCAATAAGGTCAACCACAAAGACGCCCCATGTATTATTTCCGCCGTGATTGGATTATTTGCACGATATTCTAATAAATCATCCTATACTATTCTTATCGTAATCAGCGGTGGGTAACACGCATAGTGTATACAGCGACCCCAGGAACAAGAATGTTTTATAGAACCTACCTTGATAGAACATAGAACATACTGGGGGAAGCAGCTGGGGGTAAATCTGAAAGATTTATTGTTCTTTTAACCCTTTAACCATCCCAGACGCATTAAACCTTTTTACCGCTAATTACGATTGTAATCGTTTTTAATTAATAGCTTTTATTAGCAGGTTAATTCACAGTTATTGTGAATAAAATGACTGCCTAAACATCAGGAGTAAACAAATAGGCCTACGAGTAATTTCACCCACTTGAAGTTTTGGGTACTCTAGTGTATAAAAATCAACGAAATTCTCAGATAGTTAACGTAATGATATACATGATATAGCTTCAGATGTAATAGAAAATGAAAATTTATTACGAATACATAACGTGTAACCGGATGGACCGGTACAAAGGAATTTGTATTTGGTGAATCCTTATTTAAAGCTTTGGCCCAGGTGTCGATGGCGATTGAAATATAAAGGTGCAATATAGATGCCTTGTGAACATATTGCGTATTTGTCTGAAACTCTTAAACACATTATGTTTCAGAGTTTCAGACAAATGCATGATATTGTTTGTTTAGTTGAAAGTATGTTAGATACTCAGAAGTCTATCTTTTTCTCGAGTTATATGATATTGATGATGTAGGTCTACTCGTCATGTCAAATCGTGCTTCTTTGTTTGGCTTCTGATTGCTCCGGGGGCTTGGTGTAGATGTTAGGTGCTCATCTAATAGTCCCTCTTCACCGGGTTCTTGATGTGGTTTATTAACGCTAGTCCTACTTGTTCTTTGCCATCGTTGTTAATGTGAACACCGTCAGTGTCTCAAGATGCATACAACACAAACCAAGTCTCTATATAGACCATTTGATCTTGTTTTGGCGGCACTGTATTTAAAGAAAAGCGATAAAACCCCTTGTACTGTTTGATTCAATTTGAGTCGCACCCTGTCTGGGTGGAATACTGCAAATATCTGGAAAATAGTTTAATATTTCTGTGATTCTGATTGTAAAAGCCATCATTATGTCCACTGCGTGTGTCTGTCTATCAGTGACATTATTCATGCCTAGATGTAAGAGCCACATTCTTAGGCCTAAATTTCCATCAAATGCTGATTTCGGATGATTTCGATTGTGTGGCTTTAACTGAACATTTAAATCCCCGATATTGGCAGTAAAATGTCTGTATAAACATCAAGATTGGCAAATGTTTGGTCTCCAATTAATAATATTATTAAATTTTATTGTTCATAATATTCAAGTCTAGCATTAAAATTAGCATTGCTCCTTAGTCCCATTTTTTCTGTTTATCGTACCTTGTGTTTTTCAACCTATGATATAATTCATAGCATGTGATCATTGATCTGTGACGTTCATGTATTCAATACACCCTGGTATAATTCATTAATTAATCGTTCAAAAGGCTTAATCTCTTGCACAAATATTCGCCAAGGCTGTGAATTAATTTCGTATGACGAAATGCCATTGTCATGATTATATGTAATTCGCAAGCGTCGTACACACTTGTCGTACAGCTAATAAATGTCGGTTGGCAATTCAACACCATGTAACACGGAATAGTGATCATTTGGTAGGTGTCGACAGCTCAACTGGCCTAAAAATTCAAACAACAATGACATAACTACTTACTTTATAAGTAAGCAGTTACTGCTGTTTTTCAGTGTACGACAGTAACACTTAGTCAGGGAAAGTTACGGAAATTTTTGTCAAAACCTAAAACAAATTCCTTACCCAATTTTTTGTGAATGTGTTACTTGTAAAAACATTGTCTCCATGACAATTGTCTAGGCGAAATTTAATTCGACACATTCACAGATTCAGATATTTATCAATGAAAAAAATGGAGGCCATTTTGTTTTTCTATATTGTTTATTTATTGTAAATCTACCTCTGGTCAAATTTCCCTTATGAATATGTCAAATCCTTATTTATTTTATAGTAATCAACCTAAGAAGTGACATACAGATCACTGATCACTCTGGACATGCCGATAAACCCTGATCAAGATACTAGCCTAACTCATTATCTCAACTTTCTATGCTTGCATGTGTCAGCAGTGACATATTTACTATTTATGATTTCTTATTTCTCGTGTGGTAATAATACTGTTTAGTAAGAATTGCAGCACTGGGGAAGGACAATTCTGCTATTTATATAGGATTTAATTTTGACCACATATCGTCCCCTTGATATGAAAAAGTGTATCTGCCACTTTGCAAAGTGACAGATACACCCTCTCATATCTAAGGGGACGATATGCATGAAACAAAGGTGAATGATGCGAACCACCATTTTCTTTGGAGCAACCAATAATTTCAGTACAGGTGGATCTCGTCAAGCAATATTATATATATTCTGTACCCAAAGTCAAACGGAAGTAACTGTTTACTTTTAACTTTTTCAGAAGTTACTGCCTTTCGCCTCTGTGTGAAAAAACAAAGGAAGTAAGTGTTAACTTTCCCCGTAAGCAGTTACTGCCTTTCGGCTTTGCAGGGCAACATTGTTGACAGTGGCCTTACGGAGGATTCATTCCACTGTAACTCATACAGCGCTCTTTGACTTTGGGATTAGGCAATCGAATCATATTCACACATGTATATCTTGATGCCTGTCTAAGGAGGTTTACGCATTGCTTCGCCATTATATTATGTGGAGAGATTATACTCGTATACTGATTTGTGTACAATAGAGTAGATTGCCTGTTGTGCAGGATAAAGTCACCGCCCTTTAGGCTATCACTTAAAGTGGCAAATTACTCCAATAAAACGATAACAGATCTAATATTCAGATTATAGTTGTTTTGTAATGTAATCCATATAAGACAATTTTTAGATGGGTATAAATATCTTATCTTTCACGTGGCTTATACAAAATAGCAAGGCTGCTTATAATGTATACGCAGTATAAATATGCTTGAACAAATAAATAAAAAAAAATTTGCATTGACTTTCTATTGGTAACTTTTTATGACTATTTTCATTTTATCTAAACCTTTTGTTATACGACCGGTGGTCTAAAAGTTTGATCAGCTAAATTTCAATACCGCCGTGCAAAGCCAAAAGGCAGTGGCTGCTTACTTTACAGAGCATAATGGATCCACCATATCCTGTTGTGACTTTGGCTAGTAATCGTCATGATTACCAGTTGTTTGGAATAATGGTGAATTATGTTATTTTGCACGCCTATACTAAATGAATATGTGTTCTACATATCGGCCATGCATACACGATTAATGCACCTGCGAATTATGCTTGAATTTTCGAAAATGGCAACTCACATAATGATAATATGGTCACGCATAAACTTACCCCATCAGGTCTGACAGTCATACCACAACTGGATAGATGAAAATGATCACGCATGGGCTTGACGTGATTACTGGTACTGTTGTAACACAGCCTCCCTGCGAATCACCTGCGACGTATGCAAGTATAATCTCCAAGGTATCGGGACGCCCGAAAAATGGCAATACATTTATTGCCAGTTCTGGAGTGACAGGAAGCATCGGCGCTATGTATCAGGCTATGAAAGAACAAACTTGGTTTCAAAACATCGAGGGTGTGGTTCCTGGGGTAGTGGTTACGCCGACGAATGCCTGCCTCGTCGGAGCGTGCGTGATCTCCCCCGCTCTGGTAGTCAGGTTTCAAAGACTATATAGCTGTGGTGTAATTGTTTCAGTTAAAATGTACTTTTTTGTCGTTCAGAATAGGCCTCTCATATGTAAGTGGTACATTTTCTAATGTTAGTAAATACGTTGAATTATTATTGAAAGGAAGCAGCTTTTTATATATCAGCGTATACATGCAGCTCCATCTGGTGAGTGGGAGAGTTAATATCAAAACTTGTTCAATGCTCCGTCATTATCACGACAACCGTTTCTTCTGAACGATTTCAAATGCATTTTTTTCTTTGACCATTGGAAACACAGTCAGGAGTTGTCCTGCAAATAAACAACTTCTCGATTTGACGCGTTGGTTCAAAGCGTAGGATACATTTATATATACATGCGGTTCCTAAATATAATCCCAAACGTTGATGCTCTTTCAAGCGTTATATGGTGTGCTGGATTGTTTGTTGCCTAGATTTAAGAATGTCGAAATTAATAAACGCATGACGCATCAGTAAGCATATACGTCGCCATCAGATTTTTATTCAAGCGATGTCAAAGGCACATTCCTTTGACTGAGATAACTAGTGTTCCATGAATTCGATTAAAAAACATTATTCTAGTAGTAATAATTGGGAACTTTTTGAAATCGGGCATTAATGGTCATCTACAAAACAGCTTGTCGCTCGTTCTAGATAGTTTTTTGTTGTTACTTGGAAGCTCAACAATGAAGTTACATGATATATTTTGTTAAGAAGTAAAAATGGAAAAGGTGTGTCAGTGTGAGGTGCGTAATGTTTCAAAATAATGTGACCTAGTGTGCGTTATGTATCTTTTCATTTTTTTTAAATATCCATTTATTTATCATTTTGCTTCAGATGATGATGCATGGTGTACATAGGAAATATAATTTGTGCTGCTATATCACACTTTTAGACGCCCATCTGGAGTTTTAGACATAGGGCCTATGTGTCTTTACCCTGATGACATCGCAAGGCTCAGACACAGTAACCTTCATTTTTAAATGTAACAGTTCTAATACGATTAAAAGTTTTCGCCTGCTGAAAATGGCCTAGTTTTCATAGGCACTTGAAATATTCGTCTCAATTATTTCGTGGCATCCGAGTTTTTTGGTAGGCACGTTTTTACACAGCCGGTTGTGGAAACATGTCTGGGGAAACCAAATATCGGTCACTGGGTCTACGGCGAAGTAAATGAGCTAGACGGCCCAGTCATACAAAGGAGAATAAAATCAGATGATTCTATTTTCCTTGGTTATACCGGGTAATATGTGCTATATATCAAGTTTATTTAATTGAAATTTTCACTCACTTGAAGTTGTGTCTCGCTGACGCGATCCACAACTTCAAGTGAGTGAAAATTATTCAGAGCTGGTAAAATGGAGGTCAACGATTTTGAAATCTTTTTTATTGATGTCACGTTTTAAATTTAACGTGTGCGAAAGCTGCTATTTAATGTGCTAATAGCAAATTGACATAACGAATATAATCGGAACCGGCGGATAAAAGGTTAAACAATGCAGAAAAGTAAAAACTATGGAATTAAACTTGAACTTTCGAATAATGGTGACTGGTTTTCACATGACCAGCTTTTAAACACTGTTAAAGGCATTACATGTCTGTGTTTTGTAATACTGGTTCACTCACCAGGTGGCGATTATCAGTATTATAATACTGTCAAGTTCACTTTTAGTGCATCAGAAATAAAACAACATGACTATTTTGTTCATTTTATTGATAAAGTTAAGTCATAAAAAAATGTTTTTATTTTTTTATTTTGGTTTATTCACGCTCATACGACACGGGTGGCAGGACAACTACGTCATCGTTTTTTACATATATGTGACCCATCTGTACATAATGAGTCGCATGTCGGGAAAATAAAATATGTAGTTAATAGTACCATTGGATAGCACAGAGCTGGAGCTTTAATATCACACCAAGAACAGGAAATTATGTTGATCCGTAGCTGAGTTATGACTATTTTAGGGACGCGAATAGGTCAATATTTCCAAAAATGAAAATGGAGAAAATTGGCTTTAAAGTCATTGCAAAAAATTGATTGTAAGCTCTTCATAGTATAAAAAAAAGTCCTTATGGCCAGACAGGATTTTTCGGTCACACCTGGAAATTTTGTATATATAGTTTTTAACGATTGATTTTTATAGCTCAGGATGTCTACTTTCAGAATCTGCCGGGTTGACTTTGGTTAACTTCGAGCTGTTTTTAAAAATAGGTAAAATCAGAGATGTCCGCCAGCGGCCATTTTGAAAACAAATTAACAAAAAATCTGACAAACGCAATCATGTGATATGTCCTTTCTGACTAATATTGGGGCGTAGAACCCATTTCTGGCCTTAAAATGATCATTCTAGGCTTTAAAGCATCAAAATTTGAGAAGAAACAAAATTCGCCAATATTAGCCCATATGATGCATATTGCTCATTTTCTCAACTTGTAGTGAGCCGACATGCGACTCATTTCGTGCAGATGGGTCACATATTATTATTCACACTCATCTGTTCTTTACCCTGCCTTTGGATGACTATAATGCGTTAAAGTCATAATAATGTGTTTTCTTTCCTCGTATTTTAAACCTCTCAAGTTAATAAACATCAGCAAACACCCTAAGTTATATCCTTAATAATGTTGCAACAACAGAATAATTTTCTCTCTATAGATGATAGCAAACTGACAAACGCATCTCTAAATGGGAATATACCTATACCATGTGTAAACTGATAACATAAATAGTTGGATTAATGAAATTAAACAAATTATCCAGTTGTTAGACTTTTTCAATAATTTAATGGCTTTAAATATAAATTCACCTAAATTGTATTTCAATATTGTTGTATGGTATTATGGAGCGCGAATGTGTCGAAATTGCAATATGGGTGTGGTGGAAAACGAGGTACAGTTTTTTCAGTAAATGCCACAATTATTAATGACAACTGATTACAGAGTATTACATCTTATTTTTGTGTCAGGTGTGGTTTAGTCATGCCGAGTATATGTATATAAAGTCAAATGTAACAGGTGTTAATGATTCATAACATAATATTTTTCATATAATAGTTTATTTCGTCATCGTGGTATTGGGGCTCGTATCTACAAAGTGACATCTGCGACGTTGGCCCAACGTCGCTCCAGAGATGGCTCGATGTCTCGTGTTTGCTGAAACAAATATTATATTACCAGTATTATATAATAATACTTTAGATCTGGTAATTCTCGCGTGTTTCAATTTTCGCGAATTTCTAATTTTGAGACTTTTCACGATGTTTAAAATTCGCGAATTTTCATTTTTCTTTACTACCGCTATTATAATAATAAATTTCGCGAGATTCTTGAATATTACCAGATCTACATATTCGCGAATATTACCAGATCTACAGTAATTATATATTTTCTGACTATATCGTTCAGCAATCTATAATGTTTTGGAGTGATTTTATAATCCGTCCAGGGTCGCTACAGTGGCTCTGATCGTTTACACTGTAGAATGTGTTCTATTAGGAATATTCATTAGTTTGGCCTGATTGTTAAATGCCTTCCAAAAATTGGGTCCATGAATTGTTGAACTGTCAGCCAAAAGATACACGTGATCAAATCAGGTGCAATGGTTATGGAAATAATTTTACTTCAGTTACGCGTTGAAGGAGTGTGGTGAGGATGTTATAAAATTTACAACACAAAACTTTAAAAAAAACTTTAAATAGTTTCTCATCCGACAAGGATATTTAGGCCTGGCCTTCTACACTGCTGTTTTGTACAGTAAAACTGTGAGTGACTCCGAGTCAGCATTGCCTGGTTATATATACACTGTAGTAGTCCAGAAAATATGTCAGAAAAGGTGGAACACATTGCAATAAAATTAATATTTGCACCATGCATTTCTAGAAGGTCACTATGACAGCAGTCATATCAAACAATAGAAATTGCGTAAAAATGAAAACAATCAAAATGGCCGCCATTTCGTAATGAGAAAAATATTTTTTTACCGTAATCTTCTTAATTTTGACGACAAAATATATGTTCTAAAAATCACCACCATCGACATAGAAATACCGTAACTACAGTCATAAGTTGTAAACAATGTAGGCTGGCATATAATACTCCATGGTTCGAAACTGATCTCAGAAAACAATTTTTACACCTAAATAAATTACGATGACATTTAATAACATACAATTTAATAGCATTTTCCATTATCCACATGATCTCGGCCAATTGTTTTTTCAAATAAAAAAATAAAGTATTAATAATAAATAATGATAAATAAATTGATATCGACCAAAGGCGTAAATTAATATCGGCCAGTAATATTAGGGCCATTTATTGCACTGATCAAGGGTACACGTATTAGAATAAAGTAATCTGAGCAAAATGTTGAAAGCGATCTCGGGCAGTGAAAATTGATCTCGATCAATGATGCCGGTCATTTAGAGAAGTTAATAAAGCTAGCACGAGGCACATATTGACACATTTATTGCTAACAGGTATGTTTTATATAATGTAATATCGGAAATATCACCGAAAACGTGATCTTGACCACTGATTAAAGTGATATCGACTACTCAAAAAAGTGATTGCCACGAAAATAGAACACTGATAAGTTATCTCAGCCACTAAATAAGTGATCTTGGCCAGTGCAAAACTTATATATTCCACTGATAAAGTGGTCATAGCCAGTAAAATGTGATCTCGCCATCAGAAAAAGTAATTGCAGCCACCGAAAATGTTATTTTTAGTGAAAAAGTGATATCTGCCGATGAAAAAGTAGTGAAATACTAGTAAAACGTAATCTCGCCAACTGAGACAGTGATATCTGCCACTCTCAGTAAAAAAGGGATCTCGGTCACTGAAAAAGTGATCTAATTGGCCACTGAAAGTGATATCGGCCACTGGAAACGTGATCTCAGCCACTACCAAAAATGATCTTGACTACTGAAAAAGTGATCTCAGCCGCTGAAAAGTGATCTTGACCACAGAAAAAGTGATCTCAGCCACTGCAAATGGTATCTTTGCCATTGAAAATGTTATTTCAGCTATTGAAAAAGAAAAGTTGGACAATTAAAAAAGAGATCTTTTTAACTAAAGTGATCACGGCCACTGAAAAATGATCTTGGTCACAAAACAGTGATACCGACCCAAGAAAAAGTGATCTAAGTCACTGGAAAAGTTATCATGCCCATAGATAAAAGTGATATCGCCTACTGAAAAGTTATCTCAGCCACTGAAAAAGTGATGACAGTCAGAAAACGTGATCTCACCCTCTGAAAAAGTAATCGCAGACACCGAAAAAGTGATTTTGGCCAGTGGAAAAATGATCTCAGCCATTACAAAAATGATATTGACTAACGCAAAAGTAATCTCAACCAATGAAAGAGTGATCTCAACCACTGAAAGTAACCTTGGTCACTAAGCAAATGATACCTGTCACCGAAGAAGTGACCTCAGCCACTAAAAAAGTGATGTCAGTCATTATAAAAGCGATCTCGGCCACTGACAAAGTAGTCTCGCCAGTGAAAAAGCTATCTCTTCAGGGTAGTTGCTGGTCCTGTTGATATCTGTTTTGTAAACTCATGCTTTCACAATGGTAATTATTATATTTAACTTGGCCAATATCTAGAGACCGCTGTAAATTATTGTCATACTTAGAGAGAGACTCGCTTTATCTAAACAAAGTTTTAGAAACAAGCGTCGTGATAGCTTTGTTTTGTGAAGTTAACAAAACATGAATGTTTTGTTAACTTCACAAAACAAAGCTATACTTCATTTTTTTACCCCCTCTTTTTCTATACTGCCATACAAAGCCAAAATGCAGTATCTGCTTATTTTAAAAGTAAGCAGATACTGTCTTCTGGCTTTGCAGAACAGTGTACTAGCTGTGGCATCAAAAAACATTGATTGGTATGTATATTTCTTAGACTTGAGGACACCAAGGAACCAAATAATTATTATGCATGATAAGTGTACGCCAATAACACGAGTGGGTCATTCCCCGTTTATGTTGCCTTGTTTCCAATCCAAGGAACACATAACAGGGCAAGGTTTGCCAGTTCCCGTAACTGGTAGACATCAGTGGTTATGTTGCCCTGTATAGCCAAAAGGCAGTATCTGAATTACTTGTAAAGTAAGCAGATACTGCCTTTTGGCTTTGCACGGGCGCTGCGTCGAATAAATTGTATAAATTGGATCATTGACATATCATAATATAAGATCATACTGTTTGACCTCTTATTCGATATCCTGCGTGAACATTAGACAAAGTCCTAATGAGTGGACGATACATCACCCAATCCCTTGCACTGCAGTCCTCCCCGGATCCACCCTCTGTGTGCTGCAGTCACATATACACGCTGTACCATAAGTTCAATGTTGGCCCACCGTTTGCGACGCTGGCTCAACATTGAGCCAACAATGGGTCAGCGTCTCGAGTTGGCTGGGAAGTTAATTTTCAAATATGCACATAGATCAAGGCTGATCTGGATGTAGCCCTTGCAACGCTGAAATATTTTTGCGGGCCTATTAACCATGGAGACCAAAGGACTTTTCTTCAATATGAAACCATCATAAATGTCTTAGTTAGCTGTTTCCGCTGCATTTGAATACCCATGTTACGGGTCTACGTTCATTGTAAATTTGTAATTTTTTCAGTGCGGGCATCGACTTTAGACGTCATAATCTGACGTCTATGGACGTCAGATTCTGACGTCTAAAGTCGGTCCCCGCACTGAAGGGGATAACTATTCAGCACTTCCACTGCCCAAAAACTTTATATAAAATTCTAGCACTGCCATATCTATTCCAAACAACATAGCGAGGATTTTGTATTCAAGTTCAGGAGTAGGCCTACTAACGTGTTTTTTGGCAGCTGATTTAAACCTGATTTCTGCGGTGTCGATTTACGACCCTACTCACCCGAACCTGAGACCTGCGATTATACACACACTCATCATGTCCGCTGTACTTCGTCACTCCGTCTCTGATCCTGTCATGAAGAGGACGCAGCACATTATCTATAATTGGAGTTGATTTGGATACACCGGTAAAATGACAGGTTTTGGTATCAGGAGTGATAACTTGGCAGCCTTCACCAGCAAGATCATAGGGATGCTGCTGCTGCTGCTGCTGCTGCTCTACATAGGACGAGCATCTGCCAGCGGAATGGAAGGTGTGAACTCCCAGCAAACACAAAACATTTATATAACACTTAAAAATGTTGGGCCAACCTCGAAGACGTTGGGCCGTCGTTGTATAAATGTTATACAAATGTTTTGTGTTTGCTGACCTAGATTTATTTGAAGTAAAAGATAACGGACAGTGATCGATTGCAAGCCTGATTGTTTAAAATACGTCATAAAACAGTAAACTGCTTACTTTGAAAGTAAGTAGTTACTGTTTTTTTACTTTACACACCACAGAATAGATTCTAGGCAACGGGATTATAAGCTTGGCTATTTGGCTACAAACAGCTTTTAATTTTATTAGAATAATTAGTTGATCATGTTTATTGAGGACTGCATTACTACTTATTATTCTCAGTCTTTTTGACCTGACAATACTACAAAATTATCGACTTATGAAAATATCTATGTTTTTTTAATCTCGGATTAATCTCAGAATATAAAAATATTTGTGTACTATATTTAGTTTACAATTTAGATGTTTAGTCGTCAGTGTGTTGGTCGAAAAAATAAAATGTTAATTTAATGCTGCAAGATGTAAAAATATTTGTGTACAAGTACTTAATTTGTGGGGCATCAATCAAAGTAGACTCATGATAACAGAGTATATCTGTAAAATAGAATTTCCAGCGACCAGGATAAACCTAAACTTAATTAAAGTAGTTGGCTGTACATATTGTGGGCCCATCCGCATGTGAAACATGTGTAGCAACATGGCTGCTCATACCATATCGTGGTTGGTATGCCCTATACTATCTTTATTTAGTAGAATCAATTTTATATTGAAACAGTGTAAATTGAAATTTTCCTAAAATGGTCATTTTTCATAGCACATATTTTAAAGTTTGATATTGATGTCACTGAAAGAATTTAAACGTTTATTTTGGCCGTGGACCCATAACATAGGTATGCAAATGAAGCGGAATGAGGCAACTAAGACATTGATGAAGATTTGAAATTGAAAAAAACCCTTTCTTCTCTAAGGTTTATACAAGAATATTTCAGCGCTGTAAGGGTCAAACACTAAGCTCGGTGTACCAAAGAATGTCCGTGACGATGACTTAAGTCATCGTCACGGACATTCTTTGATACACCGATTAATTAGTACTTGAGTCACTTGGTGAGTGTGCACGGTAATTTAGATAGGCCTAATCATATTTATGATTAAATGGCTTTTGTCCAATTTTTTTATAATGCCACTCCGTGAGACGAGAATCCGTGACCTCGCAAATTACGATATCTAGCTACTTAGTTTATTCCTATACACCAAATTGAGACTCGATAGGTAAACATGGCTGACTCTCGATACCTTTTGCCTATATCCTATGATTATTCAGATATTTTATAAAAATTATATTATCAAAAAGGCAATAGACAACAAAAAATACCACTCCATCACAACAGAATTGTTGTACTACATTGAACTATTATGTTTCTATTTTTATTCACCTGAAATGTACCTTACATCAACAGAGAGTGATTGCTAGCCAATTAAACATTACACGTGTGCGAAACATGATATCAATAAAGAATTCTAGAAAGCAAATTTACATCCGTCACAGATTGACAAAATATTGTAGCTAGCATAGTTAAATAAAGCTCGTCCACGCATTTACTTGACCCTTGCAACTAAATTATTTTTGTACAAATCATGGCGACCAAACAGTTTTTTTAAATTTAAAATCGGCACAAATATATTAGTTAGCTCTTTCTGCTTCATTTGAATACCTATGTTATGGATCTACGGCCATTAGAAGTATTTTACTCTTACAGTTCGGGGATCGTCTTCATACATATAAAGACGGTCCCCGCGCTGTCAGGGTTGGACAGGTATATTTGGATTTATTATCAATTAGATTGCAATTGCATGCCGCATTTGACCTTGAAAATTGACCCGAATTTAGAAAATACCCGTAAGGCCTCTCATAAAAACTCGTCATATTCGTGCTGTGTGTTACAGTGCGTGATTTTCTTGGTCGTCGTTTTGTGTTCGCCATGCAGACTGTTTACTGGAGCCATGACTATGATCCTGATGCTCCAAGAAATCCCGAAGTCTACCTTGCTACTTTGTCCAATGAGCCTGTGCAAGTCAACATATCTGCCCCGATACACACTAACACGCCGTTCTTCGTAAGTACAACAACATAAATCAGCAGACGATGGGCCAACGGTAGCTCAATGCTGGACCAACGCCGAAGACTTTATCAAAGCTTCACATCTATTTGTCGAATATTTATTTCTATCAAGACGGAAAAATTTATGCGTGCGCTGTAATTTAAATTATGCATAAATTTAATCCTTTTCATAGTATTAATGAATTGGAAGCATCAATTACAGATTACAGCGATGCAGAATGGTTTCTGACGTGCGAGATCATGTAAATCCCAAATGCTGGTCACCATATGTTTAACTACTCGAACAAGAACACTCAGTTGGATGTAATTGTGCTGAACTTCAGCAAAGCATTTGGTACCGTCCCCCATGATAGACACTTGGGTGAACTAGATCACTACGGTACCAACGGGCATATCCACAGCTGGATCTCAAACTTCTTGAAACACAGGAGCAAGTGCATGTGTACTTGTGGATGGGGCAAGTCAGACCCTGTGCACGTGATCTCAGGTGTACCACAGGGAACAGTCATGGGACCACTCTTGTTTCTCCTGCGTATTAACGACATACCTGAAAATATAATCTCCAAGATTCGGTTGTTTGACTGTCTCTTGTACTCTTGTCGAGTGGTGTAACAAATGTGGAATGAAGTTCAACGCCAAGAAGTGTGAATCCATCAGAGCGTGTCGGAAACGGAATCCACTCACTCAATAATTGTACACCATCAGTGGCCAGATCCTGCAGGAAGTATTCAGTGCTCGGTACCTAGGTGTGAACAACACAAACAAACTTGAGTGGTCTAAACATGCTGCTCTCACCAATAAAAAAGCAAACGTACGGCAACTTCGCTTCCCTTCAAAGGAACATGAAAACCTGCCCTAAAAAGTTCAAGAAAAATGCCTACGAAACTCTAGTACGCCCTGGTGCCGCGATATGGGACCCATACTTAAGCAAGGATGTATACTGCGCCATTATCGAAACAATATATAAGAAGCTTTGGGAATGAATAGGATTTATGAATAGACCAGTCCTGCGCTGTTGATCTTCCGAAATGTCATGACACAAAACAACTCTTTATTTCCAGAAGCATCGGCTCATTTACATACCAACATTCTAAAATACATGAACCTTCATGTTTGTCGCGTCCATGTTTTGCTCTACCCTGAGCAATGTCATTGAGTCACAGTGTGAATCACTACGTTTATACAGTTTAAATTATTTGTGAAGTGATCTCTAATAATTATTGCTCAAGCTAAATTCCATCCTAATATTGATGAAAAGTTATTTTTGTAGGCACAGCATACTGTTGTACGGAACTCTGTAAAGAGAGCTGCCATTCCGTTCGCTCTGAGGTCTCCAGATAACACGGTAAATATGAGTCGCCTAGCTGTCAAAGTGTACAAACGTCCAATAATAAAACAAAGGTTTGCAAGTGAAAGTTATCGGTGGTGGGTATTTCGGCAGCTAGCTTTACAGTAAAGCTATATATTTGCGTAATATTGTTGTATTCAATATTACACCTGAAGCTATAGTGGTGCCTGTCATAACGTTAGGGGGCTAGATGGTTTTCAGGAACATTAAAGTTTACACCTACAAATTTGACAAACATGAATACTAATTTGTGTACATTCCTTTCACGATTTCTTTTTATCTGCTAGTCTAGTTGACTGATTAAACAAATTGATTGATCTGAATTTTGACTTCAATTTTTTTTAATATATGTACTCCAAAACGGCATCATCCACCATGAAATGTTAAATATTTTTTTTAGTATATTCTAAATCAGCACCATTTACAATAAATGAATCCATAAATAAATGAATCAATAAATAAATGTGTATGGGCCTGCAAATACATAAAAAATACCCAATAATGGACGATAATATGTTAATTTTATATTCATTACCGTCAAATCAGTCAGCTGGAAATATCGCCATCTTTAAATTTGAGCCACAAAAAAAGGAATCGATTGGTGCTATTGTATGAAATAGAGACATAGAAACAATTTTGGACCTTCTAATGGAAACCCCATCTATTCCTCGATATTATGTAGTATTATGAGGAGGAGGAGAAGGAGGAGGAGAGAAGGAGAAGTATGTTTACTTCACCAAATTACATGGCTAGGAGACCCTCGCTAAGATCAAAAATAACCGCTGTCACGAGGGTTAGCCAAAATGCAAAATTATGCATTAATAAAAAATGACACACGAATATTTGCCTTTAAAATGTCTCCTATATCAATAATAACAGATGACTGGGAATTCTCTCTTGTGATTTCGCCTATATTTTTTGTTGCCAATCTGTTATAGCAGGGCTTGTGTTCAAATTTAAAAATCAAATTCTTTCTTTAATATCGCCTGTTATCATGTTATTGGTGACAACAAACATTGTAAGGATTAATGGAGTAAAAACATTATTTTTTTGTTATCATTTCCTTGGAAATAATATCACACTTATTACATATCTAATTCTTATTGTTCTTTACCAAGAAGTGTAGGCTAGGTGACTCTGTCGTACAAAGCCAAAATGCAGCATCTGCTTACTCGTAAGCTTTTAGGATTGCAGAGCAGTTGTATGAATACAGATTTTGTATGTGTGACCTGATTACGTATGCAGATATCGGATACTGGGATTCTTATTGAGGCTAGCGAAGAGATATCTGTGCAGTTCATCAACCAGGAGGCGTACACTACAGATGGAATGGTGATCTTCCCAGACGATGTTCTTGGCACACTACATTATGCCGTCACCTGGTTTTATCCTGTATTGCAGGTAAAAGTAAATCAAAGATCCTTTGTCACCTTGGGCTTTGCAATTTGATAAATGTACAACAAACGAAAAAAAAGCGTAAAAATCAACTTCTCAAATAAACCAATTCAAAAGCTATGTCATTTTCTTAATTTGTTTAATTAATTATTCAAATGTATGCTAATTAGGACGACCCCAGGTAATAAATATCAACCTAATCGAATTCTACGGGGTGGAAAACAGGGATGTAGACACATAAACTAACTTTCCAGCTTAATTCTTGTTGAAGTTATAGCGATTTTATTTTTCCTCATCAATTATGCAAGTTATGCTAAGTATGCTCATTAGCCTATGTTTAGAATGGCTTCCAAGTGGTTGCAGCTCAGAATTGGCTAAAGATACTTCAATCGAATAAAGAGGGGTAGAACATATAAGTACAGACGCAAAAATCTACTTCTCAAGTAAACTGATTCGAAAGCTATGTCCTTTTTTCATTAAAAAAAATAATTAAGCAAATTTAAGCTGATTGAGCCGATTTGAGGTATTAAATATTCAACTTATATAAATCGAATTCTACGGGGTGAAAAACATGGGTGTAGATATAAAAAATAACTTTCCAAGTGAATTATTTTAAAAGTTTATAGCGATATTAATTTTTCCTGATTAATTTTGCAAATTATGTTACATAGCATATGATTAAAATGGTACCAGGTGGTCGCTGATCAGAATTGATGCATCATCGCCTTTTGAGCCATAAAAGCCAGAAAGACCTCTGTTAACAATATTTTTAAAATTATTTTCAATTCCAGATTGAGCTAATTTTAGGACTAGATTTCCTAGACTATTAGTACAATGTAACACAATAATAACATCAAATAAGCTAATCATATACCACAATTTGTCCCTTGTATCCAGAGACCAGACAACTGATGGTTTGAATCCTTCTTGTCATGTGGTCTCACAAAGTTGAATTATCTTAAATGCAGTGTGTTCATGAGGTCTGGTGAGAGAAACTAACTGGCTAACAATTTAACAATTTAATATTCTGAGAACGTTAGGAGGACGTTAGGTCGAAAGTTACATTAGGAGAACATTAGGTCGAAAGTTACGTTCCTGAGTTTTCCTTTGGTTAAGGGAATGTTTGGGGAGATAAAACGTTATCAGTGTTTATGGAACATTTTTCTAGATTATGCAAACGTTATATGAATATTTTGAAATAAAAAGTTTATAGAAAATAAGGCTATATAATCTTCGCTAGTTTCAATTATGGTACAGTGCATATGAACGTGCCAATCTTCCTGGAATGTTTTTTATAAGGTTACGCTAACATAGCGTATCCAAATATTCAACGAAAGTTAGCAAAGGTGCGAACTTCCCTAGAACGTTACCATAAGGTTACCATATATAATAATATATCCCTAACCTATCCCTAGCCCTAACCCTTTACACTTCAAATTATTTAATTGGAATTTTCACACATCTGAAATTGTGGATCGCGTCAGTTAGTGAAAATTATTCTTTTGACAAAAGAGAGGTCGATGGTTTTGAAATCTTGTTGATTTATGTCACATTTTATCTTTAACCTGTTCAAAAGTTGGTATTTAATGTGCTAATAAAAATGAAAAAAAAACGAATAAAATCGGGACCTGCAGTTAAAGGTTCAAGGGAGTAGTTATCCGAATGTTTTGTGTTAGCTGGAAGTGTTAAGCTTAGGATTTATTCTGTTGTGAAATTGATCGAAACAGAGGCACGCAAAATTAGCAGAATTATCATTCATAGCAGGCCACTTCTTTCAAGATTGATAAACTGAAGCCATTAAAAATCGTTCTGTAGGATTTAGGACCTTGAACTTTTCAATTAACTAAATACTTTGGTTCAAAAAATTATTAATTAAAACAATGAACACCTTTATTTTCAAATTGAGTATTGATTTTTGTTTTTGCTATTGTGTATTGCCTGTCTGTTTGATTAAGGTTGTGGCTGTTGAACCTGGAGTGACCAATGCCCAGGTGACGTTAACGAGCGGTCCAGTCGTACTGGACGGTGTAACGTACCGTAGAAATGACGTTATGAACTTTAACCTAAACCAATATGAAGTGATGAGTTTACGAGAAGAATCCAACAGCAATTATGACATCAGCGGGTCAAAGGTGAATTTGAACATCGTTTTCCCTTGATATATTATACACATGGGTAAGACTCAGACTCAGACTCAGATGCATTTATTTGGACGCAAATATAAAACATACAATTTTTTAGATGTACATAAACATAAAACAATTTAAATGTATTACGACCAGGAGACCCGTACTAAGACGCTTTTAGGTCGCTAGCGTACGGGCCACCCATGAAATTAACAAAAAACGTGTATTTTTTTAATTAATTAGCAGAAAATTATCAAATACAGTAGAAACAACAAAACATTTTCAGTACAATATAGTATCAGCATAAAGTAGTCTACAGCAAAAACTTATGCAGACAAAGAACCACGGCTGGTTCGATGCTGGGCCCTTTAATCAAAAGCCCAGCATCAAAACAGCACCGGCGCAATGTCCTGCGGCTGCCACGGGATTTATTAAGTTAATATTAGGCCTATGTGCTATGCAAGAACTACCCAGCAGACAAGCGACGCCGAACCAACGCTGGCCCAACGTTGGTTCACCGTCTACGACGCTGGACCAACGCCACACCAAAATCGATCTAACGTGTCGTGTCCGCCGGGCACCACATATGAAAATATCGAGAGCAGATCCCCCGGCAAAACTCAGACCACGACCCAAAGCGGCTTCACTGCTGGGCCACCGTTTAGGACGCCGGCCCAACAACAAAACAACATCGGTCCGATGCCCGCATCCTCCCGGGCAATGCAGGCATCAGCAAGCAAAAACCCTGAGCCAAAGTCGGCCCAGAAGCTGGACCATCGTCTACGACGATGACCCAACAACGCGCCGGCACAGGCCCAGAGCCTCCCCAGCAAAACACGAAAACGTCCAGCCAATGTCGGTACAATGTTGTCCCAGCGTCTTCGACGCTGGCCCAACACTGCAGTAACACCGGCCGCACGCCTCGCGTCCGCCGGGCTATGCCTACACGGGGCCTACAAATGCTGCTACACGCTGAAGGTGAAGTGAAGAACTCTCAACCACAATACTAAAACAAAAGCGGGACAATGCCTCACTGTGGATAAGACACACAAAAGAAAAATGTTGACACATTTAACCATCTACTTACCAGTACTCATAATTTATGAGCAAGCACAACAAATTAAAGCTCATTTTTGAAGTTGAAAAATGATAAATAAATCCTAATTTCCTTTGAAAAATAGCCAGTATGTACAAGTGTACCTAACGCATATTAATGTAACAGTTTGACAATAGTAAAGAACAGTCCTAAAAGAAATCTCTCTCTATATATATTGATGGTTCAAACATCTAACCAGCCTGTGACCTGATTTGTAACGCATGATTTTGAAAAACGAAGTGCATTTTAAAAATTTTAGGCAGTAAAACTAGCGAAATTGAGTTGAATAACCATGTATAGAACGGTATTCAAACAAAAAACTAACATGGCTAACATAACTCAGAGTTTAAAATACACCGATATTTAATCCAATAATAAATAATAGTAATAATGATAATAACTCTAAAATCCTGAAAAATCTGGTAAAATCAGCTAATAACACCCAAAAAAGACTTCAATTCAGACCAACCGTCCAAACAAATGTGCAGCAGGCCATTTAGTTATTTATACAAACATAACAATTTTCAATACTACAGTGAATATTGTAATTTTCTATGGTTATGTACTTAAAGTAATGTGTAAAACCGGACAGACTGTGTGTGTAGATCTTTTCTTTCAGGTTAGGGTGGCAGCTATTTATAATAACAGGAATACTGTATAGAAGGCTCTTTTTAGCAAATTCATGATGTATTCGAATAGGCTGTAACTCATGCCTCTTTCTAGTTCTATATTGGTGTGTATTTCCTGAGAAAGATAATGAGAGAAAATAATCAGGTAGAGTGACATTAATAAATCGATAGTAAAATTTAAGTTGTTGAAGTCTAAAAATGTCTTCCACTTTAAGTATGTTAAGATTTTTAAATAAGGGTTCCGTGTGGGCGAGATATTTACTTAATGTAATTACACGTATTGCTCTTTTTTGTAACTGTAAGTTATGATTAAGAACAATAGTGGACCTACGACTGATATCCCGAGGAGCTCCAATATTTATAGTTGCTGTACGAAAGAGTGATTTAAAAAAATTGCAATGATTGAAAGTTTACACATTTTCCAAAAAAACAGAATGATATTGTAATATGGCTACTCGGTTCATTTACCTTGCCATTGCCATTAGGTTTTACTCTAGGTTTTTCTTTATATCGGTTGATAATTGTTCTCAAACACAGTGCCGGCGCAGTGTCAGCGACGCTGGCCTGACACTGCGCCGGCACTATGTTTCTTATAAACGCCTGTGGGGATGAGTGTCACCTCCTCGGATCGTGCCGATCCCCCTGGACAACTTCATAGAAGCACACCCGGACAGACGACTTCAGAAAGTGTGTGTATTCTTTGTACTCATCGTGTGGACTGTTTTCCTGTGTATTGGTGTCCATCTGGTTTGTGTCATACAGTTTCTAACTCGTGTGTGTGTGTTTATTTTTCATTCATTTCATGCTTGTAATGGTTTATCTGTGGCATACTGAGGAAAATATATTTGCCATATTTTCTCATCTCTCATCATATCATAGAATGTTTTTCTTGTATATCAATGTCCCTCTAGTTTATGTCGTTCAGTGGTTTTCATTGTGTTTATTTATTATTCAATATTCATGTCTCTTGGGTGTCCAATCTATAGATCCCTGCCATTAATCGTTTTTTACTTTTTTTGTCAACTGTTGATCATATTTTTTTTGAATGTATACAAATGTACGGTGGCCCACAGGTGCCACCAACATTAATGCAAGTTCAAAAACATTTATGCATCTTCAGAAACATTAATGCAAGTTCAGAAATTTTAATGCAAATTCAGAAACATTAATGCAAGTTCAGAAAACATTTATGAAAGTACGATTGAAAACATTTATGCATGTTCAGAAAACATTTATGCAAGTTCAGAAAACATTTATGCAAGCTCAGAAAACATTTATGCAAGTACGATTGAAAACATTTATGCAAGTTCAGAAAACATTTATGCAAGTACGATTGAAAACATTTATGTAAGTTCAGAAAACATTAATCCTGTCAATTTGTTTCCCCATGACCCGGATGTATGACATATATGTATGACAGATCGGTGGTGTGTATATATTGATAATGCCCTGTATATATCATTCCTATGTGGATGTTCAGACGGAGGAACGTTCAGTGTAGGACATTTGTCATGGGTAATAAAATGGACAAGACACAGCTTTTACATTACTTGATAAAGACCTGAGCTTTCACAAATGTGTTTTACCAACATGCATAAATGCTTTCAAATATGTACTTGAATAAAAAATTCTGAACTTGCTTTATTGTTTTCTGAACTTGCATAAATGTTTTCCATCGTACTTGCATAAATGTTTTCTGAACATGCATAAATGTTTTCAATCGTACATGCATAAATGTTTTCTGAACTTGCATAAATATTTACAATCGTACTTGCATACATGTTTTCAATCGTACTTGCATAAATGTTTTCTGAACATGCATAAATGTTTTCAATCGTACTTGCATAAATGTTTTCTGAACTTGCATTAATGTTGGTGGCACCTGTGGGCCACCGTACAAATGCACTGTACGCACAACTAATGTAAAGTGGTATCACAAACAAGGTCATGTGGTGCAATGAGCTTATATCTCATCTATATGATAAGGCCAATATTATTGAAAATTTAAAGTCATACCATATAAACATGAGGTGTTGTTTATAATTAGGTCAGCGTTGCAGAAGGTGAACCAGCATTGAGACAACATTGGCTTAGCCTGGGACGGCACATGTCGTGGTAGGCCTAACTATCGAATGCTGCGATTGGTAACATGACAAGGTGGTGTAAAAATGGGCTTCATTTTTGCCTGAATAATCTCTACTAAGGAATGACATTGCAGAGACTATCTGCTAATAATTAGGCTACACAAAAATGGAAAAATCGGGTGCAAAAAATCGCCAAAAACACACGAATATTACCCAATTACCAAGATGTGAGAAACAGGGCTCGTTTCACTAAAATCTACTGATCTTCAGGCAAGAATATATCCTTAGACTGAAGATCACCACGTGCTCTGAAGATCTTCATGTCTTTCCGTTTCACTAACGCGATCTTTACCCCATATCTTAATCGTTACCGCGGTTGGCCAAATAATTTATCCACGATCAAAAGGAAACGGTATTGGTAAACGAAAAGCGCTTAGGTTATATTAACCTAAAAAAGCAATAATATCATACAACATAGGGGTATATGGACATTTTACCAATAACTGTTAAAGTCTTAGTACATATAGTATCAGGGTTATTGCATGTTGCTTGTCGATAGGACTATAGACCTAGGTTTGTTTCAGATAGAGAAATGCTCCGCTTTAATCGCAGAGGTTGCTTTTGCAGCCTAAACTGTTAAGAACAGAAACCTATAAGGGATTTAACTCTAATAAAATAGTTACAATATGGAATCAATTACCACCAGAATTGCGCTTGGACCATATCAAAATCAGATTCAACCATTCATCCTGATCACATTCATCCAGCTGCCCCAAATCCTTTACTCATTTTCACAAAAGTCTTGGAAAGTAGCGTGTTGAAGCTTATTCGGTCATCACGCAGCACATCATTGACCTGGACCCATGTACAACTCAAATCGTCAAGGACAGCGCTGATATTCTGGCCGGGTCAATCACAAAGATAGTAAATCTCTCACTGGCAGAAAGGAGTTCCCAGATCCCTTCAAAATTGATCATGTTACACCACTACTAGCAGAGACCTACACTAGATCGAAATGCATTAGGCAGTTTTTTACCTGCATCTGGATTAAATTGTGTTCCCGAATTGATCGAGAAAATCGTTGCCAGCCAAATAAAATCTCACATGCATAATTCACGTATTTCGAATAACCTTCAATCGGCATATAAATCTGGACATGCCACCGAAACAGCCCTTTTGTATATCAAGAATTTTATCAGCTCAAAACCGTGTTGAACTTACTGCTCTTTCGCTCTTGGATTTGTTTGCAGCCTCCGACATGATCAATCATTACATCTTGCTCGGTAGATTGACTGAGTGGCTTGGCATTGATGATCTGGTGTTTGTGTGGTGCGGGTTAGATCTTACCTCACTGGTCGTTCTCAGCTTGTTAAAGTTAATGGGGTACTGTCTACTCCGCAATCACTGTTGTCTGGTGTACCGCAAGGCTCTGTGTTGGGTCCACTTCTTTTTACTATGTATACTACTCCTCTCAGTTCAATAATAACAGCTTTTAGTCTGAACCATCACCTTTATGCTGATGACACACACATCTACACATCTTTCGTTGCAGAAAATATAACACAGTCGTTAATTGTTGTACAAAAGAGCAAAATTCAGGTCTGGGTGGACCAAAACATGCTAAAACTAAATCCTATTAGGACAGAATTTATGATCATTGGAGATTTAACTCAACGTAAGAAAGTCGTCCATATATTCTCAGTTGAACTTCTCAACCAGAATTAAGCCGAAATATACTCCATACTAAATCTGGGTGTGGCTTTTTTATAAGAAAACATAGCTTGATGTTATGAGGTTAATATTATGAGCATGCACGGTCATCTTTGTCATCTAGGTCGATTTAATAGGATTTTCCGCTGCAAATTCTTATATTTCATAAAGCACGCATAGGTACAACATTACTCCGCAGCTCAAGCTGTGCTGTTCAAAAGATAGTTTGACCCTTTAACCGCTGTGTTATCTATTTTAAATGTTCACCCGCCTGAAATTGTGTGTCGCTACCGCGACCCACACATACAAGTGGGTGAAAATCACACATATTTGTTCACTTCCAGACCAAACAGATGCACATCGTGATGTTTAAGCACTCTTCCCAATAACGGTGATTTGATCGACCAATCAGATGGAACAAAAAGTCGTGCTTAGTGCTCAGAGCTTAGAGGGTTAAGCTATTAAGCGACATTCATTTTTTTCGTTGAAAGGTTATAGGAGACAAAACGATCGCTGTATTTGCCGGCAGTGAACTTGCCATTGTTGACGACGGTAGCGGTGACCATATGCTGGAACAGATGCTTCCCTATGAGATGTGGGGACTAGGTAAGCACACTTGATTCATATTCAAACAATGTAAACTCACTTCATTTACGATCATTTACTGACCCCATGGGATATGTTGATTAAATGTTGATTAGAAACTTGTACAATTCATCACAATATAGAAACGTTCTGCGCTTTCATTTAAGAATGATAAAAATTCGTTAAGTGTTTTATCATATAACGTGTCAATTATTAAATCTGAGAGAATGCATGACTTTAACCCTTTAATCGCCAAGTTATTTCATTGTAATTTTCGCTCACTTGAAGTTGTGTATGGCTAACGCGATTCACAGCTCCAAGTGAGTGAAAGTCTTGCTGGCTGATGTCACGCTTACCTAAACTCGGACATTTAATGTGATACTGACAAATTGGAAATAAACCCACTAATAATAATTGTGACCGGCTGATAAAGGGTTAAGCGACCAGATAAAAAATCGTTTTGTAGTCTGGGAAGGGGGGTCCGGGGATATACTTCCACAAGGATTCAGTGATTGTTATCACCAGGGCCATATATGATTGTTATCACCAGTTACGATATATCGTAGTCTTCGGATTACTCCACAAAATAGTAAAAATTATAATAGGCGGTTTTCAAAACGTTTTTTTTTGTTTTTTTAGAATTTGTGCTGGTTGGACAAGTGGACAGGCATCGTGGTGACATCTACCGAGCGGTGGGCTCACAAAAGTGCGTGGTCACGGTGTCGTCGGCGGGCAGTCAGACAATAAGGGCGGAGGGGAAGTATGTGGACTTCGACCTGGGAAGTGATGTGTAAGTTGACAGTGCTGCGACAAAATCCACTGATCTTTGCGTGACAAAATTAATGAAATGGTGTTTTTTTAATCTAAATATAAGAAAGCTGTTATCACCATATTCAAAAACATAAAATACGCCAATTTTTTTGGAACTAAACAAACTAAAAAGCTGGGCCTAAACCTTATATTCAATTCTACCTATTACTATAAAATGTCAGCGGAATATATATTTTTCCCTCTAAATCTAAGACACGAATATTTAATCCATTATAATTAAGGTAAGATAATAAAAGTTGTCCTTTAACACATCTCTGTCACCCATTTAGCGCCACCATTATGCATGTTAGTCTGACATTAATGCCTTCCCGTTGCTCTTCAACAGTCCTCCACTCTATTGAACATCTCTCAGTTGCTTTTCAACGCCTCCCCGTCGCCCTTTAGCGCTTTCTCGTCGCAATTTAACGCATCTCCCTCGTATTCTAACGTTTCTCCGCAAATTTCCTGTCACCCTCTAATACCGCCTCTCTGTCTCAATGTAACGATATTTGTCACGTTACAATGATTACCCGTTGCCAATTCGCGCCCCTCCCCCCGTCGCCATTTAGCGCATCCCCGTCGCCCTTTACCACTTCGCTGTCGCACTTTAGTAATTCCCAGTGAGGTTCTACGTTTGGTCATTTAATTTTATCGCCTATCTGTCTCCCTGTTACACTTTTCCATCGCCTTTCAGCTCCACTTTTTCGCCTTTTAACGTTCTCTGTTGCCTTTTAATGCGTTACAGTCGCCCTTAAACATTGCCTGCCGTGTGGTGCCGAATCCTGCTTGGAAATATCATGCTTCTCCCCTCTCAAACTTGGGACATTGTTAAGATGCTCTGTCTTTGAGCAAATCACTTCACCCTCAAATACTTAAGTTGACTCAGGTGAAAATAAGTACCTGGTAGGACAGAGATGGCAATGTGTACGCTAAGTTCAATTCGGAGGAACGGCTGCAGGACTGTATGCTCTCCGTGGAGTTGAAATATCACACCAATAAACAGGTCCAGTGACCAGGGGGTAAGATGTAAAGGCGGATGATAGGTCTTCAGACTTAATATCAGACTATTAACCTGCACCTTTACTTTTACATGTGGCAGAGAGGCATTGAAGGACGATGGAAAAACGGTGAAGGATGCGGGAAAATTGCCCAAGGGCGACGAAGAGCATTAAAAGGCAGGGAAACTGTTAAAAGAAGACTTAAAAAAGCCACGAAAATATGGACATGATACGAAAAAAAAGATTATACTATATCATAGTTCATGTTGTTTCTTCGTCGAGACACGAACATTAAATTAGTTTAAAAAAATAGCATAACAATTCACAGAGATGCTCAAAAAGATATCGTCGTTTGAAAAAACAGGTTGTCAGAAAATTGTGATTCCGTTACGGGCATTAAATGTTACAAGGATTTTTAAAAAGAAAGCCGCGAGGCATTAAAGAACGTCAGAGAGCTATTGAGATGCATTTTGCGACACATGGGCGTTAAAGAGTGACAAAGCTGCGCTAAAAGTCGACAGAGAGTCATTAAAGGGGAACTGTGAGATGTTGGACGCCGTTGGACGTTAAATGGCACAGGGAACTGTGAGCTGACAGAGAGGCAATAACGGGCAACGGGGAAACGATACAAAGCGATGTAGGGGGCGTTAAAGGCAGACAGAAATGCGTTAAAGGGCGAAGCAGAAAGGGTCAATGGCACAGGGAAACTGGTAAAGGTTGACATTGTAAAAGCAGCATACGGTGGGATTCGATAATTTCACGCAAAATACGGTGAGCGACAGGTTATCTGGTCTTTATCAAACAGAATGAATAGTGTGTGTATATATGAATTGATCGGGTTTATTTGTACCATATACCTACAGTTAGACATCTCCAGTTTGTCATGTTGAAATTTCAAAAACTGTCAACTTTTAACGTGGAATTGTGCAGGGCTAATTTTATTTGCCCTACTTAAATTGTGTTCAAAACTCACGTACTCAACATTTTTGATAGGCTTACCGAGATGAATGTCTATGTTTTACGTGGGATAAATATATATGATGATTGGAAAATCTGAAAATTATGTGAAAACTCCATCACAACATCAGTGATTCTACAAATCAGATTTAAAAGGAGCGGTTACATATACGTTTTCCGCTTGTGACTGTATATTTGACGTGCCGTAAAAATGTAGGCCTAATAACCGATTACATTATACGTCTGGTTACATTAGGCATACGGTTCTACACAGTGTAGCCTGGATATGTGCTGAATGCGCGCATTTCATACATGCGTGCCGTATGGCGAATGTGAATAAAACGGAAGTTGATTTAATTGAGAAAATAATTGATGGTTGTACTTTCAGGTACTACAAGATGACCAGCACCCAAGCAATCGAAGTGTATGCTTTTGCCAAAAGTTATTCAGATTCTAAGGGTGATAGTGGTGGTACTGGTGACCCCTATCTCAGTATAGTGCCTCCATTGGCTCAGTACATCAACAGTATGGTCTACGGAACCATGGAGGGGCAGTTCGAGCCTTTCAAATTCTACGCTGCTGTTGTCTACCCAACTGCAAAACTACAGGTGAATATCGATCAGGATCTCAGGAATACCCGGTTACCCGTTAACTTTTTTAAAGCTGAAGTTGTTGGTCACGGTAGCGATACACAACCTTCAGCTTAAAAAAACTTCAAGTGGGTTATATTGCCTTTAAGTGGGTGTAAATTACGCATATGTGTTTAATTTGACACCAAACATTTTCAAATCTTGGTGTTTAAGGACACATTGCATTCCCAATAACTGCTCATAAAATAAATCAATAACGACAATAGTGGTGCTTAGCGCTTTAAGGGTTGAATGGGGGAGGGGGGGGGGGGTTATCCCGGTCTTTACCGAATGTTTCGTCTATAGTTCTAATATGTTGCTCTTCGAGGCCCAAAAAAACAGTTATTGCATATTGGCTTTGCATGGCAGTATGATCTATTTCAATACATCTTTTTCAATAACAACACGCCACACGGTGAGCAACGCTGAACTATTTTATTCAGCAACTGTTACACACATTTCAATGACAACACGCCACACAGTGAGCAACTCTTTTAATCTGATCATTGTTCACTGCGCAAACTCGTGCAAGCACATCTAATCATTTCAAGCGATACTGAAAGATAGAAAAAACACGAATAAAAATAAAACCCACATCTTGGATGGACGTCCAGCGTATACTTTCAGACTCGACACGCTGAAAACTCTTTGTAAAAACTATGGAGACCAAATGTTTTTTTCAATTTGAAACCATCATAAATGTCTTTACAGAATCAGCTCCTTTTGGTTTGTTTGAATACCTATGTTATATATATATATATTTTAATAAATTCTTTCAGTGCGGGGACCGTCTTTAGACGTCATAATCTGACGTCTTCAGACGTCAGATTCTAGCGTTTAAGGACGGTCCCCGCACTGATTAGGGCTAATCGTTTTCTGCTCGGTATTTGTTTTATCAGGGTCTGACATGGAATGAAGAAGAATTGAGCAGTCAACCGGGGATCGTTCACACGGCTGTAGAGGGTGATCCGGACTGGAGTGTGGGGTGGTTCTCTATGCCGTACGGCACACAGGACGTCTACCACCAGGATCCCACTGTGTCGTTTATGATCTTCGTCAGCGGTATGTCTGCCTACAACTCATACGGTACAGTGGCCGGACAGAGAAACATCCAGCTTGTGGTATGTCGCTTTCCGGATGTCACTATGCATTGAACCAATGTTGTTTTATTGTTGGGACAGCGTCACAGACATTGGTTCAACCCTCTCCACACTATGCTTGTGAGAAACTATAGGCTTTCCCTTTTTCCCATGTTTTAACCCGAGAGTGTGAAGGGTTAATTTATCGTGCTCACTTGTTACGATGACTGGAAAAAGACGTGAAAAGCTTAAATCCCGTCATTAGTACTGTTGTTTTCATATCAAGCCTCATGCTTCAAACCGTGAATTTAACACATAGTACACCACAAAAATCTCTCACAGGAACTTGTAATATACCGCGTTCTCCAGATTTAATGTGACTGCTGTGTAGAAGGTATATATTGGATGGCCGTAAATAACGATTTTACTGACTTCGACGTTAATTAAATTATTCTACATGGATTATAATATATGCAAACTAAATAGAAAGGGTAATATATATTGTATGCTTCTATTAATGAGCTGAAAACAATATGACGAGGCATTGACCTAATGTTCTGTAATATTGGGCCACTTTTCAGCACAAGTAGGCCTACTGGATAGTTTTCGCCTCATCGACAGTATCCTACTTACACAGTACTCATACTGTCGGTACTATTACTGCTGCTTGCATTTATACTGCAGTATACAAATGATTATGGGGTGACGTTTGTATTAAGAAGTATCATAATAACTTAGGTTGCATAACGTGTATGTCGAATAACTTTCATCGATTAGCAATTTTACCTTTGGATATGAAAGGGTGTTTCTGCCAATTTGCCAAGTGGCCGATACACCCTTGCTTATCCAAGGGGATGGCTGATATCTCTGGATAGGTTTCAAGATCTACATGTTGGCCACAGGCTATTCAATAATATGTATATATATATTTTTTTTCTTAAACATCCATGACATATTTTTGTGATCGCGAAAAAAAATCATCATTCAAAAGTTGCTCATAATGAGCAACATTTTTAGTGAGGTGCTCATTGCGCCAACCAGTAATATTATGATATGAGGGCCTCAACAAATGTATAAACTAGAAGTAAAAAGTGTAAATAAAGCTCATATGCCTTAACAGAATATGTCAGGGATAATTTTAATATCTCACCAGAAATCTCACCAAATGTTTTTTAAATGTATTTACTGTGTTGAAATAGCTGCACGCCATGTATGATGTTAACATAGCTGTATGTAAATACACTAATGTAGACAAATAAAAACCCTTACAACGCTGAAATATTTTTGTATAAACCATGGAGTCCAAAGGGTTTTTTCAATTTGAAATCATCATAAATGTCTCAGTCAGCTCTTTCCACTTCATTTGAATACCTATGTTATCATATGGGTCTATCATGGCTATATCCATTATACATATTTTACTCTTTCAGTGCGGGGATCGACTTTAGACGTTATCTGACGTGTAAAGTCGGTCCCCGCACTGAAAGAGTTAACAACGTCGATGCAATAGTCTGTACATTATCTGACAAGTTTCGTTTGTCGTTATATAGTATAAAAGTATGTTTGTAACTTCTTTTTAGGACTGTACCACAACTCTTACAGTCCCTGGTGACGGTGAAGACAACGATTGTGACGGGAAAGTAGATGAGGAGCTGGATAACGGAATAGGTATTTAAAGCATCAATTTAAAGATGATCATTATTTAAACCCCAGACACACATAGACGCATATCTCAAGATTAAGATCGGTGCGTTTTGTGCTTCATGACATAAATTTAAGCGTTGTTCTAGTGGCTTGAAAAGTCAGTAAAGAATTCTTCTGCACGCCCAGCAAAAGACAAATCACTGGCTGAAATTACCGTTCTTGTATGTTACGAGTTCCTGATGGATTACGTTCTTGTATAGTATGAAGGCCTGGTGGATCACGTTCTTGTATGTCACGAGGTCCTGTTGGATTACGCTCTTGTATGTTACGAGGTGCTGGTGGATTATGTTCTTGTTTGTTAAGATGTCTTGTTGGATTACGCTCTTGTATATCACGAGGGCTTGGTGAATTACGTTATTGCATGTTACGAGTTCCTGGTGGATTACGCTCTTGTGTGTTACAAGTTTCTGGTGGATTACGTTATTGTATGTCACGAGTTCCTGGTGGATCACGTTCTTGTATGTTACGAGGTACTGGTGGATTACGTTTTTCTGTGTTACGAGTTCCCGGTAGATTACGTTCTTGTATTTACAAGGTTGTGATGGATTACGTTCTTGTTATAAGGTCCTGGTGGATTACGTTCTCGCATGTCACGAGGTTCTGTTGGATTACTTTCTTGTATGTTACGAGGTCCTGGTGAATTACGTTCTTATATGTTAAGAGGTCTGGTGGATTGTGTTCTTGTATGTTAAGAGGTCTTGTTGGATTACGTTATTGTATATCACGAGGGCCTGGTGGATTACGTTATTGCATGTTACGAGTTCCTGGTGGATTACGTTATTGTATGCTATGAGATCCTGGTGGATTACGTTCTTCTGTGTTACGAGTTCCCGGTGGATTACGTTCTTGTATGTCACGAATTCCTGGAGGATTGCGTTCTTGTATGTCACGATGTCCTCGTTGATTACATTTTTGTATGTCAATAAGTCTTCTATGTTACGAGGACCTGGTAGATTACGTTCTTGTATGTTACGATGTCCTGCTGGATTAGGTTCTTGTATGTTACGAGATCTTGGTGTATTACATTCTTGCATGTTACGAGGTCCTGTTGGATTACGTTCTTATATGTCACGAGGTCCTGGCAGTGGTGGATTACGTTTTTGTATGTTACGAGTTCCTGGTGGATTACGCTCTTGTATGTTATGAGGTCCTGATGGATTGCGTCCTTGTATGATATACCAGATCATTTGCTCACTGTGGCCACTAAGTAAATCAGAATTACTTGGCTAGCTGTTGTGTCTTCTACCCTGACCCGAAATTAATAAACATGTACCTATACACCCGAAAAGAACCTTGGCCAAGCTATGGCCTATCAATGTCGAAGACCTTGGCAATGTATTGTCTCTGAAAGTTGTACTGTGCGCAGGATTATTATTATAATTCAAATGATCACATAATGTATGTTAATAACTCTTCATGAAATAGGCATTGAACAAATGTTGGGTCAATGTTGGCCCGCCGTCTACGACGGCGGCCCAACATTGACCCAACATTGGTTCAATGCCCCGTGTTTGCTGGGATTATATACATGTTGTACTTGCTTTGAATACAATCCCTTGTACTCTGTGACAGATGATGACGGCGATGGACAGATTGACGAGGATCTAGCGCTAGAGAGAGGTAAGCGATGGAAATAATAGTGGCGAAAGCAAGTGAGTCGCAATAAAAAGCGAGAAGTTTATTAAACGTTATCAAGTTATTGCTTGCTGAAGATTTGATAATTATATAATATCCAAGAAAATGACGACGAATATTGCTAGTTTGTGTGCTATAGGCTTAAGGGTTAAATACATTATGCAAATGAAAAACGGGTTATGCTTCGCATATGCCTTGCCTTGCCTTGCAGATGCTTTGCAGTCGAGCTTGTAAATCTAGTAACTAGTCTAGTATTTGATATTAGGATACACAATTTGAGCTTGTTGCTGTGTGTTTGCACAGTTGACGGTCAGTGGGGAGCCTGGACCGCGTGGACAGTCTGCTGCCCGGCCACATCTCAATCACGTGACAGACTCTGCGATAATCCCGCACCACAAAATGGCGGGAACGACTGTGTCGGTGTGGCGACTGAAATACTCGATTGCGAGTGTGGTGAGTGTTTAACGTTTTTCCAGGAAATATTATGAGACGTGAAACCATTGCTCGTTTAATGCTGCGTCTACGACGCTGGCCCAAAATTGTAACATTGATTCAACGTCTCGTGTTTGACACGTCTCGTGTAATGATTCTTATTCATGGTGGGTATGTAATCTGGCAATGCTTTTCATATGTTTTATCCTGTACTTCATGTTGCTGCACGATTTTGTTCTCAAATTCGTCAAAATGTGGGTCAGCCCACTTGTGCATGATGCCATCCATATGGTACTGCGTAATGACAAGCATACACGTGGTAGGCTTATAGTACTTCTCAATACATGACAATTGTCTGAATAATACGTCTTCTAGGCTTTGAATGTAAATATGTCTAAATTTAAAAAGCACGAAATACGTGTTACTGTGTTACAGTGTGTTTATGACAATGGCTTGACTGACATCTTTCTTTAGTTGTGTGCTCATTTCTAAATCTACATATTAGCTAAACCAATAATACAGTATTATATCTATTTTGATAAATATTCATTTTCTTTTTTATGCCTAGCTACAACAGCAGAGCCCACCACTACAGTTCAGCCAACCACGGAAACAACAACAATACAAACCACCGAGCCCACAACAATGGAGACAACAACCATTATACCTACCACGGAGGGAACAACTACCACTACCACAACTACTACGACTACCACACCGACCACTACAACTACAACACCCACAACTACCACAACTACACCTACAACAACGACTACCACGCCCACAACTACCACAACTACACCTACAACAACAACTACAACACCCACAACTACCACAACTACACCTACAACAACAACTACAACACCCACAACTACTACAACTACTCCTACAACAACGACTACAAAACCCACAACTACCACAACTACACCTACAACAACAACTACCAAGCTCACAACTACGACCCCAACTACAACAACCACGACACCTACCACTACAAGTACCACTCCCACCACCACTACTACTACACCCACTACAACAACTACCACAACACCAACCACCACTACACCAACAACAACAACGACAGCCACAGAAGAGCCAACTACCGTACCTGTCCTGGTGGTTAAAGAAAAAGAGAGTGACAACGCATTACTCGCCTTACTTGTTTTACTCCTCTTGTTGCTGCTGCCATTGCTCTTGCTGCTGACCCGAAAGAGGAAGAAAGTGGTGGACAGACCCGTTGTACCAGTTGACTCCTAATCTGTTAATGTAGATTTGTTTTTCAGCCAGCGTATTATTGATCCTTGTGAGGCAAGGACCATCTAATATATACGTGTAGTCAATAAGTTTCAAACCGACGAAATGATACTGAAATTCATAGAATGTTTGTGATAGTTGGTTTTAACAAATATCCAAATTTAAGAGATGACTATGTTTCATAAAATATTCTTCATAATTTCAGGCTGGAAATTGCGTTAGCAATTCCAGCTTCAAAAGAATGAAGTGAACAATCCAGTAGTACACCCACAACACAAGGTTAAATGATAATACTGGTCATAATGCACATGGTTCATGTCTCCTTCTCTAGATTAATGTCCATATATCGATATTATCTTTTTCTTGTCATTGTTATGTCTTATTATTGAGATTAAGAAGAGCACCATCACACTTCATATACTTTTATTCATTAATGTATACCAGCGTATCACGGTTCTGAACAGTATTCTAGCCTGAACAAAGGCAAGTGGTGTTCCATCACTCCCTTCACTCGTGGGGAAAATTCAAATACATTCAAGGTTGAAAGAGTGTACTGAACTAACGCCACAGACAAAATTTCACACCCCAGGTACTTGAACAGTTTATTTCAGCATGAAACAAGATCTTAAATATTTTATTTTGCAATTGATATGTCGTTGGGTTTATCCCGGCAAATACAAAACATTTGTATAACATCTATACAACATCGGACCCAACATTGTATAAATGTTATACAAATGCTAAGTGTTTGCTGGATAGTTATGTTATGGCGGTGATTTTTTTTCTGATATAAAATGCAACTGATCTGATAGCCAGCAAACATGGGCCGTTTGCCTAACGTTGATTTACTGTTAGTCCACCGTCAACGACGTTGGCCCAGTAGTAAGCCACTGTTGAGCCAACGTCTCATGTTTGCTGGCTATCCTCTCCACCTAAAACATTACAGGCACAGGGTACGTATAAACTGTGTTATTTTCATTTTCGGGAGGCTTGACAATTTTACAAATTTCCAATTTTTGTAACACAGCTTCCAATAAATACAAATGTTTTCAATTTAACATTATAAATCATTCCACTGCTTGAATTGGCTAGTATCACAGGGTATTCCTGTGGGGTTAAAATAAATAGTTGTTTGTAAATGAACGATCTGCTTTCTGTAACGGTTTGCGCAGAATGAATCCATGTAGGAGAGACCGAGCACAACATCCTGTCAACAGCAGAGTTAGTAACCCCTGATATGATGTCAGTGGGGGGCACAATGAACACTGGGACTGTATGGATATTTGACTTTTCTGCCAAATGTATCATTAAATTCATAAACAGGACTGTTGTAAGTGTACATTCTCTGCAGAAATTTTGGTGGTTTGTAACCTGATGCATATGACAGATATGAGTGAAAATGCGTTTTATGATAATGATAGTAACTATTAGAGAAATTAGGATTTTGTCTCTATTTTTAACACTCCTTGGAACACTCCTATGGACCATGGGTGTTGATGAAATGTTTTTAGTTAGTCTAGTTAAGTAACTTGGGCATCATGGTCATTGGGGTACCATGAATACTATGTGTCCAGAGTACTCTACCCTCGGTTAATGTATATGTTTCTAAATTATTGTATCACCAATATTCACATTTCTACAATGTAAGCTTACGCTATTAATCAGTGTTTCAACATGACAGGAACACATTATAGCTACCAATATGTCCATTGAAAAAGTGGTCTAGGGTTAACACGGACATTTTATAATTATTTTCGTGGTAGTTCATTGGTATAACATTTTTTCAATTTGTCAGCAATTTGTTGACAATTTGAAAATAGTTTTACTACCAAGTCGAACATTGGATGGTTTATTGCTACCTTTTGGTCAATAGTTAATAAACGTGATCCAAAGATATTTGAAGAGAAAGCAAAATTTAAAAAGGTTCCATGGTGCCTTGATCTCCACCAACAAATTCTACACGACTCTCATCATCTGCTTATAACTACATTGTCATCTGAAAAACGTGGTCAACTCAAAAAGTGTGCTGTAAAAAATACTGCCTTGCAAAGTCAGCAACTGCTTACTTTTCAAGTGATGCGTTACTGCATGTTGTTTCTGCAGAACAGAATAGATTCTTTCCCATGATCTTTTACGTGTATTTTTCTCAGTGGTAGTTGTTTGTCATGAGGGAACGGAGTACCATATTTGACGTAAAAATAGTGAGAGTTAGATAGATAAACACGTCTCTCAAAGATGGTGCCACGTTGGGCAAAATTCTCAGACTTTGGACCGGTATTGTCCCAGCATCGACCCAGTTCGCTCTGCCAGTGTGCGAGGCGTGATAGACTGTCCGTATCTAAAAAGAGCCATTTTCCTGGGTGCTTTATCGTCGGCGATAGCATCTAAACTGCCCAGTCCGGGACAATAGGAGATATCTCTGAGCTTTGGAAAAGACTGCTGCTGCCTCCTGGCGAATTAAAGAGAAACCATCCCATCCATCTCACGTGCGCGACTAGGGATAAAATGTCACTTTTGAGACGTAGTGATTTCCACAAAGATATAGTTATCTACTCTGGAATCAGATTTTATTTTTATGTTCAGTCCCGCAACGGACATCTGGCTGATAAATGGCTTCAATTAATATATTCGTTGCAATTGATTTGACAAACAACATTTTCCTAATGACTCCAATCAAATTATTTAATATATTTTATGGAACATCTACTCCAGTGTAATAACTTATGAAAGTTATGTACAAAATGTACAGCTTATGAAACAACTACTCCAGTGTAATATATCAAATGCAAACTCAAAATTAATGGTTTATTGTACCAATTTGTAAATAACAATGAATGCTATTCAGAATACGCCATGTGGTATATGCGTGCGACACAGGGGCTTAACGTTTGTAGCTGAGAACCAGTGATTTTTTACATTTTTAATCACTTAGTTGTGCCTCGCCACCGCGATTCACAACTTAAATTGACTGATAATTATTTGAATTAGTAATATTTAGGGCACAAGGTTTCCCAATGTCACAGACTAAAGACATACGTCACATTCAGAAATTGGTTTCACAACTGCTAGTAAAACTGATAAAAACACAGAAAGTCTACTAGAGCCGACATCAGAGTTGTAGAGCGTAACCTTTTTAGTTAGTTAACTGGAATTTTCACTCACTCAAAGTTGTGTCTTGCTCACGCGATTCACAACTTCAAGTGAGTGAAAATCGTTGACATTTGGGAGTCATCGATTTTGAAATCCTCCTGAAAAGTGTGATGTTTTGTCTTTAACATGTTTGAAAGCTGTTGTTTAATGTGCTCATAGTCAATTGTAATCAATGGTTAAAGGGTTAGAGCAGACAGCAGCACACTCCGATTTGACCACACGATGTAGAATAATCGGAGTCTGGGAGAAGACCCGCGCGGTGATAATAAATCTCCAAGCTTTAAAACCCCCAGCGGGATCATAGTTCACCGGACGAGTGGCAAAGCTGCTTAGAGAACACAGAAAGATAACACTTTGTTACTTTAGCTCGCTACCAAGAGATGCCTTCTCAAAGCTAAAAGCTGCACTGGTGATAAAGATGGCTCATGCAGAAGAGATGTCACGCTGACGATAAACTAGGGAGCTATACTCTCCACAACAAATAGCCTTTTGCATCACATGGACAGCTCTGGGTATCAATTGTTAGATTATACAGAAGTCATGCCAGGTCGCTTATTTTTAGAAGTCTAGAATATACACAAATGAACATGTCTCTCAAACAAGCTTACTCAGAATCAATAGTCCACTCACATTCACGGCATATCTCTTTTTACAAAATTATGACTGTCAAAACATTGTTATCAGAGTAACAATGCCCAAGGTCATCAGTTTAGACAATCAAATGTATGTATTATGAATTGATCACTGCAATAATTTTTATATAAACACTTAAAGTAGGTGGGTCGACATGATTGTTGAGTATATATGCCATAAATATTGTGGGCGTACAATGCAAAATGGCACGCAGCGCGGTCAACGTCCACAGGAGTGGGGTCTGCCGCAATATAAATATTATGGTTCAGTGAAGCATGACAAACCGGATTCTTTAATGTGCATTTTTTTCTCTTTGAATTAATCTATTAGAATATATTTTATATTTAACTTAAAAGTTCAAATTCAGTCACATCCTGTTATTTGAGGTAATGGACATGAAATACTAATCAATGCGAGTACTGCTCCTCAGCTTCGATCTCTGACAAAAAGGAAGCAAATCCGTCAAACGGTGTACATTGTATCGATGGACAATAGAATGTTGGTGGCCGTATTAGCTGCCGTGCTCAGAGAGGTTTTATCATCAATTTATCATCAGAATTACCCCCCCCCCCCAGGCATATTAACATTAAATACATCTGTAAAATTTGAAAATTATCAGCATTAATGTTTGAGATGAATGGCAAATATAATTTTATAATAAATACCAACGCCTAACTTAGAAAAATATTAATAATATATGCATAGACATTATTAGAAAATAGCTGCCGTGCTCAGAGAGGTTTTATCATCAATTTATCATCAGAATTATCCCCCCCCCCCCCCAGGCATATTAACATTACATACATCTGTAAAATTAGAAAATTTTCAGCATTAATGTTTGAGATGAATGACAAATATAATTTCATAATAAATACCAACGCCTAACTTAGAAAAATATTAGGAATATATACGTAGACTTCCATATAATAAATAATAAAGTAAGTTTTTGCTTTCGCTTGGTGTGTTTCGGTAATGATAAAATAATACTTTTCGCGTTTGTGTTGGTGTGTTTGGGACACCTCTACTATAATAAGGTGAATATACAGCTCAGCCTGCATGAACCAAACTATGCGAATAACGCATAGATATCATATATATAGCCCTACATCAATCATTTTTTGTTCGTGTCGTATTCCTCCTCTGCTGTAGAACGATATCCCAATTGACGGTAGTACATTGTGTAGTTGTGATTAATTCCAGACCAGATCGACACTTGATAAATTTGTCCATTCAATCATTCATTGATTCATCCATTGATTGATCCATTCGATCGTTTGTTGCTATAAAATTATGTAAAACTAGAAAAGGAGTTCTGAGTGTCTGTTTGAGTGCTATAGACAAAAAATCAGTGTATTGGTCTTCATCACGGGCAAGAATCCTAAATTTCAATGATATAATTAGGCTAAATAAAGTACCAAGGAGACAAGTTCAAATATATCTTCGACGTGTATTCCTTCCACCTCCATCGCCGGTGCTGGCCAACATTCATTAAATACTTGCCTACGATGTGCTTCGTACACAGGATTTAGGTCAATCCCTCAAATTCCGGTTCAATGGTGGACCAGCATTGCAGCCCATTGCTGGTTCAATGCCGGCCAATCGTCTACGGTGCTGGCCCAACACTAATCTATCACCGGGTATGTTGTATACTTTGCGCAAACACGTGGCATTCAACTAATGCTGTTTCAATGGTGACCCACATTCTTCGACGCTGGCCCGTCATTGAAACAGCATTGGGTGATAGTACGGTGCTATCTGACTGCTGCATTATGCTGGTGACGCTCTAACATCTCGGCGCCAGAAACACCAGATAACACGATGCATTGGCCCAATGAGTACGAATTATTGGTTGATCTAAAATAATTACAAAGGAACAATATGTTTATTTCATATTATAAAATTATTATAAAGACATAGTAATGCTGGGCCACCGTCTGCGACACTGGGCCAACATCATTCCAACCAAAACCCTTTAAGCTCTTAACCACAAATATAATCGTGCCTATTTCTTTTCCGAACACCTATTAAAGACAAAATTACTTTATCTAAGGTCCTGGTGTCCTGGTGTACAGAAATGTGAACCGTTTCCCACACACAGCACCCCTCTTTTCGTTAAATAGGACACAAACTCGGACAAAATAAAGTTAATAGGATACCTAATTATATAATTTACCATAAACTACATCAAGACAACAAATTTGTGTTATTTATCATTGTTTCTCATTATAATTAGCATTCAATGAGTACGAATTATTGGTTGATCTAAAATAATTACAAAGGAACAATATGTTTATTTCATCTTATAAAATTATTATAAAGACATACAATAAAGGCACATTCCTAAGTGCATTAAACTTAATATATTTCAAAGTTTAAAACTGTTTTATTTAGGCATATATCATAAAATTACTTAACCTAAAAACCTGAAACGTTATATTGCACATGTTCATAAGGACTGGTGTACAGAAATGTGAACCGTTTCCCACACACATCACCCTTTTTTTCGCTAAATAGGACACAAACTCGGGCAAAATACAGTTAATAGGATACCTAATTATATAATTTACCATAAACTACATCAAGACAACAACTTTGTTTCTCATTATAATTAGCATTCAATGAGTACGAATTATTGGTTGATCTAAAATTATTACAAAGTATATATTTCAAAGTTTAAGTTGTTTTATTTAGGCATATATCATCGTAAATCTATATTATCTTTCTCTAACCTCCATTTGAAAGAGATATGTGTGCATTTCGGAATGTTCATACCACTTCTGACAACCATGACATTAATTATATTGGGATTAACCATAAAACCGCTGAGGATCTAGATGAAGGGTCCGACGTTGATTTTTTTTTTCTTTGAAAGGGTCAACACCTTCCTGTCACTACACCTGCCACGAACATCGCATGACTATTGCCTGTGTATTTGGCGATGTTTACGATGTCCCGCAGAGATTTAAAACGTGTCAATCGGCCTAGTGTAGCTATGCTGACCCTTTCTGCTAAAAAATGTGAGGCCCGTTAGGAAAGCGATGATTTACGGATGACGTTGTAATTAAACTCGCAGCGTCTTTCACGATGTGATACATCTGAGACCTTACATACTTCTCCTAATATGAGTTGAGAACTTTTTGTCATAGATTACGGCTAGTAATTAAAAAAACTATCCTTAGAAAGAAAATAATAAAATTGGTGACTCGAGTCGTTTTCCTATCAAATATGACAAGTCCATTATAAAACGGGTCGATCTAAAAGACAAAAATATAATGACCGTCATTTTGTCATAATCGTTTTTTTTCGAAACCGTTTTACGTTGCCAACGGATGTTTTTAAAAGTTGTAATCTATCGGAATGTTGCCTTCACTCATTCAAATACCCAAAAAGATATAACAGAGCTAAAACAAAAACATGCCATTTGCCTGGGAGTAATAACATTCTAGCCTTACCATGCTTATCTATGTCAATGGCATAGTCCTTTAAAAAAGTAGATTGCCCAATAAAAAACATAAATATTTTAAAATAACAATAATTATTCAAACCATGGTTTAAATATAGTGCTTTAAATAAAGGTATCTTTGAAAGAATAAAGACAATTTCAACTACTATTTTATTATGTTGTCTTTATCAGAGTACATTAGTTTTTTCAACAAAAATACAGATTTTCCAGGATCGAAGCGAATCTCATGTACCAAGAAGATCACGTCATATACATTGTAACTAGACGAGGTCGGGCTTCGTTGCGGACCCGTAAACGGATCCTCGATGGAAGGGTGGGCGATACACACAAAACTGTACTGTGTTAAGAGGACAGTTTCCTATATAGTTAGACCTCAGTAATGAAAATAATCACCAAAGGGGGAAACCTGCCCAGAAATTGATGCAATTGATGTAGTATAATATAGATAACATTCGAAAAGTTTATTTATGTATACTACAGTGAAGTACTCAACACTCTATATTATTCCGGTGCGATTTGGGCAGGGTCCCTAGGGTAGTGGCTAGCACCGCTGACTTTCACGCTAGAGTTCGGGGTTCGTTTCCCGGTCTCAGCGGTTTGAAAAAAAAAACCTTTTTTTTTTGTTCCCCATCCACTCGTGAGATTCAGTATTGTGGGGAGCTTCCGTGACCAAAAGGTAGCGTGCTCGGTCTCAAAACGCCAGAGTTTGAACTTCGATTTCTGTGTCTGGAGGGCAGTGTCATCTCACTCATCTCACCATCCTCAGGAAGTTCTCCTGGCCCAATTTAGCCAGTATGTGTACAAAAGTGGCCTAAAGCCCAATTCATTTCATTTTGTTGCGGCGCGCTTTATTATGTTAATTAACAAATACAACGGGGTTTTCTATGGCCGTGATGAACCATATTTTGTTTGCACGCACTCGACTAGTTCCGGTGATCGCCACCGTAATCATGCATACGTACCTGGTAAAGGCGACACAGTGATGACGTAGGCGGTTCCTCAAGTGTGAGGCCTTTCCATTGCACTTCGGTTTGGCTGACCATTTTCAATATATTACACTGCTGCCGGAGACTCGCATTTTCGACAGAATATTCTTTTCTAGTTATGTGGGCTATAACAGTTTGTCTTTGACTGACAACAGTTTATTTTCGAATTAAAAATCTGAAGAATGTCCATCTACTTCATGGGAGTGCAAGTGCAAGTTCAGCGTTGCTGTGGTTAAGCTGCAAAGTGAGCTATGATGAACAAATAAGCCCTGTATTCTCAAAGAAAGGCCCATATCTTAGGCAAGTGATTGGTCAAGATGGCTATCTCCGATGGAAGGCAGTCGTTTTCAGAATACCTCCACTGGACTATATTGAAGTTATTGAACGTGACTGGTAACAGTGACGGATGTGGGCCTTCCTCTCGTAATGGTCTGATTGGGTTTTTGTAGTTTTAGTGCGGAAAAAAGATAGATCGACATCTTCGTATTTTGACATTGCCATTTAATTTAATTTTCAGTAGTTAACACTTACATTTTCAAAACATCCTGTGTTTTATCACCATGGCAATAGTATGTATATTTTCATGTGATTTTACAAAACAAACCATCTTGTGTAAATGTAACGACTTTTATTTATGTGAGTCAACGATCAGTCTGTCTACCTGTCTGTTACTGTTTCGTATTATCTCTGTGGTATTCAGTAATCATCTAGTCATATATGTATGTGGGGCAAAACAAAACGCGATAGGTGATATTAAGCTATAATCATGATAATAATCATTATCGATAGAAAAGCGATCGAGCTGGCTCACAAAATAAAAATACCTACGCACTGGACATGTAAGAGAAGAGAACGTAACTATAGCAGCCAGCCTTATATAATTATATAAGATGAACACAACTATATTTGATGAAGACAGAAAAAAACCGATTGCTGATAAAAAAAGAACAAGTATGGTATTCTACCCTCGACCCGCCTGTCACATGACAAGATCATTCATTCATTCATTCATTCATTCATTCATTCATTCATTCATTCATTCATTCATTCATTCATTCATTCATTCATTCATTCATTCATTCATTCATTCATTCATTCATTCATTCATTCATTCATTCATTCATTCATTCATTCATTCATTCATTCATTCATTCATTCATTTATTCATTCATTCATTCATTCATTCATTCATTATCCAAATCATTTATACTATGGTACATAATGTTTAAAATTATGACATAGATATCCCTAGCCTACATGATGATAACGCGATGGTTGAACATAAGCTTATAACTACGCGCAGAACATTGATACCATCGTAATTTAGCAATTTTAAATGCCATCAGTGCCACAGTGAAATATTGCGCCGTACGTTGATTCATTGAATCAACGTAGGCTTAGTAGTGTCTAATGCCGTTAATCAAAAGCAGTGTTTACTGTGCGGCCAGCACACACGTCATGGAGAAATCAAATTATTAAAATCGTGATGACAATAAATACACTTTTCACCGCACGCAACTTGGACCGAACCATCAGCAAGTCCCGCGAACAACAAAACAGAAATAATGAGAAATGTGAAGTGGCGGTATTATTGCCGTTGATTATAGCGGGGAGAGAGATGTACGTACGGGATTATATTGCCAGTGGGATTAATTAATGTGTCAATTATAGATGCAGTCATATATCTGGATACATTTATGATATTACGGCTCGCACAGGTTCGCGCCAACTAATAAAAAATGTCGAGCCACAATTGAGATGTAGGGTCGGTAATTGAGATGTAGGGCTAGTGTGGTGCCAATGTTGGTCCGGTGTTCGCCCGATCCACATCAAAACACGAGAAGCTGCCCCATTTTTGGTTTAGTACTGGTTCACCGTCTAAGACGCTGGCACAGCAATAAATGGACATTGGGACATCACCCTGTGTTTCTGGGTATGCTGACATACTGACCTTCATATGAATATTTCAGTGGCCAGCTTCATAGGACCAGATATTTCCGCACGCATCCCCGGCAAACACGAGACGTTGAACCAATGCTGGTTTAATTCTGGCCCACCCTCTGCGACACTGGGCCAGCATCAAATCACCATCGGTTCAAAGTCTCGAGTGTTTGTTGGGATCCACGTGACGTATCCATGACAACCGCACGATAAGCCCCGGCACCTTCTGTCATTGTCATGCATGATCAGGCACGTGTGTCGATCGAGTAAATTTAAACTCCCTGTCCTAACTCTCAATCACGATACGATCACAATACGATTACGATACGATACGATACACGTTGGTGCTTTGCCCTACCGTGTCTGAGTGAGGTCGTCACTAATTAAGTTCGTGACGCAGATAAATTAGGGAGGGAATGCCTGATCAAAAAGGTGTGATAGGGGCTTAATGTGCGACATCTTAGGTGCGGAGGAGCGGTATGTGACGAGATGTCTACCATATGTGTTCGAGTGTGGACGATAGCCTCGACACGTATTCGACATGCGTATGCCTCCGAGGCGAAAACTTGCACGATGATTTTAAACAAGTGGTTTAAAATTTAATAGTTGCTTTGCTAGTACTGGCGACAAAAACATGTGTTCAAGTCTTACACGACAATTCACACGAGTTGTACCTCGCCGCAATTCGTGAGCCAAACTCGGGACAGCGTGACAGAGGCTTTAAGATTACGTCTGAAGCAGCATAAACCTTTAAAAACTTGATGTAAGAGAATTCCAAATAGATGGCACAGAAAGAGAAAAACTCGGGGATTGATTTTTGTGTTGCCCTGGGGAGCGATGAGACATTTTTGTACGAAGACTGGATTGTGTCGACATTAGGATAAGAAGATTAAGATAACAGGGTTTGTTGACTTGAGAGAGCTCGATAAGCACACGTATGCTATTTTTCCTGCGTTCGTGAAGCCAATGACGATTCTGCGGTATTGATGGAGTAATATGAAGAAAAAGACTATACCCTACATCCAAACAAATTTGCACTCGCTGCAGTGGGTTGATTTTCTTTTGTGTCACGCCATGCAAAGAGTTGCAATAATCACATTTACTTCTACCAGGGGTATTTCTAACAGCCCAAGTATTTTCCGGTTGGGGAGATCTCTTACGTGAGAGAATGATGTTATACAAATTTGAGAAATGTGATCTTTGAAACTACCTTTCTCATCGAAAATAACACCAATGTTTCTAACAGATATCTATGGATCTGTTTTGTTTTCTAGCAATTCAGTTGAGTGATATGTTTTGCATTTGCATTGACTTATACCATTAACCCTTTGACTTCCAGGCCGGGGTGCATGCCAGGATCCAGATATACTGGTGTAGGGGTTCCATTTTTCGTCATTTGAAGCTGGAATTGCTAACGCAATTTCCAGCTTCAAATGACGAAAAATACATAAATGTAGTATATATTTGACGAAAATTTGTGTCATTTTATGGTTACGTTCATTGACGAATGACGACGGAAATTTCCGTCATGTATGGTAGTGAAAAGGTTAAGGATTGTGCAGCAAGCGGCGTAAATCAATATTCACTCACTCACTTATTTCATAAATTAAAAAAAATATGTTACCTTTTTTATAAATGTTGCCTGGACATTGTTAGAAGTATAACTACCCAGTATGACTGCTTTCACTGAGTGTCAGATCAAAACCCATGTCACAAAAATAAAATGACCAAACGTTCTTCCACTTGAACCGAGTACATCAGGACCACCAGCTATTTAAGCTTTTTCAGGCAGCTACAGAAAGTTTTAAAATTAGCCCTTTAAATTACTGTTATTGGGAACAAAATGTGAGTTTAAACATTAAGATTTGTAAATATTTGGTCTTGAATAATGGATCAAATATGAGTGATTGTTCAAGAATCGCAAATTCCGTTTCACTTTTGTTAGGTTTGATCTCGTTTTTATACAGATATATCCATTTCTAGTCTCAGTAAAGTCACAATTACGTAGCAGAACATGAAGCTATAACCTATCAGAGACGAGACGTTGTAGCAATGTTGGTTTAAGTTCGGAAATATTAATAATATACAGGGGCCTACATATACAATTTTCACTATGCTTACAGTTTTTCAGACATATAGAGCCTACTGTATATTTTAATATAACTTTGTGCCTCAGTGCTTGTGGTTGTGAGGTTTTTAACATTTTTTTGCGGATAAAACGCATCATAGGAATAAATTGTGTTGTGATGATAATGGGCCATCGTGGACAACATTAACCCGTGTAGTGCAATGGATCCAAATGGTAATGGTATTCCTCTGAAATATTAATTCACTTCAGGGATGCATGGTTTGATTTGAATGGAAATTATTCAGATTTCGAAATGTCCATTATTATCCCTAGTAATACTTAAATGTATATGGATGCCTTCAAAAATGCATTATATTGAGCTTACAAACCCGTCAGCTATTTAACTTAATGACATATCGTTCAAGCTGTCGGTAGCTCTCCCCCGTGTCGTCAGAAACTAGTCCTGATGCAATAGTTTATTCAACGATCTTGATGATGATTAAAACTCTCCATTTTAACGCGAAATATAAACGTCATTATATGTCAGCAGGATATTTTAATGCCACTGCAATGGGGACTAGTTCAAGCGACAAAAATATCTGACGTACATGTATATAGCTGATAAAATATTAAAGCAGCTGTAGTGCTCGCAGTGTTAATTGTCTGGCAGCCATTGTGCTCCCGCCAGCTGTGTCCTGCTTCCCAAAAGAGGGGGATTTTAACCCGGCGTTGGGTGAACATTGCGCCAACGTCGAAGCTCACCCAACGCCGGGCGGACGCCTCGCGTCCTGCTGCATTGGAGATTCCGTCCCGCCGTGGGACAGGATCTGAGAAAATGACAAGTTACCATGGCCGCCATCCCGTGATAAGATAACAGTCACAACCGATAATGCGGATAAGGATCGTATGGATCCACAGACCACTATCTCCATGTGCACAGACGTATCCCGGCAACTCTCGGCAGGGATAAGGCATCCTGATCTAAGAGACATCATAAACCAGGGCCCGGTTTTACCAACGTCCGAGTTTAAATCTTGTTTTAGATATCGAGAATCAACCAATCAGGCTTTAAACTGATTTAAGTTCCGGTCTTAAATATTGGCGGAACATTTAGCGAACAGCCGAAGTATTGCGGTTTTACATTTTTAAATGAGTGGGTCTATTATTAAGAGTTATCGTTTATTATGGTGTAAGCTAATAACAATTAGCCGGGTAGATGCTTAACCTGTTAACATTTTAAAACAGATGTGAAATTTTAGTTCAATATTCGCAACAGCGATATCGCGCTGCCGAATACCGTCAGTGCTGAATCGCGGTATTAAACCGTTATTTTAAACTAACACTACTCCATTGTTTTTGGTTCCAGAAATATATATTTTCACCATTAACTATGGAATGCCACAAACTATTGAACGTGACACTAGCCGGAAAAATGTGGTAAAGATAGGCCTACATATCTTGGAACTACCTGATAAGAAATAATATGCGAAATTTTTTCATGTAAAATAAATGATCGAGGTGATATCAGTTTACCTGGATTGACTGAGAATGGGGAATAAAGGATCATGACGTGGCTCATGTCGCGTCTGTGACGTGCCCAGAGCTCTGTGGTATATGGTAGTCGTATCTAATCTGTTTTAATAGCCTTTTCACATGTTTAAATCACAATTATTGGGAACGAAATATGTGTTTAAATATCAATATTTGCAAATGTTTGGTCTCAAATTAAACAAGTATGGGTATTTTTCAACCAATTGAAGTGGTGAGATGACACTGTCCCCCAGACACAGGATTCGAAATTCGAGCCCTAGCGGTCTGAGGCCGAGCACGCTACCTCTCGGTCACGGAGGCTCCCCACAATACTGACTTTCACACGTGATAATTAACACGCGTGTGCCACCATCTATGAAAATATAACATTCTTTTGAAATAGGGACATGTGTCCTGCCAGAGCTCGGTACCGTTGACAAATGCACATGTCGCGCCCTATGCACGTACACGTTACTATCTTCGGATTCGGATTGGTCGAGATGGCCATCTCGACCAATCCGAAGCCTACGATATATCGGAACATGTACGAGAATACGGGCCCTGGGGCCTAGTGCACCACATTACGTCTAACGTGTGACGTTAATTTTCGACGTCAGACGTCGTAACGACCGACACTGACTGTCCCGACACACGTCAGGTGCACAACAAAAGGTCATTACAACGTCTCACTAACGAGCAGCGTTCCCACACGGGGTAATCAAAAAAACTATGATTTTACAACGGTAAAAAAGTGTATTATTTACCAAGCTAGAAAATAAACTATTAAACAGACACATACTATCTCAGTGACTTAGAATAAACTTAATGGGACATATTCTATCACAATATGAACCGTATGAAGTTAAATAAAGTAAGAAATTGGACTATGAATTATGTTGCCCATTTCTGAGGTAGGTATCAAAACTGTGTTCGCTAAGCTACCATAAATCTGTATAATGTATTTTAGTATATACACTTTTGTTCATTGCTCAACTTTATAAGATATTATTTGAACATTTGAATTTGTTTTGCATCAATATTCTAGACTATCTCTGTTTGGAAAAAGGTGTCAATTTTCCTCCAATTAGCGTGTTTTTAAAACCCCGTGATAGTATGTCCCCATGTTAGTTTCGGTGACGATGAGCGTGTAGGCTAAACTTGTTATTACAGCTCAGCTTGCACTGTTAACAATAACATGACTAACAAACTGACCAAAAGGCACTAACAGAGATACAATTCGAAGCGTTCAGAGTAAATGAAAGTCGTCAAAATTTAAATTATCCTCCTTCAACTTGATGGTTAAGAAAGCTACGTTTGAAGCAATCCGTGCAACATAACAGCGGTACCATGATAAATCAAGATCATTAGATAAAGTTTACTAATGAAACATCAACTGTTCTATATCTATAGAAAAATGTGATTACCATTAATATCATACCTGCGATATAAACACTATCAGAAGAAAGTGAATCAGTATATTCCTGACGCATAATTAGAGGGATAAAGTTCGGCATTAGTAAACGCTGAAAGTGTCAGGACTAATGAAATGCGCGTCACGATCTCTGTATAGATTTTACAGCTAACGCCCCAGCAACGTCTACCCCCTAGTAGACGTGACATTTTGGTCGTAGATGAGGAGTAGCGTTGCAAACGCCGCAGTGGTGCACCAGACGTTTTGTCAACGTCTTAGACGTTAACACGACGTTGGTAATTTACCCTGAACCGACCCACTAACGCCTGTTTGGTGCACTATCCCCCTGGAGACGAACAGGAAAATGCACTCTGAAAGATTGCATATTTGCGTGGTGCTAAGGGTACAACTATTTCTACAAATACAAAACATCCACATAAGAAATGGCTATTGTCTAAGACAGAGGACCACGGCAGGGATAAACTGGGCGACTTCTCGTTTTCGCCAGCCTGGAAGGTGCTAAGTATTATATCCGTGGTATATATAATGCGGATTTACGTCTTCAGATTCCATTACCTGTCACGCGGGATCGTTGGCAGAAGTACCCCGATAAAGACACTCTGCAGAACAGCGGCTGAACGTTGTGTCAGCGTCGTAATCACTGGCCCAACGCTCACCCAACCATTTGCCAATGATTCGTGATCGCTGGTGTATTGGCTTTTGAGAATATCAGGCACATTCCCCGCAGCGCACTTGTCGCGATCTCCATATATGACCGCGGAAAAGCGGCGATTATATCCCCCAGGGAGACGTCTAATATACGACCACCGCTGACAGCCCATAAAGAATGCAAAAGAAACCCACAAAACCAGTGGAGATCATTCCGGAAACGTCTGGATAATATCTGATTGGCAGCTCCGCACTGGACGAGGGAGCTTCCGCCCTCAGAATTTGACGTGCCTGGCCTCTGATTGCACATGTTCGAATCCTCTATTAGGATAGCTTATGGTTTGACGTTTCTCAATGTGGTTCTTATGGTGGAAATTATCCTTGATTTACACCAAAGTGACACGAAACCAGATTCATTCATTTAATAAATCATTCATTCATTCATTCATTCATTCATTCATTCATTCATTCATTCATTCATTCATTCATTCATTCATTCATTCATTCATTCATTCATTCATTCATTCATTTATTTATTTATTTATTTATTTATTTATTTATATATTCATTAATTCATTCATTTATTCATTCATTTGTTCGTTCGTTCGCTCGTTCGTTCGTTTATTTAGCTATTTACTGCTTCGTTTATTCATGAATTCACCTCCATTCTGAAATATTCTTTTGATTTAAGCTCTACTTTCATATCAAAGTTTTTAAGTATCTTATTATTGTCTGCGCTTTGCTTTATTATTCCCAATAGCTGAACAGCCATCACCGCCAGTGACAGCAACAGGACAATCAGCAGCAACAGCAGCGGCAACATCAGAAGCAACAACAGCAACAGTATAGCAACAGCAGAGCAGCTGTGTCAGTAGTATTATGAAGCCTGCAACAGCAAGACACTAGCAACCACAAAACATCGCTCCAATGGTGGTTTAATGCTGGGTCACCGTCGCAGACGGTGACCCAGCTTTAAACCACCATTGAGTCTCGCGTTTGCTGGGACGAGCAATTGCAGAAGAGGGCAGCGACCATCAGCAGCATGGCCTGCAAATAGAGAAGAAGCAGAAGCGATCTGAGCCGAGCGGAGAGAGAGCCACAGCAGCGTCATGTGGCTGAATCCTGTGGTCGACAATCAGACGCTTCACGTGGGATTCAGGACGCCCCCGGCAACGGATCCAGTCGTCCCGGTAAATCCATCCATCTAGGACACACGGACAGCGGTGCCGTAAAACTTGTGAGAACGGCGGACGTGTTTTTTATATCAGTGACACATGTCGGTTGGAGGACCATCCAGGTTTATAACCAGTGCCAGCCGCCAAGCGTCAGTTTAGTCTGAGGATAGATCCCGGTGCAGACGGCGGGTGACATCACTTACCAAACACATCTAATCCCGAGATTTGTGATCAAGGACAGCTAGTGCTGTGACCGTCATGGCCAATCATCGGATACCATATCCCTCTCTCAACAGGTGAGCAAGCTGACTGATTGATATCTTGTAGACAATTCGTAAACTCTAGATGTGCTATGTATTTAGTTGTAATATACTAGCTGCTTGTAAAAGTATTGGTCGACATTAAAAAACAATGTTTTTTAAAATCAGTAAGTCAATAATACATTTTGTTTGTTGTCTAACTATGTTCTCTTGGCAAAATCAGTGATTGAAATTTTAAAATATGCAGGTGCAGTTCTGAAAGAGAGCAGCAATTTTAAAGTATATCTTAAGTTTTTTAACGTGATGTTATATTCCGTTCATTCGAAGCTGACCATTAAATCTCCAAATGTACATTTAACAACATAGTGTGTTCAGACGGCAATATGATCATTTAATTTCGAGGCCCGACTTGAGAAATAGGAGCTCTACCAGAGTCATTCATTGACCCTTCGTCTCCTCCCTGGGAACAAGTGTCTTTGATAGGGTTCAAATTGTACAGAAGGATCTCAAAATGAGACATCATCTGATCAAACACACGCTATCACTCCTATTGTCACCACAGTGAACACAACAAATCCGTATAACATTTGTACAATGTTGGACCACCGTCGAAGACGTTGTGCCGATGTTGTACAAATGTCATACAAATATCTTGTCTTTGTAGGGACATTATCTAGGGTAAAGTTAGGTTATTTGGGACACTTCTGAGGTTTTGTTTCCCAATTTCGCACATATTTAACGTATTGATGTTTGCAGTGTGATATTTGACTAAACAAAAGTATGTAGGATAACTCATGGCAACTTCTTCAGTGCTGCTAATTTATAAGTTCTTAAATCGTGACCATGTGTCCCAAGCTGCTCTTTTTTTTTAAATGATCTTGTTTTTTTGTTATTTTATCAGTTTAGAAATGTCGTTGTATTGGTTTACTTAATATGTTATTTCTGCAATTTACTCATTAAGTGAGTGTGTAGCGGTTGTTGGATGGTCATTGCCATTACAAAGGGGGTAATAATTGTTTCATATATAGTCAGCTTCCATTCTATCCATCGAATTATACTTAAACAAACGAAAGTGTCTCAAATAGTCCTATATACAACAAATCTATAAAATTCATTGTATTATATACCAATCCTGGCCACAAGGTTTCTTCTGTCACATGTAGCTTCGGCCACCTGGGGCATTGATTTTCCACATTTTCACATAGTTACAAACAATTTTCAATATGCCTAAAATCAACATTTTACAGGTCCTCAGTAAAAGTAACACTACATAGTGAAATTAATGGCATGTAGAGCAAGAAAACATATTTCTTTTTTGTTTTTAAAATAATCCTTGTTTGATTTTATCGATCATAAGGTTTTATCTGACATTTGTGAACATATGTCCCACTATTGATTTTTAAAACACGACAGTCGCCACTGTATAGATATGGTTTGCTGACGTTCTTTCCCGGTGAGTTTTCAACCGATCAAGCTGAAATTTTTAGCTTTGTACAATCACGCACAAGCCACCAGACGACCGGTATTGGCGATCGCAATTGAGATCCATATAGCGAGATTAGACGATATTTCGATTTTCTCTAACAACTTTCAAATATTGACAATCTGTTTTTTTTTAATGTACCTGTTATCAAAGCAAATATTATGGTAAACAGCCGTAGGTGTCTATCTGCCACCGTTTAAGAGCTAGTAAATAAAAACGATTGCGATCGCGTACAGAAAAAACTTTTGCGGAGTTTCCTGTACTATCGTCCGTCTTGCATGCACACACTACTGCCGGCGACTCACATGTTCGACAGAACATCCTTTTCTAGTTATATGTATAGATTTGACCAGCAGGGATCATGTGAGGGGGGGGGGACATGGCGATTATCGCCCTAATGCATGCTGACCATTTACGCCCTGCTCATCCCAGTTCACACGAACCATTGGCCCGGTGTTGATGTAACGCGTCGAAGGCGGTAGACCAACATCACATCAACACTGGGTCAACGTTTCTTGTTATATCGGATGTGTGTTTGATTATGCATTACTGAGCATTGTTGAGTAGATTTCGTTATTTTCTTCCCTTTTATATCAAGATCATTCCTTTAAATTGCTCACAGGGAGGGACGTGGCAATAGCCACTGCATGCCCTTTTATTTCGATACCCGCCTGGTGCAGGATTTTCAGAAAAATATCATATCTCTCTCCTCATATCATCGATGGTCTGATGTGTCTTTAGGCAAGGCACTTTACCTCACATGCTTCACTTCACTCAGGTGTAAATTCTCACTTGTATGGCAGTGTAGGCCTATGCAATAATTTCCCAGCGCCGAAATGACTGCAGTGCTGTATGCTCCAAAAATGGAGTTGACATGGTACATACATAAACAGATCCAGGTCCAGTAGACCCTAATGTGTGTGAAGCTCACAGAGCATAGTAGGTCATCACTATTAATATTAATATTGCATTGCATCATTTAATTAGCCATCGTTGATAAAGCTCATATAAAAAAAACATATTTGCTATTTTGTCTCAAGCCTGATTTTCGTGGTTCAAATATTGTTGTCAAATCTTGAATGATTACAGATTACAAACGCCAATGTCTTTCAACTTAATAAATTTATCGAACTCGGGGGAAATCACAAATATACTTGAGTGACAATGTAGGACATTTAGATAACGTGCCTGCAAACACGAGCCATTAACCCAGTGCTGGTATATAATGTCCGCAACCATCTGTGTTTGTTGGGTTTCTATTATGTTGTTTGTGTCTACAATCCATAATACAGTCATGCGATGTTCCCCACTTTTCTGAGCGCCAGTGTTGGCCAAGGTCGCAGATACTGGGCCATCGTTAATCCAGCATTGGGTGAACGGCTGCTGTTTGCTGGCAAACACCTCATCACTCACTCATCGTCCATTACTTTCCCCATTACTTGTCATTTCAAAGTCAGGTTTTCTAATCTCATTTTTTGCGTAGAAAACTGTTGCGTCAACACCGGATGTTTTACCAAAGGAAATTCTGGATACCGCATCTCTTATGTAAATGTAGTATTTTATTTTATGAAAAAACATGTGCTAAATTTGTGAAAACGGCACAGATATATAAATTGTTTTGCTCACATGGAAATGCAACTAGACTTGGTGTGTTCTTGACACGTTCCCGTAGCAGCAAATAAGCCGAGTAAAAATTGGAGATTTTAATTCAGCCAATTTTTTGGGGGACGTAGAAATTACATAAGGCTGGATGCAGTACCGTTTCATACTTGTATCGTTTATTGAATCGCTTGTCACGTCATCAGATGATCATCCCACTGCTCAGACGACGTTGTTGTGACGTTGAGTCATGTCATTGACGCTGATTCAATTATCGCAACAACGTCGTATACCCAGTAGGATTGGACTGATTGGTATTTCATTTTATAAAAAAAACATTGGATAAATGTGTGAAAACGGCATAGATATAAAATGTAAAGCCTATATGTATATGCAACTGCAGTGGATGTGTGTTTCCCACATTTAGATAGCACAAAATAAGCCCAGTTAAAATGCCGATCGAAATATTGCTGATTCAGCCATTTTTTTGGAAGCATAAGTTACATAAGGCAGGGTGCAGTAGCATTTTATACTTGTATCGTTTATTGAATCAGCTGCGTGAAGTTGGTTCAGCATTCAACATTCAACATTCAGATTGAGAAAGTTAATTCAATATTCGAAAAGTCCCCAGTCAAACTCCGGGAAAAAAATATTAAAAAATCGGGAAAAATAAGGCAAACAAAACGCATTGGGTCCTAGGGTGGCCCAACGAACCCTCTATTCGCTACAGCACCTAATCCACGATAAAAATGTGTTTTTTACACATTACTCGAAAAGTCCCCAGTAACACTCTGAGAAAAAAATATTTAAAAATCGGGAAAAATAAGGCAAACAAAACGCATTGGGTCCTAGAGTGGCCTAACAAACCCTCTAGTCGCTACAGCACCTAATCCACCATCAAAATGTGTTTTTTACACATTTCTCGAAAAGACCCCAGTCATCCACCGAGAATAAAATAATTAATTTTGGGAAAATAAGGCAAACAAAATGCATTGGGTCCTAGGGTGGCCCAACCAACCGTCTACTCGCTACAGCACCTGAAACACCATAAAAACAGGTCCTTTGGTCATTTCTCGAAAAGTCCCCAGTCATCCACCGAGAAAAAATATTAAAATTTTGGGAAAAATAAGCCGAACAAAACGCATTGGGTCCTAGGGTGGCCCAACAAACCATCTAGTCGCTACAGAACCTAATCCACCATAAAAATGTGTTTTTTACACATTTCTCGAAAAGTCCCCAGTCAAACTCTGAGAAAAAAATATTAAAATTTCGGGAAAAATTAGCCAAACAAATTGCATTTAGTCCTAGGGTGGCCCAACGAACCTTTTAGTCGCTTCATCACCTGATCCACCATAAAAATGTGTTTTTGACACATTTATCGAGAGGTCCCCAGTCAAACTCTGAGAAAAAATATTAAAATATCCGGAAAAATAAGACGAGCAAAATACATTGGGTCCTAGGGTGGCCCAACGAACCGTCCAGTGTTGGTTCAACATTCAACATTCAGATTGAGAAAGTTATTTCAATATTCGAAAAGTCCCCGGTCAAACTCTGGGAAAAAATATCAAATATCGGGAAAAATAAGGCAAGCAAAACGCATTGAGTCCTAGGGTGGCCCAACGAACCCTCTAGTCGCTACAGAACCTAATCCACCATAAAAATGTGTTTTTTTACACATTTCTCGAAAAGTCCCCAGTCAAACTCTGAGAAAAAAATATTAAAATTTCTGGAAAAAGTAGCCAAACAAAATGCATTTGGTCCTAGGGTTGCCAAACGAACTTTTTAAAAAGTCGCTATATCACCTGATCCACCATAAAAATGTGTTTTACACATTTATCGAAAAGTCCCCAGTCACACTCTGAGAAAAAAATATTAAAATTTCGGAAAAAAATAGCCAAACAAAATGCATTTGTCCTAGGGTGGCCCAACGAACCTTTTAGTCGCAACATCACCTGATCCACCATAAAAATGTTTTTTTTACATAGTTATCGAAAAGTCCTCAGTCAAACTCTGAGAAAAAAATATTAAAATTTGCGGAAAAATTAGACGAGCAAAATACATTGGGTCCTAGGGTGGCCCAACGAACGTCCAGTGTTGGTTCAACATTCAACATTCAGATTGAGAAAGTTAGTTCAATATTCAAAAAGTCCCCATTCAAACTCTGGGAAAAAAATATCACAAAATCGGGGAAAATAAGGCAAACAAAACGCATTCGGTCCTAGGGTGGCCCAACGAACCCTCTAGTCGCTACAGCACCTAATCCACCATAAAAATGTGTTTTTTACACATTTCTCGAAAAGTCCCTAGTCAAACTATGAGAACAAATTATTAAAAAATCGGGAAAAATAAGGCAAACAAAACACATTGGGTCCTAGGGTGGCTCAACAAACCCTCCAGTCGCTACAGCACCTAATCCACAATAAAAATGTGTTTTTTTACACATTCTTTGAGGTGTTTTTAGGTAATGTAGCGACTAAAAGGTTCGCGGGGCCACCCTAGGACCAAATGCACTTTGTTTGTCTAATTTTTCTCGAAATTTATATTTTTTTTTCTCGGTGGATGACTGGGGTCTTTTCGAGAAATGTGTGAAAAACACATTTTTATGGTGGATTAGGTGATGTAGCGACTAGAAGGTTTGTTGGGCCACCCTAGGACCAAATGCATTTTGTTTGCCTAATTTGTCCCAAAATTTTTAAAAAATTTCTCGGTGGATAACTGGGGACTTTTCGAGAAATGTGCAAAGGAGGTGTTTTTATGGTGTATTAGGTGCTGTAGCGAGTAGAGGGTTCGTTGGGCCATCCTAGGACCCAATGCATTTAGTTTGCCCTATTTTTCCCGGTTTTTAAATCTTTTTTTCCCAGCGTTTGACTGGGTACTTTTCGATAAATGTGCGAAGTACTTGTTTTTATGGTGAATGTTGAATTTTGAATGTTGAACCAACACTAGAAGGTTCGTTGGGCCACCCTAGGACCGTATGTATTTTGTTCGTCTTATTTTTCCGGAAATTTTAATATTTTTTTCTCGGTATATCATTGGGGATTTTTTGAGAAATGTGTAAAAAAAAAATTTTTTATGGTGGATTAGGTGATGTAGCGACTAGAAGGTTCGTTGGGCCACTTTACGACCAAATGCATTTTGTTTGCCTAATTTTTCCCGAATTTTTTATATTTTTTTCTCGGTTGATGACTGGGGACTTTTCGAGAAATGTGCAAAAGAGGATCCTCTCCCTAGGACCCAATGCATTTTGTTTGCTTTATTTTTCCCGATTTTTAAATATTTTTTCCCAGCGTTTGACTGGGTACTTTTCGAATATTGAACCAACTTTCTGAATCTGAATGTTTAATGTTGAATGTTGAACCAGCTTCACGCAGCTTATTGAATCGCGTGTCACGTCATCAGGTGGATCATTGGACTGAGCAGTGATGGCACAGATGCAGTAACATAAAACTCTATGAAAGCAAACAGGTCCTCGCTTACCATAAAAGTCTTCTTGCCTGACTAGAGTGCCCCATCGGCACGAGCGACTCACCCTAATTTAATGGTCAGTGATAACATATTGGACTATTGGGCGGCATTGTCAGCGGAGGTTAGGGCGAGCTAAATGTGATCCCAGCGTATAATAGCCCCGGATTCCCACATCGTCAACCTAGTAAACACAAAATGTTTGTATAATATTTGTACACTGGTGGACCAACGTTGAAGACGTTGGGCCGACGTTGCACAAATGGTATACAAATGTGTTGTGTTTGCTGGGAAGTTAAGAAGGTTCACCAAGGAGCTGAGATTATCTTTTGTACTCCAGTTTTCCTAACTCAGTTGTTGGATTAACGGTGATATATTCATTTCGAAAAGCAGTAGCTGTTGATATCGTATTCTCAGATCGCTAGAGCGTCATACTTTCAACACAAATGAGTGGCAGAAATGACATTTTAACCGCTAGGCACAGCTATAATCGTCTTTTATCTGTTGCATTACCAGGTTAAAGCACTGTTATTGGAAATGAAACGAGTGTTTAAACAACATGATTTTGCAAACGTTTGATGTCAAATTAAACACATTTTCACCCGCTTGAATTTGTGGTTCCAGGGTGAACATTTAAATAAGATCAAGGATAAGATAAAACCTTTAACCCTTAAAGCCCTCACGATGCATTAAAGCATCATTTTACATCACTGAAAACAGACTTAATTTTCCCACAACTGGGGGTTTTAGAACGAGAATTTCTATGAAACTGGTTTACCAATACATGGTTTTTTTCTTGAATTTTTTAGCCACATCAATCATCTTCATCCACTACAAGTCGAGAATTGCGACAGCAATTCGCGGCTTGTAGTGGATGAAGATGACAATGGTAAAGTCAGGCCTGAAAGGGTCAATCACCATTGTCGCAAGTATGAATCACATGGTTAACATTGGACAAAAATCAAGGACGATTTGAGGCTCCATTTGATACACCACACTTAATTATCTTCATCAGGAAGGTTATGTTTTGTTTGTTGTGTCTTGTTTTGTTTTGTTTTTGTTATGTTTTGTTTGTGTGTCTGTCCGTCCCCATAATTACGGAACGGGTGAACGGATTTGCATGAAATTTTTTTCAGAGGCGTGTCGCGGGCCAAGGACCAATCCACTAAATTTGGGGGAGGGTCTGGTTTACGATCCGGATCCAGCATCCGGATTACGATCATTAATTTCGGTGGAGGTTTCCAGTCTCTGACTGACTGTGTTATATTTGATAAAATATGAGCATTTTTTCGTTCACATTCACACATCAGGGTAAAAGAAAATGTGAGTATAATACCCGAGGGTGTTAGAGGGTATAGTCCCGGACTTTATGGGAAAGCTTGACCTGGTCCTAAAGGTCAGGAGACCAGATGAGCCTCTCTTTTATTGATAAGATACGAGTTAGCCGGGGATTTTCGTCTTACCTGACCTGCCTATACCTGTAAAGGGCAAATTTCCTGCCGTGTGCTTTTTCCTTTCACTAATTCCTTGATGTTACCATCACTGAAATCCCGCTCAATCCCGGCCGCTGTGAGTGATAGTTATGGATTAACCCTGTGAATGGTTATTGGCGCTTTAACCCTTTAACCGCCAAATTATTCAATCTGAATTTTCACCCACTTGAAGTTGTGTCTCGCTCACGCGATCCACAACTTCAAGTGAGTGAAAATTATTCCGATTTGACAAACTGGAGGTTAACTGTTTTCAAATATTGCTGATTGATGTCAAATTTTATCTTTAACATGTTTAAAAGGTGGTACTTAATGTGCTAATACAAATTAAAAACCCGAATATATGCGGCACCGGAGGTTAAAGGGTTAAATGCCACCTTTTGAATGCGAAACACGTCTCCGATCGACACAACAATGTGTGAATATCAACAATGTGACCAATCTGAATAATTTTCATTTACTTGAAAGTTTTAAGCCGAATCAGCGTGAAACAATTTGGATAAAACCTTTAGATAACTTGGCGCGTCAGCTACGATATTTTACACTTCCAACCATCAAAATCATTATGGTGGCTCATTCATTAGACCACTTTGTGCACATACAGGCTGATCTGGGCTACTGAAATTTGGTGAGATGCATATCAGATGACACTACCTTCAAAACAAAGAATTCGAAATTCGAGCCCTAGGATTCAAAATTCGAACCCCAGTGGTATGAAGCTGAGCATGCTACCTCGCTGTCGCGGTAGCTCCCGACAATATATTTAAAAAAAGTATATCCATGGAAGAAACGAGACCTGAGTACCAGATCGGGAGATGAATCTACAAGCTCCCACTTGACAGGCATGCGGCCTAACCACTGAATCAGCGCCACTGTAATCCGGAACCTTGCATGGTCTGCATTATTTTAAACCAAAAAATTGAAAAATAGCAAAAAAGTAGATGAAATAGACCTCCAAACTGAAAACAAGAATTAAAATTATATTCAAAATAAACATAACTTATAAGTATATGTAGGCATATTTTGATACGCATTATTGAGTTCATTTGAATATATTAAATAAACAGATACATTAAAAAAGGTCCACGAAATGGGTAAAATAGGCACTAGTAATCATGGTAATAGGGAATCTAACCATGGTGTTTTCGTCATATCTCAACGTGATGTTCACCAGATTGATGTCGGGATGTCGTGACCTTGGAATTAGATCAAGGTTAACGTCAGTGGTATGCTCAGAATGTGATTGACAATTCCCAGCGCAGCAAACGCGAGCCGTTGCCCCAATGTCGGATTAATGTTGGCCCAGCGTCTGTGACGCTGGCCCAACATTAAACCGACATTGCGAGACAACGTGTCGTGTTTGCTGGGAGGGAACTGACACGGATCAATTTATAATGGGATACAGTAAATCTGTCCAAATCACCGCGCGTAATGAACAATTAGACGAAGTGAGCTTTTGGAGCGCCAAGTTTTTCTGTAATAACCTTTTCACAAGCGAAATAATGTATCCCATCAAACTGCTTTTTTTCTCATTTGTATCCGGAATCGTTCATGTAATATGCATCGTGAATATAATACATCTGCGAATTTGACAGGTCAGGTTGAGAAAATGTGAGGTGCCCTGCGGGTTGTACGCATTATTAGTCCGTAATAACAGACTCTGTGTCAATACAGCCCATGCGATCGCGTCAATCTCAGACTATACTACTACATATTATTGACTTCCACGTAACATTTAAGTTTACAAAACGCAACATTTACTGGATTGAGAAGTTTTTTTCAGGTAGATAAATATTTCTTAAGCAAGTTTTGGATATATTTGAACACAGATTTAAACATTTTGTAATTGTCATTTTTTACGTTTTTTCATAATATAAAATCTTAATTAACATTTACATTGATATGTGAGTAAAACCAATATAATGACGTTATAGCGATTATAACTTAAAAAACAGTAACACTTAACATGAATATAATTATCATGCCCGTTATAATTAGACCCAATGAAAATATCCTCAATATCACCTGGATCGGCCATAACAATTGACACTCAAATAGGGAATACATTGTACCAACCTCAGTCCAGCGTAGTTTACAGATGGCCATAATGTTCAACAATTCCCCTCAAAAAGGCCCAAGTTTATTTATTAATGTTTATAACACATGCTCTCTGTAGATACATATATATGTTTCAATAATGTGGGGAGCCTCCGTGACCGAGAGGTAGCGTGCATGGCTTCAGACCGACAGGGCTCGAATTTTGAATTATGTGTCTGTAGGGCAGTGTCATCTCATTCATCTCCCCATCCTCAGGGGGTTCAGTTTAGCCTGCATGTGCACAAAGGTCCCATACAACTCCATTCATTTCATTTCATTTTGTAGATACATATCATATACCAACTACGAGAATAAGTATCTGACTGCATTGCCTAGCAAAAGCGGTCGTTATTATCATCTCGAATTTTGTTAGTTTGTGGGGTTGCTTTATTAATGATTTTCACGCAACCGTAGATGTCACGACTTACCCTCTTTAACGTTTAATAAGTCTGGTTGAAAAAAACACCCTGGGCTTGTCAATATTTGATTTGATACAGCTTCCCCAGCAAACACACAACGTTGAATCAATGCGATGGCTTAATGTCGGCCCACAGTCTACGACGCTGGAACGACAATAAAACGATATTGGGTAAACGTCTTGTGTTTGCCGATTCGTACTCAATCCCATGCATGACTTTGATTAGTTAAAAGGCAGCTGAGTCGTGGACAGGAAGGATTGGTGAACAAAGCCAAAATGCAGTATCTGCTTACTTAACAAGTAAGCAGATACTGCCTTTGGGCTTTGCAGTGCAGACCTGGTGTCCAGGCTCGTGTTCCGCCACAGATTACCTGCCATTTTCTTTTCTTTACATCAGCTATTTTGCTGCCCGGAATGAATAGTAAAATCAGTTTCGTGAAACAGTACAAAGAAACTAGACTTGACTTTCATGTGAGAAAACATTAAAAGCATCACCAAAGCAGTCTCTCAGCTGGACAACAGGCTATGATAATGTTTTTGCCTAGACTAAGAGCTAAACTGCCATGCAAAGAAGGCAGTAACTGCTTAATTTTCAAGTGAGCGGTTAGTGTATTTTTGGCTTTGCAGAACAGCTACATGCATATTATAACCTTTTCAGCGCGAACTTGAAATATTCATTTTTTTTCACCCACTATAGAAGTCATTCTTGTTTAATTCGAGAAGAAACATTTGTTGTTATTTCTGACTAAACACTAATTTCATCCACAATAAACTTGATGGTTTAGATAGTTTTCATTCTGTGTGAGGTGGGAATTGGCGTAGCATTTCACACCTCACAGAGAATGAAAATAGGACGATTTTCCTGGTAGACAAAGGACTACTTTACAAAAATAATGTAATTTTGATGCCAGATAAACGTCATCCAAGATTATTTGCAAGAATATATTAGTACTGCGATATTCGTAATATTAGTTAATATTTATTGTTTGGCAATACAAATCTGAACATTGCTGTCGGACGTCGAAGTGTTACTTTATGTGTCCGACGCCGTCTGAACGTAACAATATTGACACTTAAAAGTATGTAATTTATATATCCATGCACACTTGAAATTGTATCTCACTACCGCGACGCACAGCTTGAAGTGAGCCAAAATTACATACATGTAGCCTGCATACACATTTTGAATAAAAACATGAGACAAACCTAAAGGTATTTTGTCTTTCAAATGTTTAAAAAGTGTAAATACTGAGCACAGCTATAAACGTGCACAGAACTTTAAAGGTTAAAGAAATTAACCCTTACAACGCTGAAATATATTTGTATAAGCCATGGAGACCAAAGGGATTTTTTAATTTGAAATCATCCAAAATGTTTTAGATAACTCTTTCAATTGGTCCCCGCGCTAAAAGGGTTAACAAATAGCCTAAAATCCAGACTGACAACTATTTTTATTCGTCACACACAACAAACGCGACAAAAAAGACACTTATGCATAATTATCACTAATAACCAAAGAAAAAAGCATTGAATAATAATATCGTTGTGGAGATCAGGAGACCTACATTATGAGATCAATATCGATCGCTCTCATTCAGGTCCTTTTTTATCGCTCTCATAATTTTTCTTATTGTATTTATCATGTTTATCGTGATCCTCTGTTATTTTTTATCAGCATTTATCAATATTATATATTTGGGTAGCATGATTTAGCCTGCCGACAAGCCATGAGTGAGCTCCAATATTTGCATATGTAGATTTGTATGTGAATGCATTCATGTATGCTATTAAAAAATTGTCAGGAATTTACGTAATGATTACAGGTACGTTTGAGTAAGGTGGGCCTTTTTTCTCTGTGTCAAATACGGACAATCAACAAGTATAATATACTACATAGATTTAGTCAACATCTAGTCTACATATAAGGTCCGAAAAAAATATAAAGCAAATAGTTATTAGATATGTTTTTTATCAGTATTATTGTGATAACTCCCTGTAGATAGATCCTTTTCTAATATCCCTTCTGACAATTTGATGCGTCCAATTACACAAAGGATTTCTAAGTAATTCTTAGTAATCTTGCCATTATTGCCAGGCAATAAATTGCGCCAGCTTGTCTTCTTCTAAATGGGACGTTACTTCATTAATTACTGTAAACATTTTTGTTGCAATGTTTCATCATGCGGAGAAAATTACAAAAACATCAGTGTTTTTTTGTAACTGATCACTAAAACTATACTTGATTGGAGAGTCTACTGTTTTTGCGCAATAATTCCTAGTTTCCTCATCATGACGTTATTCTAAGAGCGTGCAAATCAAAAGGTAGTAACAATTTGCTCCCCCCTCCCCCCTGAGCAGTGTCTGAGCAGTGTCTGTTGGAATTGCAGAGCAGACTGTTGGTGAAGATTATTAATGGACTAATTAGAAACGCTTCATTATTGTTTCACGGTCAGTAAATTCCTTTCGAAAAGTACACACAGCGGAAGTTTTGAGAGTATTCCAATTATATTTTGTCTTTTAACAGTGATACAGTTGTTCCTTAGCTGGCTGGGCGCCTTTCAATAATGATGAAATATCTCGAAATAAAAAGATAAAATAATGTGGTCTACACTATGTAATAACATTGCGAAAAAATAGATTTTTTTACGTATACCAGCGATACTACAAAAATAGACACAGAATAATAACCTTTTCTGTGCTGGGACCGACTTTAGACGTCAGGCTCTGACGTCTAAAGTCAAACCCCGTATTTAAATTAAACAGTAAATATTTATAATGGACGTGGGCCCATACCATATATGGCCCGGTTTACCATTTTCGGATCATTTTGACAAAGGTCGATTTTTAGCTACGATGTTTACCTTTGTTTTGGTACCAAGAAACCTAATTATGAGTAAAGTTCAACGGGAAATTGTTTTTGATCATTCATCCCATAGACTATAATATAACACATAGAATTTGGAACAGGAAAATGACTTAATCAAGAAGTTATAATAGAAACACATTTCGCTCGTATGACATAAGTCAGTTAATTAACGATTATAAGATTATCACAAATATAAATCATAAAACAAGATCAGTTATCAAAATAATATAACAAGACAGATTTTTAGGTTTTCAAAGGCAATTATAATAGCTCATCCGCGAAAACTCACATTTTAATCTTAGAATGTTAACCCGTTTGTGACGAGCCCCGGAAATCTCCGTAATTTAGGGAGACCATTCAGATACAAGCCCTGGAGATCTCCGGGTTTGATTACATGAGATAACTATGACCATAGATTAACCATAATTATGTGGTTAATCTATGCTATGACGTCATAAAATAATCTCGTTTCAGAAACAGCGCATAGGGTCTCACCACCCCAAATGCCAGTCCCATTGAAATACATGTAAAATGCCTCAATTCCACGGGCCGATTTTACTTCTTTTTGCCCTCCCCCCTATCTAGTGCCGCATATCATAATGAAGCCTGGACTGTGCATTTTCAAAAACAGCTCCGATAAGGGGTTGCTACCCAGACAGATTTCGAGCTAGGCCCCCTAGTGTGCAAAAAGGTCACTATAGTTCAAATTACGCTTAAATTCATACCCTCTTTCACAGACCAGACACACATCCTTTTAACCCACTGTATCCCTGTCAGATTATCACGAAACAGTTATATCTGATATCCGGGATGAAGGAGACATCGTGTACTTATTAAATATTCACAGAAATATAAGTTCTTTGTATTTGTTTTTAATGCAACAGAGGTTGAAACAGCCGCATTGAAAATATTTTGTGTGATGATTCCATCATTAGTATACACCTGCCGTGATTTCGGCTTATTTAGGGTGGTGAGACCATAGCATAATAATTTCGTGTTCAACGGGTTAACACAAACACAGATTACCAACACTATAGCAAAATATATAATAAAAGGTCATTGTAGAAGACGGGGTATCCGAAAATACGTTGTCCTCACGGGGTCACACAGATACGGTCAACCATCTCATAGCTAGGGTCATTTACAGGACGACAGTACCATTCTTCATTCGATGAATTTTTCATTCATAATACTATTCTTCATTCGATGAATTTCATTCATCATACCAATCTTCATTTGATAAATTCCTTTCATTATGCATATCATTCTTTATTCGATGAATTTCATTCATCATACCAATCTTCATTTGATAAATTCCTTTCATTATGCATATCATTCTTTATTCGATGAATTTCATTCATCATACCAATCTTCATTTGATAAATTCCTTTCATTATGCATATCATTCTTTATTCGATGAATTTCATTCATCATACCAATCTTCATTTGATAAATTCCTTTTATTATGCATATCATTCTTTATTCGATGAATTCCATTCATCATACCAATCTTCATTTGATAAATTCCTTTCATTATGCATATCATTCTTCATTCGATGAATTCCATTCATTATACACACCATTCTTCATTTTATGAATTTCATTCATTATACAATTCTTCATTCATTCGATGAATTTTATTTTAAATATGCCACGTGGTACACACATGCCAAGAGTGAATGAACCTAAAGGTTGCTAAGATTTAGACCTAAAACTCGCCATATTGGTGAATTGTCACCCAAATATGGCATCTAACGACAAGAGTTACGTGGGGAAAGGGGTTGAGTTTTTTCCGAAGATAATTATGGTTCGAAAATCGCTTCTTATATATTCGGAAGAGAATCATACATACATGTACATGTACCGTCTGGTCCGCCGGTACGGCTACTGTTGTATGTTAGATTGGTGGTCAGCAGACAAGAGACATAGAGACTATGCTGCTTTAATGTTGGACCACCGTACTGTATTTACTACGTTGGCCCCACATAAAACCCATAATAGGCTCAATGGCTCTTGTTTGATGGGTTATACGGCACTCGGTGACGTCACTGACCAGTGACTGCAAATGACTTCCGGTGCATGGTTGCCAATGCAACAGCCCGGCCCATCGTTTATCCGGGAACACAATTATTCATGCAAAGCCAAAATACATTATCTGGCTCACTTTTTAAGTAAGCAGATACTGCCACTTGTCTTTGCTGAGCAGATTTGCTCCTGGCATTGCCAATTTATTGCCCTTTCAACTAATACTGTTCATTTCTCCGTGAGAAACGAAGTGACATTCAAATTAGCAGACACTCGCCAAAGGGCTACAATCCCTGCGATCAAAAAAGAAGCACGACTGATTAGTTTGAATTCGGGGTGTCAATAGGTCTTCTTGGCAGACAGACAACGACGGCGACGGCGCCAGTGGCGGCGGTAAAAGCAATCAATTTTTTGCCAACAAGATGAACAAAACGACTTCAGCATAAATCCCATTGCGCAAGGTATTATATTTTTTCTCTGCAGGAGCCAAAACATTGTTTGAAAGAGCAAGGATATCTCATGGATATGTGTCAGTAATAAGTCATCCATAATCTCCAGCCACTACTAAATAATACGTTATGCCCCCTAGCAGTATAAAGTAATAGGCCCACTACTTGTTTATATTAACCCTTTCTTCGCTGAGCAGGACTATAATCGCTTTTAATCTTCTTCTTTATGCGATCTATTCATTGTTATTGGGAATGAAATGTGTTTATAAAAATCAGGATTTGCAGCGCGATTATTCCCTCCCCCCTATTTACATAAATATTTTTTTCGTAAGATTTTTTAGTAGGCATTATTAGGTGTGGTAACATTAATATCCCATAAGGCGGTTGTAATGCAATGTTGGAAGCTCATATCTAGTTTAACACCGCCTGGACAAGAAGATGAGAAGTGACATCCAAGCAATAAAGCCCATAATCATGCAAGTATATGTACTGTATATGTGCTAGAACCAGTAAACTAAATATAATGCAATCCATTATTAAGGTAATAAATCAGTCTCAAAGTAAAATAATACAGCATGTTATGTTGTAATATTTATATATTTACTTTAGACGTAGATTTAACCCTTTCAGCGCGGGGATCGACTTCAGTCGTCAGAATCTGACGTCTACAGACGTCAGATTCTGACGTCTAAAGTCGACCACCGCACTGAAAAAGTAAAATATTATATAGGCTGTATACCCATAACATAGGTATTCAAATGAAGCGGAAGGAGCTGACTAAGACATTTATTATGATTTCAAATTGAAAAAAATCCTTTGGTCTCCATGGTTTGTATAAGTATATTTCAGCGTTGTGATAGTTAATATCACTAAGCCTATATGGTCTCACCACCCTAAATGAGCCGAAATCCAAGGGGGGTGGCTACTGACTAGAGAATCCCTACCCAAATTACGGCTTTAAATGGTTGTTTCCGCTTCTGGTGAATTAAGAAAAATACAGGAATGTTGTAATTATGTGGATAAATTGTAAGAACACACTGTTTTCGCTATCTGTGATATGAGGTATAACTGTTATGTGAGATTTTCGGATGGACACATGGGGTGAGAAGGATTTGTGTCTTTTCTGGAAATGGGAGCAAGAATATTTCGGGAGATCTGGGCAAAACGGACTATTTTTTCAACATTGGAGCGTATCTCATAACGCAGGAAGTTAGCATACCATTTTCGAAGCAGTTTTTGAAAAAGGACAGCTTAGGCTTTATTATGGTGTGTCACATAGGGGGGCAGCTAGGGACGAAAGCGGTGATTTTGGCCCTTGGAATGTTGGCATTATACATGTGTTTCAATGGGACTGGCATTTGGGGTGGTGAGACCATGTGTGTATAGGGCATTGAAGCAGGGTTAGGATTATATATTATAATGTTTCTGCTGTTGAATAGGAAGAAAAAGTATTCAAATGGTGTTTAAATGGATTCTGATAGTCGATGCAACAAATTAGGCTGTAAAATTTCGAATAAAAGACATATAATTGATGGATGGATGTGACAACTGGAAGATAGGCCTAAGAGGAGCGTAACTCAAAACGCAGGAAGTTAGCATACCATTTTCGAAGCAGTTTTTGAAAAAGGACAGCTTAGGCTTTATTATGGTGTGTCACATAGGGGGGCAGCTAGGGACAAAAGTGGTGATTTCGGCCCTTGGAATGTTGGCATTATACACGTGTTTCAATGGGACTGGCATTTGGGGTGGTGAGACCATATGTTTGTGCTATTATAGATTGCAAATCGTCCGTTTCGTACATAATAATAATTATTTATGATTTTTTTTGCCATCTTATACATTTTTTATTAGCTTAGCTTGGAAGAACAACAAATAACATATAAATCCCATCAACACTAAGCCACTGAAATGACCCACTAAGCCACTGAAATGACCCCTGAACCACTGTCACCAGTGAGAGAAATAGATGAATTGGGAGCTTGTGTATGATTGGACCGTTTTATTATTGCCTTCCAGAGTGTCTGTTTTGCTACTGTATATAACTAGTATGTTATGTATAGTAGCTATTTTATCTCTGGTTTTGGTGCGGGAAAAAAATGATAGACCCCCATGTTATCTTGGCAATGCCTTTAAATTACATTTTAAGAAGTAGCTGTTTATATTACCGAAATGCCCAGTTTTATTATGACAATGCCACTTAACATGATTTTAGTTGTTTATCATACCATTTATATTGTCATATGATTTTAAAAAACTAACATTATTGTATATACATGTACATATATCTCTCTTATTACTATGACAAATAAGTCTGTGATGACTTTTATTTCTGTCAATAAAATATCTGCCTGTCTGTCTGTCTGTCTGTCTGTCTGTCTGTCTGTCTGTCTGTCTGTCTGTCTGTCTGTCTGTCTGTCTGTCTGTCTGTCTGTCTGTCTGTCTGTCTGTCTGTCTGTCTGTCTGTCTGTCTGTCTGTCTGTCTGTCTGTCTGTCTGTCTGTCTGTCTGTCTGATAATTTTTTTTTTCTCATTTATCTCCGTTTTTTGGATTTTTTTTAGAGGAGCCTGATATCCAAGTGAATTTACTGTAATCAATCTGGCATATTGACGTCGGTCCAACATTGAGCCAGCATTGGTTCAACGTGTCGTGTTTGCTGGGATATTATTAAACCGTCAGTCTTAACTTGTCAGTCAAAACTATCCGCTCGGTTTATCCACTACACGTATTTCAACAGCTGAGACAGACAGGTCTAGTGATCAATCACTTCAGATCAAACGACACCCACAAACAAGATTTCAGCGCATAAATATACATTTGGCATGGGATATGAGCTTCCCTAACATAGCCGGCTATGATCCAAACGTCATAACAATTTTTTTTAATATGTATGCATTTTTCCACCCCATACTCCATTTTTAAACTAAGCCTCAACAGTTAATATGATCATGTGAAATATCAGACAGTGGTTTAGAATTAAAACAACACCTGGTTAACGCATCATGGTTGATGAGAGAGTACCATTTTACAAATTTGAATGCAATCCAACAAACGATTAAGAAGATATCGTGTTCACAATATTTTTGAGCAGGCATTTTGTAATCGCACATAATGTCCTAGGCATCTAATTGATCATATATCTTTTGAAAAATAACCACGATTCATCAGGAGGGTATAATAATTTAAATATTTTGTGCACATATATGAAAGTAAAAAACACTGTGCGCCAAATGATGATATAAATGCAATATTAAAGAACACTACACATTCTATAATGTATTAAAATACACATTTGACACATTCAGTATCGCGTGTAATATTAATTCTTGGGATTTATAAATTATCATGATGATGCATTTTTTAAATTAGAATCGAGAATTGCTGTATAATAACAGTAACAATGCTGTTTTGTTTACAATAGCATTACAACTACATTTGATGGTGTTTACTCATTGAACGTTTGGAATTTGACAAAATAATGATTACGTAGAGTGTGGCACAGGCTCCACTGCATGTGCAAGAAACATCGCGATGATAAAATCCGTCACTTTGTCTGCAATTGATCCAGACATTTCTGATGGAAACGGAAGCTGCAGATCGACCGGACTGTCTTATTTGCCATAAGTTGTTTGCCGAGTAGCGATAACGACGTGTCGGATTTGATGGCGCTTCCTTGTGATTTCACACACCAGTGAACCAGATATTGTTATGGAGCTGACATGAGCGGCAGTAAAAACACTCACCGCAGTCAGTCGACGTCCATCCCGGCAAACACAGTGTTGTTTTATTGTTGGGCCAGCGTCGCAAACGCTGGTTCAACATTGAAACAACGCTGTGTGAACGTGACCTGATGTAGTGGGGATTGCTTTCCCCCTGAATTGAAGTGGGTTGGCAGAGTGGCAGTGGGTCGAACCGGTCGACGCGCCAAGCAGTCAACATGGATTCGATGTGCAGGTAGACAAGACGTCCTGGGTTCGAAACCTCGACGTGCCCTTATTTTTATGTCATATATGACTATTATATATAACTCTAGAGTCTAGAGTCCCCCAATAACCTTTGAGGCTCACTTCCGACAAGGTGGACTCGAACCATTAAGGCTCACTTCAGAATTCATTAATGCGTTGATGGACATATTTAAATGACATATCACTACTGATTGGTTGGTTGGTTGGTTGGTTGGTTGGTTGGTTGGTTGGTTGGTTGGTTGGTTGGTTGGTTGGTTGGTTAGCTGGTTGGCTGGCTGGTTGGCTGGTTGGTTGGTGGGTTACTTGGTCGGTCGATCGATCGACCGGTCGATCGACCGGTCGACCGGTCGACCGGTCGATCGGTCGATCGGTCGGTCGGTCGGTCGGTCGGTCGGTCGGTCGGTCGGTCGGTCGGTCGGTCGGTCGGTCGGTCGGTCGGTCGGTCGGTCGGTCGGTCGGTCGGTCGGTCGGTCGGTCGGTCGGTCGGTCGGTCGGTCGGTCGGTCGGTCGGTCGGTCGGTCGGTCGGTCGGTCGGTCGGTCGGTCGGTCGGTCGGTCGGTCGGTCGGTCGGTCGGTCGGTCGGTCGGTCGGTCGGTCAGTCAGTCAGTCAGTCAGTCAGTCAGTCAGTCAGTCGGTCATTAATAAAATAATTCATTCATTCATTCATTCATTCATTCATTCATTCATTCATTCATTCATTCATTCATTCATTTATTCACTCATTCATTCATTCATTCATTCATTCATTCATTCATTCATTCATTCATTCATTCATTCATTCATTCATTCATTCATTCATTCATTCATTCATTCATTCATTCATTCATTCAATCATACAATCATTCATTCATTCATTCATTCATTCATTCATTCATTCATTCATTCATTCATTCATTCATTCATTCATTCATTCATTCATTCATTCATTCATTCATTCATTCATTCATTCATTCATTTGGTTGGTATCTTAACAGATGTGTGTGTATGGTCTGTATGCCGATTTTCCTTATCTGATTATGATAGCGTGGTCATCCAAGTGGCATATACCATTCAAACTCTCACAGTCGTACAGAAGACAATATAATGATCCCACAGAGGAGAACAAATCTGCAGAAGACGAATGTATGTGAGAGAAGCGGAGAATGGCAAAGTATGTCTAGACTGTGTAGTGCCGGAGGTGGGTGATACTGGACTGGTCATGTCCTGTGCAGGAGTCCGGCTGAGCAGCAAACCAATGTGCAATAAAGACCAATTGTGCCAGCAGTCCATGGTAGGGACACCACCGATTGATCCAGTCTGCATTCAATGAGGATGTGGACTTAACCTGCAGACCTGAGAAATCCCGAGAACTAAGGAATTTTAGCCACACATATAACGCTGGTTCAATGTTAGCTCATGGC